>OY757017.1:113110526-113790526 GCA_963580285.1 Lucinisca nassula | reverse complement strand
AATTGACCAAAGTTTATAGTGAATCCTAGCAGGGGTAAAGGAGATATGGAACGGACACAAAATTCAAAGTTTTAAGCACTTGACCTCCAAATGTGTCCTTGACCTTGAGTTGGCATGGTTCATTTATGGGTTTTGCACATCAGCTCACTGAAAGAAATATTTGACCAAAGTTTAATAAAAATCTATCAAAGGGTTCAGGAGATACGGAGCGGATATTGTTCTGATGGTCTAGCCTAGCAACCGCCTAGCTACAAGTCGAATAATATTGCCTTTTTGCAATGTAACACCATATTGGTGTTAGTTCGTAGATGGTTGACAAAAAGGCAATTCCTTTAATATTTGAGAAAGGGTCGACAGTGAAATTTGAAATTTTATAGCGCAAACATTTTCTTGCGTTCTATGATAAATAAGTTGAACAAATGTTCAGTAGTAATCCTTTTTATGCCCTGTCACTCAAAAAGTGGCGGAATATTTTGTTATATTCCTCCGACATTTTCGTGCCCATCTGCACGTCCGCTCCATAATTTTGATACCATTTGAGATATTTTCTTTGAACTTCCCAGATATGTAGAGCACCATGAGACAACCTGCAGAGCATATAAACCGGACCTCTGCTGTTCATAAGTTTGGCACAAGACCATTATATGACCTACAACATTTGTGTGAAATAATTCTGAAATTGGCTAAGTAGAAATTGTGGAAGGACAGACAGACGACAAACGTCACATAGTGATCACAATGGCTCATCTTGAGCACTTCATGCTCAGGTGAGCTAAAAACAAACAATAAACAATGGTTGATATCACTTTTTGGATGAAGGATCTATTTAAGTAAATGAACAGCAACTTAACAAGCATTCCCTTACTCTGACATGTAGATATTCTGTTTCATTTTGAGGAGAGGGTTTCTGTTTAGGCCTTCCGGGTCTAAACATTGATCCTTTTTGTTTTGTCTTCAATGGGCAACCAGAAGGTGACTTATTGAACGGTAGCCTATTTAGGCATGTATTGATGCTATCTACGGCTCCTGTGTTTTCAAGGAATGATTCCAAAATAGTAAGAATTTGAGCCATGCCCTTGAGAAACAAATTAATACCGTGCTGTTTTTGTCCTCCTCAAAAGATCTACCTTTAAGTGCTGCTCCTTTTAGAAGAATCCATGAAGACTCTATAGGCAGACATATACTCCTGTGGCTCTAAATGCCTTTGTATTTAGTATTAAAACATTTAAAATCCCACATTTAATCAATCAAGAGTTCAGTCGGAATGAAGATTATGAGATAGTGAATGAAGCTGTCAATGTGAGTCTGATGTATATATCCATTACAGACACTGCACTGACACAATCACTCACCACCCCTTTGAAACATTCTCTCTTCTACAAAATGTATATAATTATGGTATTCTTTTGAATCCTCATTACACAAAACAATGCAAGCAACTGCATACAACATCAACATCTAAATCCAGTTGGAAAATGTTAGATTTGTTTGTTTGTATTGGAGTTTTACGGTCCAGTCAACACTATTTAGGTCATTTTTTAGCCGGTCAGTTTACCTCTCAACACTTTCCTGGGCAGGCTTATACGTAAGCGGTTAACCAGTACAGTGCACCTTCTTTCGCCAGAAACTGACAACTGCCCTTCTTGAATCAGCGGAAGGGAGAGAATGACCGTAGAAAAGATTTCATGATCAATCTCCACGAGAGAATGTTGCCGACCCCGGCGGGAGGTGAATCCGCGTCCTCCTGATAACCAGTCCGACTGAGCCACTGAGGCTGGCGGAAAATGCTAGACCTATAAAGCATTACAGATTACCTAAATACCTTTGATGCTTATGTGATGATTTCTTTGTCTTCTAAGTTCTAACCTATTCACAAGGTTTTAATGTCAAATCCATTGTGACCTTGACCTTGAAAATCAATAGGGTTCACTCTTTCTCCATGGGGTGCATTTGTGGACGGTTTGACTATCCAAAGATAATTGCTTTGTCTTCTATCCTGTTCACAAGGTTTTAATTATCAATTATATTGTGACCTAGACCTTTGACCCATTGACCTTAAAAATCAATAGGATTCATTCTCTCTCCTAGGGAAACATTTGTGGAAGAAATTAGATTTTATACCTAGAGCTGTGATAATTGCTTAATCTTCTGTCCTGTTCACAAGGTTTTAAATTTAAAGTCCATTGTGACCACGAGACACTGACCCTTGACCTTGAAAATCAATAGGGGTCATCCTTTCTCAATGGGGAACATTTGGGGAAGATTTGATACTTATGTGATGATAGCTTTGTCTTCTGTCCTGTTCACAAGCTTTTTAATGTCAAGTCCATTGTGGCCTTGACCTTTGACCTTGAAAATAAAAAGGTTTCATTCTCACTTCATGGGAAACATTATTATTGCTATTATTATTATCATTATTGTTTTTATTATTTTTGGCAGGCTTGATGCTTCAATGTTTATTTTTTTGCCCTTTTTTCCTGTTCCCAAGGTTTTTAACATCAAGTCCATTGTGACCTTGACATTTGACCCTTGACCACGAAAATCGAAAGGGTCCATGGGAAACATCTGTGAATGGTTTGATGCTTCTATGATGATAGCTTTGTCTTCTATCCGGTTCACCACGTATGAAACAAGCTATTTTAAACACACTATTGGGTATAGTTCGAACAAATTGACATGAGACTGGTGAATTCTATTACCATAATTTTGCACCTGACTGAATGCATGTATTTATCTTCGCTGTCTCCCAAAGATCGCGATATTGTTATTCAATACATCGAGGTCTGTGAATGGGTCCCAATTCAAGAGATGCTGAAAATCCACAAGAAGTTTACGAAAACTGATGTATTTTGGGATAACATTGACTAAATCATTCCTTGCATAAAGGTCAGTGTCATGTCAAATTGTTTGAACTACATGTATATAAAGACTTGTACCTATAAAATAATCAATTATTAGAAAATCAGAAAAGACAAACATTTATGTACTGTTTTTTGTTTGTATTGGAGTTAGACGGCCCAGACAACACTATTTAAGGTCATTCTTGAGCCAGTCAGTTTACCTATCCACACTTTTCCTGGGCAGGCTTATATGTAAGCGGTTAACCAGTTCAGTGCACATTCTTTCACCAGAAACAGACAATCAGCCCTTCTTGAATCAGTGGAAGTGAGAGAATTACCATCCATGCTAATAAACCCTATTGGTTTCATTGGGCGACAGGGCTTGAGCTGTCATTTCATCTCAATGTCGGGTAAAAGTCCCACAAAATTGGAAGCAAGGTCTCCAAAATGACCTTTAAAGTGTTGACGGGGACGTTAAACCTCAAATCAAACAAACGCACATGTCGCCTTGGCATACCTTACACCTGTAAGTCGAAACACCCGGAAACGACATTTGGCATGATTCACGCTGAAGTGGGATCTGTCACTAAAACGCATATGTCAGTCGCTTAGATGCCAGTTTACGTATTTCATGCACAAGTGTAAGTGTTCCGTACTGTGTCGACGCGTTAACTTTGGTCACAAAGATGAATATATATGGTTTAGGGGTGGGGATCTGAACAGTTTCTGAGAAAAATGGCCTTTAGTGAAGTGGTCGGATGGGGCAAGGCCCTGGCTTGACCCAGGAGACCTCCAGGTTGGTGTCAATGAATTTGTCTTATCATACAGAACAACAATATATATGGTTTACGGGTGGGGATCTGCAAGGTTTCCGAGATATTGGGTCTTGTATGAAATGAAGGGGTGGGGCACGAACCTGGCACATCCCAGGGGACCCCCAGGTTAGTGTCACTGAATGTGTCTTAACATAAGAAACAAGAATATATATGGTTTAGGGGCGGGGATCTGAATGGTTTCTGAGATATATGGCCTTTTGTGAAGTGAAGGGGCGGGGAAAGGCCCCGGTGCACCCAGGAAGAGCCCCGAATTGGTGTCAATGAATGCGTCTCTTCATAAGGAATAACAATATATATAGTTGGGGAGCCGGACAAAACGTCCCATGGACAAAACGTCCCATGCCATTTTTGACCAGGTGGACAAAACGTCCCACATCATTTTGTCAGGGTGGACAAAACGTCCCACATCATTTTTGCAGGGTGGACAAAACGTCCCACATCATTTTGACATGGTGGACAAAACGTCCCACACGGTTTTGACAGGGTGGACAAAACGTCCCATGCTATTTCGACAGGGTGGACAAAACGTCCCATATTCAATTCAAAGGGAACCATTATACCTAATCTACTCTAATCTAATCTATCTAATAAATTACTAATTGTTGTTTGTTTAAATGATGTAACTGCCCTCTAGTGTCATGCATTTCGCCCCACCTCGGGACCCACATGTATATCTCTTATCTCGGTGAGCAATAACTGAACTTTTTGCAAATAATGTAGGTCCTGATCAGACGCCCCAAACATAATCCCCCCACCCCCGGACAAAATCCCCTCTTTTTGTAAAGGCTGACAATATCCCCCACACCTCCACATGCACAATTACTGATTTTGGAAAATCAGTCTGTATATACATGTGTTGAAAACTGTAGATTTCAATACTGTCAAAGCTATTTTGGTGCCCGTGGAGAAATTATTGCAACAAGCAGGTAGTATTGCACATGTACAAAAGGTGAAAAAATGTATAACAGTGAAATCAATGCAAAAATTCTAACAATGAATAAGAAAAGTACAACCTTAGATTAAATTCAATGAACTGACTTAATAATGTTTGTTCAATTATGATCAATTTGATCATTACCATTAATTTACATCATACAGATTATAAAGCCTCTTCACAAAAATCAATCAGAATCTTCAAAAGTTATACATTTTGCTATCAACAAATTAATTCTGTAATTAGCAGCTAATCAAAGAAAAACCTTTGTTAGATTAAAGTGAAAAGGGCATAATTACTTGTAATAACTTTTTATAATTATACATGTGTGCTTAGGGGTTTTATGGACCTCTCAACCCATTAGGATTATATTACATGATCAGTAGTTCCAGGCATACTCGTAAAGTGGGTTTTAAGGGGGTCAAAATTATAAAGGCATGTTTTTCGTGATGCTTTCAGTATTTTATACAAGATACCTTTTAGTATTTTTATGCAAGATATATCCAGTAATGAAATAATAGGTGAAAACTGTGTTTCAGATAGGGATATCAGGTTGTGTTTTGTTTAAAATTAATTTATAAAGTGGCTTATGGTTTTGCAAACAGTGTAGGCCCTGATAAGACCTCGTGGTCTGAGGCATCTGATCTTAGCCTGCACTGTTTGCCAATTACCCACTGATACTATTATTTTTTTTTCAACAGAATAAGATAAGTTGTACACATTTTCTTATATGTGCTATCATAAAAAAATTTCTTTTATGTAAAAAAAGTGCTCTTAACCATGTGATCTTTAATGATTGTGTTTGCATATTCATGATCTGTAAATAAAAGCATCTAACTATATTTCCACATTCATTTTTGTAGTGTTCATGTTAGTACAGTAAAATTCATATATTAAGACCACCCTTGGGACTGTTCAGTAGTGGCCTAAAAGACCACTTTTGAACAGTTCCAAGGGTGGGCTCCAACTAGAGCAGACTGGACACTGCAAACAAAAAGAAAATGTACCTAAAACCTTCTAAATATGCTTTTAAAAGCATAATTTGTCTTAATTTAAGGTGGTCTTAATAGTGAATTTTTACTCTATATTGTCACATACCCTTCCAAATCCCTTCCCCCTCCCTTACACCACCTCAAGAATGTGGGACGTTTTGTCCACCCTGTCAAAATAGCATGGGACGTTTTGTCCACCCTGTCAAAACTGTGTGGGACGTTTTGTCCACCCTGAAAAAATGATGTGGGACCTTTTGTCCACCCTGACAAAATGATATGGGGCGTTTTGTCCACCCTGAAAAAATGATGTGGGACGTTTTGTCCACTTGGTCAAAAATGGCATGGGACGTTTTGTCCATGGGACGTTTTGTCCTACATTCATATAGTTTAGGGGTTGGGATCTGTAAGGTTTCCAAGATATTGGGCCTTTTAGGAAATGCAGGGGTTGGGGCATGACCCTTGGTGCATCCCTGGGGACCCCAGGTTTGTGTCACTAATTGCGTATTACCCTAAGGAACAAGAATGTAAATGATTTTGGGATGGGGATTTGAATGGTTTCTGAGATAAATGGCCTTTTGTGAAGTGGAGGGGTGGGGCAAAGCCCCGGCACACCACAGGAGACCCCCAAGTTGTTGTCAATGAATGTATCTTTTTTTAGGGGTGGGAATGTGATAGCTCAGTGGATAGTGCACTTGCCTCTGATGCTAGAGGTCCCGGGTTCGATCCCCGGCAGCGGCGATTAAATTTTGGTGTCCGAACACGCTTCATTGGCATCATTTTCAGGGATGAATGTCATTAAGTGAACCATCCTTCGGATCGGGACGTTAACTGGAGGCCCCCTGTGCAGGGAGAACCATCATCTGTGTAGATTAAAGATCCCTACCGTAATTACACGATTACTGCGTAGGCTTTCATCCTGCAAACCTGGAGTGTATGTAATGTACACCTGCGGTAATGGTCAAATGTGACCGACGCAGTATCAGTTGATAGATAGATATAAAGGGACCTGTAAGGTTTCCAAGAAATTTGGGTCTTTTATGGAATGGAGGGGTGGGACATGGCCCCGGCACATCCCCGGGGGACCCCCAAGTTGGTGTCACTGAATGCGTCTTATCATAAGGAACAAGAATATATATATATATATATATATATATATATATATATATATATATATGGTTTTGGGTCGGGGATCTGAATTGTCTGTTTCTCAGTTATATGGCCTTTTATGAAGTGAAGGGGGTGGGGCATGTCTCTGGCATGACCTGGGGGACCACATGTTGGCATAAAAGCATATGGCTGAGAGAGGTTTACTCAAGGAACATTTCTATTAAAGTTTTGTCAAAATATCTGCAATGACTTGGCAGCAAATACCATTTTTCAATTTTCCCCATTATAAGTCTATGGAAAATCTAAGTTGCCATAGCAAACAAACTAAAGAGCCAAATTACATAAAAAACACAAAACTTGTAAAGGCATTGGCAAATATAGTGAATATTTCCCAAAAACTCTCAGCTTCATAGAGCATACGGTTTCTGAGGAGATGATTTTTTTTTCTATTTTTTACATATTGGTTTCAATGGCAACCAATAGAAATGAGCAGTAGGCCTAAAATCATATGGCAGATAGTAGATTGCCTAGGACACATTTCTATGAAAGTTTTGTCAAAATATCTGCAGAGGCTTGGCAGTAAATGCCATTTTTGCAATTTTCCGCATTAAAAGTCTATGGAAACTCTAAGCTGCCATAGTAACCAAATTAATGAGCCGATTTTCATTAAAAACACAAACTTTCAATCCCCCAGCCCATGGATGCTACAGCAGAGATACAGACTAACAGTTGCCCAAGATGCCTATGTTTTGGCCTGGGCGCCTAAGTATCGAATAAAAATGCCTATTAACTTACTGTAAAATTTGGATATAAGGCAATCTGGGCGCCTAAAGCAAAATGCTTAGTCTGTATCTCTGTACAGATGAAATTTGGGCTGAATCAGCCCAGTGGCTTCAGAGGAGGTGTTGTTTGAAAGTGTTGACGTCAGACGATGACTGACACGACCTATCCTATAAGTTCCCCTGAAGCCTTCGGCTCTGGTGAGCAATTGCATTGTTCAAAAATTGGTCTTAAAGACCACTATTGAACAGTCCCAAAAATGGACTTATTGAGAAATGGACTAATAGATTAGTGTGAAAGCTATTGTTGACATGACGGGTGAAAAACTGGGCTCCTATATGGCGCCATGCTAAAAAACAATATGTGGGTGCTCATTAGAACCGTCTCATTTGGACGGATCTCGCTCGTACCCTCAATCTACGTTTTTGGGGGAATATGTACATGTATGCAAAAGAAATTTTGTATAAACAACAGTAAAACTCCTATATTAAGACCACCTTTGGGCCTGTAAGACCACTTTTATACACTCCTAAAGGTTGTCACTGATTAGAGGACACGGGGTGTGAAAACACATAGATAGGATATCTGAAACCGTCTAAATTAGCTTTTTAAAAAGCAGAATCGGTTTTAACTTTAGGTGGTCTTAATAGCGACATTTTACTGTACTTTCTCTCAACCGACTCATGATTTATTCTATGAAAACTACAAATTATGACTGTAGCACCCTGATCAGTCAGTTCAGTGGTGATGCGACCTATGGGGATTTTATCTAACCCAGGGAGGGAGTTTAGAGGGCTTTTCTCCAATTATTAACTGTCACCCAAGGGGTTCATCTTTAAGATCTTGAGTAAGGATTTTATCTGCGTGTACCCAAGAAGATGAAGTGATTTTGTCTTGATTCCATTTCTGTTGAGGAGCTAAAGGACGGCAAAAACGAAATTACATGACAGATTGTTTTTATATTCTGTCTCAACTCTGGACATATTAAACAACTCTGGACATATTAAACAATTTGTAAACACAATATATCACACCTCCCTCACATTTATAACCCATAATTACTGGACAGGAAATTGCCCAGTTTATGACACCTGTTTAACAATACCTTAAGGGATTAAATTTAACACCTCTGATCTAAGTGACCTTATCTAAGTTATTTCCTGCATTTAATTCATTAAAGAGATTATTGCAATTTAAAAAATAAAATACATCATTAACCCTTTTTGTACCAAATGGAAACTTCCTCCTTATATATAGAAGGAGTCCATTTCAGAATTTAGGGGTGTCAGACTGTGCTTTCTTCTGAATTTATTTAAAAAATGACTGAACTTATAGCAAACAGTGGAGGCCCTGATCAGATGACGCCTGCTGCAGCATCTGATCTGGGCCTGCACTGTTTGCCAGTTACCCTTTTGGAGTTTCCGGTACCAAATGGGTTAGAGACTATCAAACTGATAAGCAAATTAATTTTATATATAGAATATTGAGAATACCTCCAAACCTCAACAATATACTATAAACTAAAACACATGATGATCAGCATTTAACTACCAATTGCAATCATTTGATATAAAATGGTTTAAAGGAGTTTCAGTTATGCACAACCAATTTCACATACTTGCATATACTCAGGTGCTCATAAAATGCATTGTAAATTTCACAGCCTAAAAATGAATATTTGAAGATGACAATAAGTGTTATATTTCTTATTTCTGCTCAAAAACATAGAAAGTAGGTATCGATGAGAACTGCCTCATTGAGGCAGTTCTAACGAGTACTCACAATTAATACTTTAGAGGAAAAATAAGCTTCAGACCTTAACACATTACTGATTTGCTTGTAACTGATTAATTAGTAAGTACAACATACTACCCAAAGTTGTGCCTAAAGTTGCTTGATGAGTGACAAACAGTGCAGACCCTGATGAGACAACACATTCTGCATTGTCTCATCTGTGTCTACACTGTTTGCTCAAATACATATGGTAAATCAAAAGACATGGAAGGAGAACAAGTCATAAAGACTGGTTGGAATTCTCGGCCAGTACCAGTAATTCTCCTGAAAGCTTAGCAAATTCATTTCACACTCGAGCAAGAAGCCAAACTGTGCAGATGGAATTGCAAACAGTGCAAACCCCTTATCATGTCTACTCTTCCAGTTGTCTGATCTGGGACTGTAATGTTTGCTCAGCCCCAACAACCCGGGGATGTTAAGCCTTTAAGCAACCAACTATTCATTTAAGGAAAAAGCATGCAAGATGGAAAATCCTCCCAATCATATTAAAAAATGTTGTGAGCATCTATCTATCTATCTTCTGATACCGCGTCGGTCACACTAAACACATCTCACTAAACCCCACCATTCTTAGAGAAAACTGGTGTCGGTGAGATTCATCATGTTCGTATTTACTTCTACAAGACAAACATTGTGGATACTCATTAGAACCGCCTCATAAAAGTGGTCAAAATGAGCACCCACAACCGAACTTTCGAGTACAATATATACATGTGATACGTCCCTCATCAGAAGAGACTCACTCACTAGGACAATAATTTTGGTCTAATTGTACTAAATAATTTTGGGTATCCATGAGTTATCTCTACATATTCTTTGTACTTGATATACTGGTCACAAATTATAATTTTGGCCCACACGGCATGCATAACCAGGTTTGCATTTTTTTTATTCTTCCAGCGGTAACAACCTAATTTAAATGTGTGATGTGTTTATTTAGGGTATGTAGCTAATAGTGATTAGACAAGTGAAAACATAATATGGTATAAAATATCTCTAAAATAAATGTCACAACAACATATTATATGCAGGGATATGCAGGGAATATGGAAATATGCATACACAAAAAACAACAATCAAAAACTTTCAGATTAATGTTGTTTCGTAATAGAATTCGGAATTCTAGGCAAAAAAACAACAAAACCTTGTGAAGATCAGAATGCGGTCGGGTATAAAAGCCAAGGCCGCGCCGGGCCGAGCCAAAAATTGCCAATCCGAGGATTTCATTTTTCGGAATTCTAACCGAAGAAGAAATGTTAGTGGTAAATTTTAATATGATAATGTTAATTGTTTCAAATGTGATACTCAGCAACATTTTTGTTCTATTTGGTGCCCTAATTTTTGTTTTATTGCAATTTTTCAAATTTTTAGGGGTATAAAAGCCAAGGCAGTTTTTATCGTACGTTTTGATCGAATTTGAATGAAATAGACATGGATGTGTGAAAAAATGTACATGACAACCCCAAATAAGTATTTTCTAAACCTTTTATTGTAATAATTCAAGTCAATTCCTTTTAGTATCTGTAATAACCGTATTGTTGGTGGTTTTGTGTAGGCCACGTCGTAATGAACCGCAACGGACGACAATGTCAGTTAAATGATAAAGGCATTTAAATATACTATCTGAATGGTAGAAACTAAATATAGAGCTTTATGAAACGCATCATATTTCTTAATCATGTTTTAGACATATTAATTATGTTTTGATACTTACCTATTGTATTATTATTGCTTATTAATATGCTTCAGTCAGCAAGTGATTAGTGCATTAACTGACTCATCTAATTAATGCACTAAAACAACTGACTCATCTAATTGTTTTAGCTCTCAGCCTGTCAGTTTAAAAAGAAAAGGTTGCAACAAAAATGATGCAATTTGCATACCTGCAGATAACTCGCCAAAAGTCAAAGATAATGCCTCGGCGAAGACTAAACGCATTTGGCGTGTATTGCCGAATAATAAATTTTACCTATCCACATTTCCATGAACAGACTTATACGTAAGCGGTAAACCACTATAGTGCACATTCTTTCGCCAAAAACTGACAACTGCCCTTCTTGAATCAGTGGAAGGGAGAGAATGACTGAAGAAAATATACACGTTCAATCTCCAAGAAAGAATGCTGCCGACCTCAGCAGGTATCGAACCCGCATCCTCCTGATCCTCAGGCAGTAAACAGCTCCCACTGGCAGTAAACAGAAAACAGAACCCTGCAGGCACACAACATTGAACCAACTTTGTTTCAACGTTGATTCAACGTGGAGTGCCTGCTGGGAACATTTTTTTAACTTTTTTTTTCTGAAAAAAAGTTTGTTGGACAAGATTGTTTATTTCCCTTACAAAGTATCCCAGTGCCGTTTTAATGACGTCGAATCAACGTTGTAAAACTCTGAAGTCCTTGACCAATCATTAAAACAACGTCGCATATACAAACTTTGTCCACTGGGATAACAGTCTAATGGGTCGTCATTAGATTCGGATCATTTCGGTCACTGTGTGCCTTCCCTTTCGGTCCTTTTCGGTCGTTTCCTGTAATAAGGTAATTCTAAAAATAGAAACAAAAATAAAATAAGAAATTCGTTCAATTAAGGTGATTCTGGTGAGTATATTTAATTTTATCACGAACACATAATAAGTATAATCAAATTCGAATATCATTAGGCCAAAAAGAAGTAATTTAACCGATGAATTTGAAAGAAATTCGGACTTGTCAATTCTCTTTCGCCGCCTTGGCTTTTATACCCCTGGATTTCGGAAAACAATGATTAAAAGATAAATAAGCAATGTAGATACGTGAAACTACTTGTAGTTATAACATATCTAATTTATAATAATTTAATCCCACATTCACCAAAATATATATCTAACTTGTATCTAGAGACTAAAAATAAAATTTTCGGCAGGCTCGGCGGCTCGGCCCGGCCTTGGCTTTTATACCCGACCTCAGAATGCTGGTCCATGGTAAATATATTTTCCAAGGGTTCCTTGTACGGAATCGAGACAGTTCCCCCGACACATTTGAAGACAGTTCCCCGACACTTTTGAAGACAGTTCCCCAACACTATTGTTCAAAGTCAAATGACATGTGACTGATCATGATGATTATCATAATTGATAGTTATTATGTGTTCATCAATATTTTGAAGACAATTCACCGACAGACGTTTAGAAATATTAAATTATGAGTTCATCGACATTTTTGTAGACAGTTCCTCGAGAGACTTTTACATGTAAAAAATAAAAGCTTATACTTCCAACGAGAAAATTTCAGACAACTCATTAATATAGTTGCCATAACAGGAAACGTCCAAATTATAACTAATATATCTTAAGACAATTCCCCGACACAGAAAGACATTGCCTCTCCAAATCACAGGTATACTTAATATATATATAGATTATGCTCCAACGGCGATATATTCATTGTCCGTATAGACATACCTCACTTTCTTCCGCTATATCATCAATTGGAGCATATATTATTATACCACAATTTTCCGACGGCGATACAAACTATATCGCCGACTTCCAACGGCGACATACCCAAAAACCAGTACTATCTATATATAGACACATCTTACCACATATATATTTTACCGCAGAACAAAACAACAATGGTTTTGTGTGAGCTAGATAAATATATCACTTTAAAACATGACATCAAAGAAAAAAAGTCAGAGATAAACAGTGACCAAAAAAAAACAGCTAATAGAACAGGGGAGGCAAGAGGCTCTTGCTGTCATTCAAAAGAACATAAAAAGTACGTGTTCAACTGCTGTAGCAGTTTTTCTGAGTATGAACCACCGCCGGGATATCCATTGTAAAATTTAAATTTCCCGCCTCAACCATTTTTCATAAAAATCCCCATATCTATTTTTAGCTTCCTAGGAATCCTCCATAACTATTTTAGCTTTCTAGGAATCCCCATAGTTTAAGCTTTCTAGGAATCCCCCATATCTATTTTTAGCTTTCTAGGAATCCCCATATCTATTTTCTATTTTTAGTTTTTCCTGGAAATCCCTTTTTATTTTTAGATTAAACTGGATTGCTTCCCTTGAAAATATGCAAATTTTTTAATGCATTTTTTTCAATAATTTTCAAAAGTGATTGGAATATTAGAGGCTCACATTAAATATTTGGTTGTGTCTGTTAATGAACGGTTGTCTGTCCCTTCGTATGACGTTCATCTGTCTGTTTAAGGGTAAATATCTCCCCGTTTATATCTGGATTGATTCCCTTGAAAATATGCAAATTTTAAAACCATAAGTTTGTGATTTGTAAAAAGTGTTAGTATATATACATTTCGATTTTTTATAGTAATTGGTCGTGTCTGTTAGAGCATGGTTGTCTGTCTCTGAGTATGACGTTCACCTGTCTGTTTAAGGGTAAATGGCTTGCTGGATGCCATGTATGGTGAATGGTGACTTTGATGGGTTGCGCGCGCACTAATAGAATTCTCCCTGTCGAAGTTGCCATTCACCTGCATTGTGCTCACCTTACCTCAGACCGGTCTAGTGTTTCGTTTCGGCTAGGCTGGGAATATGGGGTTAAAGGTGACCCTGGGGCGGAGAGCTTGTCGTGAGCCTACAGGCAGGAGTTCTTAAGAAAGGGGGCTGGCAGCCACTACCCGGTGCTGGGGTGTGTGTGTAAAGAATTCTGCCCAGTGCCGGGTGGTTAAAAGTGCTGTACCAGTCACGGCTTTTGCTATTTTTTTTTTCGTGGGGGGGGGGGGGGAGGGGAGGTGGGGCTTGAACAATTGGCGGTAAAAAATGTATGATTTTCTAAAAATGTTGACTATAAGGTCTGAAAAACAGATTCATGAGATGAGACTAAAGAAAATCCCTACCTGAGAGCCTGTGGTGAGAATAGCTTGGTGAGGGGTAGAGTATTCTGGTCTGAATCTATTGGCGATACCTTCGAATGAAGCTTTTGTACAAACTTGCATTTGTACATAACTATATATAAGCTGTGTACCCCAAAACGATATCGCATAGGTCAACAACTGATAAACCCTTATCACAAGGTGTGATGCGTCTCAGTCAGTGTTCAGATAACAATAATTAGAGGTGATATTAAAAATCTGCTCCGACAAAAGTCGCAGATAGACACTATATAGAAACATATTAAAAAGAATTTTGAAAATTCCACTTTGGGGCAAAAACTTTAGCCCCTCCTGAAAGTGCCTTTACATAATCCAATGACCACCAGATTTTGCACATATAACAAGACTTTAAGGCTGTATAACATATTAAAATTCCAAGTTCCTACGGCAACTTTTGGAATTTCAGAAAGTCTTTGAGTCTTCCTAAAAGTGGAATCCCATCAACCGATTAGTCCCAGTTTTTGCATATGTATTTGGGTTGTATATATACATATTATCACAAAATTTCAAAGTTCTAGCATCATTTTGGAATTTCCTGCAAGTCTTTGAATTGTTGTAAAATAACATTGGTTCAACCAATTACCACCAAACTTTGTACATATGTTTCAACATACAAAATGCACATTCTTATAAATTTTCAACATTGTAGGTCAATCGGAAGCGAAGCAAAAAATATTAACTTTCATATTTCGGTGGTGGGTCATTTACTATTGTAATTTTATTGAATAAAATCAAGCATTTTCTATCTTTTTTTTCATTTCATTCTTTGCTTGAGCCTTGCCTTCCTCAATAAGTTTCTTTCTCTCACTTTCACTCAATCCTGTTTGTTTTGAATGTATATTGTCTTTAATTTTATTATATTTGTCCAACTCATCCAACACAAGTTTAAATTCATTCTCAGATATCTGTCCGTCTGTCAAAGCCTTAGAAATCAAATCCTTTATACTATTCAACTTACTATCAGCAATAGTTTTAATCTCATAATGTTTCTGTGCTTTTGTATGTAATCTACGTCTTACTAACTTTACAAAAATACCCAAACTTCCACACACAATTGCAACAAACTCTAAAGGCAACATAATTGGAACAGTTAATCCAACACCTGCCAAAATAACACTTGTTGATATCAAACCTGTATCAACACCGTCAGTAATATTTATTCCACGCTTATATTTCTTGTATAATGCTTTTCTCACATCTCTCTCATTAATTAATGTCTTCTCTATCTCAGATATCTTCTGTAATCTATAATTTTGCCCATCTTCAACAGGCAACTCTGGATATAGCGGTGCAGTAGGTTGTTTCATTTTTTTCTTGATAACATATATTTTTTTTTATTCAATAAATAATTCAATTATCATCGAAGCCACAGTATTAACACATGTAGCATTATTAGTCTGGCAAACAAAATCAATTGCATCACCAGCTTCAACCTTTAACGGTGTATCAAAGTTATCGTGTTTCCTTAAAATATTATTCAATAATATACCATATCCTGCTTGTGGATTTCCATTTATAGAAACAACAACAGATACATCACCTTTTGTTCTTTTACTCGATAACCCCACACCCAATATTTGACCTGGAAAGTTCATCACATATCCACAACCTACCTCTCTACCACCATTACCAAAACTAAACACTTCATTCTCCTGCAATGATCCTTTACTCTCTGCACAGATGCTTATCAATTTTTTGTCTGACATATTTTCAACTTTATTGTATAACAACTGATGATTGACATGTATATCCCGAACTCTATTTTGAAGTCCTGTATGTCTATCATTCAATGTATTTATTTGTGTAAATGCTTGACTTCTCATATTAAATATTTCTTGTTTCAGCCCCAATGCATCTACGTGTTTTCTCTTAGCACCAAATATACTCATTTTTTTATTATAATTATATAATTTCCAAAACGCAATTAATTGGTAGATGATTAATTGCCTTGTTGTTATTTTCATCCCTGATTTCTAATTTCAATTCTGCTATAGCATCATTCACCAAACACTTATATTCTGGATGCTCAAATCTCACTGTTGTTATCTCTCCAAACTCTTTATTTTCCACTGGAACAACAGCCAACACAGTACTCGGCATACCATCTAAATAATTATTTGAAGTATTAATCTGTTCCAAATGAACATACAATGATTTATAAACAGCAAAATCTGCAGCTCTCTCACCATAATGAGTTTCATTAACAGCAAACTTTCGCTTATTTCCAAACCCCAACATTTGTTTTAAGCCCTTGTTTATCTTCAATTCATCCGGTGTGATTAAAGAAGCAATTCCATTTGTTTCATTTACAGATAATGTAATATTATTACTTTGAAATAAATCTGCTATTTGTTGGAAACTATAATAACCATCTATAATCTTATGAGGTCTCTCTCCAGTCTTCTGCAAATATTCATCAACAACATTATACCATCCAACACCATATGTTATAGATTTCAAACCAATACGTTTATTCCCATCTCTGTTATCAATGTATTGTTGCAAGTTTATTGTCTTGTCAATATTCGAAATTGTATGATACATTTTTATTTTTTATATATAATCAATAATAAAAATGATATCTAAAGAATTCAAGTACAATCCCAATGCATTATATAACCCCAATACTAAATATACCGAAAAGAATATTGAACTTATAAAACAAACGATTTATGTTAATAAAGACGACCATTTTCCAGTAACGTTTCCCGACTTATTTCAAAACTATCAAAATCCAACATTACACACCAATGAACCGTGGAATACATGGCATCATTCATCATTTGACTGGTGGCAATGTCAATTAAATTTTGCTGTCTGGTGTGCCACTGCAGGATGTGGAGTAAGTTATCAAGACCATTTGCAAAACACTTCAGGACTAACTAAAACAGTATATACATTTCATGTTTATTATTGTATTGCTCGTATTTTGAAAGAACTTAAAACACCTTTACCAACAGATGAATCATTTTGTTATTACAAAAACCCATACGACAAAGCAACCTATCAAAAGTTATGCAATGAATTCAATGTTTCACCTAATACAGATTGGCGTCAAAAATTAGAAAGTAGTTCTAAATGCAGTGGTCTAGGGAGTTACACACAATATTTTAAACCAAGTGGAAAATATAGACAAGAACATCGAAGTGAAGGTCCATTCTTTAATCCAAATGATAAAATAGAACATACAGTAGATATAAGTGACGCCTGGACAATGTTTATATTAGACAAATCAGAAGGCTTAACAAAAACAGGTATTGAACGAATTAACGAAAGTATTAGAATGTTTGTATGGGCTCTATTAGGAGCACAATCTCAAACACGTGTAGAAATACTAAAAATAGGCACAGGATTTGATGCTCAGAAACAATTTCTTGCTAACATTGAAGACGCTATTAATAGTCCAGTTGATTTACCAAGTCAAATACAAAGATATCAAAACACACTCAAATATGCAAGAAGTAAAGTAGATTTTGTTTATGGTATTGGATTATATATGTCTCCCAGTGATATGATTTTACAAATTGGCACTATCGCTGGATATAATAATAAAATTGTAATTGCAACAGAAAATCAAACACTTGGTTTCAATAGTGATGTAAATGTTAAACCTGTTGCACCTACTACACAACCTGCAACTATACAAGGCACACCAACAAAGAAATCTCTACCAGAACCAAAACATCAGGAAACAAAGAAATCTCTACCAGAACCATTACATCAGGAAACAAAAATCAAATCTCTACAAGAACCCGTTGAAAAAAAAAGAAGCAATACAACACGAAGACAACAAAACAGCATTAATAGTTGGTAGTATTGCAATTGGACTATTAATTATGTATGAAATTTATTAAGTTCTTTTTTTTCTTATAAACTCTCTTGCAGATGCATATAACAATCCAGCAACCAATACAACTAATGCCCATAGATGTTCTCCAAACCAATTAACAACTTTACCCGCAGAAGACAACAACCAAGACACAATAGAACCAATAATACCTGGTAATGCTGCTGCTACTTTTCCTGCAAGGGTAGAAAGTAATTTACCAAGATTTGATAATTGTTTCTTAACCCAATCTTTTACACCATCTTTAGGAGGAGGCTTTGGTGTAGTTCCACCACCAGTTGTAGGAATAACAGCCTCAACAATAACAGCAATTATCATTCCAAAAGCAGTTAAAACACTAACTATTGTAATTCCTTGTTCTCTGAATAATGTTCTAATTCTCTCACCCAATGTAGTGTCTTCTTTTAATACTTTGTTTATAGTTTCCTTGATTCTATTTACCTGACTACGTAGTTTATCTTTATTAACATTAATAACTTCCAATCTTGCACTTCTCTCACTTTCTAACTCTTTGATTCGACTACTTATCCTTTCTATTTGAAATTCATCATTGTCTGCTTTGGCTTGTTCTAATTTGGTATTTTCTTTTGCTAACTCTTTATTTGTTTCATTTAGTTTAGCCAATTCATTTGCTATCTCTTCTTTGACTGTTGTCATTGCATTTGCTATTCCATCAATCTCTCTTTTTGTCCAATCTGTTTGTGTTCCTGCTTCACTATTAACATTTTCAATGAATGATGTCTCTAATGTTTTCACAGATGTTTCTGCATTATTTGCAGTTTCTAATAGTTCTTGTGCTTCTTGTTGTGATGATACATCATTATCAAGATTCTTGAATTTTTCTGATAATAAATCAGATTGTGTCTCTCTCAAATGGTTTTCTATTAAAGTTGTAAACTCGGCTCTACCTTCTCTAAGTCTTGTAGCAGATGGTTTAAAATCATCTACACCTAATACATTCCTAACAAAATCAACACCATATTTCCTTTGTAAAGTATTAAATGATAAAAATGTTGCTATTTCATCTGGTGCATTGGAACGATAATATGTTAATGCAATATCCTTTCCACCTTCATCTTTAACATATAACATTGGTCTTCCAAAATCATCTTTCTTGAGAGACAAACCTTTGATTTTACGTTTAGGTTCTTCATTCCTTTCGTAAAATCTATCTATCATTTTTTGACCTATGCTATTACGCAGAGTTTTCCTATCATTACCAGTTAAATCATTCAAACCAGCAAACTGACTATTTAATGTTCTCTGAAACTCTTCTTCATCTGTAAAAGATGTTTCTGCTTCTTCATCATAATCCTCCCTATCATACTCAGGATTTTCATATTCAGCCATTATTTATTTATTATTTAAAAATATTTTTTTATCTTTTAAAAAAAATGTCAGCCTACGGAGATAAACTAAACCCTTACAGAAAATTAAGAGAACCACGAGGTGTGAGAGGCATCCGCCAAAGTGTAGTAATAACCAATAATCCATCAACTATTGACCAAAATCAACAATTGTTAGTGAGATTTCCTAATCTAAGTGGTAATGATGTTATTGTTCCCGGAACAGTCAGATTAGCATTTGAAATTGAACTAAACTCTAAAGATGCAAATGCAACTATATTTCAAAACATAGGAAGAGCAATAATTAAGAAAACAACAATTAGAATTAGTGGAAATGAAGTTATGTCCATTGATGATAGTGACATCTATCATTGTTATATTGATTTATGGAAGACTATTACAGAACGTGTAAATATGGCATACCAAGGCATTGGCAAAGAGAACATGTTGAAACATAGAGTGGGTGCAGGAAACGCAACAGCAGATAAAGAAGATCAAGCCATCGCAAAAGCATATGGAAACAGGTTTTGCATCCCACTTGATTTTGAATTATTGGAAACCCATATGCCTTTTTATCAAGCTGGATTAGGAGATAGACTTGAATATGAACTTACATTCAATGATTATAATAAAGTAATTAAATCAGGCGATGCAACTTCATCTTATACAATCAAAAATATTTGTTTGGAATTTGATATTGTTTCTGATACTGAATTAGCAAGACAAATAAGACAGCAAGTTGATGGTAAAATGGTTATTTTGTATGACAGAATACTAAGACACAGAAAAATAACTAAAAACAAATCTGATACACTATGGAATATCAATCTAAATGTTCCTGCAAGAAGTATGAAAGGAATTCTTATGCTATTCGAAGATCCTGAAAGGGCCAGCACAGAAGAATATTATAATCCAGAAATTACAAAAGTGGAAATGACAATAGAAGGGATTCCGAATCAATTGTATAGTCAAGGAATGAAGTCCCACCAACACTGGGACGAAATAAATAAATTCTTTGCTTTGAATTCAAAAAGAAACAAAGCAACAAGTATGGTCATTAAAGATTTATATTTTACTGATACAACAATAGAGAAATATCTAACGAACAGGTATGCTTTATGGTTGGATTTACGTTCAACTGATGATAATACACTTCATGGTTCTGGAAGAAGAATTGAAAATGCATCAGAAGGTATCACAATACAAATAACGAAAGAAGCAGGAGCAGATGAACCAATCAATCTTTATTTGTTTGTTATACAAGATGCACAAATCAACTTTGAAGATGGTAGATTTAAAGAAGTCAGTTATTAATATTTTTTTTTACAAATAAAAATGGAACTACCAAAATATCCTCATTGTGCTATTATATGTGGTCAAACTGGATGCGGGAAAACAGAGTTTGTCCTTGACCTTTTGGAAGAGGAATATCGTCAAGTATTTAAACATATTGTTATACTTTGCCCAACCATTCAATGGAACAAGGCTTATAAAAATCGTGGGTGGATTGGTGATGTTAGAAAGCCTAAAACAAAAAATATAACAATTGTTAATCCTGTTGTTAATGGAGAAGAAAAACTACAAGAACTACTAAGAATGTTCTTTAATAAATATGCTGGTCATTCTACTCTCTACATTATTGATGATTGCAGTGCAACGAAAGAACTAACAAAGAAAAAAGATATGTTATCAGAATTAGCATTTTCTGGTAGGCATGCAGAACAATCAGTGTGGGTTATTTCGCAGAGATATAATTCTGTGTTAAAAGATTTAAGAGAACAAACAAAATGGCTATGCATGTTCTACACAAAAGATAGAGATAGTTTTGAAAATTGTTTAAGAGAGAATGATGTTATTCCTACTTTGGAAGAACGACAGAGAATAAAAGAAGAACTGAAAAAAAAGAAGCATCGTAAGTTAATTTTGAAGACTGACCAGCCTACTGATTATTGGTTGGTTGATTGATTATTTTTTTTAGCAATGATTAAGTAATGTTTATGCAATGCTATAGCAAAATCTTAAGTAATGCTATAGCAAATCTTAAGTAATGTTTTAAGTAAAATAGCAATACTAAAAAACAATGCTGTTAGAAATATTATCAATCACTGCAATCTTATCAATAATCATAACAAACACTGCAATCTTATTAATAGTCGGATATGCGATGTTTTATTTTTTAAAAATAAAAAATAAATTACATAAAATAAAAATGAATGCTGAAGAATTATTACAAGACATTGAATGTGAAAGCACTTATGTAGAAAATAATGAACAAGAAACAAAACGTGAGCGATTATCAGCCATTGTTGCTGGTGGTGGTAGTAAGCAGTATCTTGGTAAAGACTTACAACTATCAGACATTGATACAATGACAGCAGAACAAATAAACAAACTTTACTGCAGATATGAAGCAAGATTGGGAGCAAGTATGACTAAGACATTGGGTAATTCTTTCATTAGCTTATACGTGATGGGTGTATCAAAGTATTTCAATGTTGTTAATCCACCTAAACTGATACAAGACTTAGAGGAAGACCCTTTTATCAATCACGCTTTGACAAGTTCATGTTGTGAATTGTACTATAGATATGGAATGTATCTTGCTCCATTAACTGCAATGCTAACAACAGCAAGACATATTGATTTTAATAAAAAAGAAAATATTTCCTTAGAAAAAGATGAGTGAAGTTAATGAAACGATGAGTGAAGTTAATGAAACTGTTAAAACAAAAGACCCAAGACGAGTATCTGCTGGTAAGAAAGGTGCAGAAGCAAGAAAAAGAAATGCAGAATTAAGAAGAAAGGAGGCTGAAACTATAAAGAAAGAAAACATGGAATTAAAATCTATAACAAGAGATGATGATGATGTGCAAACAAACAATTCACAGAATATAAATATATACAAAAATTATATACCATTATGTATAACAATTGGAGTTGTTGGAATAGGATTGTATATGTACAAATCAACTAGTAATAAACCAATTCAGACTTATACACCTCCTGTAGAGACTCATATGCAAAAAGAAATTGACCCATTTGAATTTAATTAATTTAAAAAAAATAATATTCTCATTAAAAAATGACAACCTCAATAGACGGAAAACAAATTGCAAACATGTTATATCATGCTGGAGTGGAAACTGTATTAACTGTTGGATATTCAGAATTAGGTAGAAAACTATTGAAAAGACCAGCACCAAAAGTAGATTTTAATATGACAGATATTGGTATGTTGTCCATTGATATATTACTTGCAATGGCAACAAAGGATATGCTTGTTAAGCAAGGTATTATTCCTGCAGATATTATGAAGTAATTTTAATATTTTTTTTTTCCATTATATAAAAATGGCAAGTGCAGTAGCATTAATGGTTGGAGGAGCAATTACAAACGCCTTAGCCTTTTCAGGTAGTAATTATTTATTTTCACATATGGGTAGCAATAGTGACGAAGAGAGAAAGAGGCATGATAAAGCGATGGAACAATTAGAATCAGCAACAACTGCGTGGAATGAGAAGAGAACAGAAAGATTGGATTTTATTAACGAACAACTGAAGAAGGAACATCATGCTTTGAATGAGTTCAGTGATGCTGATACTGCTATGAGACAGTATTACTATATTACAGGAAAACAATTGCCAGATAATTTATCCACACCATTACCACAAAAACCTACATTAAATGATTTTTACACTCCATCAGAAGACCAGAAAAATAGAGAGATTGCATTTGTTGTTGGTGGTATGGCATTGACAGGATTTGTTGCTTGGAAGTTGATGTAGGTAAAAAAAAAATTTTTTGACATAATCTTTATGCATGTAATTCTTTCTTTGGAAAAACTAAATCATAAGCATGATATTTATTTTTTTTATTATTCTTACATGGTTTCAAACCAAGTGGTCTTACATAAAATGGTGGTTCTTTACCTTCTATCTTCTTTGTGAGATGTGCAGGACTCCATACTTCACCGTTGTCTTTGAGAGTTAAAATTACACTCACACCATTGTCTGTGTTAATTTCTCTGTAGTCAGTGATTGTATAAATGTTGTTGATTTCTAAATCAGTCCATTTCTTTGTGTCAAATTGACTTTGTTCCTTTAACAACGCTTCAAATTCATCAGTTGAGATATTTTGAATATTGTTGTTTGACATTTTTTATGTTTATAAAATTTTCTTAAATATAAATAAATGGAGAAGATATACTATAGTCCAAAAGGTTTCTGGAAAGGACACTCAGCAGTTAGTAAATTAGCAAAAGAAGCAAAGGTTAGTCAGAAACAAGCATTAGAGTTCTTAAAGAAACAAGCAATTTGGCAAATATATTTACCTGCACCTAAGAGAATAATAAGACCAAAATTTGATGTGTCTGCAGAGAATGAAGTTCATCAGGCTGATTTATTGTTTTTACCTCATGACACTATTGGTAGAAAAACATACAAGTATGCATTGACAGTGGTTGATGTTGGAACAAGATATAAAGAAGCCGAACCTTTGACGTCGAAAGATAGTAAAGAAGTTGCAAATGCTTTTGAGAAGATTTATAAAAGACATTTGAAGTATCCTAAACTATTGCAAGTTGACCCTGGTAGAGAATTTATGAGTTCCGTTTCAACTTTGATGGAAAAGCATAATACCAAAATAAGAAGAGGTAGAAAAGAAATACACAGAGACCAAGGAATAGTAGAAAGATTTAATAGAACCTTAGCAGAAAGATTGTTTGGTTATCAGTATGCTAAAGAGATTGATACTAAAAAAAGAAACAGAGAATGGGTTAAGAGATTATCTGATGTTATTAAAGCATTAAATAAGGAGACGAAAAAACCTCCTCCAATTATAACAAGAAAAGTTGATGCTGAAATTTGTCCTTATGTAAATGTTAGATATTTGTATCAACCTGGAGAATTAGAAGGTGGTGGAAAGAGAAGGGCTACTGACCCAGTATGGTCTGTTGATATTCATAAGATTGACTATCATATTATAACGCAGGGAATAAGAGTTTATTATTTGAAATCTCCTGCACCTAAGAGAGGGTTTGTCAAAGAGGAATTACTTATTGTTCCGGCTGATACCCATACGCGTATGTCGTAATGCCATCGTCAGTTATGTATCTTTTTGTGTCTAAAGGAGAAAGTGTAGTCTTATTTACTTTTAATCCATATATGTTGTGATGCATTGAGCGTAGCATGTTCATTGAGTGTGTGTATTTCTTTTTGTTGAATAATGCATCTCTATAGTTTTCAAAATTGATTTGTTTTTTGATTACATATTTTTTTGTTCCTTTCGCTTTTTTGATGACTTGTTCATCTGCTCTTAATACTGAATATAATTTAGGACGAAGACCAATATATTCTGATATTGGAACACCAGCACATTCATCCTTCATCTTACCTATGACCTTCTTGTTTGTTTCATCGTATAGTGGATGTTCTTTTGGATAATCGGAGAAATCATATTCATCTTTCATTTCAGACATATCTTTGTAAGCATCTTTGGTTTTGATATCTACTAATAAACTGTCTGTGTCGGTGTACAACAAGGTGCAGTTTTCGCCGTACCTCTTTTTCAATGTATTATAATACCAATCATACATGAGATGTTTTGATAAATCTAGAACAGAGAAGCCAACATATATTGGTTTATTGAGAGTTAATCTTGTTTTATTCACTTGAATTGCAGATAACTCATTAGAGAACTTTATTCTACGATTGAAGTTTGGTTTGGCTATTATCTTGCGGATTTTTTCATTTTCACTGCCATCTGTTTTGACTAATTTAATATCAACTCTTTTACGTATGTTTTCCATTGTTTTGCCAAATACTGAGTTGTTCATAAGTTTAAAGAAATCTTTTTCAAATGTAGTCTTTGCTTTTTTACGTAATTCTGTATTCAGACGTATGTAAGGTTCCATCCAAGGTTTCTCATCAAATTCTAATATTCTGTGTATTTTTGTTATTTTCATACCAAGTTGTTTGTATAGTCTCAAGTTCTTGTAATGTACTACATATTTCTTCTTATCCATTAGATTGGGGACAAGTTTTTCTGTTTTTAACATACTATTTTCAATTAGTTCATTTTGATAGTCGGATAACCATTCTTTTTTAATTGCTAATTTTTCAGGTGCAAGTGGATAGTCATTATGTAGTTTATGTAAATGTTTGGGGTATTCTAAATCTACTTCATATATTCTTCCTTTACCTTTTTGTAATTTTGGAAGTTTTCCATCTATTAAATCTTTATTAGTTATCCATTTGAAACCACCAAATGGAAGTGGTTGGCTCATTGAATGACCATATAAATTATTTTCATCTAAATACATTATGTAATTGTCTTCTTCATCTGGATTATAATCTGCGACATATTTATTGTTTGCTTTTGCGTGTCTTTTAGAAACCATACTTATTCCACCTCTCATTCCTTTTTCAATGAAAAGATGCATATCCAAATCTGATAGAAGTTGCAATTCTATTTCTGTGTATTTTAGAAGAGCATCCCAAGATAGACCAGGTGCAGTGTAGTAATGTAGAGGGTCAAGTTTATAGTTATTCATACAGGTTTCTCTAAACTTTTGAAAAACATCTGCAAGTAAGAGAACATCTGTTTTGAGATATAAATCATGATAATCACCAAGTGTTTTACAGTTAAATTGTTTCCATACTTTTTGAGCGTGTTCATAGTCTTTTTGTTTGATACTTTCATCTGTAAGACTGCTGTAGAATTTGTCTATGGGTGGTAGTTGTGTTTCATCAAATCTATCAAACCTATCAATGTATTCATATGGATAGATACCTTTACGAGCAAGAAGATGTGAGTTAGTTGTATGTTTTACAGTTAATGGTAAGTCTGATTTGTTGAGTTTTTTATATCTTGTATTGTGACATTTTTTACATTTTGCTGTTAATAACCAATTTTCATTGATGTTTATTTCTTCTGTACCTTTACATTTTTCACATTCTGTCTTTACACCAATTGCTCCATCTACCAACTTTTCAAGAGAGGAAGCCATAAATTGAAAACTGTCTAAGAATTTCAGTTGTCCAATACTGAATGAGATGAATTTCTCTGAATTATTTGCAATACAAGTAATGTTTCCACATGCTTTGTGTATTTTCTGCATTATTAGATGGCTATCATAACCTTTTAAGTTGTGGAAGATAACTGGAATTTTGGTTCTATATGGTTTGATTGCAAGTTTGAGATTACAGGATTTGTGTGCTGGTCCTCTATATTCTCCTGTGAAATGACAGTGGTCTTTTACTTTTGGATTCTTTTCATTAATTTCTTTTTCACATATCCAACAATGAGTAGCCTCTTCATAATCTTGTATGTTCTGTTCTGTCATTTTTATTATTTTTTTAGGATGTTTAAAAACGTTGTTAATATTTTTTACTTCGCGTTCTAAGTGATTTAAAAAAACTTCAGCTGTATCTTCACCTCTGTAGATTACCGGTTTTTTAGCTTTACCATCATATCTAACAACTTGATAACCGAATCCACACGCTTCGTGTTCGCTTGTTATTTCTGATTTATCTCCTTTTTGTTCTGTTTTAGGTTTGATAATACTTTCAAAGTCGGCATAAATGACATAGGGAACGGGCATTTGATTTTGATGGTTTTTAAACTTGATAAGACCTTTTGATGGCATTTCTATTCGCATTGGAGATTTATTTATGCCTTCACAGTCTTCTTTATGTTCGGTTAGTAAATCTTCTCTTGAAAAACCGTGAAGACATCTTTCACAAAAGTAAGTAGCTCCGTGTTTGTTATTCTGATTACGAAGTAATCTATTTAGACTTTTAATCCAACAGTAGTGATATTTTGTTTCCTTTTGTGGTTTTTCATCTGGATTATAATTTTCATCTATTTCTCCTTCTTCATTATCATCAATTTCCTCTTCAACTTCTGTTATCAAAAGCAGGTTAATTCTTTCTTTATCATTTGATTGATTTGAAATATGATATGGAAATACAGTTAGTTTCTCTGTCTTTTTGTGATTGTATATCCATAAACATTGATTGCTATATTGTTTTGTTTCTCAACTTTTGGTATTTGTGAGATTGGTGTGGGAAAGTCAATTCCTTCCATATTCAGATTAGGACATTTTTTATAACTATATACATTATTTAAGTTATTCTTTGCTGGATATAAAGCAGATTTCAATGACCATTCTAAACATCTATTATCATTGTTTTTCATATTAATTATTGCTTGTTTGTTTGCTATTACTTTTGGAAGAGGAATATATGAAGAACCTTTGAGTGGTTCATATTTTGCTATGTTAATATAGAGTTTGATACAATGGTCAATTTCTAAACCTGTTGCGGTATTTGTGAATTTTTCAATCCATGTTTGTATATAAGCTGTTTGTTTGTTATAGTTTTCATCTAAATTATTTTCATTAAGAACTGCACATTGTTCTCCGTGTGATGCACCGATAACTTCTTTTCTTTCACCATTAAGTTCATCTTTAAAAAACTTTATAGATAACCCAATTGAAAATTTAATACCATTGTATTCTTTAATGTTTTCATTAATTTTATCTATAATGACAGATTTTTTATCATTAAACAAAATATTTGGGTCTTTATATTTATGAGCATCTATTTCATACGCTTTGAAGTAATTGCATAATGGTTTATCAACCAGTTTCAGAGCATTTTTCTCTTCTTTAGTATCTTCATCATTAATTTTTTCACTTGTTTTAACAGCATTTTGTTGCTGTCGTTTTCTTATCTTTTTATTTCTACGTCTTTTACGCAGATTATCTAATGCAGAAGTTTGTTGTGGTGCATCACTCTTCTGTTTCTCAATATCTAAGGATTTAAGACCCTTGTCTAAAGCCTCATCACTGATTCTTCCTTCACTATGCAATTGTATTAGTCTCTCTACAGAACTCATTTTTTGTTTTCTTTTAAACTATAAAAATTTTTTTTAAATTTAATAATAAAAATGGATATAGAAAAAGCAAAGATGCAAAATATATGTGCTATGTTGCCGTTAGGTTCAAATAAACCATGTAAAAACAAATCAGTAAAGCATTCTATATACTGCAAGGCTCATAATTTTATTATAAAACATAACAAAAGTAAAGTAGTGAAATGTTTGCAATGTGGTAAAGGTACTACAGCAAAATATCAAATCTGTGATAAGTGTGGTGGAAAGAATTTTAGAGAAAAACAGAGATATTTTAACTCTATAAAAAGTAGAAGTAAAACAAAGATCAGGAATTGATACAATTAACTTACTCCACCCATAAAAGACACCAAAGGGAAAGAAATACAAACATTAAGCGACCAGACCATAATGGAAACCTAAACAAAGGAAGGCCATAAGGACAGTTACTTTCCCACAAAATGGCCATATGGTCATCCGAAACTAAAAGACACAAGTGATACACACAGTAAGTAACAAACAACAACATAAAATAAATCGCCACAGAAGAGCCGCCTTGGAACGGTCAGTGGAAGATTTCCACTGGGGGGCTTAAATCGATTTTACGTGGCCACAATCCTCGCCCTTACTTCCGTCGCGATTTAGACAAATAATTTGTTCAGTCCGCATGAAGGCCTCCTAACTCATCAGTGCAACATCTCCGTGAACACAAAAATCAAAGAACCACAGAGGTGAGACAACGGTGAGGACTCGACAGCAAGAAACCACTGAAATGCTGGAGCAAAAGAAAACCAACAGTTAGACTCCGATGAGCCCGACCAGAGACAGAGCATCAGGCACCAACCAACATTACCTTGAATTAGATCTCTCTAATTCTCAATAAGCCTTTACGTTGGAGCCGTCATAGAATCTGAGGCCTGACCCACCGGCGTGCAATTAAAGAGGGAAGCAAAGTTGCCAACCGTGATTGGGTTAACTACCATGCATGCAGTCTGTCGTATAATATCCATGTTGTACCCAATCTTTTTATATCGAAGAATGATTTTACGAAATTGGGTACTGAAGTCATTGCGGTTATATATTTTTCTGAATTTAAATACTAAGTCACCATAAAATTCGGGTTCCGATAGACCTTGTTGCAGAAGAGATTTAAGTCCAATATTGAATTTTGAAATTAAATCAGAATGGCGTCTATAAAATTTTGAAAAGGCTTTGCGTAGTTTATGGTACCGATAACCCTGATTAAGGAGTTTAGCCGTTAATAATTTATTACGAGTGTTGAAGTCAGTTACATGACTACACACTCTAGCAAATCGAATTAATTGCGAAATATAAACGCCATAGGATGGCGCACGAGGAACATCACCATCCAAAAAAGGAAAATTTACAATCTCAAAATCAAAGTCATCGCGTTTATCATAAATTTTGCACGAAACAAATCCATCTACAATAGATAGATGTAAATCCAAAAACGGGGCCTCGGTATCAGAAGAATTTGCTTTATTTAACTGAAGTTCTAGGGGGTAAATCTGACTGATCAAACCATCAAAATAGGTATTATCAATATTTAATAAATCATCTAAATATCTAGAAGTAGAGCTAAAAGCTTCAATAATTTCAGATTGGTTATCAATGGAAAGCGACAAAATGAAGTCTCTTTCATAACAATACAAGAACAGATCAGCCACAAGAGGTGCGCAATTAGTACCCATCGGAATACCCACAATTTGTCTAAATAACTTAGTACCGAATCTAATATAAATATTGTCAAGTAGAAAGGTGAGGGCATCACACACTTTCTGACATGACCAAAGTGTATAATTCTTATGCTCTTTAGAAGTGAAAAATGCATTTCTGACATTACATGCAAGATAGAGAGAATCTTCTCTGTGAAAAGCCCATTCAATTAAATCATTAAGCTTTTCTTTTATAAAATTATGAGGAAGTGTAGTGTAAAGAGTGGAAAAATCGTAGGTAGACAGACTAGAAGCACGAAACTGTCTAGATTTCAATTTATTTAAAACATCATTCGAATTTTTTATAGACCAAAACAGATTTCTTCCTGATCTTTCAAAGACTTTATCACAATATTTAATTACATGCGTTTTAATAGCAGTAAGACAGGAAGTTAATAATTTAGAAAGTTCAGTGGTAGTGCAAGAGCTAGAATTTGCAATAAACCGTGCTTTGTAAGGTTTTTTATGAAGTTTTGGTAACCAGTATAGCGTAGGAAGCTTGTCTTGGCCTTCGTTAACACACACAGCAAACTTGGTGGCTGAAAGACAAACATGTTTATCTACTATAGCTCTCTCTTCAGCTAAAGGCTGAAGTTCATAGGCCTTAGTACCACCAAGCTCCTGCTTAAGCGTGTTAACATAGTGGAGCCGTCACACAACGACGACGTTTTAAGCAGGAAATTGCAAGATTGTGTATGATAGAGTGTTGAGGATGATTCAGGTGTTATTGAGAGGGCGATAATTTAATTTTTTTATGCTCAAGTCGGCGATATAGTTTGTATCGCCGTCGGAAAATTGTGGTATAATAATATATGCTCCAATTGATGATATAGCGGAAGAAAGTGAGGTATGTCTATACGGACAATGAATATATCGCCGTTGGAGCATAATCTATATATATTTAATCTATTCACAATGATCACTTCAGAATCAGAATTGTTACTTAGCCTTAATTATCCCCAATTATCCCTAATTGCCAATTAGGTCATTAAGACTATGAACAATAGTGTCGGGGAACTCCCATCAAAAGTGTCTGGGAACTAATTGCCAATTATAATTATCAGTCACAGGTCATTTAACTATGAACAATAGTGTCGGGGAACTGTCTTCAAATGTGTCGAGAACTGTCTCCAAAAACCGTGTCGGGGAACTGTCTTGTCGGGGAACTGTCTTGTTCCCCCTTGTACTTGTAGGAAGGCTGTTGCCGAAATGTTGTGAAATATGTAGGGCATAACAAGTGATGCTATAAATCTATGATTATATAACAATTAATTCAAAATAATATTATAACAATGAATTTAAATAATAATTCCACTGACATTTGATAGTTAGAAAAGTACAGCACCTTGTGCTTAAACTTGCCCTTTGCAATCGGTCTGAAACTCTTCCGGTAAAATGCCTGTTAATAAGAAGTTAATCACTTGCCCGAAATAGGCTAATGTCACTGCAGAGTTAGTTTCTTTACACCAATGATTAAACGCTCACTCCCAATTATCCATGTTGACACTTGGTTGTCTGCTTTCAAAGTGTCACTTCTCCAGCCGACCGGAAGCTCAGTCACAGGAAGTGACGATCGATTTTTAATGACAGATTCACTCTGTCATTTCTAGCTATCCTGCGTGTTGTAAAGTAGTTCATGCTTTCTTACGACTTTCTTCCGGCTTTGACCGCCAAAGAAATATGAGTCCGCACAAAATGTAGTCTGGTTTGGCGCAGTTATCAAAATTGTACATCCTATAATCGCAATACAAACTTTTGAAGCAGACGACTTGACGATTTTATCTTACCTTTCAGAGAATAGATTCGGCATTTCATATGCATCAGCTGCATCATGCGGGACTGTATACCCAGATCAATGCGGCTCTGCTCAGACGTCTGCTCAGGTTTTACACTGTTTTATAGCAGTGCTGTCAATATTTAATCCTTAAAGACCAGCCGGTCAACTGCAGACCAGAATATTAATGGATTTACGACATTTGAGGTCAAGTCTAGGTCAGTTACAACCAGGTGTATATCAGACTTTGCGAGAAAGGCTGTCCCTTTCAACCCTGGAATATGGTACAGATACCTATGCAAACAGTGTAGGTCCTGTTATATAACTCTAGGCGCCATATTTAGCAGAATAAACGAGCACAACTTCAGTGATGGAAGAGTACACTCCAGAAACTCAAGACAGTGAATAAATCAAAGCACTGACAACACTCATGCCGATTGTCTCTAAATGCAGGCTGGTCATGAACGAGGACTTGGACTGATCCGTTTAAACTTAAGATGTTAGTAGCTGATACAAAAATGTAGAACAAGATCAGTTCCGTGTTCTGTGGCGTTTGATCTTAGTCTACATTGTTTGCCAGATCGAACATTTGATTCAAGTGCAGATTTTACAGATAACGCTTACATGTACCCTAGACTGACACACGCCCTGTCTATGTTTGAGTTGCTTGTTTGGCATTCGACCCGGAGTTACTAATAAGAAAAGCGATTCAGAGCTTACGTCTACGCGACTATCACTGACTTCTCAGAATAACCGTTTTCTTGCAGAAAATAGCCGCAGTGAGATCAGGGTATTTCATAAGATTGAAGAGGGTCATCCAGGAATCACAGGGTGAGCTTGGCAAACAGTTTAGACCAAGTTCGGACGCTGCAGAACGCACTTCTTAACAAAATCTTCATTATTTGTTTGGAATTTCAGAGTTAAATTAAACAGTTTAAATCTCAGCCCAGGACTTTTACCCCAAACTAAATCCCACCAACACTTTCGGTGCTTTGATTCTGAAACCAAACGATTGCATGATTACAAGACGCTTAGGCACCATGCCCTTAAGCTAAAAAGGTTAAATCCATCAACCGTGACGTATGGTTACCAGTCCGGCCACGATCCTGTGATTTGTTTTGTTTGATTTGAGGTAATGTCCCCGTCAACACTGTATAGGTCATTTTGGAGACGTTGCTTCCAATTTTGTAGGACTTTTACCCGACACTGAGATGAAAGGACATCTCAAGCCCTGCCGCCCAATGAAACCAATAGGGTTTATATGCATGGACTCGCATCGTTTCGCCTGGGCAGGCATAGATCCTCTAAGCAGATTACCAGAACTCGTGTGCGGGTCGGTTTCAGCTCTGCGTGGAAGCATCATGCAGCCCATCTATTTCTTTAAGCCCCGATGGGCGGGGGCCAACGATCCTGTGTACCACCTTCACACAAGCACTGATAGAAACCACATGTTCAGGATCAATTTTTTGATGTGTGATGTAAGGTCGTGCCTAGAAAAGAAGTAATTGTATTTTGTTCTCAAAAAGCATCAAGTGAGAACGTATTGCAACATTTTTCATTAAACCCTGGACAGTTAGAGTGAGTGAGTGTTTGAGTTTTACGTCCCACCAAAAGCTAAGGTCATACGGAGACGATACCTCGGTTTAAAGACTCATCCGAAAGTCTGGAGAAGTCCGGGATCGATCCTGCTATCCCTGGTTTACAAGGCGAGTAGCATAACCACTACACGGAGGCTCTTCTGCAACAAGGTCTATCGGAACCCGAATTTTATGGTGACTTAGTATATAAATTCAGAAAAATATATAACCGCAATGACTTCAGCACCCAATTTCGTAAAATCATTCTTCGATATAAAAAGATTGGGTACAACATGGATATTATACGACAGACTGCATGCATGGTAGTTAACCCAATCACGGTTGGCAACTTTGCTTCCCTCTTTAATTGCACGCCGGTGGGTCAGGCCTCAGATTCTATGACGGCTCCAACGTAAAGGCTTATTGAAAATTAAAGAGATAATGTCGGTTGGTGCCTGATGCTCTGTCTCTCGTCGGGCTCATCGGAGTCTAACTGTTGGTTTTCTTTTGCTCCAGCATTTCAGTGGTTTCTTGCTGTCGAGTCCTCATCGTTGTCTCACCTCTGTGGTTCTTTGATTTCTGTGTTTACGGAGATGTTGCACTGATGAGTTAGGAGGCCTTCATGCGGACTGAACAAATTATTTGTCTAAATCGCGACGGAAGTAAGGGCGAGGATTGTGGCCACGTAAAATCGATTTAAGCCCCCCAGTGGAAATCTTCCACTGACCGTTCCAAGGCGGCTCTTCCGTGGCGATTTATTTATGTTGTTGTTTGTCACTTACTGTGTGTATCACTTGTGTCTTTTAATTTTGGATGGCCATATGGCCATTTTGTGGGAAAGTAACTGTCCATATGGCCTTCCTTTGTTTAGGTTTCCATTATGGTCTGGTCGCTTAATGTTTGTATTTCTTTCCCCTTTGGTGTCTTTTATGGATGGAGTAAGTTAATTGTATCAATTCCTGATCTTTGTTTTACTTCTATTTTTCTAATGGACAGTTAGAAGCTGGTCGGAAAGCGGATGGCGTTGACTCTGATTTTGGGTGCCACATGTGTGTGATCTATTTGTCTGTTGGAGCGACATCTTACTATCAACAGAAGACGCTGGTGGACGTCGACCTAGCGGAAGACCGACGTCAGTACGTCAAGATCGATTCATCCGACAGAAGCATATGCGAAGCAGATTTCCGCCCGCATCTGCTACACTGTACCTGTAGATAAACAAAGGGTTTCAACTACCGACTAATAAGCACTGACACTGTACGTCGCTCTTATGCGATGCACTTTTGAGGGCTAGAGGTTCCTGTCGTGACCAAAATTAAGACATCGACACAGTACGGAACACTTACGCTGGTGCATGAAATACGTACATGTATATTGGCGTCTAAGCCACTGGCGTGATATGCGTTTCAGTGACACATCGCACTTCAGCGCGAATCACGCCGATTGTCGTTTCGGGATGTTTCGACATATAGGTGTAAGGTATGCCGAGGCGACGCGTGCGTAATGGAGCATGACATATCGGATGGAATAAGCGAAATGGTATGTCGAGCTATTGCATGTAGCTAGCGACATTAAGAACATTCAAGATCATGGCTGAGACGTTAACTGAACTGCGAGACGTTACATCAATCAAGTGCGTCGGCATCACGTGGTTCCATTTATTTGTTTACGCTCAGAATCCGGGATATCTAATCCAGCAGGATTACGCGCGGGTTTATAGTGCTGTTCTTACTCAAAAATGTCTTCAAGCCAATGGAATTCATGTACTGGACTGGCCAGCCTTTATCCTCCGATCTCTTTCCCATAGAGTATCTTTTTTTTTTTTTTTGGGGGGGGGGGGGGGGGGGGGAAGGTATCCACAACCGACCAGACAAAAATGTTACTTATTGACAGTAGCATTGTTAAAACTTGAATTTTTATGTTTCGTTCGGAAACGTAAATAGTTTCTTTCCAAAATCTGAAACATCGAATGGCGTTTCATAATACCACCGGTGTATAGCGATCTGCAAACATATCATACAATGGAATTTGCAGTACTACTTTTCGAAATTTTAAGATCTTTTTAGAAAGGTTGTCTGTACGGTTTCACAGTGTTTTGATTTTCTCATAGAATCTGTCATTTCAGTGCCTTTGGCGCTTTGATTAAAATTGAGCGAAACAATTCGGAATCACCGGAAATTGTAAAATGGATAGTGATTCCGAAATGAGTAACGACAACGATTTCGCAAACCGCCGATTATGAAATACCTTTACGTTTTATTAAGAGTTACAATCAAACTGGCTGGCTGAAGCAAAAACTGTGGCCACTGTAGAGAGATGTAAGTCCTGAGGAGGTTGGCTTTTTCACGAAGTGGTCGAATCAGGATCAAATGACATTCACCAGGGTTTACAGAGGTTTCGCCACCCAACAAGTTCGCCATCGGAGGTTTCGCCACCAAGAGGCTTCGCCACCAGGAGGTTTCGCCCCACGGGAGGTTTCGCCACCGAAAATGGATATTTGAGTCGAAATAACAAACTATGCCTTCACTCATTTATAATCATTCTTCGAGTCGTTCTTCCCCAGAACCATTAGAGATTGGAATGCCCTTCCTGATTCGATTATTTCGACAGCTGAAGGTGCTATCTATCTATCTATCTTCTGATACTGCGTCGGTCACATTTGACCATTACCGCAGGTGTATATTACATACACTCCAGTTTTGCAGGATGAAAGCCTACACAGTAATCATGTAATTACGGTAGGGATCTTTAACCTGCACAGGGGATGGTTCTCCCTGCACAGGGGGCCTCCAGTTAACGTCCCGATCCGAAGGACGGTGCACTTAATGACATTCATCCCTGCAAATGATGCCAATGGAGCGTGTTCGGACACCGAAATTTTATCGCCGCTGCCGGGGATCGAACCCGGGACCTCTAGCATCAGAGGCAAGTGCACTAACCACTGAGCTATCACGCTCCATGATGATGATTGTGTAGCTAAATTTACCTCTTTGGTTAGAGCTAGGGACTAACTTCCCACATCACAGGTCCTGGTGTATGAATGTCATTTGACGTGTCACCAGTAACAATTCTGATTCTGAATCATAACCAGTGTAACGTAGCTTACTACGAAATTCAGGACATTTTCAACGAAAAAATGAAATCAAACTAAATAAAGAAAAACCACTTTCAAGTATTAGCTAAGCATGTTAATTAAAATAAAGCAAACTTTTTGCAGCAATATATCTATACAAATACAGGAAAAAAAAATCTCACAATGTTTAGCACTCTAAGAAAGGACATCGATTTTTGGCCAAAATAAAAAATGACTACTTTAGGCATTCTATCTATCTATCTTCTTATACTGAGTCGGTCATATTTGGCCATTACCTCAGTTGGGTGCGTAGCTAAATTTAGAATTTAGCTTAAAAAAAAAAGAAAAAAAGAGAGAAGTCACTGGATGAGTCCTTAAAACTATTTACAATCTGAATAACAGAGGTATACTAAAACGCATACCTCTGAGTCTCAATCTTACACTGTATGGGCTTTGAACTCCTCTGCAGTCTTAGCATTCACCACAGAAGAGGGAAGACTATTCCACTGGGGAATAGTCCTAGGGAAGAAGGAATTTTTCAGGGCATCACTGTAGGACTGGTACCTGCGACACCGTGAGCCGTCCACCTCCGATGCCCCTGCTCGAGCCGAAACCGCCACAGGGGTCAAGTATTTATCTTTATTAACGGCCACTGTGCCTGAATGTATCTTATAGAAGAAGGCTAAAGAGGACTGCCCCCAGGGACGGCCATTCTAGCTCGTTAAGCACGTCACCGACGCTGCTTCTATTGCGCCACCGCAGGCAGGTCCACCGAGCAGCCGTCCCCCGCACCCTCTCCACCCGCCGAATCCGAGCCCCAACATAGGGATGCCAAACGGGCGACGCATATTCCAGCTGAGGGCGAACCAATGCCCACACGCAACACCCTTTGTCTGCCTAGGTGCAAAAGCCAAGTTCCGTCTAAGAAATCCTAAAGTCCTAGTTGCTTTTGATGTTATTTCCGAAACGTGTTGACTATCAACATTGGTATCAAGGGCAAAAATGATAACGAGTAATAAGTAGTATTTTGAAATGTATGGACTATGCCATTATGATGAACTTCAGGGATACCACAGTTCTTCTGTTTAGCATGATTAGAACGCAAAAGACATCCAAAAACTACAAACGGGCATCTATTCTGAGAAGACGTGTTTTGTCTATTTTCAAGTAGGAAATAATAAAAACAATAAAAACCGATGTTTAAAATTATAAACAGCCTTTATTTATTTCTTTTTATTAAACCCTGCACAAAATCAAATAGTTATAAGAAAAATATATAAAAAGTGGCGAACCCTTCAAAAGCAAAAATCGGAAAAGTGGCGAACCCTCTCACGGAGGTGGCGAAACCTCTGGTGGCGAACATGCAAAGTGGCGAAACCTCTTGACACCCTTCACCAGGACCATCTATCAGAATCAGAATTGTTACTGGTGACACGTCAAATATCATCCATACACCAGGACTATCGATCCTTCTTTCTTTCTATTAATACTGTGTTGGTCACAATTGACCATTACCGCAGGTCTTCATTATATACACTACAGGTTTGCAGGATGAAAGCCTACACAGTAATCATGTAATTATGGTAGGGGTTTGTTGTTAATGGTGAATCTTCAGAGTGGGCTCCATAGTGTTTGCCCCAGCTTCTAAAAAAGGTAAGGTGCTTGTCAGGAAAAAGGGCACTTTCGGCATGCAAAATGATCTAAAAAGGGCACTTTAATTACGAACAAAAGGGCTCATTCACATGCAGCACCTTGCTAAAAGGGCACATCTCTCAACTTGAAATAAAAAAATCCTTCTTTTACCCTTTGTCTTCAGTGCTAAAGTATACTGCCTGTTTTTTATGCAAAGTGAAGACATATGTTACATTTACCATTGGTGACAAGAAGGTTAAGTTTTGCAAGCAAGCTGATCACTGATACAAACAAGTTTTAAAGTTTGGTACATGTTTTGGCTACAACTTCCATTCTCTAATACAAACAAACACTGACATGACACTGGTCAGGCACACTTTAACACTTCATTTGTTTAATTTGTGTCAATCACCTTTGTTTATCAAAACACAGTTATAATTAAGTACAATTAACAGGGTAATTAGGGGAACAAGACAGTTCCCCGACAAGACAGTTCCCCGACACGGTTTTTGGAGACAGTTCCCCGACACATTTGAAGACAGTTCCCCAACACTTTTGAAGACAGTTCCCCGACACTATTGTTCATAGTTAAATGACCTGTGACTGATAATCATGACTCGGCAATTAGTTCCCAGACACTTTTGAAGACAGTTCCCCGACACTATTGTTCAAAGTCTTAATGACCTAATTGGCAATTAGGGATAATTGAGGATAATAAAGGCCAAGTGATCATTGTGAATAGATTAAGTATACCTGTGATTTGGAGAGGCAATGTCTTTCTGTGTCGGGGAATTGGGATATATTAGTTATAATTTGGACGTTTCTTGCTATGGCAACTATATTAAAGAGTTGCCTGAAATTTCCTCGTTGATTTCAAGACAGTTCGCAGACATTTGTTCTGACGATGATCTGTCTGGAAGTCTAAGCCAGAGGAGAGGTAATGTGGAATTTCTTTGTCAGTCAGCATTCGTCAAGATGCAATTTAAATGTGGATGGTCTTTAATGCTCGCAATCTCCCCAAAACACACATGTATTCATTAAACTTATTGAAAATGGTATCAAGTGTAAGCTTTTATTGTATACATGTAAAAGTCTGTCGGGGAACTGTCTTCAAAAATGTCGATGAACCCATAATTTAATATTTCTAAACGTCTGTCGGTCAATTGTCTTCAAAATATTGATGAACACATAACAACTATCAGTTATGATAATCATCATGATCAGTCACAGGTCATTTGACTTTGAACAATTGTGTCGGGGAACTGTCTTCAAAAGTGTTGGGGAACTGTCTTCAAATGTGTCGGGGAACTGTCTCCAAAAACCGTGTCGGGGAACTGTCATGTCGGGGAACTGTCTTGATTCCGTAATTAGCAGTCAACCATAAAGGTGGACTGTCCAATAGGCAACACTTGTCTGAAATATGCATATTTAAACAGGCATAACTTTGTTAATTTTTGATCAATTTCAGTGATTTTTGTACCAAAATGTAGGGCATAATTTTCTCTATCTGTCAAAGGCATAGCGCTGGGAAAAAGGGCATGGCGCTAGAGAAAAGGGGCATGGCGGCGCACCATGCTAAATAGGGCTTGGGGAAACACTACTCCAGTTTTGTCTGGAGTCCCGCAAGGGACTGTTCTTGGTCCACTATTGTTCTCGCTGTACATCAATGACTGATATTGACTCAGAAATAAGACTGTTTGCAGACCAATCTTGGAATATGGTAGTTGTATCTGGGACCCCAGTGGAGTGGTCGTTAATGAAGAAATTGAGAAAGTTCAGAACAGAGCTGCTAGATTTGTAACAGGTAATTACTGCTTTGAAACTGGGAGCCAAGGTTGGCAAAAACCCCTGGGTTTTATGAGTATTGCCCAGCCCGGCGGGTAATACTGGGAAAACCCGGGTAATACTGGGCAATACTGGTGTCACATTTGTCAGGGTGATAAAAAATGTATTAGTTTGACCTGAAAATAATATGAATCAGGACTTAAGTATCAATTGCTAATAAATTCAAAAGTCCCAAATTATTCTATCCAGTTCAAAACTTAAAGTGAAACTTCTGAAAAGAGTATATTAAAGTATAAAAGTATAATACTAACATTTGCAAAGGCTGTGATCATGCACCTACAGCCAGGGATTACCTGTAATGATACCTATATAAACCTAATATACCTGTTGGTGAGCAGTTTTCACAAAAATCTTATCTTCAGGGAAAACAGTAATTTTTGTCATTCTCTCTGTCAAACATGAAACCTAAGGATCCTATTTGGAATTTTTTTGGCATTACTTTTTTAGCTCACCTGACCGAAGGTCATGGTGAGCTTTTGTGACCGTAAGATGTCCGGCGTCGTCGTCCGTCGTCCGTCGTCCGTCGTGCGTAAACTTTTTCTTGTGAACAAACTAGAGGCCACAGTTTTGGTCCAATCATCATCAAACTTGCTCAGAATGATCATCATGACAATATCTCGGTCAAGTTCGAATATGGGTCATGTCGGGTGAAAAAGTAGGTCAGTAGGTCAAATCATAGTAAAACCTTGTGAACACTCTAGAGGGCACAGTTTTGGTCCAATCATCATCAAACTTGCTCAGAATAATTATCATGACAATATCTCGGTCAGGTTCGAATATGGATCATGTAGGGTCAAAAAGTAGGTCAGTAGGTCAAACCATAGATAGTCCTTGTGAACACTCTAGAGGGCACAGTTATGGTTCAATTATCATCAAACTTGCTCAGAATGATCATTGTGACAATATCTCGGTCAAGTTTGAATATGGGTCATGTCGGGTCAAAAAGTAGGTCAGTAGGTCAATTCATAGAAAAACCTTGTGAACACTCTAGAGGGCACAGTTATGGTCCAATCATCATCAAACTTGCTCAGAATAATCATCCTGACAATATCTCAGTCAAGTTTGAATATGGGTCATGTTGGGTCAAAAAGTAGGTCAGTAGGTCAAATCATAGAAAAACCTTGTGAACACACTAGAGGGCACAGTTATGGTCCAATCATCATTAAACTTGCTCAGAATGATTGTCATGACAATATCTCGGTCAAATTTGAATATTGGTCATGTCGGGTCAAATGTAGGTCAGTAGGTCAAATCATGGAAAAACCTTGTGAACACTCTAAAGGCCACATTTTTGGTCCAATCATCATCAATCTTGCTCAGAATGATCATTGTGACAATATCTCAGTCAAGTGCGAATATGGGTCATGTGGTATCAAAAAGTAGGTCAGTAGGTCAAATCATAGAAAAACCTTGTGAACACTTTAGAGGCCACAGGTTTGATCCGATCATCATAAAATTTGCTAAGAATGATCATCATGACAATATCTCAGTCAAGTTTGAATATGACTCATGTCGGGTCCAAAAGTAGGTCAGTAGGTCAATCATTGAAAAACCTTGTGAACACTAGAGGCCAGTTTTGGTCCAATTATAAACAAACTTGCTAAGAATGATCATCATGACAATATCTTGGTCAAGTTTTAATATGGGTCATGTCGGGTCAAAAAGTAGGTCAGTAGGTCAAAGCATAGAAAAACCTTGTGAACACTCTGGATGCCACAGTTTTGGTCCAATCATGATCAAACTTGCTCAGAATTATCATTGCGACAATATTTCAGTCAAGTTGGAATATGGGTCATGTCGGGTTAAAAAGTAGGTCAGCGAGTCAAATCATAGAAAAACCTTGTGAACCCCCTAGAGGCCACATTTTTGGTCCAATCATAATCAAACATGCTCAGAAATGATCATCCTGACAATATCTCGGTCATGGTTGAATATGGGTCATGTCAGGTCAAAAAGTAGGTCAGTAGGTCAAATCATATAAGAACCTTGTGAACACTCAGAAGGCCACAGTTTTGGTCCAATCATCATTAATCTTGCTCACAATGGTCATTGTGACAATGTCTCAGTCAAATTCGAATAGGGGCCATGTCGGGTAAAAAAGTAGGTCAGCCGGTCAAATCGTAGAAAAATCTTGTGAACACTCAAGAGGCCACAATTTTTTATCCAATCATAATTAAACTTGCTCAGAATGATCATCATGACAATATCTCGGTCAAGTTCGAATATGGGTCAATTCGAGTCAAAAATAGGTCAGTAGTTCAAATCATAGAAAAACTTTGTGAACACTAGAGGCAACACTTTTGATCCAATCATCATCAACTTTGCTCAGTTTGATCATTGTGTCAATATCTCATTCAGGTTTGAATATGGGTCATGTAGGGTTAAAAAGTAGTTCAGCAGGTCAAATCATAGAAAAACCTTGTGAACACCTTAGAGGCCACAATTTTGGTCAAATTATAATCAAACTTGCTCAGAATGATCATCCTGACACAATTTTGTCCAATTATAATCAAACTTACTCAGAATGATCATCATGACATATCTCGGTCAAGTTTGAATATGGGTCATGTCAGGTCAAAAAGTAGGCCAGTAGGTCAAATCATAGAAAAACCTTGTGAACACTCTGAAGGCCACAGTTTTGGTCCAATCATCATTAATCTTGCTCAGAATGGTCATTGTGACAATATCTGGTCAGGTTCGAATATAGGTTATGTCAGGTTAAAAAGTAGGTCAGCCGGTCAAATCATAGAAAAACCTTGTGAACACTCAAGAGGCCACAATTTTGGTCCAGTCATAATCAAACTTGCTCAGAATGATCATCATGACAATATCTCGGTCAAGTTTGAATATGGGTCATATCAGGTCAAAAAGTAGGTTAGTAGGTCAAATTATATACGAACCTTGTGAACACTCTAGACGCCACAGCGTTAGACCAATCATGATCAAACTTCTCTGAAACCACAAGGCCCAGGACTTTGATATTTGGTATGAAGCTTCATCTAGTGGACCCCTACCAAGATTGTTCAAATTATAGTGCTGGGGCCAAAAAAGCCCCCGCCCCGGGGCCCTTTGGTTTTACATAGGCTTATATAAGGAAAATCTTTAAAAATAAAATCTTCTTCTCTGAAACCACAAGGCCCAGGTCTTTGATATTTGGTATGAAGCTTCATCTAGTGGACCCCTACAGAGATTGTTCAAATTATAGTGCTGGGGCCAAAAATGCCCCCGCTCCGGGGCCCTTTGGTTTTGCATGGGCTTACATGTATATAGGGAAGAGCTTTAAAAATCTTCTTCTCTGAAACCGTAAGACCCAGGTCTTTGTTATTTGGTATGAAGCTTCATCTAGGGGACCCCTACCAAGATTGTTCAAATTATAGTGCTTGGGCCAAAAATGCCCCCATCCCGGGGCCCTTTGGTTTTACATGGGCTCATATAGGGAAAATCTTTAAAAATCTTCTTGTCTGAAACCGCAAGGCCCAGGTCTTTGATATGTGGTATGAAGCTTCATCTAGTGGACCCCTACCAAGATTGTTCAAATTATAGTGCTGGGGCCAAAAATGCCCCCGCCCCGGGGCCCTTTTGTTTTACATAGGCTTATATAGTAAAAAATCTTTAAAAATCTTCTTCTCTGAAACCACAAGGCCCAGGACTTTGATATTTGGTCTGAAGCTTCATCTAGTGGACCCCTACCAAGATTGTTCAAATTTTAATGCTGGGACAAAAAATGCCCCCGCCAGGGGGCCCTTTGGTTTTACATTGGCGTATATAGGGAAAATCTTTAAAAATCTTCTCTGAAACCACACGGCCCAGGTCTTTGATATTTGGTATGAAGCTTCATCTAGTGGACCCCTACCAAGATTGTTCAAATTATAGTGCTGGGGTCAAATATGCCCCCGTTCCGGGGCCCTTTGGTTTTACATGGGCTTATATAGGGACAATCTTTAAAAATTTTCTTCCCTGAAACTGTAAGGCCCATGTCTTTGATATTTGGTATGAAGCTTCACCCCACAAGGCCCAGGTCCCCCCCCCCCCCCCCCCCCCCTTTTGGTTTTACATAGGCTTATATAGGGAAAATCTTTAAAAATCTTCTCTGAAACCGCAAGGCCCAGGTCTTTGATATTTAGTATGAAGCTTCACCTAGTGGACTCCTACCAAGATTGTTCAAATTATAGTGCTGGGGCCAGAAATGCCCCCGCTCTGGGACCCTTTGGTTTTACATAGGCTTCTATAGGGAAAATCTTTAAAAATCTTCTTCCCTGAAACCACAAGGCCCAGGTCTTTGATATTTGGTATGAAGCTTCACCTAGTGGACCCCTACTAAGATTGTTCAAATTATAGCCCTGGGGACAAAAATGCTCCCGCTCCAGGGCCCTTTGGTTTTACATAGACTTATTTAGGGAAAATCTTGAAAAATCTTTTTCTCTGAAACCACAAGGGCTAGGTCTTTGATATTTGGTATGAAGCTTAATCTTGTGGACCCCTACCAAGATTGTTCAAATTATAGCCCTTGGGCCAAAAATGCCCCCACTTGGGCCCTTTGGTATTACATAGACTTATATATAGGGAAAATCTTGAAAAATATTCTTCTCTGAAACCAGAAGACCTAGGTCTTTGATATTTGGTATGAAGCTTCATCTAGTGGACTTCTACCAAGATTGTTCAAATTGTAGCCCTGAGACCAAAAACACCCCTGTCTCGGCGGCCCTTTGGTTTTACATAGACTTATATAGGGAATATCTTTAAAAATCTTCTTCTGTGAAACCACAAGGCCTAGGTCTTTGATATTTGGTGTGAAATTTCATCTAGTGGACCTCTATCAAGATTGTTCAAATTATAGCCCTGGGGCCAAAAATGCCCCTACCTCGAGACCCTTTGGTTTTTCATAGACTTATATAGGGAAATCTTTAAAAATCTTCTCTGAAACCACAAGGCCCATGTCTTTGATATTTGGTATGGAGCTTCATCTAGTGGACCTCTACCAAGATTGTTCAAATTATAGCCCCTGCCCCGCGGCCCTTTGGTTTTGCATAGTTTTATATATAGAGATAATCTTTGAAAATCTTCTTCTCTGAAACAGCAAGGCCCAGGTCTTTGATATTTGGTGTGAAGCTTCATCTAGTGGACCTCTATCGAGATTGTTTAAGTTATAGCCCTGAGGCCAAAAATGCCCCCGCCCCGGGGCCATTTGGTTTTACATAGGCTAATGTAGGGAATATCTTTAAAAAATCTTTTTCTCTGAAACCCCAAGGCCCAGGTCTTGGATATTTGGTGTGTAGCTTCATCTAGTGGACCTTTGCCAAGATTGTTCAAATTATAAGCTTTGTTGATATTTGGTATGAAGCTTCACCTTTTTAGACCTCCCTCAACATTATGCACATTGTAGCCCTGGGGTCAATAATGGCCCTCCCCGAGGCCCACTTGTTACTCTATCATATGGGTCAGGTGAGCGATCCAGGGCCATCATGGCCCTCTTGTTCCAACTTTGGTTTGATCTCAACAAAGCTGAGAAATAAACTTGGAATGCAAAAGTGTGCCAAATTAGTCTTCTGTTATAGGATGCTTAGAGGAAAGGAGGAGGTGGAATGGTGACTCATGCAGATGATGCTGACTGCGTTGATGTTTTGATGTTCATAATTTATATTCATATGCATCACCTGTGAAATAAAAAAATAATCATGATAACATATTTCTGTAAATAAAAGTAAAATTTGCATTTATATACTACCAATGTATCTGAGTCTGATATAATGCCCTCTTCAATATATGACTGATATATGGCTCTACAATGCATTTAAGAATTTAGAAAACTTAAATGAGCAATAATACAATAAAACACACAGGTTCTTTTCAGTAAACCCATCCCAAAACCATATTACCCAGTATTGCCCAGTTGAGGGAGTATTGCCCAGCCCGGGACAGGCAGGTTTTCCCGGACGGTCAATACTTTGCCAACCTTGCTGGGAGCATGACTGGAATACTTGGAAAATTAAAATGGGAGTCTCTCAAGAAAAGGAGAAAAGACAGTAGGCTAATCCTTTTATACAAAGGTCTAAAGGATGCTGCCAGCATTCCAACAGATGACCTTGTTCCCCAAACTAGACATTGTAGAAATCACCATTCGCTGGCGTTTCAGACCCTTACTGCAAGAACTGACATTTATAAAGAGTTGTTCTTCCCCAGAACCATTAGAGATTGGAATGCTCTTCCCGATTTGATTACTTCGACAGCTGAAGGTGCTGAGGATTGTGTAGCTAAATTTACCTCTTTGGTTACAGTATAGGGACTAACTTACCACATCACAGGTCCTGGTGTATGAATGTCATTTGACGTGTCACCAGTAACAATTCTGATTCTGATTGATCTTTAACCGGCATGGGTCCCCCTATTTGCAGACAAGAACAGTCAAGAACCGACAAGAACCTTTTTTTTTACCTATTTATTATAAAATATTTATAATTTAAATTGATAATTTAAACATATTCTGATATATTTCGATGCGATTAAATCATTTTTTATCCCCCGACCAAATAGGTTCGGGGGATATAGCGATTAGCCTGGCGTCCGTCTGTCCGTTCGTAGACGCAACCTTATGATGGCCATAACTCCTATACCCTTTGAGATTCATTGATAGTTCTTGGCACAATTGTTCACAAGGCTGAGACGGTGTGTCATGCACAAGAACCAGAACTCTGGATGCCATACTTTTTTAGTTATCTCCCCTTTTAATAAAATAGAATGACTACTTTGTGATTTCCATAATTCCAATACCCTTTCAGATATATTGATGGTACCTGGCACAGGTGTTCACAAGGCTGAGACAGTGTGTCATGCACAAGAACCACAACTCTGGCTGCCATGGTTTTTGAGTTATCTCCCCTTCCAATAAAATAGGGTGACTGCCTTGTGATGGCCATAACTCCAATACCCTTTCAGATATATTGATGATACCTGGCACATTTGTTCACAAGGCCGAGATGGTGTTTCATGCACAAGAACCACAACATTAGCTACCATGGTTTTTGAGTTATAACCCAATAGCCTTTAAGATATATTGATGATACCTGGCACAGTTGTCACAAGGCCGAGGCTGTGTGTCATGCGCAAGAACCAGAACTCTGGATGCCATACTTTTTTAGTTATCTCCCCTTTTAATAAAATAGAATGACTACTTTGTGATGGCCATAACTCCAATACCCTTTGAGATATATTGATGGTACCTGGCACAGTTGTTCACAAGGCTGAGACAGCGTGTCATGCACAATAACCACAACTCTGGCTGCCATGGTTTTTGAGTTATCTCCCCTTCCAATAAAATAGAGTGACTACCTTGTGATGGCCATAACTCCAATACCCTCCTCGGGTCATATGGGAGATGCCAAGTTCTGAAACGGAAGGTCAGGTGGTTTTTCTCCGGTACTCCGGTTTTTGCCCACCTCTGATTAACGATCGGCTCGATATGAGTGAAATAATCTTGAAAGGGCCGTAAAACCAAAAAACAAAAAACAAAAAAAACTCCAATACCCTTTAAGATATATTGATGATACCTGGCACAGTTCTTCACAAGGCCGAGACGGTGTGTCATGCACAAGAATCACAACTCTGGCTGCCCTTGTTTTTGAGTTATCTTCCCTTCCAATAAAATATAGTGACTACCTTGTGATGGCCATAACTCCAGTACCCTTTAAGATATATTGATGATACCTGGCACAGTTGTTCACAAGGCTGAGACGGTGTGTCATGTACAAGAACCATGGTTTTTGAGTTATCTCCCCTTTGAGTTATCTCCCCTTCCAATAATATAGAATCACTACCTTGTGATGGCCACATCTCCAATACTCTTTGAGATATATTGATGGTACTTGGTACAGTTGTACATGAGGTTAAGTAGGTGTGTCACGTGCAAGAACCACAACTCTGGGTGCCCTGGTTTTTTAATTATCTCCCCTGACAATATAACCTTTTGATGGCCATAACTCCAATACCCTTTGAGATATATTGATGGTACTTGGCACAATTGTATACAAGGTTGAGATGGCACTTCATGCCAAAGTACCACAATTCTGGGTACTATGATAAATATTTGAGTTATCTACCCTTCCAATATAACAGTATGACCAGCTTGTGATCTCCAACACCCTTTAAGACATATTGATGGTACTTTGTACAGATATGCATGAGCTTAAGCAGGCATGTCATGCGCAAGAACCACAGTTCTGAGTACCCTGGTTTTTTAGTTATCTCTCCTGAAGTATAATCTTGTGATGGCCATAACTGCAATACTTTTGTGATATATTGCTGGTTAAATTCTGGTGCACTTTCTATTGGTGAACAATCTTCTGAAGGCCATATTGGCTTTTGGTCGGGGGATTTGCCATCTCTTCCGATGGCTATTTTTATACATGCATGAGAGGCTGGGACATAATGGAAGTCATGGACCAAATATTGACAAGAATAATTTCTCAGGCACAAGTAGTCTAAAAAGCTTATAACTTTATTTTAAATTATGAGAATATCTAAGATAAAATTTTTGCGAATATCATATGTGATATACACATGTACTACTTAGAGAACAGGATAATGGGATAATGTAAGATTAAAAAGTTTGCAAATAACATTTATGCTATTTATATAGAAATTATATAGATTATATAGAATTAAAATGACCATTTATGGTCATTTTTCCATATAGTCTATACATACATTTTTGGGATCCATCTTGAAACGGTGTTATATCCAAACTGTGTTATAATGAGGTTGTGGTGTATGTACTATTGCGCTTATATTTCATTCTAGAAGAGCAAAATCAGTTTGAACCATGTCCCTGTGGTGTCACGAGTAACATTTCTGATTCTGGCAGTATATGAAGATCGAAGATATATAGGAATGTAGTGCTTTCCATGGTAATGTGAGGGCTAAAACATGTATCAAGAGCATTATAATGGTAAAAAATATGTCAAGCAAAGATTTGACAAAGGAGACAAGCATTGTTTGTTTGTTTTTAGCTCACCTGTCATATAACGATGAGGTGAGCTTTTGGGATCACTTTTCGTCCATTGTTCGTCCGTGCGTGTGTAAACAATTTCTTCAAACGGCATCTCCTCTTAAACCACTGATCGGATTTTGACCAAACTTCACAGGAATGATCCTTAAGTGGTCCCCTTTTGAAGTTGTTCAAATGGTTCCGGTCCATTGCACATCAAGGTCACGGGAGCCAAAAATGGATTTTTTAATAAAAACTTAAAAAATCTTCTCCTCAGAAACCGCAAGGCCAAGGTCTTTGATATTTGGTGTATACCTGTAGCTTCATTTAGTGGACCTCTACCAAGATTGTTCAAATTATAGCCCTGGGGCCAAAAATGCCCCCCCCCCCCCCCCCCAGGACCCTTTGGTTTTACATAGACTTACATAGGGAAAAGCTTTAAAAATCTTCTTGTCTGAAACCAGAAGGCTCAGGTGTTTGATATTTGATATGAAGCTTCGTCTTGTTGACCTTTATCAACCAAGATTGTTCAAATTATAGCACTGGGGCCAAAAATAACCCCACTTCGGGGCCCTTTGGTTTTACATATAGACTTGTATAGAGAAAACCTTTAAAAATCTTCTTGTCTGAAACCAGAAGGCTCAGGTGTTTGCTATATGGTATGAAGCTTCATCTTGTGGGCCTCTATCAAGATTGTTCAAATTATAGCCCTGGGGCTAAAAATGCCCCCGCCGCAGGCCTCTTTGGTTTTACATTGACTTATATAGGAAAAATCTTTAAAAATCTTCTCCTCTGAAACCGTAAGGCCCAGGTCTCTAATATTTGATGTGTAGCTTCATCTAGTGGACCTCTACCAAGATTGTCCAAATTATAGCCCTGGGGCCAAAAATGCCCCTGCCCCGGGGCCCTTTGTTATTACATAGATTTATATAGGGAAAACCTTTAAAAATCTTCTTGTCTGAGACCAGAAGGTTCAGGTGTTTGATATTTAGTATGAAACTTCGTCTTGTGGACCTCTATCAAGATTGTTCAAATTATAGCCCTGGAGCCAAAAATGCCCCCGCCCAGGGCCCCTTTAGTTTTACATTGACTTATACATGTATAGGAAAAATCTGAAAAATTCTTCTCTTCTGAAACCGCAAGGCTCAGGTCTTTGATATTTAGTGAGTATCATCATCTAGTGGACCTCTACCAAGATTGTTCAAATTATAGCCACCCATAGGGGCTTGAAGAAATATATGGGCTGCATAATGCTTCCATGCAGAGCTGAATCCGGCCCGCATACTAGTACGGGTAAACGGCTTAGTGGATCTAAGCCTGGCCAGGAACCGCGGTGTGAGGCGGACCGTCCATGTTAATAAACCCTATTGGATTTCATTGATAAAGGGCGACATGGCTTGAGATGTCATTTCATCTCAATGTCGGGTAAAAGTCCCACAAAATTTGAAGCAACGTCTCCAAAATGACCTTTACAGTGTTGACGGGGACTTTAAACCTCAAATCAAACAAAAACAAATTATAGCCCTTGTGCCAAAAATGCCCCCGACCCGGTGCCCTTTTTGATTTTACATTGACTTATATAGGAAAAATATTTTAAAAAATCTACTTCTCTGAAACTGCAAGGCCTAGGTCTTTGATATTTGGTGTGAAACTTCATCGTATCTAGTGGACCTCTAACAAGATTGTTCAAATTATAGCTCTGAGGCCAAAATGCCTTTAAAAATCTTCTTGTTTGAAACCAGAAGGCTCCATACTTTGATAGTTGGTATGAAGCTTCAACTTTTAGACCTCCATCAAGATTATGCAAATTATAGCCTTGGGACCAATAATTCCCCTCCTGGGGGCCCACTTGTTACACTATGAATCAAGTGAGCGATCCAGGACCATCATGGCCCTCTTGTTTTAAGAGTACCATCTCTCTAAGTACATGTATATCCATTATTAACCCATTTTGTACCAAATGGAATCTTCCTCCTTTTATATAGCGCAAGTCTATTTCAAAATTTAGGGGTTCAAGGTTCTGATCTTCAAACTTTATTTGAGCCACGTCAAGCGAATTTGTGTCTTCGAGCATTCCGTCATAACAAATTTTAACTGCGCATGCCCAGCCATTCAGAGAGGCCAAGGATATGGCTTTCTGTCAGAAGGTTCCTCTTGATTCACTGCTTGTATGAGCGAGCAGCGAAGGTTCTGGCAAGACTGCGCAGATGCGCAGGCTCGCCTGAACCTTTGCTGCTCGCATAGGCGATAAGTACCAAAATCGCTTGATGGGGCTCATTTGGAAAATGGCTGAACTTTTTGCAAACAGTGTAGGTCCTGATCATACGCTGCCTTCTGTGGTGTCTTATCTGGGCCTGCACTATTTGCCAATTACCTGTTTTGGGGTTTCAGGTACCAATGGGTTAAGGCACCATTTCATGAGCATTATGGTTAATGGGCACTCCTCCATCAGAAACCCGTTTGATCCCAATATTCAATGATCATAACATAACATTAAGTATGTGCTAAACCCCATTTTTGAAGGGAAAAGTCAAGTGGGATTTACATTTTGCAAGGGCATGTATATATTCTTATTTCTGCTCAAAAACATAAACTGTGCATCTGCATTAGGAATGATTTTTTTTAACAAACATCCACAATCTTTATCAGTGCATAATATAAAAAATATTTCAACTTTTCTAACTAGAAAAGGATCATTTTAACCTGTATTATACAGGATATGTATACCTGAAAAGGGTTCAATGGCAAACAATGTAGGCCCAGACCGAACACTGCTGAACGAAGGTGGCGTCTGATCAGAGGTTTCATTGTTTGCTTAAAGTTCAGCCATTTTTGAATCAACTTCTAAAATCATCTCAGTCTGGCACCCCTAAATTTTGAAGTGGACTCCTCTATATACAATGTGGAAGATTCCATTCAGTACAAAATGGGTTAATGGAGAAATGTAAGATAACAATTTCTTGCACACCAGACAAGGAAATCTGCGATTTTACCCTGGGATAGAAATTTATGTTCTGACCCTGGTGTTCCGATCCAGGCAACTAACATAAATGCGCTTCAATTCTATTCAACTGCCGGAACTACTTCCGCACTATTTTTATTTTGTAAACAATATACATGTACGAGCTGTCAAAACTAACAGGAGGTGTTGTGCAAGAAAAAGAATCCAATATGGGGTTCTGTTGTAGATGGGCGTTTCCAACCCTCAGGATGACCATGCTGAGCGGAACCTCGGCGTACCTCGGCGTAGCCTCGGTTCCGCTCAGCACGGTCATCCCTTGGGTTGGAAATGCTCACCTACAACAGAACCCCATATCAGATTCTTATAATCTCACCTCAGTCACCTGGGTTTGTTTTTCCTAATGACACAGTTAATCATAATGCTTTTGGTTTTTTAGGTCAGAAATGGCTGAGGAACAGACACTAGAATCCCTCCTACCAAGCAAAGGTAATATTTCAAGACCATTGCGTCAGATAAGTAGTACAGTAAAAGTCAGCTATTAACCCTTATCTTGCTGTTCACGAAAACCCCTGTCTTTGCAAACAGTGTAGATCCAGATCAGATGGCTTCTGAAGAAGCCATCTGATCAGGATCTACACTGTTTGGCATTCAGTTTATGAATTTGTAGCAATAAATTACATCAAGTCATTTGATTGGTTGATAAACAAAAATGGGTGTGGCTTAAATGAATATTCAGCAAGATAAGGGTTAAGACTAATTAAGACTAAATCTGCTATAAAAAACTTACTTAGTAGGTTGTAGTTATTCTTTCTTTGTGTTTTCTGCATGCATTATCCACCGGTCAGAGACCACCTTTGGGACTGTTCAAAAGTGGTCTTAAAGTCCACTTTTGAAAAGTCCCAAAGGTGGTCTTAATATAGAAATTTTACTGTATTATTAAATAAGGAAACTTAATGTATCATTAAATTTTTTCTTAATCTATATCTTTTTGGAAACATACGATATATATTGTAGGTACTAGTGAAAGTCACCTAGTCAGAGACCAGCCCCGATAGCTCAGTTGGTAGAGTGTCTGCTGCGGGGAACAGGAGGTCACGGGTTCGATCCCGGGCCGCGACATACCAAAGACGTTAAGAATGGTACTAGCTGCTCCTCGCTTGGTACTCAGATTTACGGGGTAGAGCTAGGACTGGTCGACCCAGTGTCAGGATAATGTGACTGGGTGTGGTATCATGTAATGTGTCAGGGACATGATACTTCAGTGAGGCAGCACTATAAAAGTAAGCATTGAGCTCCCTGTTGCAACCAGACACCGTCGTGATATGACTGAAAAATTGTTGAAAGCGACGTTAAATCCGAATTCACACACACACACACATTGTCAATATAAAAGAGGCGTTTTTTATCAGAGAAGTCTCAGATTACCTTATATCCCAATGAGAACATAATTTTATAGATTTTTACAGAAAAATTGTCATTTATATGTCCATATATATATATTTGAATGTATGATTAAAATGTGTGTTATCCAAAAATGTGTTATAAAATATAGGTCTATAAAGAGATTTGTGTTTGATGTGCTGGATATAAGCACAGTAATGTCTGAGCATTCAGCAAACACATACCAGAGACCAAGATCTGCTCATCACGAAAACACGCCAATATAATTTTGACCCCTTGAACCCCACTTTTATATAGTAAAACTGGGGTTTGCAGGGATAAAACTTATTTTTCTTATTTCTGCTCTAAAATATAGATTGTGGGTACTCGTTAGAACCGCCTCGATGAGGCAGTTCTGACGAGTACCCACAGTCTATATTTTGAGCTATAGATTGTGGGTACTCGTTAGGTCTAAATTTTTAGCAGAAATAAGAAAAATATCACAATTTTTCATCTTAAAATTTTCATTTTTTCGGCGATAAAGGTGGCAATGTATTTGTATAGGCGTGTTTTCGTAATGCAGCAAACACAAACCAGAGACCAAGATCTGCTTACCAAACAGATCAGGCAAAGTCTACATTCCTTGGCATTCTGCCATTACAGTAGGAAGGAAATGCATATTGAACCATTACTTAGCCTAGTATGTAATCAGGTAGCTTTGCACTAAATACAGGAGGTACTGGATTTTATCACTTTGGGACAGAGCTTTCAGTTGCAGTCAAAATACCAGGCAGGCTTCCATTGGATAAATATCCCATGTTTCATTTCAATGTGAGAAAAGGATAGTTATAAGGAAATAAAATGATGTGTGTTTTGTAATTAGCTCACCTGTCACGTAGTGACAAGGTGAGCTTTTGGGATCACTTTTTGCCCGTCGTGCGTCCGTCTGTGCGTCCGTGCGTGCGTGCGTGCGTCCGTGCGTCCGTAAACTTTTCTTCAAACGACATCTCCTCCTAAACCACTGATCGGATTTTGACCAAACTTCACAGGAATGATCCTTAGGTGGTCCCCTTTCAAAGTTGTTCAAATGGTTCCGGTCCATTGCTTATATAGGTCACAGGAGCCAAAAATAGATTTTTTTCACCGAAAACTTAAAAAATCTTCTTCTCTGAAACCGCAAGGCCCAGGTCTTTGATATTTGGTATGAAGCTTCATCTAGTGGACCCCTACCAAGATTGTTCAAATTATAGTGCTGGGGCCAAAAATGCCCCCGCACGGGGGCCCTTTGGTTTTGCATGGGCTTATATGGGGAAAATCTTAAAAAATCTTCTTCTCTAAAACCGCAAGGCCCAGATCTTTGATATTTGGTATGAAGCTTCATCTAGTGGACCCCTACCAAGATTGTTCAAATTATAGTGCTGGAGCTAAAAATGCCCCCGCATGGGGGCCCTTTGGTTTTACATGGGCTTATATAGGGAAAATCTTGAAAAATCTTCTTCTCTGAAACAGCAAGGCCCAGGTCTTTGATATTTGGTATGAAGCTTCATCTAGTGGACCCCTACTAAGATTGTTCAAACTATAGTGCTAGGGCCAAAAATGCCCCCGCACAGGGGGCCCTTTGGTTTTACATGGGCTTATATAGGGAAAATCTTTAAAAATCTTCTTCTCTGAAACCGCAAGGCCCAGATCTTTGATATTTGGTATGAAGCTTCATCTAGTGGACCCCTACCAAGATTGTTCAAATTATAGTGCTGGAGCTAAAAATGCCCCCGCATTGGGGCCCTTTGGTTTTACATGGGCTTATATAGGGAAAATCTTGAAAAATCTTCTTCTCTGAAACCGCAAGGCCCAGGTCTTTGTTATTTGGTATGAACCTTCATCTAGTGGACCCCTACCATGATTGTTCAAATTATAGTGCTGGGGCCAAAAATGCCCCCGCACGGGGGCCCTTTGGTTTTACAAGGACTTATATAGGGAAAATCTTTAAAACTCTTCTTCTCTGAAACCGCAAGGCCCAGGTCTTTGATATTAGTAATGAAGCTTTATCTAGTGAACCCCTACCAAGATTGTTCAAATTATAGTGCTGAAGCTAAAAATGCCCCCACACGGGGGCCCTTTGGTTTTACATGGGCTTATATTGGGAAAATCTTGAAAAATCTTCTTCTCTGAAACCGCAAGGCCCAGATCTTTGATATTTGGTATGAACCTTCATCTAGTGGACCCCTACCAAGATTGTTCAAATTATAGTGCTGGGGCCAAAAATGCCCCCGCATGGGGGCCCTTTGGTTTTGCATGGACTTATATAGGGAAAATCTTTAAAAATCTTCTTCTCTGAAACCTCAAGGCCCAGATCTTTGATATTTGGTATGAAGCTTCATCTAGTGGACCCCTACCAAGATTGTTCAAATTATAGTGCTGGAGCTAAAAATGCCCCCGCAAGGGGGCCCTTTGGTTTTACATGGGCTTATATAGGGAAAATCTTGAAAAATCTTCTTCTCTGAAACCGCAAGGCCCAGGTCTTTGATATTTGGTATGAAACTTTATCTAGTGGACCCCTACCAAGATTGTTCAAATTATAGTGCTGGAGCTAAAAATGCCCCCGCAAGGGGGCCCTTTGGTTTTACATGGGCTTATATAGGGAAAATCTTTAAAAATCTTCTTCTCTGAAACCGCAAGGCCCAGGTATTTGATATTTGGTATGAAGCTTCATCTAGTGGACCCCTACCAAGATTGTTCAAATTATAGTGCAGGAGCTAAAAATGCCCCCTGCACGGGGGTCCTTTGGTTTTACATGGGCTTATATAGGGAAAATCTTGAAAAATCTTCTTTTCTGAAACCGCAAGGCCCAGGTCTTTGATATTTGGTATGAAGCTTCATCTAGTAGACCCCTACCAAGATTGTTCAAATTATAGTGCTGGGGCCAAAAATGCCCCCGCACCAGGGCCCTTTTGTTTTACATAGGCTTATATAGGGAAAATCTTGAAAAATCTTCTTCTCTGAAACTGCAAGGCCCAGGTCTTTGATATTTGGTATGAAGCTTCATCTTGTGGACCTCTACCAAGATTGTTCAAATTATAGCCCTGTGGCCAAAAATGCCCCCACTCCGGGGCCCTTTGGTTTTACATAGACTTATATAGGGAAAATCTTGAAAAATCTTCTTCTCTGAAACCACAAGGCTTAGGTCTTCGATATTTGTTATGACGCTTCAGCTAGTGGACCTCTATAAAGATTGTTCAAATTATAGGCCTGAGACCAAAAATGCCCCCGCCATGTGGCCCTTTGGTTTTACATAGACTTATATAGGGAAAATCTTTAAAAATCATCTTCTCTGAAACACAAGGCTTAGGTCTTTGATATTTGTTATGAAGCTTCAGCTAGTGGACCTCTACCAAGATTGTTCAAATTATAGCCCTGGGGCCAAAAATGCCCCCGCTCCGGGGCCCTTTGGTTTTACATAGACTTATATAGGGAAAATCTTGTTTTACATAGACTTCTATATGCAGGGTAAACCTTTAAAATCTTCTTTTCTGAAACCAGAAAGCCCAGGTCTTTCATATTAGATATGAAGCTTCATCTTGTGGACCTCTACCAAGATTGTTCAAATTTTAGCCCTGGGGCCAAAATTGACGCTGCCCGGGGCCCACTTGTTATGCTTTGGATCAGGTGAGCTAACCAGGGCCCTCTGGGCCCTCTTGTTATATCTGCAAGCTCAAAGAAATTGTTGCTGATTTTATATTGTCACCTCTCTTTTAAAAAGCCGGCTTGTATTCACTGGGAATCTGCATGTAAACAAACATGGTGGACCATAACTTGAAAAGGAGACAGGCAACATGTGGATTTTTTCTCATCAACTTGTTGAGCTAGGATGGCTCTATAAATGAGTAAGGTTTGAAAAGTTTTGTATGTGGAGTTTTTGTGGGAGCATGTAAAAGGTAACTATTGTCGCCTATGGAAAATATTTGGTGGTAAGCTCCCTATACCAAAAGTTGAAAAATTAACCCCACACTCCAGTTTTCAGTCATTACATCATATTTTCACACATTGGTAGGTTCTATCCAATTCTGTATCATAAAATGGATATTCCTGGCATGTGGTTTGCCACAGAAACTGTAAAAATGTGTAAGGTTACTGGTATTTAAGTCTAACTGGGTGTATTTGATCATTTTTTATGCCCCCGGAATCTAAGATTCTGGGGGGCATATAGTTTTTGGTCTGTCCGTCTGTTTGTCCGTTTGTCCGTTTGTCTGTTTGTCCGTTTGTCCGTTTGTCCGTCTGCAAAAACTTTAACATTGGGCATAACTTTTGAATGGTAAGTGATACAGCTTTCATATTTCACATGTGCATTCCTTGTCACAAGACCTTTCAAGAGGTACCATAAATTTTGACCTCGTGACCTTGGACCTTGACATTTGACCTACTTTTGGCCTCATTTTTAAAAACTTTAACATTGGCCATAACTTTTGATTGGTAAGTGATAGAGCTTTCATATTTCACATGTGCATTCCTTGTCACAAGACCTTTCTATTGGTACTATAATTTTTGACCTCATGACCTTGACCTTGGCATATGACCTACTTTTTTAAAAACTTTAACATTGGCCATAACTTTTGATTGGTAAGTGATAGAGCTTTCATATTTCACATGTGCATTCCTTGTCACAAGACCTTTCTATTGGTACTATAATTTTTGACCTCATGACCTTGACCTTGGCATATGACCTACTTTTTTAAAAACTTTAACATTGGCCATAACTTTTGATTGGTAAGTGATAGAGCTTTCATATTTCACATGTGCATTCCTTGTCACAAGACCTTTCTATTGGTTCTATAATTTTTGACCTGATGACCTTGACCTTGGCATTTGACCTACTTTTTAAAAACTTTAACATTGGCCGTAACGTTTGATTGGTAAATGGTAGAGCTTTCATATTTCACGTGCATTCCTTGTCACAAGACCTTTCTAATGGTACCATAATTTTTGACCTCATGACCTTGACCTTGATGTTTGACCTACTTTTTAAAAACTTTAACATTGGCCATAACTTTTGATTGGTAAATGGTAGGGCTTTCATATTTCACATGTGCATTCCTTGTCACAAGACCTTTCTAGTGGTACCATAATTTTTGACCTTGTGACTTTGACCTTGATGTTTGACCTACTTTTTAAAAACTTTAATATAGTCCATAACTTTTGATTGGTAAGTGATAGAGCTTTCATATTTCACATGTGTATTCTTTCTCACAAGACCTTTCCAGTGGTACCACAATTTTTTACCTCGTGACCTTGTGGCCTCAACCATGACATACTTTAGTGATGGGGCTTTCATATTGCACAGGCGCTGTCCGGGGGCATCGGCGTTTCACAAACACATCTTGTTGCTTCTGATCTGTGCATTGGGGGTGGGGGGGGGGGGGGGGGGGGGCGGGGTTACTTTAAAGCCATGTTAATTAATTGTTATTGGGTTTGTCTTGGAAAAAAGCTTACAGTAAGTGTATAACCGGATACACAAGAGAAAGAATCTACTTCATCTGGGATTTTAACAGTAAGGTTACATAGTTTGTGGCCTTGGTCTCTAGCCAAAGCAAAACTTCAAAATTGTCTCTGCTGCAATATCGCGATAAGTTTTCTCATCCTGTATTGGTTCTAATTGATTAAATCATGTTAAAGGATCTGAACAGATATGTTTCCACTGTTTCATATGATATTAAGGCATTTATAATCATTTTTGTCAAAGTTTTATCATCAAAATATCCTCAAAATGCCATTTTTGCATAAAATAGGGGGTATAGGTGTGAAATCAGCCATAAATACCAGTTGGTATGCTATTAAGGGATAATTTAGTGCATTTTAGGATTGAAGTGTTCCAAAAACATAGGAGAAGAACCACTGATGCAAGCCGGTGTCTGGGTTCCATTCCTGAAAGAGGTAAAATTTGCGCTGTTTCACAAAATATGGTTTGTCCGGCTTTCATTGTAGAATCTGAAAGCGATAACTTTTTCGCAACTTTCAAAGATTCTTTGCCACTGAACATTTATTATGCATACTTAAATTATTAGATATGATCTAAATTTGTATTTGACAATGCTTTTGATGGATCATAAAGACAATAAGGGTTTGGTATAGGTAGCTTTGCACTAAATACGGGAGGTACTGGATTTTATCACTTTGGGACAGATCACTTTGGGACAGATCACTTTGGGACAGAGCTTTTAGTTGCAGTCTAAATACCAGGCAGGCTTCCATTGGATAAATATCCCATGTTTCATTTCAATGTGAGAAAAGGATAGTTATAAGGAAATAAAATGATGTGTGTTTTATAATTATATCTGCAAGCTCAAAGAAATTGTTGCTGATTTTATATTGTCACCTCTCCTTTAAAAAGCCGGCTTGTATTCACTGCGAATCTGCATGTAAACAAACAAGGCGGACCATAACTTGAAAAGGAGACGGGCAACATGTGGATTTTTTCTCATCAACTTGTTGAGCTAGGATGGCTCTATAAATGAGTGAGGTTTGAAAAGTTTTGTATGTGTAGTTTTTGTGGGAGCATGTAAAAGGTTACTATTGTCGCCTATGGAAAATATTTGGTGGTAAGCTCCCATCAGGTAATGCCCCCAGTACTTATTCACCATTTTTGCCTTATCTGCTGGCTCCCAGCTTACACTTTATCAATATTGGAAAAACAGGTAACCAGACCCTCTGACCTTGAAAGGTCAGGGGGGTCTGGTTACCTGTTTTCCCAATGCTGATAATCTTCAGACTAGGAACCAGCAGATAATGCAAATAAGGTGAATAGGATTTAGATACTTCAGAACCGGGCAACTCTTTCAAAAGTGTTTTGGTTTTGTTCCCTTATTAACCCATTGTATACTGGTGGACTCTTCCATTGTTATATGTTGGACAAGTCCACTTGTAATTTAAGAGGTTTCAGGTCTATTTTTCTATTTTGTTCTATTTTAGATGGAAAATCCTGTACGCAAACAGTGTAGACCCTGATCAGATGCCATATCGTGCAGCATCTAATCAGGGTCTGCACTGTTTGTCTGTGTCCCTTTTACAGGTCTCCAGGTAAGAATGGATTATCCCATTGTATGCTAGTGGACTCTTCTATTGCTATATGTTCGATAAGTCCATTTGTCATGTAAGGGGTAGTAGGCCTATATTTTCATCTTTATTCTATTTTTAATGGAAAATTCTGTTAGCAGGCTGTGCAGCATCTGATCTGGGCCTGCACTGTTTGCCAAGTGGTTTCCCGCCTACAGTGGGTTAATTATTAACTATTATCATGCTATTCACGACTACCCTTTTCTTTGCAAACACTGTAGATCCAGATCAGATGGCTTCTGAAAAAGCCATCTGATTAGGATATACACTGTTTGACATTCAATTTATTAATTTGTAGGAATAAATTACATCAAGCAATCTGATTGGTTCAAGGTCATTAATGGGTGTGGCTAAACTGAATATTCAGCAAGAGAAGTGTTTACAGGACTGGAGTCTGTTGCATGTAACATTGTTAATGCTGGTGTCCCAGTGGCTTAGTTAGAAAATAGTTGGGCTTGTGGGTCCAATCCTGATATTCCTGATATACCTGTGGAATCCCCAATGGTTCTGGCTACATTAGAACATGGAGATTGATTATGAAATTCTTTCAGTGATCTTTCTCCCTCTGTCACTGGTTCAAGAAGGGCAGCTGTGTCTTCCTTGAGAAAATACTGCTTAAATCTAAGCATGCTGCTTGCACAGGAACAGTGAGTTGGATAAATTAGCCAGTTCCATGCAACCTAAAACAGTATAGACTGGGATAAGCTTTGAAACAATTAGTCAGTCATTGTTAAGCTAAGACCAGGTCTTTTCCACACAGTTTATTGAAAGCAAAATATACCCATTATGATAACACAACCGTGCGGAATAGTGCATTCCTTTATATCCCCAAACCTGTTAGTTTTCTGATGAAAAATTATGATATTATTATTATTATTATTTATGCTCCAAACATAGGTTGAGAAGCCTTCGTGGTGCAGTGGTTACGCTACTCGCCTTGTAAACCAGGGATCGCAGGATCGATCCCGGGCTTCTCCAGACTTTCGGATGAGTCTTTAAACCGAGGTCCCGTCTCCGTATGACCTTAGCTGTTGGTGGGACGTAAAACTAAAACTCACTCACTCACCCCAAACATAGGTTGTGGGTGCTCTCTCATAGGGCTGTTCTTACAAGTACAGACAATCTATGTCTAGTCAAGAAGTAAGGGAAATAATGCATACCCCCATAAACCCCACTCATCTCTTCATAAATCTTTATTCATCTTTATAAAGTGGGATGTTTGAATCATTCCAAGACTTGTTATCCTAGGCCCAGTTGTTCAAAACTAATGACGTCATTAGTTAACGTACCGTTAAAACTTTGATCATTTAATATGGCAAATATGCTAATATTTTTGCTGAAAGCTGCTCACATTTTTTCAGCAAAAATACCAAAATTTTGAATATAAAACTTGCTAGAACAGTTAACAATATGACCACTAACGAGCTCGTTAAGCTAACGATGCTTTGAACAACTGGGCCCTTGTGTGTAATTCATGAAACATGCCTCCCTTTATAAAAATGTATCCATTAATTTCCTTTGACCTTTATTCAACTGAATGGATCGACTCCTGTTATTACATGTATATATATCTATAGGAGGAGTCCATTTTGAAATTGAGGGGTGTCTGATTGAGTTGGTTTCAGAAATTCAGTTAGAAAATGTTCGAGTATTTTGCAAACAGTAAAGACACTGATCAGATTTCGCATTTTGCAGAATCTGAGTTTCACTGTTTGCCAGTGTACCTACTTTAGAGCTGAAATGGGTTAATGTAAATAAAGTATTTTTATTTATTCTACAGAGGTGAGAGCTATACAGATGCTACTGTATAAAAACCTGATGCAGGGGTCACTAACTGTAGAGTTATTGAAGGAATTCAAACAGTACCTGGATATGAACATTGTGATCTTAGGTAGGTTTATACACCATTAGGAAAACATACACACACAACATGTTAACAATTAAGTCATTGAAAGGAACACCCCTGAAAAGTACTAAACACTTCTTTATAAAGGGAAAAATTAAACATTATTTTCCTTACATCATCATCAACATCCAAAGATGAGGGCTGATTGATATGTTGTGAGCCTCATATTGAAGGATTTGAATTTTGTTGGACATATTGTATTATTTTTCAACATAACCCCCTTCAGTATCTATACACTTTTGCCAGCGGTGTTTAAGGGCCTCAATGCCACTTTTATAGAACTCCTTTTCTTGGCTGTTTCAGAAAGTCATCCACTGCATAATTAAATGACGAAAGTGGTTGCCTAAAATAGCTGTTTTCAGTTTTGGAAATAGATGAAAGTCTGATGGAGTGAGATCAGGTGAATAAGGCGGAGGCTGAATCAATTTAAAGCCACATTCATAAATGGCAGCCATAGCACTGACAGACTTGTGAACAGGAGCATATATGTCCTAATGGAACAACACACCTTCAGTGAGCTTTCTGTCGCTTAAGTTTAATATTTTCCCGTAAATGCATCAGAAGTGAAGCATAGTATGTGCCATTGATTGTTTGTCCCTTGTGGAGATAATGTATTGGCAGAATACCATCTGCATTTTAGAAAACCGAGGCCATAGCCTTCCCAGCTGATGGAACAGTCTTTGCCTTCTTTGGCAGGGGTGAGCCAGGTTGCTTCCATTGTTTGGCCTCTGGGGTAAAATGATGGACACATGTTTCATCCATAGTGACAAATCTCTGAAGAAAGTTGGCAGGATCTTCCTCATAACGGTTAAGATTAGCATGTGACAATGTGCACCTGGTGTGCTTCTGATCAACTGCCGGAAGTCTTGGTACCCATCGGGCCGAAAGCTTTCTCATTTCAAGATCCTCTGTCAGAATGGGATTTACTCTTTCCTGTGAAATGCCAAATCTGCTGGCTATAACATGTATTTTTCTGTGACTTGCCTGTCAGTCATAACAATATCATGGACTTTATTGACCATTTCTGGGGTTGCAACATTGACAGACCTTCCAGGATGGGGGTCATCCTCAAGGCTCTGTCTGCTGTGCTTAAATTCCACCACCACCTTTTCACTGTAGCATATGAAAGGGCATCTTTCCTTAGTGTTGCTACCATATCATTATGGATGGTCAAGTTTGAATATGGGTCATGTCGGGTCAAAGGGTAGGTCAGTAGGTCAAATCTTTGAAAAACCTTGTGAACACTCTAGAGGCCACAGTTTTGGTCCAATCTTCATAAAATTGGCTCAGAATGATCATCTTGACAATATTTGGGTCAAGCTCGAATATGGGACATGTCAGGTGAAATGGTAGGTCAGTAGGTCAAATTATAGAAAAAACTTGTGAACACTATAGAAGCCACAGTTTTGGTCCAATCTTCATAAAGCTTGCTCAGAATGACCATCTTGACAATATCTGGGTAAAGTTTGAAAGTGGGTAATGTTGGCTCAAAAGGTAGGTCAATAGGTCAAATCTTAGAAAAACGTTGCAAACACAAAAGAGGCCATAGTTTTGGTCCAATCTTGAAGAAACTTGCTCAGAATAATCATCTTGACACTATCTGGGTCAGATTCGAATATGGGTCATGTCGGATCAAAAAGAAGGTCAGTAGGTCAAATCATAGAAAAACCTTGTGAACACTAAGAGTTTTGGTCCAAACATCATCAAACTTATTATCCCCTTGGGCAAGACATGTAAAGACACTGCCTCATTCCACCAAGGTGTAAATGGGTAGCAGTGGTGTAATAGTCACTGTCTCTCTTGCGTGCATGTGAAAACATCCGGAATTAGTGTTCAAGAGCGATTAAATAAGCTTGAAGCTTCCATTGCAATCAAACTTTTTTGAGGTTATACATCCCCATCAATGCTGTAAAGGTCATTTTGGAGATGTTGCCTTCAATTTTGTGGGACTTTTACCCGACATTGAGATGAAATGACATCTCAAGCCCTGCAGCCCAATGAAACCAATAGGGTTTATAAGCATGGACGGTCTGACACTCACACCGCTTTGCCTGGGCAGGCTTAGATCCTCTAAGCGCTTTACCAGTACTCATGTGCGAATCTGTTTCAGCTCTGCGTGGAAGCATCATGCAGCCCATCTATTTCTTCAAGCCCCAATCGCAATCTAACTAAAATAAATTAGTATAAACTAAACTAAGGTCACTGTAGCTCTTTTTGGAAAAACTTTGTTGTCCCTCTAGAACCTACATTAATTGATATTACTTCACACAAATGTTGTGTATGATAATATCTCGAGCAAGTAGGCTTTTAGATCTTGGGCTCAAGGTCAAGGTGACACTGAGGCTATTTTTAGAAAAAACTTTGTCAGCACTCTTAATGCATACATTTATTGATGGTTAACACAAATGTTGTGTATGATAATATCTCAAGTAAGATCAACATTCAGCATGCTTTGTTCCTAGTCAAGGTCACTGCAGCTGTTTTCAGAAAAACTTCGTTATGGCTCTAGTGCCTTCATTTATTGATGGATTTTTATGTAACCACATAAATGTCTGGTATAATTTATTCAGCAAGTTTGACTTCCAGAGTCCTGGACTCAAGGTGGCAATTTTTAGAAAAACTTTGTCATCACTCTAGCACATACATTTATTGATGGATAACATGAATGTTGTGTATGATAATATCTCGAGCAAGACTGACTTTTAGGTTGCTAGGCTCAAGGTCAAGGTCACTGTAGTTATTTTTAGAAAATTTTCATTCTTGCTTTAGTGCCTTCATTTATTGAGGGATTTTAATAAACTTCACACAAATATTCAGAATAATGATATTTCAAGCATATCAGACTTTGAGGGTGTTTGGATCAAAGTCAAGGTTCTTGGGGCTATTTTTAGAAAACTTTGTCGTCACTGTAGCCCCTACAGTTATTGAATGATTTTAATTTAACTTCACAAAAAGGTTGGATATGATGATATCTCCAGCAAGTTAGACTTTCAGGGTCCTTGGCGCAGTGGTTATTTTCAGCAAAACTTTCTCAAAACTCTAGCACCTACATTTATCAAAGGATTTTTATTATTATATGGCCACCAGAGCTCACAGAAATGTTCCTTGAGTCACTGTCAATCAAAATTGCTCAAACCCTTTAGTCTACCTTACTATATTACCTACAATTTTTTTTTGAACAGTTGGGAATAGATGAGTGACATTTGTTTTATTCCATGGGGTATCATCACCCCTTTAGATGATAACATTCACTGGTTCATTACTGAAAGCAATAATGTTTAACATTCGTCTTTTACATAATTGTACAATGAATGTTTGGACTAAAATCAAAACTGTTACCTCTCAGAGCCCTCAAAATTAGCCAGCTATGTTTTCTGTGAGCCAGTTGCATCACTGTTAAGAAGGGAGGGTTATAGTGAAATCTCTTTGACTATTGTATTTAATATTATCAGCTTGTGAACCATGTAGTAAGGGTCTTGACATCGGAGAGTGCACCTACAATGGCGATGTATCAGAGAGCAGTCTAGAAGAACATTTAAACTTGATAGAATCTGGACACTGTTTCTGTCATGATACAGAAGATGTTTCTTCAACAAAGGTAATACACCGCAACTTCTTTATAACAACATTCATTATAATACTGTTTTACAGGTGTCCTTGGCCTATGGATAAGAACACTGACTCTTAATCATTTGGTCTCTCACCACTGTGGTTTGAGCCTGGCTCTGGTCACATGTGAAATGCCAAGTTCTGCAACGGAAGGTCATGTAGTCTTATTCTGGGTACTCTGGTTTTCACCTACCTCTGATTAACGATCAGCTCGATATGGGTGCTTAATATTTTGAAATGGTTGTAGAACCCCCCCCCCCCCCCCCCAAAAAAAAAAACAAAAAAAAAACACTGTTTTGGATATACAGTAAAAAATCCTAACAATTTGAACACCTTGAGGACTAACAAATTTGTTTCAAGATCCAGCAAGATATCCAAAAGGTGCATACAAAATGGCAAACAGTGCAGACCCTGATCATACTGCTCCTAAAGGAGCAGTGTATCAACACTTGGTGTCCCTACAACGCTTTGTGTCCATGTTATGCTTAGTGTTCACATGGACTCTAACTGCTGCAGCTGTCCACAATATGTGCGATCACAACACTTATTTTTAACCATGTCATTTTAACTTAGAAATTATTCAAATTCAACGTGATATTTATACATAGCCTACCGCTCATCAGAAAACATTCATATTTGGACATACGCACACTGAAGGGCCGGCTTTCACGCCATGACTCCAGATCCAAGGTTTCATGTCCCGAGTTGGGGCCAGACATCAAAATCTTTTTGACTTTTTGATATATGAACACAGATCACTGTGACCTATATTTCATTGTCCAGTGATTTTGCCTTGTATCGTGAGGATTATTTGGTGTATGAACATCATACTTTAGGATTATGAGTTAGTATGACCTGATTTTTGACCTCAAAATAAATGTAGGACACTGTGACCTATATTTCATGGTCCGGTGATTTTGTCTTACGGTATATCTTTAAGACTTTTTTGATGTCTGAACTCCATACTTAGGATTACAAGTCAGTATGAGACAGTTAACCTCAAAATAAATATAAGTGACTGAAACCTATGTTTCACGGTCCAGTGATTTTGCCTTCTATTTCAGGATTATGAGTCAGTATTAGTCATGGTCCAGTTGTTTTGCTTATATCTAGAAGACTTTGGTATGTGAACACTGACCATGAAATAGAGGTCATGGTGACCTTCATTTATTTTGAGGCCAAATAACTGGTCATACTGACACATAAAACCAAAGTATGGTTTTCATGTATCAAATAGTCTTCAAGATATAAGGCCAAATCACATGACCATGAAATATAGGCCACATTGATCTACATTATGTATCTATTGTGATCGCTTTTTGTCCGGGGTCTGTCGTCGGTCCGTCCGTTTGTCTGTCTGTCAACAATTTCTTCAAATGACATTCCGAAGAAACCACAGTGCCAATTTTAAAATAATTTCACAGGAATATTCCTTGGGTGACCCTCAACCAAAATTGCTAAAATGGCCACCATAGCTAAAAATATAAAAACCTGTAAGCCGCATCTCCTCCCAGGCTAATGGTCCAATTTCAAAATAATTTTACAGGAATGTTCCTTGGATGACCCTCTACCAAAATTGCTAAAATAGGCTCTTCTGAACAAAATGGCCACCAGAGCTAAAATAGAAAAACCTTAGAAAAACCTTTAAAAGATATCTCCTCCTAATGGTCCGATTTCAAAATAATTCCACGGGAATATTTATTAGGTGACCCTCTACCAAAATTGCTAAAATGATTCCGCTCCGCTGAACAAAATGGCCACCAGAGCTAAACGACATCTCCTAGGTTAATGGTCCGATTTCATATAATTTCATAGGAACCTTCCTTGGATGACCCTCTACAAAAATTGCTATAATACATCCGCTCCCCTTAACAAAATGGCCACCAGAGCTAAAAATAGAAAAACCTTTAAACGACATCACCTAGGCTTATGGTCCAATTTCAAAATAATTTCACGGGAATATTAATTAGGTGACCCTCTACCAAGATTGCTAAAATGGTTCAGCTCTGCTGAACAAAATGGCCACCAGAGCTAAACATAGAAAAAAACAACAACTTTAAACGACATCTCCTCCTAGGCTAATGGTCCGATTTCAAAATAATTTCACAGGAATGTTCCTTGGATGACCCTCTGCCAGAATTGCTGAAATGGTTCCACTCCACTGAACAAAATGGCCACCAAAGCTAAAAATAGACAAACCTTTAATCAACATCTCCTCCTAGGCTAATGGTCCAATTTCAAAATAATTTGAATTCTCCTCGGATAACCCTCTACCAAAACTGCTAATTCAAAAAATGGTTCTGTTCCAATGAAGAAAATGGCCAGCAGAGCCAAAAATAGAGTCAGTGGTGCAATTTCAAACCTAATTCACAATTTTTAAACCAGCTTCTCTTTTATTTTTGTACCAAAAAATGATTAAACAGTATGGCTCATCTTAGGTCTGTTCCATTGAAACACCTCCATCTGATGATGTGTATTTTGCGTCACTGGGGCGTCCAACTGATATTGGCTTACAGTAGGGCCAGGCCTGCTGTCGTTGCAGCACGTAAGGGTAGAGGGGGAGTGTTGTTGTTTCTTCTGTTTCAACACTTCCATTCATTTTTGTTTTTCTCCACTATCACTCACTCTCTCCCTTTCTCTGGGAGATGGCACAAAATGACCCACAAGGGTTTACATGTCATTATACTCAAAACAATCAATCATGTACTGATGATTGCTTAAATTGCTGAAATAGATTGCTCTGCAGAACAGAACGTCCAAATGACCGCAGAGGTAAAGACAGAAAAGTCTTTAAAGGACATCTCTACAAAAGTCGCCCCCGCCCATAGGGGCTTGAAGAAATATATGGGTTGCATGATGCTTCCACGCAGAGCTGAATCCGGCCCGCACACTAGTACTGGTAAACCGCTTAGAGGATCTAAGCCTGTCCAGGAACCGCGGTGCGAGGCGGACTGTCCATTGTTACGAGATGGAATAGGAAACCTCTCTGGTGCTTATGCACATCTAAATTATTTTAGTAGATATATGGTAGGGCGGTGCGAGTGAAATATTTTAGGTGAAATATGGTACGCAAACTATGCGGCTCCATGAACAAGTCATGCACATATCATACGATGTATGCATGAGTGGTTTATAGAGAGCTGTTTTTTACAATACAGGGGGCCGCTAAAAGGCCGAGTCTTATAGAATTTGCCTAAAAATCGCCAACCGCCAAATTGTGCCATATATGATTTTTATTCCCGTCACGTGTTGTGTGGGTGTTCGTTTTGACAGGAGTCATGTCATTGATTATAGGGTCGTTTCATCAATTTTTCCTATGGGAAATATACTATTTGAACGCAAATCCATTATCTACTCGATTTTGGCTATCTGGCTTTGTTTGTGGCCGGTATCTCCACTTCCCCACGAACAAAGCAAGGTAATACGAGTAGGCATGATTTTCCGGTAGTATTCATAGATATATAAACCCTGAAAAAAGCGGACACTTTAGCAGCAGGTCAAGTTGTAAAGAGTAAACACAACATTGTGACGGGGAAATAGAAAGTATATTGAAAGGCATAACAATGTGTGACCTGCTGCTCCCTGCTTCATAGCAGCAGGTACTGGTACGACGCTAGGCGTTAGGGTCCAGCAAGGGCGGACAGACCGCCGTAATCAGCGCTTACCAGGATAGAAGCAGATTCTTCTAAATCATTGTTCGTTGTAAACAAATGTGATCATGGAAGAGGTCAACTTACCTTATTTGGACGATCACTAAACGTCTGATCAGCAAACGTGATCGCTAATCCTAGGATTATCAACTATGTTGATAGACTAGTTTTACTAGTTCGCGAGAGGAAGTGTCACGCGAGTGGGGGATTCACCCTAAGTTATAAACTGGCCAGTCGCGTCTTGTGTTGTTTCTTTTTTTGTTTTTGTTGTTGTTTTGTTGTTTGCTTCTGTAGGTATTCACGTCACCCGTTCCGAGCACAGAACAGTGTTTTGCCTTCGGAGCGGACGTCGTGAGTTGGCTACAGAAGCAACAAATTGTGATGTTTTGTGTTAGTAAGTGTTGTATGTAGATACTGTAAATAATTCATGTCATTCATTTAACATCTTTCTTGTGCCTTACCCCACAGCTGCCCGTACACCTGTCAGAGATCACGCTCGGTTGTCTTGTCAGCATGGGGGTTTGCGGGACGCCGTAAACCCACATGTAACATTTGGTGTCAGTGAAGTGAGGATTTGATCTCTGGCTGGTGTTCCCGGCTGTGGAACAGCACATTGATACTCTGAATCATCAATTTAAAAAAAAAAAAAAAATGTATTGACAGCCACATTTAGAAATTAACTTGAATCTTCCTTCCTGCGTTGATGAAGTGCGAAACCCATGTATTCAACTGAATGGATACTGTCAAGTCGATAATTTCTGAGCAGGAAGGCAAGGCAAACCCCACTTTTTCTTGGTAACGAAAAATTTAAGTAGACCCCACTTAATTGTGTTACCTGACATTCTACTAAGTTAAATTGGAGCTACTAATTGATCTTACCCACACATGGTTCTGACGTAGTGACGTTAACAATTTACTGACGTTGACATAACGGTAGCGTTAATATTTACGCTGTGGCTTGAGGTTAGGTATGACGTAATAGAAACATTAATGGTGACTTGTTATGATCGGAGTTTTGTAATGTGATGAAACTTCTGATTGTAGCATTTTACTGTAAACGTCGTCAGTTTATGACGTCATATTAGACTACCAGTACGCAACGTCATACTGTGCTGAAAGCATTTGACATTTCAAATCGCGTGTGCTTTAATAACTAACGTTTTAGTTAGATTAACGCGTATAACACATATCTTAACGTTTTAGTTAAGCCCATTCAATCATCACTGATCATAACTGATCAGTTTATAGTGGTTTTGATAGTAACGTGAGATTTACGTTATCAATAATGGAGCGTTTAATGCAAATGGGAAAGGACTTAGGTTATGAGGGGAAGGAGTTACAAGGTTTTGTTAAAGAGCAGCAGGATATTGAGCGGGCAGAAAGGCAAGAGCAAAGGGATTTAGAAAGGTTAAGGTCTGAAGAAAAGGAAAAGGAAAGGGCAGAAAAAGAAAAGGAAAGGGCAGAAAAAGAAAAGGAAAGGGCACATGAACTAGCTATGTTGAATGTTAATAAGGAACTTGAAATGGCACGCATTAAGACTGAAAGGGAGACAAAAGAGATTAGTGAGGCCCATTTAGAAAAAATAAAACATGGGTTTGAGCTACAGCACCAAGAATTAAGGAATCAGTTAGAAATGCAGAGAGCGAAGCTCGAGCTAGAATTTGAAAAGCAAAAAGCTGAGAAGGTGGCGCATGCCCGGGATCCTAAGTTACCTTATTTTGAAGAGGGTAAAGATAAAATGGATAGTTATTTATCTAGGTTTGAGAAATATGCTACGGCTAATAAATGGGATAAGAGTGTTTGGGCCGCGTATTTAAGTGCATTGCTCAAAGGGCGCGCACTTGATGTATATGACCGGTTGTCAAATGAGGATGCGGCGGATTATGAAAAGTTAAAGGACGCTTTATTAAAAAATTTTGACATGACAGAGCGCGGATTTAGGAAGCAGTTTCGTTATAGTAGGCCCGAGAAGTCAGAAACGTTCATACAGTTCAGTAGTAGACTGAGAAGTTATTTAGAAAAATGGCTTAATATGGCAAAGATAGAAAAATCTTTTCCGGCTGTCTGTGATTTCATGGCAAGGGATCAGTTCCTGGAGTCATGTAATAGAGAACTGTATGTACATCTGAAGCCAAAACAGTTTGGTAATTTAGATGAAATGGCTAGGGAGGCAGATTTGTTTGCAGAAGCGCGCGGGGGCGTATATAGTTGCATTAATAAGGGGCAACGCGATAATAGAGGCGCAGCGCAGGGTAAACAGGACAAAGTTGACTCGAACAAACCGAGTGGTAGACCGGATATCAAGTGTAGCATATGTGGTAAGGGGCATTTAACAATTAAATGTTTTAAGAACCCCGACAGGAATCAATTGTATAGCGCAGAGGTAGGAGCAACTGGAGTGGGGGATAGCGGTGTTAAAGAAAATTTTAACACGCGCGTAGAGACTCAAGGTTCTCAGGTTAAGAATGAGAATACGCAGAATGTAGGTCGTGGTTATACACGTGGTCGTGGTAATTTCAGAGGGTCTTTTCGCGGACGCGGTAAAAATAATAGCACACCACGTGGCGCAGCACACCAAGTTAGTTTTTGTCAAACGGAAGTAACTAGGAAAGGTGATGAGATTGGAAGTATTTTTGAAAATAAGGTTGGTGATCCTTTGATTTCGGATAGGGAGGAGTGTAGTAAGGAAACTAGGGAAGGTGTCTGTTACTTCTTAAAGGCAAGGTTACCGACGGCACAAGGTTTGGTTAATAATAAAAAGGTGGTTGTATTAAGAGATACTGGGTGTACAGGCTGTGTCGTTCGGAGAAGTTTGGTTTCGGATAGTCAGTTAATAGGGAAGGAATCAAATGTTACGTTGATTGATGAATCCACACAAAGGTATCCTTTAGCAATGATTGACATTGATTGTCCTTTTTTCACTGGGAAAACTGAAGCTTTGTGTATGGATGATACGTTGTACGATTTGGTTATCGGTAACATTGATGGATCAAAACTTCCTGATATGTCTCATTTCTCAGCTGCGGCTGTAACTAGGTCTCAAACTAGGCAGGATGAGAAGCCTTACAGAAAACTTAAGGTTCCCGATCAGATCATTAACGATGACAAGGAGGCTTTCAAGCAAGCTCAGGTTGATGATCCAACTTTGGAAAACATCAGGAAAAGGGTTGTATCTGGGAACAAGACTGTGAGTCGTGGTTTAAACCGAGGTGAAACTAGGTTTATTGAGAAAAAAGGGTTGGCATATAGGGAGTTCACCAAGGGTAACAAAGTCTCTTTCCAACTTGTGGTCCCTCAAAGTTTCCGAGGAAAGGTGTTGAAACTGGCTCATGAAACGCTTATGTCTGGACATATGGGTATTAGGAAGACATTGGATAGAGTTGTAACTGAGTTTTACTGGCCCGGTATTTGCGGTGATGTCGCTAGATTTTGTAAATCTTGTGATATTTGTCAGAGAACTATTCAGAAAGGTCGGGTCACTAAAGTACCTCTAGGAAAAATGCCATTGATTGATACGCCATTTAAGAGGGTGGCAGTGGACATAGTTGGTCCAATTGAGCCTCGATCTGATAGGAAATCTCGGTATATTTTAACCATGATAGATTATGCGACAAGGTATCCAGAGGCGATAGCTTTACCGAGTATTGAGACGGAACGTGTCGCGGAAGCGCTTATTGAAATGTTTAGTAGGGTTGGCATTCCTGATGAAATGTTGACTGATTGTGGATCACAGTTTACTGCTGAGGTAATGAAGGAAGTCAGCAGACTTCTTTCTCTTCAACAGTTAACGTGTAGTCCGAGACACCCAATTTGCAACGGACTGATAGAGCGTTTCCACGCTACGTTAAAGCAGATGTTACGTCGCATGTGTGCTGAACGTCCAAAAGATTGGGATAAATATCTTCCAGCTTTATTATTCGCGGTAAGGGAAGTCCCACAAGAGTCTTTAGGATACTCCCCTTTTGAGTTGTTATATGGACGTAACGTCAGAGGTCCAATGGCAATATTAAGAGAATTATGGGCTGAAGAGGTACGCGATGAGCAAGTTCTTTCGACGTATCAATACGTTATTGAGCTTAGGGAACGGTTAGAGCAGACATGCAAATTAACGCGTGATAATTTAAAGAAGGTTCAGATTAAGCAGAAAGCTTATTATGATAAAGGCGCGAGGTCGTGTAAATTTGACGTCGGCGATAAAGTGCTGTTGTTACTACCGACAGACAGTAATAAATTATTGCTTCAATGGAAAGGTCCTTATGAAGTGGTTGAGGTAGTAAGCAGAATGGATTATAAAATTGACGTCAATGGAAATGTTAACACATATCACGCTAACATTCTGAAGCAATATGTTGAGCGTCAGACTGTGACGTCTCATTGTCTGGTCTCTGAACCTATTTTGTCGACAGACAGTCATGATAGAAATGACGTCGACGAGTCTTCATTTGAAGACAGCAGTTTTCAAACTGCAGAGCAACCCGAAAGTGACGGTGACGTTAGCGTCCCACACACACTAACGTTAGAGGAGAGTGAGGAGACAGAAGGGCTGAGAGAACAGCGCCTTGCAGGACTGACATGTCAGACAGACCAAATTATATGTACCACATTTATGTCAGAACCTGTGAAACCAATGAAATCAGTTAAGCCAGAAAGGCCACCTCCAGTAAGATTAAAACGATATCCGTTTTCTAACAAACAACAGAGTGTCGGGAGCAGGAAAATTCTGGGGCAAACCACCATAGCTTAATAGCAATTTTACTAAAGAAAATTTGGGGGCAGACTACCTTAGTAGGTAATTCTTCGCACGGTTGTTGTGTAAATAGCTGTCTTGTTTAGATAGGTTCATCCTATTCCATCTCTATACACAAAGAAAAAACATTTCTGATTGTTTTTTCTCCAAAAGGGGAAACCTTTGTTACGAGATGGAATAGGAAACCTCTCTGGTGCTTATGCACATCTAAATTATTTTAGTAGATATATGGTAGGGCGGTGCGAGTGAAATATTTTAGGTGAAATATGGTACGCAAACTATGCGGCTCCATGAACAAGTCATGCACATATCATACGATGTATGCATGAGTGGTTTATAGAGAGCTGTTTTTACAATACAGGGGGCCGCTAAAAGGCCGAGTCCTATAGAATTTGCCTAAAAATCGCCAACCGCCAAATTGTGCCATATATGATTTTTATTCCCGTCACGTGTTGTGTGGGTGTTCGTTTTGACAGGAGTCATGTCATTGATTATAGGGTCGTTTCATCAATTTTTCCTATGGGAAATATACTATTTGAACGCAAATCCATTATCTACTCGATTTTGGCTATCTGGCTTTGTTTGTGGCCGGTATCTCCACTTCCCCACGAACAAAGCAAGGTAATACGAGTAGGCATGATTTTCCGGTAGTATTCATAGATATATAAACCCTGAAAAAAGCGGACACTTTAGCAGCAGGTCAAGTTGTAAAGAGTAAACACAACATTGTGACGGGGAAATAGAAAGTATATTGAAAGGCATAACAATGTGTGACCTGCTGCTCCCTGCTTCATAGCAGCAGGTACTGGTACGACGCTAGGCGTTAGGGTCCAGCAAGGGCGGACAGACCGCCGTAATCAGCGCTTACCAGGATAGAAGCAGATTCTTCTAAATCATTGTTCGTTGTAAACAAATGTGATCATGGAAGAGGTCAACTTACCTTATTTGGACGATCACTAAACGTCTGATCAGCAAACGTGATCGCTAATCCTAGGATTATCAACTATGTTGATAGACTAGTTTTACTAGTTCGCGAGAGGAAGTGTCACGCGAGTGGGGGATTCACCCTAAGTTATAAACTGGCCAGTCGCGTCTTGTGTTGTTTCTTTTTTTGTTTTTGTTGTTGTTTTGTTGTTTGCTTCTGTAGGTATTCACGTCACCCGTTCCGAGCACAGAACAGTGTTTTGCCTTCGGAGCGGACGTCGTGAGTTGGCTACAGAAGCAACAAATTGTGATGTTTTGTGTTAGTAAGTGTTGTATGTAGATACTGTAAATAATTCATGTCATTCATTTAACATCTTTCTTGTGCCTTACCCCACAGCTGCCCGTACACCTGTCAGAGATCACGCTCGGTTGTCTTGTCAGCATGGGGGTTTGCGGGACGCCGTAAACCCACATGTAACATCCATGTTAATAAACCCTATTGGTTTCATTGGGCGACAGGGCTTGAGATGTCATTTCATCTCAATGTCGGGTAAAAGTCCCACAAAATTGGAAGCAACGTCTCCAAAATGACCTTTACAGTGTTGACGGGGACGTTAAACCTCTAATCAAACAAACAAACTCTACCAAAAGTGCTTAAGTGGTTCTGCCCCTCTGTACAGATTGGCTGTCAGAGCTAAATAAAGAAAAACCTGTAAACAACAATGTTAACGGGCCTCCGTGGCCTAGTGGTTAAGAGCACTGACTCTTGATCATTAGGTCTCTCACCGCTGTGGTTCGAACCTCGCTCGGGTCATATGTGAGACGCCAAGTTCTGCAACGGAAGGTCAGGTGGTTTTTCTCCGGGTACTCCGGTTTTCGCCCACCTCTGATTAACGATTGGCTCGATATGAGTGAAATAATCTTGAAAGGGCCATAAAACCAAAACCAAAACCAAAAAAAAACAAAAAAAAACAATGTTAGTACATCATTATTCATGTGAGCGAATTAGGTCCATCATAGTCCTCTTGTTAAGGTCAAATGTTTGGTTGTGCTGTCTCTAATATCACTGAACCATGAAATAGACCCAGATTTAAATATATCCTGATCAGAGCCCGAATCCAGCTCCTGCAATGCCATACAGGTCACTTTTGTCCATTGCATGATAAATTTTGATCAAGATGAAACCACCAAAATATTGGACATTACCGGCTTATACTGTATTCCGATCTACATGACAGACGCCTATTGTCAGTTTGGCAAAATCATTAAATGAACACTATTATACTAAGCGGCATTACAGAGCAGTCTTATCTGGATCTGCACTGTTTGCTAAGGCCTGTCTGTCCCATTACATGTACTTGGGATTATTATGGTATTGCAAAGCAGCTAAAGATGGATCCATGTGCAGATTTTGTAGAAAAAATGACCACAAATGGCAATTTTTTAACTATAATCTAAACAACTTCTAGCTCACCTGGATTTTATTGATTGATTTGAGGTTTAACATCTCCATCAACACTGTGTAGGTCATATTGAAGACGTTGCTTCCAATTTTGTGGGACTTTTACCCGACATTGAGATGACATGACCTCTCAAGTCCTGACGCCCAATGAAACCAATAGGTTTATATATATGGACAGTCAAACTAGCACCGCTTTACCTGGGCAGGCTTACATCCTCTAAGCGGTTAACAAGTACTCATGTGTGGTCGGTTACAGCTCTGTGTGGAAGCATCATGCAGCCTATCTATTTCTTAAAGCCCCGATGGGCGGGGGCGAAAGCTCACCAGGATGAAACTCCAGGAAGAGCTATTGCACTACAGTCGGCATTGGCATTGGAGTCGGCGTCGTTATCACTTATACATTTAAGTTTTTTAACAGCACATGTTTTCCAAACCATATGGTGGATCGGTTCATATTTGGTATGGTGATAGATATAGGTCAGCAGTTTTTTTTTCAGCCATACCCCCTTCAATGCCATGGCCATGTCAAGGTCATGCACTTAGAATTTTTATGTTAAAATTTTTGAAAAAAAAAATTATGTAAACTTTATTTAACTGCTCATATTTTCCAAACCATATGATGCAATTTCTGGTCATTTAATCCTTGGCACAATTGTTCACAAGGCCGAGACGGCATGTCATGCGCAAGAACCAGAACTCTGGATGCCATACTTTTTTAGTTATCTCCCCTTCCAACAAAATAGAGTGACAACCTTGTGATGGCCATAACTCCAATACCCTTTGAGATATATTGATGGTACCTGGCACAGTTGTTCACAAGGCTGAGACAGCGTGTCATGCACAAGAACCACAACTCTGGTTGCCATGGTTTTTGAGTTATCTCCCCTTCCAATAAAATAGAGTGACAACCTTGTGATGGCGATAACTCCTATATCCTTTGAGATTCATTGATGGTTCTTGGCACAATTGTTCAGAAGGCTGAGACGGCGTGTCATGCGCAAGAACCAGAACTCTGGATGCCATACTTTTTAGTTATCTCCCCTTTTAACTAAAATAGAATGACTACTTTGTGATGGCCATAACTCCAATACCCTTTGAGATATATTGATGGTACCTGGCACAGTTGTTCACAAGGCTTAGACGGTGTGTCAAGCGCAAGAACTACAACTCTGGTTGCCATGGTTTTGGAGTTATCTACCCTTCCAATAAAATAGAGTGACAACCTTGTGATGGCCATAATTCCAATACCCTTTAAGATATATTGATGATACCTGGCATAGTTGTTCACAAGGCCGAGACGGTGTGTCATGAACAAGAACAACAACTCTGGATGCCATGGTATTTTAGTTATCTCCCCTTCCAATAATATAGAATCACTACCTTGTGATGGCCACATCCCCAACACCCTTTGAGATATATTGATGATACTTGGTACAGTTGTACATGAGGTTAAGCAGGTGTGTCACATGCAAGAACCACAGCTCTGGGTGCCCTGGTTTTTTAATTATCTCCCCTGACAATATAACCTTGTGATGGCCATAACTCCAATACCCTTTGAGATATATTGATGGTACTTGGCACAATTGTATACAACGTTGAGACGGCGCTTCATGCCTAAGAACCACAACTCTGGGTGCTATGATATTTGAGTTATCTCCTCTTCCAGTATAACAACCTTGTGATCATCGTACCTCCAATACCGTTTGAGACCTATTGGTGGTACTTGATGCAGATGTACATGAGGTTAAGCAGGTGTGTCATGCTCAAGAATTACAATTCTTGGTGCTCTGGGTTTTTTAGTTATCTCCCCTGACAGAATAACCTTGTGATGGCCATAACTCCAACACCCTTTGAGATATATTGAAGGAACTTGGCACAATTGTATACAAGGTACAGAAGGGATGTCATTTGCAAGAACCACAACTGTTGGTGCTGTGGTATTTGTGTTATCTATCCTTCCAATATAACAGTATGACCAGCTTGTGATCACCATATCTCCAATACCTTTTGAGACATATTGATGGTACTTTGTACAGAAAGACATGAGCTTAAGCAAGCATGTCATGCGCAAGAACCACATTTCTGAGTGCCCTGATTTTTAGCTCACCGTCACGTAGTGACGAGGTGAGCTTTTGGGATCACTTTTTGTCCGTCGTGCGTCCGTCCGTCCGTGCGTCCGTCAGTGCGTCCGTCTGTGCGTGCGTCCGTAAACAATTCTTTAAACGACATCTCCTCCTAAACCACTGATCGGATTTTGACCAAACTTCACAGGAATGATCCTTAGGTGGTCCCCTTTCAAAGTTGTTCAAATGGTTCCGGTCCGTTGCACATCTAGGTCATAGGAGCCAAAAACAGATTTTTTTCACCAAAAACTTAAAAAATCTTCTTCTCTGAAACCACAAGGCCCAGGTCTTTGATATTTGGTATGAAGCTTCATCTGGTGGACCCCTACTAAGATTGTTCAAATTATAGTGCTGGGGCCAAAATTGCCCCCGCACGGGGGCCCTTTGGTTTTACATGGGCTTATATAGGGAAAATCTTTAAAAATCTTCTTCTCTGAAACCGTAAGGCCCAGGTCTTTGATATTTGGTATGAAGCTTCATCTAGTGGACCCCTACCAAGATTGTTCAAATTATAGTGCTGGAGCCAAAAATGCCCCCGCTCCGGGGCCCTTTGGTTTTACATGGGCTTATATAGGGAAAATCTTTAAAAATCTTCTTCTCTGAAACCGCAAGGCCCAGGTCTTTGATATTTGGGATGAAGCTTCATCTAGTGGACCCCTACCAAGATTGTTCAAATTATAGTGCTGGGGCCAAAAATGCCCCCGCTCCAGGGCCCTTTGGTTTTACATGGGCTTATATAGGGAAGAGCTTTAAAAATCTTCTTGTCTAAAACCGCAAGGCCCAGGTCTTTGATATTTGGTATGAAGCTTCATCTAGGGGACCCCTACCAAGATTGTTCAAATTATAGTGCTGGGGTCAAATATGCCCCCTCTCCGGGGCCCTTTGGTTTTACATGGGCTTATATAGGGAAAATCTTTAAAAATTTTCTTCTCTGAAACCGTAAGGCCCATGTCTTTGGTATTTGGTATGAAGCTACATCCCACACGGCCATGGTCCTTCTTCCCCCCCCCTCCCTCCCCCACTCCGGGGCCCTTTGGTTTTAAATGGGCTTATATAGGGAAAATCTTTAAAAATCTTCTTCGCCAAGATTGTTCAAATTATAGCCTTTGTTGATATTTGGTATGAAGCTTCGCCTTTTTAGACGTCTCTGAACATTATGCACATTATAGCCCTAGGGTTAATAATGGCCCTCCCCGGGTCCCACTTGTTACTCTATGGATCAGGTGAGCGATCCAGGGTCATCATGCCCTCTTGTTTAGTTATCTCCCCTGACAGTATAATCTTGTGATGGCCATTTTTTTTGGGTTTGGGTTTTACGGCCCTTTCAAGATTATTTCACTCATATCGAGCTGATCGTTAATCAGAGGTGGGCGAAAACCGGAGTACCCGGAGAAAAACCACCTGACCTTCCGTTGCAGAACTTGGCGTCTCACACGTGGCCCGAGCGAGGCTCGAACCTACGGCGGTGAGAGACCTAATGACTAAGAGTCAGCGCTCTTATCCACTAGGCAACGGAGACCCGTTTTGTGATGGCCATAACTGCAATACTTTTGTTATATATTGCTGGTTTAATTCTGGTGCACTTTCTATTGGTGAACAATCTTCTGAAGGCCATATTGACTTTTGGTCGGGGGATTTGCCATCTCTTCCGATGGCTATTTTTCAGATGAAAAGGGCTTATAGAAAAATGAACAGGAAGTCCCAAAAGTTAAATGTCACCATTTTTAAAATGGTGGAAAAACTACCGGGTGTTCCCATTCCCCTTAAGAATAGTGTATAGCCCTTGTTACTCAGAATACCTCAAGACTGGTCATTTGCAAACAGCAACAAATTTAACAGCTTATTTTTCCATATCACATGATGGATTTTGTGTTTATTTGGTGTGATGATAAATATGATTCTAAAATTTTTATTCAGTAATACCCTCCACCCTGGTCACAGATTAAGATGTCTCCATGCGAGCTATCCTCTCTAATGATGCCAGAAAATCATCACGAAAACACGCTTATATAATTTTGACCCCATCGAACCCCCATTTTATATAGTAAAACTTGGGTTGCCGGGGGTATACCTTATTTTACTTATTTCTGCTCTAAAATATAGATTGTGGGTATTCGTTAGAACCGCCTCATCGCGGTTCTAACGAGTGCCCACAATCTATATTTGGAGCAGAAATAAGAAAAATATCACAATTTTTCATCGTAAACTTTTCATTTTTTTGGCGATAAAGGTGGCAATGTATTTGTATAGGCGTGTTTGCGTAATGGAATATGTCCTGTGGAAAGGTAACCGTTTGGAAGCCAGGACAGCAACACAGAACTGGATACTTTGGAGTGGACAAGTTTTTATGGGGGCCCAGGATAGCAAGTTTAGGCCTATAAGGCCTCATCAATGACCCTCAGATATTTTGTAATTCGGCAGTGGAATCAATGATCCCAAACAACTAGAAAAAATAATCCTTACTATGATGAAGGGCAGGGATACTTTTCACCGCCACTACCACACATTCCCTTAAGAACAGCTGTGGTAAAATTAAATCCATGTATGTTCTATAGAAAGGTATCGTGCAGTATTGCCTTGCATATACTTCTTATATACCCCTGGCATACAAAGTATGCTATGGGGGTATATAGTTTTTATCGTGCCGTTCATCCGTCCATCTGTCTGTCCGGGCATATGATAGGACACTAGTTGGGTAGGCCTATCTAGGGTACTTCCCATTTATTCCGTTGTTGGCCAAGAAAAGTAGCCAACAAAATTTGTTGCTTGTTGTGTATTTTAGGGGCATTTTTGCCGATTGTTGAGTATTTTGAATGGGAAAATCAACAGTGAAGTACCTAACAAATATCCATTCGTAAACACGTCCATCCTTCCATCTGTCCGTCCGTCCTTCCATCCGTTAACATTTTGGTTAAAGTTTTACATCAAAGTTTCTAAGAGATTGTATCTTCTGAACCCTTTGATAGATTTAATTGATACTTACACTGAAATTACATACTGGTCTTAAGATTTCAATGATGCATGTCCCACCTGCCACAGTGACCTTGACCTGAGGTCAAGGTCACAAGCTTAGAAATTTTACATTTGGTTAAAATTTTATGACAAAGATTATAGATGCCTGTATGTTCTAAATTCTAAGACAAATTCAGTAGATACTTGCATCAATGTCGCATACCAGTCCAAAGATTTTGTGATGTATGTCCCTTCCCCCACCTACGGTGACCTTAACCTCAAATTTTACATTTGGTTAAAGTTTTATAACAAAGTTTATAGATGCCTGTGTGTTCTAAACTCTAAGACAAATTCAATTGATACTTGCATTGATGTTGCATACCAGTCGAAAGATTTCATTGATGCATATGCCACCCTGTTGCTTCAGTAACATTGATGCCCCCACCCCTTCAGTAACTTTAATGCCCTCACTCCCTTGATCCATTTAGTAATTTTTTGTTTAGTTAAGGCTTTTACGAGCATATTTCTTCATTCATTTTACATACAAGCTGGAAAGATATATCAGAGGGTGGCGCTGGCCGGGGGTATAAGTGACCCAATGGTTGCTTCTTCTAGTTTTTTACTTATACTGTTACATTTGCAGGCGGTGGGATTCAAGCTGATCCACAGAGTAGCTGTGAATGACAGGAATTTGCATTTCTTAGTCTGCCTTTATGAGAATAACTGTGATATAAATGCACTTACCTTGCATTCTAAAGAGAGCCCTCTATTAGTAGCTATTAGCCTTCAGCAAGTAGAAATTGTGAAGTACCTTGTTGAGCATGGAGCTGAAGTTAATCTTGGTGATGGTCCAGATAACCGAATTGCACCAATCAGGATGGCTATGCACACCAAAAATACAGAAATAGTGAAACTGCTTTTAGAAGTTGAAGGTATAGATATTGACATCATACGTGATAGTTACAGCGAATCTTTATTGGCAGAGAGTTTTAGAGAATATCCAGATATTTCTGAAATGCTTTTGAAGGCAGGGGCAGATCCAAATGTTACTGACAGATACGGGAGAACCCCATTGACAGCCATGGCAAGTATTAGAAATACACACATGGTTAGCCTGCTTATACAACATGGTGCAAATGCAAACAGAAGAGACAATATCAATCAGGTTCCTTTGCTCAAGTCAGTTAGGCTTGGTAAGTAGAACATTACGAAAACATGCCTATACAAACGCAGTGATAACTTCACCGCCAAAAAAATGAACATTTTGAGATGCAAAATTGTTATAATTTTAGCTCACCTGTCACATAGTGACAAGGTAAGCTTTTGGGATCACTTTTTGTCCGTCTTCTGTCGTGCATCCGTGCATGCGTCCGTCCGTAAACTTTTCTTGTGAACACACTAGAGGCCACAGTTTTGGGCCAATCATCATCAAACTTGGTCAGAATGATCATCATGACAATATCTTGGTCAAGTTCGAATATGGGTCATGTTGGATCACAAAGTAGGTCAGTAGGTCAAATCAAAGAAAATCCTTGTGAACACTCTAGAGGCCATAGTTTTGGTCCGATCATCATCAAACTTGCTCAGAATGATCATCTTGACAATATCTCGGTCAAATTTGAATACGTGTCATGTCGGGTCAAAAAGTAGGTCAGTAGGTCAAATCATAGAAAAACCTTGTGAACACTCTAGAGGCCACAGTTTTGATCCGATGGTCATCAAACTTGCTCAGAATGATCATCCTGACAATATCTAGGTCAAGTTCGAATATGGGTCATGTCGGGTGACAAAGTGTGTCAGTAGGTCAAATCATAGAAAAACCTTGTGAATACACTAGAGGCCACAGTTTTGGTCCGATAATTATCAAACTTGCTCAGAATGATTATCTTGACAATATCTCGGTCAAGTTTGAATACGGGTCAAGTCGGGTAAAAAAGTAGGTCAGTTGGTCAAATCATAGAAAAACCTTGGGAACACTCTAGAGGCAACAGTTTTGATCCGATGGTCATCAAACGTGCTCAGAATAATCGTCTTGACAATATCTGGGTCAAGTTCGAATATGGGTTATGTCGGGTCACAAAGTAGGTCAGTAGGTCAAATCATAGAAAAACCCTGTGAATACACTAGAGGCCACAGTTTTGGTCCAATAATTATCAAACTTGCTCAGAATGATTATCTTGACGATATCTCGGTCAAGTTTGAATATGGGTCATGTTGGGTCAAAAAGTAGGTCAGAAGGTCAAATCAGAGAAAAACCTTGTGAACACACTAGAGGCCACAGTTTGGTCCGATCATCATCAAACTTGCCCAGAATGATTATCTTGACAATATCTCGGTCAAGTTCGAATATGGGTGTTGTCAGGTCAAAAAGTAGGTCAGAAGGTCAAATCAAAGAAAAACCTTCTGAACACACTTGAGGCCACAGGTTTGGTCCAATCATCATCAAACTTGCTATGAATGATCATCTTGATAATATCTTGGTCAAGTTCGAATATGGGTCATGTCGTGTCACAAAGTAGGTCAGTAGGTCAAATCATAGAAAAACCGTGTGAATACACTAGAGGCCACAGTTTTGGTCCAATCATCATCAAACTTGGCCAGAATGATCATTTTGACAATGTCTCGGTCAAGTTCGAATATGGGTCATGTTGGGTAAAAAAGTAGGTCAGTAGGTCAAATCAGAGAAAAACCTTGTGAACACACTAGAGGCCACAGTTTTGTGTCTGATCATCATCAAACTTGCTCAGAATGATCATCTTGACAATATCTCGGTCAAGTTCGAATATGGGTGTTGTCAGGTCAAAAAGTAGGTCAGTAGGTCAAATCAAAGAAAAACTTTCTGAACACAATTGAGGCCACAGTTTTGGTCTGATCGTCATCAAACTTACCCAGAATGATCATCAAGTTCGAATATGGGTACAATATGTCGGGTCAAAAAGTAGGTCAGTAGGTCAAATCATAGAAAACCCCTCTGAACACACTAGAGGCCACAGCTTTGGTCCAAGCATCATCAAACTTGACAATATCTCGGTTAATTTCAAATATGGGTCATGTCTGGTCAACAAGTTGGTCAGTAGGTCAGAAAAAGCTTGTAAACACACTAGAGGCCCTAGTTTTGGTCTGATCATCATCAAACTTGCTCAGAACGATCATCTTGACAATATCTGGGTCAAGTTTGAATATGGGTCATGTCGGGTCAAAAAGTAGGTCAGCAGGTCAAAACGTTTTGAACACTCTTAAGAGGCCACAGTTTTAGTCAGATCATCGTAAAACTTGCTCAGGATGATCATCTGGACAATATCTCAGTTAAGGTCGAATATGGGTCATGTCAAATCAAAAAGTAGATCAGAAGGTTATTTTGTCATAACTTTTGAACCGTTTGAGATAAAGCCTTCATATTTGGCATGTAGGTTCCTTGTGACAACAGCTTCCCTCTCATGTAAAGATTTGACCTGTGACCTTGACCTGTGACCTACTTTATCATAACTTTCAAACCATATGAGATAGAGCCTTCATATTTGGCATGTATGTTCCTTGTGACAAGGTTTTCTGAACCATTCAAAACTTTTAACCAATGACCTTGACGTTTGACCTACGTTGTCATAACTTTTGAAGCATTTGAAATACAGCGACAAGGGCTTCCTATTCATACATAAAAATGATCTGTGACCTATACCTTGACATTTGACATATGTTATTTTAACTTTTGAAGCATTTGAGAAAGGGCCTTCATATTTGGTATGTAGTTTCCTTGTGACAAGGGCTTCCTATTCATACAAAAATGATTTGTGATTTTGACCTTGACATGTGACCTACTTTATCATAACTTTTGAACTATTTGAGATAGAGCCTTCATATTTGGCATGTATGTTCCTTGTTGCAAGGACTTTCCAGCTATACAAAAATTTTGACCTGTGACCTTGACCTTTGATCTTCTTTCTTATACTTTTGAACCGTTTAAGATAGAGCCTTCATATTTGGCATGTAGGTACCTTGTGCATACATGTGATATCTGCCGATTTCGTTGGGATATCCCGATTTCAAACCCCATCTCCCGGTCTCCCGTCCGACGGCCCTAATCTCCCGACACGACAATTTTCCTATAGTAGCTTTCTGCCGACCGACCATTTTAGTGTTTAACGCAGTAAAAGCAACTATGCCCCAAAATTATGATCGCTGATTTGCTCAAGTTGCCAAAACTATTAAACCGTTTACACCCTAGGCGGGCCTTATTGATAAGCCAACAATTAACAATGTGGCAAGGTGTGAAAACTAGTCAATCAAGATATACAAGTTATATCTTATTTAATCCCTTTGTAATTGACACGTGTAGACGCTAAATATTATTCCTACCAAAACAGACGCTGCTTTTTTCCCCATACGTCAGTAAACCATTATTCATTTATTAATCATAGAACCCGGGTATTACATAGTGACATTTTCTATTTAAACCCAAGAAAAATATTTTGCCGTTTTTAACAAATGAAAGAAATATGCCCCATGTGACATCAATGAAAATTCGTGCGACAGATGAACGCGCTAAATTTTTTTCCCGTCAAAACAGAGCAGAGCAGGCGCTGCTATTTTCTAAGCATCAGTATGCTGTTTTTCATTTATTAATAAACATAGAACCGGAGTTTTGCAGGGTGACATTTTCTATTCAAACCCGTTTCATTTTTAGCCTTCGAGAAAAAATATTTTTTGCCATGTTTTTAATGGATCTTTTATGAAAGAAATATGCCCCCAAGTTAAATCAGTAAAATCATGCATGCTTATAAGATCCGACTAAGTTCCGAGGCACGTTTTGGGGGAACGTAGCCATGGAAAAAGCATGGGCATTTAAAAATTTAGGCATTACAAAAACTTTCGTACTTCACGATCTTTAGCTTTGTTTACCGATCTACAGATGAAGCTATCCAAACTGCAAGACTTTTGCAGTAAGTTCCCTAGATTTGGGGCGCTTGATTGGTCATAAAAGAACAACAAACATTTTGGAAGTTTACTAATTTATTATTCACTGGATAAAAACTAAGAAATGGAAATCAAGTAAGGTACATGCGCAAATTTTCAACAATAAGCAAACATACACAACATGCAATATAACTTAAAAAAATAGTTACAGTATGTACCATTTCATAACCGCAATCATGCATGCATCCCCCCACGCACCCCCCCCCCCCCCCCACACACACACACAAAAAAAGCAACTTGATAAGAGAAGGGGTGTAAGAGTATGAGTAAATGTATGTCAGATTTTTTGCTATGCGGGTATTCTGAATGTTGTTTTTTTCTGCCAGGCGCTAGGTGGGTATTTAATGCCGATCTATTGGTCAGTGCTTGTTCTTTGATCGTTCCTCTAAGAAATTGTCTGTCTATTAAAAGTCAAAATGGAAGTTTGTCATCTGCTGCATTTCTTCTTCCAAGCTTTAATAACATATTTTTTCACAAAGGCAAACAGTGTGGACCCTCATCAGACTGCTCTGCAGTCTGATCAGGGTCCACACTGTTTTCAAAAATGTTTAATGCAGATGACAGACGACAAAGCAGACAACAATTGTCGTGTTGGCATGTTATGGGTGAAAAGGTGCTTCAGATGTAAATTTTAACCAAAATTAACATCACTTTTTACCGCAGAAAAAATCTCCCTATTTGGGACCCCAATCTCCCTATCTGAAAATCAAAATCTCCCTATTTGGGTCCAAGAAAATATCACATGTATGCTTGTGACAAGGGCTTCCCAACCATGCAAAATTTTTGACCTGTGACCGGTCATTGCCCATATTTGGTAAAAACCTTTAAAAATCTTCTTCTCAGGAACCCAGTGGCCGATGACATTGAAACTTGGTATCCAGCATCGGGGACTTGGGGGGCCCTTCCAAGTTTTTTAAATGATGACCTTTGGTTGACCTTGACCTGCTTTACGACAAGGTCAAATTTGGTTACTCAGACATTTGTATGGAAAAAAGGCACAACAGTGGATTTTTTTTAATGCATGGTAGCTTGTGGCATCAGAAATGATATTTGCAATCAGCTGAATCCAAGTTCATCAATTCCATAGGTCAAGGTCATTTACTGACCTTTATCCTGAAGGCTCAGATTAAGTATTTTTATGCCCCCGTATTTTATGCCCCCGAAGGAGGGCATATAGTTTTTGCACTGTCCGTTTGTTTGTGGGTTTGATTGTGGTCACGTAAAATCGATTTAAGCCCCCCAGTGGAAATCTTCCACTGACCTTTCCAAGGCGGCTCTTCTGTGGCGATTTATTTATGTTGTTGTTTGTTACTTACTGTGTGTATCACTTGTGTCTTTTAATTTTGGATGGCCATATGGCCATTTTGTGGGAAAGTAACTGTCCATATGGCCTTCCTTTGTTTAGGTTTCCATTATGGTCTGGTCGCTTAATGTTTGTATTTCTTTCCCTTTGGTGTCTTTTATGGATGGAGTAAGTTAATTGTATCAATTCCTGATCTTTGTTTTACTTCTACTTTGAAAGACTGGAGAAGCCCGGGATCGATCCTGCTACCCCTGGTTTACAAGGCAAGTAGCATGACCACTTCACCATGAAGGCTTCTAAACTTCATTGGAATGTTGTGTAGATGACCCTCTAGGAAAATAGCATAAACGATTAACAAATGGTCACAAGAGCTAAAAATAGAAAAAAATTGTAAATTTGCTTCAAATGCGAACTCCTAAACCCTTGGGTCAATTGGATTTAAAACTTCACAGGAATGTTGCCTAGCTGACTCTCTACCAAAATAGTTAAAACTCATTCCACGCCAATGAACAAGATGGCTGCCAGAGCTAAAAATAAAAAAAATCTTCAAACAACAATTTCTCCTGTACCCTTGGGCCAATTTCATTCAAACTTCGAAGTAATGTTGCTTAGATGACCCTCTACTAAAAAGGCTTAAACGATCTTGCTCCGATGAACAAAATGGCCACCAGAGCTGAAAATGGAAAAATATTGTAAATTTGATTCAAACATGAACTCCTAAACCCTAAGACCAATTTGATTCAGACTTCACTGGAATGATGCCTAGGTTACTCCCTACCAAATAAGCTAAAATCACTCTGCTGATGAACAAGATGGCCACCAGAGCTAAAAATAGAATATACTCGAGACAGTGACACACAGGTGAGCGAACCATTGTTCTTATTTCCACTGAAAATATAGATTGTGTGTACTCGTTAGAACCAGCTCATCGAGGCGGTTCTAACGAGTACCCACAATCTATATTTTGGAGCAGAAATATAAAAAATATGGTTTACCCCTGTAAACCCCAGTTTAACTATACTACTCAAAGTTTGGTAGGGATCACTTTTTGTTTACCAAATTTTGCACTGAAAATTTAAAATTTCTTGACAGAATTTATACTCGGTATATTGATAAATATCTTAAGCAGAAACTCATGTGCAGTTTAGTACTCATAAAAGTGCACACTTCTCACACTTCGCAAATGAACTCATGCACCCCCAAAATCTTGCCTAGCACTGCTTTCCAGCAGACCAATGAAACTTGTAAGTGTTCCTTTACCAAGCGTAAAAAGGACTTCATTTGATTTGTGAAACACTAAAATGCCTAGGGGACAATAAAGAAACCGTCTGAGCCCCGAAGAAATGAATCGTGGCGTCGGAATGTTGGAATCCGGCGTCTCTCAACGTCGTGTTGCTGGGATTCTGAATGTGTCTCAGAGCGTGGTTTCCCGAATGTGTAGTTGGTGTCTTACAAACCGAAATCCTTCACACTGACGCGATGGGGTCGAGAAAGGGTTACAACTCAACGTCAGGTCCATTTCTTGTTGATCCAGTCTCGACGTCAACGGTTCCTGAACGCTACGCGTTTGCATAACGAGCTTAGGAACGGAACTGGAGTACGACTTTCTACACAAACTGTCAATAACGGGCTCCACGACTTCGGACGTAATGCCATGAGGCCTGCTGTACGTGTTCCGTTGACGAAACAGCATGTGCTAGACCGGTTGGACTTCGCCAGAACTTACGTCAGGTGGACGGTTCGTGACTTGACGCCAGTACTGTTTACTGAGGAGTCCAGATTCTGTCTAAAATTCACTAAAAACGTCAATTAGTGTGGCAATGTCTAATGAGCCATTCGATGACTTGAATGTGGCAGAGCATGATCGCTATGGATAGGGGTCAGTCATGGTTTGGGCTGGGATAAGCGTGAACGGTAAAAGTGACTTGTGCATTGTTGTAAATGGAACGTTAATGGCAGTGAGGTACTGTAATGAGATTCTTAATGAGTTTGTCAGACCATATGCAGATGCTATCGGCCCGTACTTTATTCTGATGGACGATAATGCCCGTCCCAACTGTGCCAACGTCACTGATTCCTATCTGGAATGTCAGACAATCGTTCGTATGGACTGGCCTGCTCGGTCACCGGACTTAAATCCGATTGGCCATGCACGGGACATGCTACAGCGTGCTGTTTCAGCCCGACCTGTGCATCCGAGGACTTTAAATGAGCTCAAAGATGCATTGGTTGCTGAATGAAAGCTGATTCCACAAAACCGGATACAGACTCGGATTGCGAGCATGTGCAGGCGATGTCGTACTGTAATTGATACCCGTGGACGCCATACATGTTATTAGGCACGTTTGTCTAAACAAATTTGGAAATTTGTGAAAAATCAGTTGTCCAAATCCCTTTGTGTTACGGCAAATTTTGGGGGTACCAAGACGGTTGCTGTTGTCACGCTTGAATGCAGTACCAGTTGACAAAATTAATCACTAGGTTTTGTGAAGGATACGTTTTCTATCATTATGTATCAAATTTGGATTCAGCTGATTAATTCATCCAGACATTATTTTGCATTAAAAAAGTGATCCCTATCAAACTTTGAGTAGTATATATAAGAGCGGGTTCAAGGAGTCAAAATTATATAGGAGTGTGTTCGTGATGAGTAGGGTTGGATTTGGTTCAACTTTTATGTTTGGTAATTGGTACATGCAAATTACCAATGAATGATTAAGCTTTGCAAATCTCTGGGCTAGCTAATTCAGCAGACAGCATAATGTTAATATTTTTCTTATCTTTCTTTGAAAAATAAGAAAAATATTCCAAAATATCATCTATTGAAAAATATACCCAGCATGCAGAGCATTAAATATCTGTCAATAGATTTTCAGGGTTATTTTTGCATTACTTTATTATGTTTTTCAATGCAACAAAGTTAGTAGCTTGGTTGCAAAGCGTTTAGGTGTAACATACATTTTTGCATTTCCGGAAACCCCAAAACGGGTACCAGGGCAAACAGTGCAGGCCCAGATCAGACGCCGCAGAACGTGCCTGATCAGGGCCTACACTGTTTGCAAAAAGTTCAGCCATTTTCTAAATCAATTTTGATGACAACCCTTAATTTTGAAATGGACTCCTGCTATATATGAGGTGGAAGATTCCATTTGGTACAAAAAAGGGTTAAAATGGCTATTTCAGTTGGTGCAGTGAAGGTACGATAAATTTTCTTCAGATCCTAACGATTGTGTTATAAGACCATACTGTATTGATCCTAAGTATTGGGACAGACAGGCCTAAGCAAACAGTGCAAACCCAGATCAGGCTGTAGTCTGATCCGGGTCTACACATCTTGCCATTCTGTCTGCAATTTTTGCTCATTGTAAAAACTGTCGTATTATGGTATGCGGTCAGCGTCCGTTTTTTCCGTCTGTAAACTTTTTGTTCCCGGATAACTCCTCCTGAAGTGTTCATCCGATCATGTTGAAACCTGGTAGATAGTAGTAAGACTATCAGCTGATGTAGGGCATATTGTTTCGAGGCTACAGTCTGCCAAATATTTACAAAGTTACACCTCTTTGTAAATATTGTGAACTCTTTTGTTTCTATAATATTCATTGGATGAAGCTGAAACTTGGTAGATAGTTAGGCTATGAGTTGATGTAGCGCATATTGTTTCGAGGTTACGGTCCACCAAATATGTACAGAATTATGACCTTTGAAAATTTTGTGAACTATTTTGTTTTCAGATAACCCACGCTACAGTTTTCATTGGATGAAGCTGAAATTTGGTAGATAGATTATAAGGTGGTGAAGCGTATATTGTTCACCACAAATTTGAATATTTCTGTAAAAAAATTTAGTTTCTGGCTTACTCCCACAATTATCATTTGATCCAGCTGAAGCTTGATATTCAGTTAAACCGTGATGTGGAGCAGGGCATGTTGGTAGGGCTTAACACCTGCCATAAATTTATTTCTTTTGTCCGTGTGTTTGTTACACCTTAACCGAAAAACTTAACCTTGGTCATAACATCAGAGGAATTTGCCCTACTCTCATGAAACTTCTCACACATACTATCCATTACAAGACCTACCATCTGACAATGGGCCATAGCTATATTTCTTTTTTCCATGTGTTTGTCATGCCTTAACCAAATAACTTATCCTTGGTCATAACTTCCAAATTATTTGCTCTATGCTCATGACACTTCACACACATACTAACCATCACAAGACCTGAATTCTGCCTTAACCGAAAAGCCTAACTTTGGTCATAACTTAAAAGTATTTGCCTTTCTCTCATGAAACTTCACACACATACTTACCATTCTGACAAAAACTTGTACCATACCTCTTTGACAGCTTTTTGTGGGCTCCTTTCTGAAGTGGTCAGTGATCTAGTTTTTAAGTTTTGGTCCACCAAATAAAAGCAAAGTTATGCCCCTTCAAAGTTTCTGGAAACATTTTGTTTCGGCTAACTTCGCCTGCAATCTAGATCCTGTCAAGCCGAAACTTGATATATAGTTATACCATGATGTAGAGCAGTGCATATTGTTTCGAGGTTACAGTCCACCAAATACTTGAGTTATCCCCCTTTGGAAAGTTTGTGAACATTTAACATCTCTGGCTAAGTCCTCCTACAGTAAACATTTGATCAAGCTGAAACTTGATATATAGTTTGACCACGATGTGGAACAGCTTATATGTTTAGAGGTTATGGTCCACCAAATATCCACATGATAAGTAACCCTTAGAAAAGTTCTCTCAACTTTTTGTTTCCAGCTAACTCCTACAATTCAGATCTGATCTTGCTGAAACTTGATATGTAGTAAGACTATGATATAGAGCAGTTCATATTGATTCGAGGTTGCAGTCGAGCAAATATTAACCCTTGACCTGCTGAATATTTAAATATGGTACACCCACTACTGATTATCAGCCAATCAGATCACTTGATGCAAATTTTTGTGACAAATTCATAAACTGAATGACAAACAATGAAGGTCCTGATCAGATGGCTTCTTCAGAAGCCATCTGATCTGGATCTACATTGTTTGAAAGATAAGACATATCTGGGTTCAACAGGACAAGGGTTAATGGGTGTATAATACCCCACTTGCAGAGCTCTTGTTGGACTCCATGCAGGATCAAGCAAACAAATTTGATAAAATTTTAGGAGAATTACAGCAAGTCCCTAAGGTGTCCGAAGTTTAAGGATTTTTGCGGTGTTAAATGGATACAAATCTAAGCACTGACAGCACACATGGGTCAATGGACTCCAGTGATGTAACAGACAAGCCTGTTCATCAGCAGAGTCAGCTAAAAGCAATAAAATATTTGCTGCCTGTTTTAACCACTTAACCCTTATCTTGCTGAATATTCAGTTTAGCCACACCCATTTCTGACTTTGAACCAATCCGATTACTTGATGTAATTTATTCCTACAAAGTCATAAATTTAATGTCAGACAGTGTAGATCCTGATCAGATCTGGATCTACACTGTTTCCAAAGATAGGGGTTGTTGTGAACAGCATGATAAGAGTTAACTGGTTCCATGGAGCTTACATGCACACTGTCTTTCACTATAACGGCTCAACACAAGCATCTTCACTGTGTCTGTGTAATAAATAATCTTGTACATGTTGGTTCACATTGGGAAAAGTCGGAGTTACAGGGGATACATTATTTTTTCCTTTTTGATCAAAAATACTGATACTGGATATATATGTAGTTCAAACAAACACCCATGCTCCATATTTTGAGCAGAAATCTGGAAAAAAATGCAAATATAAACCTGAACCTTTTATTGAACTGCGTTGTGTACATGGTAGTGTAAACCCATAAAACACCAGTTACGCCTACTGTCGTCTGCTTCGTCGAATCGTCTGCTGGTTACTTTAAAAGTCATTTTTGCAAACAGTGTGGACCCAGATCAGACTGCTCCTCTAGGGGTCTTACAACGTATCCTTTTGGAGCAGTCTGATCTGGGTCCACACTGTTTTCCTGTATGAAAAAGTATTTCTGAAAAGTTTGCAAGAAGATTCAGATGACGAAATAAGCTGACAACATTTTCAGATGTAGTTTTTCTCAGCATCTTAAGGGTTAAATTTGTGATGACAGGTGGTACTGGCTTAGGATACATAGGGAACCCTGCTTGCTTGGTCTAGTTGTGTTTGTACTAAGTAATGTCAGGCTACTTCTGCAGCTAAGGGGAATTGGAACACCTGGCAGATTTTTCTGCCATTTTTCAAAGGGAGACATTTTTGGGGACTTCCTGTTTGCTTTTCTATAAGCCCTGTCCCAATACAAAAGGAGTCTACTCTTAAAGGAATTTGCTCCTCCTCCTTACCTAAGGCAAAGATTCTTTAAGCCCCCCAGTGGCATATGCTGCTGACCCATTCTATGGCGGTAGTTTTGGTGTTGGTTATGTGCTGTTATCTGTTAATGTTTAGGGAGAGGATTTACTAATGTTGTATAACTTGTATCCAATCCCATTGTGTTTCATGCAATAAAATATGTTTAATCTAAAATCTTTGGTGTTGGTATTTTGCTGTTATTTTTAGCTCACCTGACCGAAGGTCATGGTGAGCTTTTGTGACAGTAAGATGTCCGGCGTCGTCGTGCGTCGTGCGTCGTCCGTCGTCCGTCGTGCGTCGTCCGTGCGTAAACTTTTTCTTGTGAACACACTAGAGGCCACAGTTTTGGTCCAATTATCATCAAACTTGCTCAGAATGATAATCATGACAATATCTCGGTCAAGTTCGAATTTGGGTCATGTCGGGTAAAAAAGTAGGTCAGTAGGTCAAATCATAGAAAAACCTTGTGAACACTCGAGAGGCCACAATTTTGGTCCAATCATCATCAAACTTGCTCAGAATGATCATTGTGACAATATTTTAGTGAAGTTTGAATATGGATCATGTCGGCTTAAAAAGTAGGTCAGCGGGTCAAATCATAGAAAAACCTTGTGAACACCCTAGAGGCCACAATTTTGGTCCAATCATAATCAAACTTGCTCAGAATGATCATCATGACAATATCTTGGTCAAGTTCGAATATGGGTCATGTCCGGTCAAAAAGTAGGTCAGTAGGTCAAATCATAGAAAAACCTTGTGAACACTCTGAAGGCCACTGTTTTGGTCCAATTATCATGAAACTTGCTCAGAATGCCTTTGACGCACAAACAGTTTTATAACATTTATTATCACAATAATTCTTCACAATCTCCAGACGTTTCGGCTTTTTACAGCCTTTTTCACGGATTTTTCTTTCAAGCTATCACATATTTTTCCTATTCATCTTTCCACCATATTTAATGTTTTTGTTATGCCAAACGTTGCCGCGGCGTCATGACGTCGGATTCCCGACATCATAACGTCGCAACCCTGTTTGGCGCCAAAAACCTAGGACCAGCTGTTCAAAGCATCGGTAGTCCAACAAGCTCTTTAGTGGTCATATTGTTAGCTGTTCTAACAAGTTTAATATGTATTTTTTTTTTTTTTTGGTTGAAAAACTGCGAGCAGCCCTTGCATACGAAAAAGCTGCTCACATTTTTACAGCAAAATTATTAGCACACCTGCCACAACAAATGATCAAAGTTTTAGCGATCCAATAACCAACTGAACAACTGGCCCATGAACAATATTGAAAATCAATGCTGCTACAATCATGTAACTCTATCAGTGATGCCTTATGTCAAAGCGAAAAGCTAAGGCTCTGTCGCGGCTGCTTATCTTTACAGTCTCGCCAGAGCCCTCGCTGTTCGCCCACAAATAGAACGGAACAAACTCATCCCCCCCCCCCCCTGACACTCACAGCACTAAAGCAAACTTACATCTACACTAATTGGAGAACACCTGAGAAACATACCTACGAACCAATAATAAAATGATCTAACAATAAGAACAATATTTCCGACAGCAACAACAGTAATAATAAAAAACTACAATATAAACCCCTTTTGTACCAATTAGAATCTTCCACCCTACACACAGCAGAAGTTCATCCCGAAAACCAGGGGTGTCAGATTGCGCTCCCTTCAAATTTAGGCTGGAAAATGGCCTAGCGTTTTGCAAACAGAGCAGGCCACGACCAGACGCCGCATCCTGCGGCGTCCGATCTGGGCCCGCACCGTTTGCCAACTACCAAATTTTGGCTGGAAAATGGCCTATCGTTGGGCCAACACTGTAGGCCCCAACCAGACTCCGCATCCTGCGGCGTCCGATCTCGGCCCGCACTGCTTGCCAACTACCAAATTTTGGCTGGAAAATGGCCTAGCGCTATGCAAACAGTGCAGGCCCCGATCAGACGCCGCATCCCGCTGCGTCCGACCCGGGCTCGCACTGTTTGCCAACTACCGATTTTTTTTATTTTTTTTTGTGGAAAATGGCCTATGGTTATGCAAACAGTGCAGGCCCCGATCAGACGCCGCATGCTGCGGCGTCTGATCTAGGCCCAAACCGCTTGCCAACTACCAAATTTTGGCTGGAAAAGGGCACAGCATTACGCAAACATTGCAGGCCCCGATCAGACGCCGCATCCTGCAGCGTCCAATCCGGGCCCGCACTGCTTGCCATCCACCAAACCTTGGCTGGAAAATGGCCCAGCGTTATGCAAACAGTGCAGGCCCCGATCAGACGCCGCATCCTGCAGCGTCCAATCTGGGTACGCACCGTCTGCCATCCACCAATCTTTGGCTGGAAAATGGCCCAGCGTTATGCAAACAGTGCAGGCCCCGATCAGACGCCGCATCCTGCAGCGTCCAATCCGGGTACGCACCGTTTGCCATCCACCAAACTTTGGCTGGAAAATGGCCTAGCGTTATGCAAACAGTGCAGGCCCCGATCAGACGCCGCATCCTGCATCGTCCAATCTGGGTACGCACTGTTTGCCATCCACCAAACTTTGGCTGGAAAATGGCCTAGCGTTATGCAAACAATGCAGGCCCCGATCAGACGCCGCATCCTGCAGCGTCCAATCCGGGCCCACACTGCTTGCCAACCACCAAACTTATGCTGGAAAATGGCCAAGCGTTATGCAAACAGTGCAGCCCGCGATCATACGCCGCATCTTGCGGCATCCGATCTGGGCCTGCACCGATCTAGGCCTGCACCAACTTCCAAACCTTGGCTCGAAAATGGCCTAGCGTTATGCAAACAATGCAGACCCCGATCAGACGCCGCATCCCGCGGCGTCCGGATGCGGCGTCCGATCTGGGCCCGCACTATTTGCCAACTCCCAAATATTGGCTGTAAAAGGGCCTAGCGTCGGGTCATGCTCAGAATGACCATTGTGACAATATTTCAGTCCAGTTCGAATATGGGTCATATCGGGTTAAAAAGTAGGTCAGCGGGTCAAATCATATAAAAACCTTGTGAACACCCTAGGGGCCACAATTTTGGTCCAATCATAATCAAACTTGCTCAGAATGATCATCATGACAATATCTCGGTCAAGTTTGAATATGGGTCATGTCCGGTTGAAAAGTAGGTCAGTAGGTCAAATCATAGAAAAACCTTGTGAATACTCAGGAGGCCACAAGTTTGGTTAAATCATTAATCTTGCTCAGAATGGTCATTGTGACAATATCTTGGCTAAGTTTGAATAAAGGTCTTTTCGGGTCAAAAAGTAGGTCAGTAGGTCAAATTAAAGAAAAAACTTGTGAACACTCTAGAGGCCACAATTTTGGTCCAATCATCATCAAACTTGCTCAGAATGATCATTGTGACAATATTTTGCTTAAGAATGAATATGGGTCATGTCGGGTCAAAAAGTAGGTCAGCGGGTCAAATCATAGAAAAACCTTGTGAACACTAGAGGCCACAGTTTTGGTCCAATTATAAACAAACTTGCTAAGAATGATCATCATGACAATATCTTGGTCAAGTTTTAATATGGGTCATGTCGGGTCAAAAAGTAGGTCAGTAGGTCAAAGCATAGAAAAACCTTGTGAACACTCTGGATGCCACAGTTTTGGTCCAATCATGATCAAACTTGCTCAGAATTATCATTGCGACAATATTTCAGTCAAGTTGGAATATGGGTCATGTCGGGTTAAAAAGTAGGTCAGCGAGTCAAATCATAGAAAAACCTTGTGAACCCCCTAGAGGCCACATTTTTGGTCCAATCATAATCAAACATGCTCAGAAATGATCATCCTGACAATATCTCGGTCATGGTTGAATATGGGTCATGTCAGGTCAAAAAGTAGGTCAGTAGGTCAAATCATATAAGAACCTTGTGAACACTCAGAAGGCCACAGTTTTGGTCCAATCATCATTAATCTTGCTCACAATGGTCATTGTGACAATGTCTCAGTCAAATTCGAATAGGGGCCATGTCGGGTAAAAAAGTAGGTCAGCCGGTCAAATCGTAGAAAAATCTTGTGAACACTCAAGAGGCCACAATTTTTTATCCAATCATAATTAAACTTGCTCAGAATGATCATCATGACAATATCTCGGTCAAGTTCGAATATGGGTCAATTCGAGTCAAAAATAGGTCAGTAGTTCAAATCATAGAAAAACTTTGTGAACACTAGAGGCAACACTTTTGATCCAATCATCATCAACTTTGCTCAGTTTGATCATTGTGTCAATATCTCATTCAGGTTTGAATATGGATCATGTAGGGTTAAAAAGTAGTTCAGCAGGTCAAATCATAGAAAAACCTTGTGAACACCTTAGAGGCCACAATTTTGGTCAAATTATAATCAAACTTGCTCAGAATGATCATCCTGACACAATTTTGTCCAATTATAATCAAACTTGCTCAGAATGATCATCATGACATATCTCGGTCAAGTTTGAATATGGGTCATGTCAGGTCAAAAAGTAGGCCAGTAGGTCAAATCATAGAAAAACCTTGTCCACATCTACCAACTTTCCATTGTATAGGAAAACAGTTAAGTGACAAGAGGACAGCATCATATTCTCCTTTTTTAATCTATTTACCTCACAAAAACAAACTGGTACGATGAATGACCAACCTACCTTTATTGACTGTCATATCAAACCCATATAATCACAGCCGGAAGACTCGCACAACATTTGTCATTCAGAGCCACTGGCTCCGATTATGTAGTTTGCTAACCATGTTGACCTAATGCACAACTTCGCCTTCTAGTTCTGGTAGACACCTTTGAGTAGTAAATATGGACAAAACAAGCTAATGGTTAGGACAACACTGCTCTGACATACATTGTTCTCCTAAAATTACAATGTTGTATTGAATGTTGATATTAAGTCATGCTGAGCATAGGGTACATCTAAATCAGTTACTTTCTGAAGAAACCATGTGATCAGGTTCTACACTGTAATGAATAAATACATTTTATGCATTTTGTTATGATGATAAGCAGAAATGGATGTTGCTAAATTCAATAAGCATGTTAAGTCAACTACACCTCAGTTCTGGCATCAGTTATGACCCTTAATATACTTGATGGTTAGCAAATTATCTTTTGTAGATTTTTGATTCAAAAGAGACAGACAAACAAAACTAAAAAAAAACTAATTGCTGACAGAGCTCTGTCTTATGCTCTTGCCTGCTTGTTTTAGGTTTAGTGTCCCCATTTACACTGTACAGGTCATTTTTGAGGCATTGCTGCCAATTTTCAAGGATTTTTACCCAACATTGAATGATAAAATGACATCTTAAGCTTTGTACCCCAATGAAATCAATGTTTATAAACATAGATGGTCCGACTCACACCACTTTTCCTGGGCGGGCTTAGATCCTCTAGGCGGTTCGCCAGTACTCGTGCAGCTAGTTTCTGCTCTGCATGGAAACATCATACATCCCATCTATTACTTCATTGGACCTCCAAGCCCAAATAAGCAGGGATTAGTCCAGGTAATTTGCAAATTGAAATTTATACAAGGTCATTTCACTGTTTTGCACATTGCATTGTTGGTGTGAGTAAATACAGATCTGTTTCAGTGTTTTTTTGTTAGGTAATTAAAGACATTTGGAGTTATTGTTAGTTCTAGTTTTATTTATCACCTTGTTCTATTTGTACTCGTTCATTACCCATTTCATAGTTAATAATATGAACATTGTGGTATTCCATTCCATTAACCCTTAAGATGCTAGGTTTAAAAATGTAAACTATGGTAAGACCGCTACTAAACAAGCTTTCAGATCTCTGCCTACACTGTTTAAAACAAAGACTTTGAAAATGACAGACAGATGACAAATCAGGTGACTAATGTTGTAACTCGCATTTGTCTGTTATCAGCATTTACCTTTTCCCTGTATGGAGGTCAAAGGTTTGTTCCAGTCTTGGCCAAGTTTGAATATGGCTCATGTTGAATTAAGAAAGAAATCACTTGGTTAAAATCCATCTTGCATTTATGCAAATTGCAAATGCCATAAATGTGGTGGGCTTTTCTACTGTTTATTTCTTTGGTATGGAATAACAATCTTCTGTTATTTTGACTGTTTAACAAAGATAACTTGACCACAAAATCATAAGTCATGACTCATGACCGAAAGACAAGACTCACCAGTTAACAGAGGTAAAATATGCAGAAAAATACCTGCAAATGGAAAAGGAGAAAAAAATGACCATTTACATGAAGCAACTAAACATTAAAGTTTCCCTTTAATGGAAACTAATTATTTGAAAGATTGAATCTGTTACTCGAGTCAACGATATAGGACAATCCTAGTCCTCTTGTTTTTTGTTTTTTTTTAAAATTGTCATCGCTCTAACGCCTTCATTTTTCATCATATTTTAATATAAATAACTTCACGCCAATGTTGCGTATGTGACCCTTTCAAGGTCATGGCCTCAAGGTCAAGGTCACTGGCTATCTTTAGAAAACTAGAAAACTTTGTCATTGCTCTAGCGCTTACATTTTGCTAAGGATTTTAATATAGCTTCACACAAATGTTGCTTATGATAATATCTTAGGCCACTTTGACTTTCAAGGTCATGGCCTCAAGGTCTGGCAATTTTCAGAGAAAAACTTTGTCATTGCTCTAGCACCTTCATTTTCAACGAATTTTATGTCTGGGTCAAACTCGTGGTCGTTGTGCAAAAACTGACTTTCTTTTAATATTCCACAATTACATCAAATGTTGCCTTCAGACTCGCAGCACTTCATAATGAAAAGTAGAGTACAACTGAGCATTGGCATCCGCATGCTATGCTCGTTTTTTTTTTTAAACGCATAAATAAATCATATCCCCACCATCCCCACACAAAAAAGTTGTGATAGGGTTGGGATATTGCATTTATTTTGTACATACATACATGCATGCAAGCTTGTCAGACTTTCAAGGTGTTGGGGTCAAGGTCAAGTTCTTGTGGCTATTTTAGGAAAAAGTTCATCTTCGCTCTAATCCCCTACATTAATTGATGGGTTTTGATAGAACCACCTTAATATGTTGCCTTTACAGTATGCATCAGGTGAGCGATCCAGGGCCATCATGGCCCTCTTGTTGTTGTATGTCTGCGAATTTGTTGTGAGTTGTTGTTAAGTGTTTTCTAATGGTCTGATCAACCCATGTGGGGAAGAGAGGGCTGATTGTTCCATTCCATAAACACTAGTAATTTTTAGCTCGCCTGTACGAAGTACATGGAGAGCTATTGTCGCCACCTCGGTAGTCTGCATGCGTGTTTGCGTTTTTGTTTGCATGTGCGTTCTGCGTTAAAAGTTTTTCAAATGTTTATATCTCAACAGTCACTCATCACAGATCACTCATATTTGTAATTTAAGTTCCTGGGAGGGTCTTTTGCTGATCAAACTGAACAGATGCCTTGGTTCATGCCCTGGGGTGGGGCTAGGGGTAAAAAAACTATAACACATATGTAATACTGTGTTAAAGTTTTTAAAAAAGTTATATCTCAACAGTCACTCATCACAAAGCATTCATATTTACAACTTGAATACCTGGGAGTGTCTTCTGAGATTTCAAGACAACATACCCCTGGGTTCATGCCTGGGAGAGTGGGGATGTGGTGGGGCTAGGGGTCAAAATTTAGGACACCTTTGTAATTTGTTGTATACCTTTCCATTATGCTAACAAGTTATAGACAAAATTTGTTCTACATCAGCCAACCATGTGACATTGGTTCAAGAGTAAAAGAGTGAAGGTCATGGTGACCTACATTTCATGGTACAGTGATTTTGCCTTATATCTTGAAGACTGTTTGTTGGAGAAATGTCATACCTGGGATATAAGTGCCATGTGACCCCATGACTGACCTCAAAATATATCTAGGTCACTTTGACCTATATTCCATGGTTCAGTGATTTTGCCTATTATCTTGAATAGTATGAACACTATTTGATGGTGAAATGTCATACCTGGATAATTAGTTCCATATGACCTGATAATTGTTCACAAAATATATCTAGGTCAGTATGACCTATATTTCATGGTTCAGTGATTTTGCCTATTATCTTGAATACTATTTGATGGAGAAATGTCATACCTGGGTTATTAGTTCCATGTGACTCCCTGATTGACCTCAAAATATATCCAGGTCAGTGTGACCTATATTTCATGGTTCAGTGATTTTGCCTATTATCTTGAATACTATTTTATGAAGAAACGTCATACCTGGATTAGTTATTCCATGTGACCCCGTGATTGACTGCAAAATATGTCAGTGTGACCTATATTTCATGGTTCCGTGATTTTGCTTATTTTGGTGGAGAAATGTCTCAGCTGGATTATTAGTTTCATGTAACCTGATGATTTACCTCAAAGTATATCTTGGTCAGTGTGACCTATATTTCATGGTTTAGTGATTTTGCCTATTATCTTGATTACTATTTTGATGGAGAAATGTATACCTGGGATATTACTTCAATGCAACCAGATGATTGACCTCGAAATATATGTAGGTCAGTGTGACCTATATTTCATGGTTCAGTGACTTTGCCTTATATCTTGAATACTATTTAATGGAGAAACTTCATATCTGAATTATCAGTTCTATGTGACCCGATGAATGACATAAAATATATCTATGTCATTGTGACCTATATTTCATGATTCAGTGTTTACTATTTCTTGGAGAAACTTCAAACCTGAATTATAATCTCCATGTGACCATATGATTGACATAGAAATATGTCTTGGTCAGTGTGAACTGTTTTCATGGTTTAATGACTTTGCCTTATAATTCAGACACTATTTGATTCTGAAATCTAATATCTGGAATATATGTTTCATGTGACATGATGATTGACCTCAAAATATATCTAGGTGAGTATTTCATGGGTCAGTAATTTTGCCTTATATCTTGAAGGCGCGAAACAGGTGAGCTATGCTGTCATGCAGCAGCTCTTGTTCTTGTTTTGTGTATGTTTCCTCTACCTCTCGCTGTCAAGAGTGGGCTGCGTCTTGTGATTGTGGCACTCCTGTGATCTTTCTTTTATTTTTTTTCTTTTAAGATTTGACCCTTATTGATATGGGAGACAAAAATACTTTTTGAGGCATTGCCTCCCCTGAAGGTGTTCCCATTCCCCTTAAATGTTTGAGCCAGCGCATGACAAATTCTACGGTATGTCCTTGGCAACCTGCAAAGATTCAGACCAGCCTGTGCATCCACCTAGCAAGGCAAGAGTTTTTTGCTTATCTCTCCCGATAGCCTTGAGGCTTTGTCAGGGAAGACTCTGGTCAAATTGTCATTATAAAAACATGCCAATACAAATACAATGTAAATTTTGCTGCCGTAAAAATGAAAAATTTAAAACGAAAAATAATGTTTACCCCTGTAAACCCCAGTTTTCCTATATAAAAGTGTGGTTCAAAATTATTATAGACATTTTTGCATGATGTGCAGGTGCAACCACTGATCTGCATTTTGCAAGTCTTATTGTAGGCTCTGTCATGCATTGGCTTATCTATTGTGGTATTTTACATCAATCTTCCTCACAGTAAGTTTCCAATTTACCGTAAAAATTCAGACCCCTTGAGGATTTGCTGTAATTCACTTTAAAATTTAAACAGGATCAGTCTGATCGGGGTCTGCACTGTTTGCATAGGTCTGTTTGTCCAAATACCGTATTCCTCCCATTTAGCGCCCTGGGCGCTTAAAAAATTGAAAAAAGAGGGGGTGCTTATAAGAGACAAAAATATTACCAGAACTTAAGAGTTTTAAACCAATTACATGTAGTAGTTTTCCATTCTATTATGGTGGAACCATAACATGTAAAGTACTTAGATAGCCAGGGGTTTAGAAATACCTTGCATGATACGATTTACAGCAGAAACGGTGATGACTGAAAGGCTGAAACCTTTCCTTTAGGTAAGCCAAACTATTTTTTCCTCCAACAGCAGAAGGGGCGCTTGTTTCTTTGTTCTTGGAAAAACAGTGAGGGGGCGCTTATAGGAGCAGGGGCGCTTAATGGGAGGAATACGGTACTTAGGATCATCACAGTCAAAAGTGTTTTTTTTTTCCCTGTTTGTCAAATTTTCTATAAATTGGCAAATACTTCAGGGAACTTTTCCCCCTGCTTCATATTAAAGTATTTACCTAGTGGTAATTGTTCTTGTTTCATTTTGAAAGTATATATTGTATGAAGTTATTACAATCACAGTGGTTTTAATGAGAAACTCAGCATACCATAATGATCAGAATCACAATCAGATTTGTTACTGGTGACACGTCAAATGACATTCATACACCAGGATGATCCTAAATATTGGGACAGATTGGGCTTAACAAACAGTTCAGAGCCAGATCAGACTGCTGCTCCTGAGCAGTCTGATCAAGGTCTTCACTGTTTCCCACTCCGTCTGCACCTTTTGGACTCGTTGCTGGGTTGTAAAACAAATTCGTTAATGATTTTGGAGAATAACAGTCAGTCCTCAAGGTGTCCAAATTTTTAAGATTTTTACAGTACATACCGGGTATGTTTTTTCAGAAGACTGAAAATTATCCTATTTTGCTGTTTTACTCAGTGACTAAAACTGGCCTTGTCTAGAACACAGGAAATTTCCTAAGTCCCAGAAGTGTTTTAAGCCATGAAAGTTTGACTATTATTTAAGGGAATGGGAACACCTGACACATTTTTCCGCCGTTTTTCAAAGGGAGACACCTTTCGGGACTTCCTCTTCGCTTTTCTTTAAGCCCTGCCCCACTGAAAATGGGGTCTACTTTTAAAGGAGAGCAAATTCTTTCCTTTATAGACATGAGAAACAAAAATGCTTTTGCAGGAGTTTCCTCCCCTGAAGGTGTTCCCATTCCCCTTAAATATACATGTATAAATTTATTTTATAGGTGATTCTGCTACTGCATCTGTTCTGTTGGAAGCTGGGGCAGATCCTAACTTTCGAAGTCCCTATGAAGATAAATCCCTTATTACTCTAGCTTCTTACAGTGGTTTTAATGAAGTTATAAAATTGCTTATCAAGTATGGAGGTGATGTAAACTTGTCTAGTGAACGTAACTATTCAGCTATTCATGTCGCAGCTTGGAATGGCAATTGCGAAACAGTACAGCTACTGTTAGATTCAGGTGCTGATTGTGATAGTCCCACTGCAGATCAAAACACTCCACTGGCTCTGGCTGCTCACGGAGGCCACTTGGATGTAATAAAATTACTTGTGTCACAGGGATGTGATGTTAATAACACTGACAGGGACGGGGATACACCTCTGTTTTATGTTGCTACCAGTGGATTGGCTGAGTGTGTGAAGTTCCTGATTGAACATGGAGCAGACCCCAACATATGTGACCTTGAAGGTACATCACCATTGTGGACTGCTGTATATCATGGCCACCAACAAGTGGTGAAGCAGTTGCTTTTGGCTAATGTTAAGAAGGAGGTATCTAGTAGAGGAATGGACCGGCATGCATGGTCTGATGATATTTACTATTTTTATGAAAACCCAAAAAGTCCCCTCTATGTGTCTGTTGATAAGATGCACTTGGATATTGCTCTGCTGTTGATAAATGCTGGATATAATATTCATAAAGAGAAGTGGCTTCTTGAAAAGCAGGTTTTTGAAAGTGAGGAAAAGGCAGACCTTTTGAAGACATTATTGGAGTATTCAGACATACCACTTAGACTATTGACCATCTGCAGAAATTATATACGCACCTACTTTGGTCAGTGTTTGGACCAGAGTGTTGATAAATTAGATCTGCCTACAAGCCTTCAGAAATATTTGACTTTGACAGACATGGTTAGAGATGCAGAATAAGTATTTGTTGCACCATTCCATAAAATGAACAAGTCTGTACAATGAAAGTCTTGTTTTGTTTGTTTGTATTGAGGTTTGATGTTCCTGTCAACACTATTTATTGGGTCATTTTAGAGATGTTCCTTCCAGTTTTGTGGGACTTTTATCTTGAGAGGAAATGACATCTCAAGTAGAAGTAAAACAAAGATCAGGAATTGATACAATTAACTTACTCCACCAATAAAAGACAAGCCGTGCCACCCAATGAAGCCAATAGGTCCAATAGGGTTTATATGCAGGAATAGTTTGACTCGCAACACTTTGCCTAGATAGCACAGTGGTTAACACATTCGACGTATGATTGAGAGGTTGTGTGTTTGAATCTAGCCATCGGTATCGAGGTGTGTCCTTGGGCAAGACACGTAATGACACTGCCCCACTCCACTCAGGTGTAAATGGGTAGCAGTGGTGTATTGGCCACTGCCTCTCTCTCTCGCATGCGTGAAAACACCTGGAATGAGTGTTCGAGAGCGATTCAATAAGCTTCAAGCTTTCATTGCAATTGAACTAAAATAAATTAGTATAAACTAACACTTTGCCTGAGCAGGCTTAGACTTTCTAAGCGGTTTACCAGTACATATGTGCAGTTGTTTTCAACTCTGCAAGAAGCACCATGCAGCCCAATCTATTACTGCAAGCCCTGATTGGCGGGGCCTAAACATCCTTGCAAACAGAAAAATGAAGTTTGCAAGGGGGAACATTGTTTTTAATTTGCTTATTGGTTGTGAGTACTCAGGAAAGTTGCCCGATTTGTTTGAATTTTAATATTTATGAGCATTACAAATTTCATGCTCAGTTGAGAGCATGAAAAATGCTTTACATTACGAAAACAGGCCTATACAAATACATTGTAAGTGTTACCGCCAAAAAAAATTTTAAGATGAAAAATTGTGATATTTTTCTTAGTTCTGCTCATAATATAGATTGTGGATACTCGTTAGAACCGCCTAACGGGTACCCACAATCTATATTTTAGAGCAAAAATAAGAAAAGGTTTACCCCTGTAAACCCCAGCTTTACTTTATAAAAGTGGGGTTCAGTGGGGTCAGAAATATATAAGTGTGTTTTCGTGATGTAACCTCAGGGCCTGGATGAGTTGGAGCATTATGTACAATGCAAACATCAGTTACTGCAAGCCGTTCAGGACAGATCCATTTTCTTATTCTTTGAGAATGAAGAAGTAAACATTTGGTTTTCTGATGATCTGAGCATGTTGAAACAAGATGTTTGTGAAACACTGATGCTCCCAGATGGCAGATTGCCATAGTCATGGTACTTTTATGAAAATCAGGGTAATTTTGTTGGATATTAAATATGTCAGAGATAAATCAGGTAAAGATCAAGTTTACAACGTCAAAAATTATTGTACCATGACAAGGAATGCACATGTGAAATGTGAAACCCAAATCACTTACCAGTCAAAAGTTATGACAATTAAGATTTTAAAAAGTAGGTCAAATGTCAAGGTCACAAAGTCAAAACTTATGGTACCACTGGAAAGGTCCTGTGATAAGGAATGCACATTTGAGTTATGAAAGTCCTAAAACTTGCTAATCAAATGTTATGGCCAACGTTGAAGTTTTAAAAAGTAGGTGACATGTCAAGGTTGAGTTCATGTCAAAGATTTTGCTATCACTGGAAAGGTAATTTGAGAAGGTATGCACATGTGAAATATTAAAGCCCTATCACTGACCAATCAAAAGTTATGGCTAATGTTAGTTTTTAAAAGGTAGGTCAATGGTGAAGGTCATAAGGTCACTAAAACTGCAAGCACTGCATGATGCCCCGCCACTACAATTACATCAAGCAAGTGCCATATCACAGTGAAAAAGGAATTCAAAATAACGATGCATTACTATTTCCCTTAATAAAGTTGACATGAATACATGACTTAGATGACTATTTTCAATGTTCAAAGAGCCATGGCTCCAAAAGAAAGTAAGCGAGAATTAAAATTCTCATTTTCAGTTTTTAGGGGCCGGTGCCCTTCAAACTAAAGTCAAGGTCTTCAAAATCTAGTTAAATCTTTGCTCAGTTGCAATGATATTTTGTACCAAGTTAGACCACATTTCATTGGTGTGTTCATGAGACTGGGTGCAGACAAGCCATCTTTGGCCCAAAATTGACAGTTTTTTGGAGCCTGTGCCCTTAAAAATAAGGTCAAGGTCACCAAAACCTAAATGCTGTTTTCCCCCATCCTAGTGATGTAACCATGCGAGTTTGGTCAGAATCAATCATTAGGTTTAGGAGATATAGTGCTTCAAACAGACCACATGATAGAAATGAGTGAGTGTTTCAGTTTCAGTACCACCAACAGCTAAGACCATAAGGAGATGGGACATCGCTTTAAAGATTCATCCGAAAGTCTGGAGAAGCCCGGGATGGAACCTGCGACCCCTGGTTTACAAGGCGAGTAGCCTAACCACTCGACCACGGAGGCTTCTACATGATAGAAATGGCTATGTTCAATGTTCAAGGGGTGATAACTCCAAAAGGAGGAAAATCAAAGTTATTGTTTTTATGTTCTGCACGTTGTTTCATTCTGCTCTACATATCTGTGAAGTCTCATGAAAATATCTCAAACGGCATCAAAGTTATGGAGCTGACACGAAACTATGACAGAAATGGCTATGTTCAATGCTCAAAGGGCAACAACTCCAAAAGTAGGGAAATCAGAGTTAAAGGTCATACGTTCTGCATGTCATCTCATAGTGCTTTACATATCTGTGAAGTTAAGTGAAAATATCTCAAATGGTATCAGAGTTATGGAGCGGACACAAAACTGATAGCAGCAGCTATATTCAAAGTTCAAATGGCAATAACTCCAGAAGTAGGAAAATCAGAGTTACGGTTCATATGTTGTCTCATGGTGCTCTACATACCTGTGAAGTTTCATGGATATATCTCAAATGGTAGCGAAGTTATGGAGAGGACACAAAACTGTGACCGAAATGGCTATGGTTCAATGTTCAAAGGGCAATAACTCTAAAAGTAGGAAAATCAGAGTTATGGTCCATATGTTCTGCATGTCATCTCATGATGCTTTACATATCTGTGAAGTTTCATGAAAATATCTCAAAACGGTATCAGAGTTATGGAGCAGACATGAAACAGATAGCAGCAGCTATATGCAAAGTTGAAAGGGCAATAACTCCAAAAGTAGGAAAGTCAGAGTTATGGTTCATTCTGCACGATGTTTCATGGAAATATCTCATACGGTATTGAAGTTATGGAGCGGACACGAAACTATGACTGAAATGGCTATGGTCAATGTTCAAAGGGCAACAACTCCAAAAGTAGGAAAATCAGGGTTACGGTTCATAGGTTCTGCATGTTGTCTGATAGTGCTCTACATATCTGTTAAGTTTCATGAAAATATCTCAAACGGTATCAGAGTTATGGAGCGGACATGAAATTATGAAGTGCTGACAGACGGACTGACGCTTAAAACTTCGGAGGGTATAACATAATACCCTGTCATTTTTGGAATGGCGGGGCATAAAAATTATGATAACACAGGAAAGGTTTTGTGACAAGGAACGCACATGTGAAATATGAAAGCCAGTTCACTTACCAATCAAAAGTTGTGGCCAATGTTAAAGTCAAATGTGAAGGTCAAGGGCATAAGGTCAACTTGTGACAAGAAATGCAGATGTGAAATATGAAATCACTATCACTTACCAATCAAAAGTTATGGCCAATGTTAAAAGTTTTCAAAAAGTAGGTCAAATATCAAGGTCAAGGTCACAAGTTAAAAACATTTGGTACCACTGAAACGGTCTTGTGACAAAGTAAAAAATTATGGTATCATTATGACAAGGAATGCACGTGAAATATGAAGGCTCTATCACTTACCAATCTAAAGTTATCGCCAATGTTAAAGTTTTCAAAAAGTAGATCAAATGTCAAGGTCAAGGTCACACAGTCAAACATTTTGGTACCACTGGAAAGCTTTTGTGACAAGAAATGCACATGCGAAATATGAAAGCCCTATCACCTACCATTCAAAAGTTAAGCCACATGTTAAGGTTTTTGCGGACAGACAAACAAACAGATGGACAGACAGACGAACCAAAAACCATATGCCCAGAGTCTTTGATTCTGGTGGCATACAGCTTTTGAATTGTCTGCTTTATCAAGTGGACATTTACCAATATTGTACAAAGTATGGCACATGAGCAAAAAGTGGTCCCGGCTCAAGTGCCAATCATTTTAAGAAGCCTTACCTAGGGAAAATCATTAAAATTCCTCTTGTGTCAAAAATTATACTGCTTGCCATAAACTTAGCTTACATTATCACGCAAGAACTCTTATGCTTTTCAGAAAGTGGGAAAACTAATCCTGAACACGGTCTAGGGGTAGCCCGGTTACCTCAAAAACCAGTTTAGTCAGTCAAAAAGTCTTATCAGAAGCACATTTTCTAACCAGACGCAATGGTTTTACAGGCTAATTTGCATCAAGTGATATATGTGTGCGATAACATATGCATATGTATGTTGAGCAGAACCAGTCTACCTTCATCACCTGTCTTTGAGATGACTTCCAGCTCGCCAAGAATTTTGATTGGAATCGGCACCAGCCATCACTTTCTTTTTAGCTCACCTGAGCATGAAGTGCTTATGGTGAGCTATTGTGATCAGTGAATGTCCGTCGTCCATCGTCAACAATTTGATTTAAATGCGAACTACTCCTAAACCCTCGGGCCAATTTGATGAGACTTCACAGAAATGTTGCCTGGGTGGCTCCCTACCAAAATAGCTAAAATGGTTCTGCTCTGATGGCCACCAGAGCTAAAAATAGAAAAATCTTAAAAAGCCAACTCCTCATGTACCATTTGGCCAATTTCTTTCAAACTTCATAGGAATGTTGCTTAGTTGACCTTCTACCAAAATAGCTAAAAGGATCCCTCTCTGATGAACAAAATGGCCGCTAGAGCTAAAAATAGAAAAAAAAGCGTAAATTTGTTTCAAAAGGGCCAATTTGATTAAAACTCCACAGTAATGTGGCCAAGGTGACTCCCTACCAAAATAGCCAAAATCGTTCTGCTCTGACAAACAAGCTAAAAATAGAAAAAATCCTCAAACCACAACTTCCTGTACCCTTTCACCAATTTCATTCAAACTTCATAGGAATATTGCTTAGATGACCCTCTAAAAAAGCTAAATCGGTTCAGCTCTGATGACCAAAATGGTCATCAGAGCTAAAAAAGGCCAATTAGATTGGAATTTCACAGAAATGTTGCCTGGATGTCTCCCTACCAAAATAGCTAAAATCATTCTGCCCTGCTGAACAAGATGGCCACCAGAGCTAAAAATAGAAAAATCTTTAAACGCTAAATCCTTCTGTACCCTTTGGCCAATATCATTCAAACTTCATATGAATGTTGCTTAGGTGTCTCTCTACCAAAATAACTAAAACAATCCCACTTTGATGAACAAAATGGCTGCCAGAGCTAAAAATAGAAAAATATTGTAAATTTGCTTCAAACACGAACTTCTCCTAAACCCTTGAGCCAATTTGATTCAGACTTCACAGAAATTTTGCCTAGGTGACTCCCTACCAAAATAACTCAAATCGTTCTGAACTAGATCTGACGGACAGGATGGTCACCAGAGCTAAAAATAGAAAAAATCTTCAAACAACAACTCCTCCTGTACCCTTTGACCAGTTTCCTTCAAACTTCATAGGAATGCTGCTTAGATGACCCTCTACCAGAATAGCTAAAAGGGTTCAGCTCCAATGAACAAAATGACCCCCAGAGCTAAAAATACAAAAACATCGTGAATTTGTTTCAAACAGGAACTCCTCCTAAACCCTTGGACCAATTTGATTCAAACTTCACAGGGACGTTGCCTAGGTGACTCCCTACCAAAAAAAGCTAAAATCGTTCCGCTCTGATGGACAAGCTGGCCACCAGAGCTAAAAATAGAAAAATCTTTAAGCGCCAACTCCTCCTGTACCCTTTGGCCAATTTCATTTGAACTTCATAGGAATGATGCTCAAGTGACCTTCAACCAAAATAGCTAAAACTGAGATGCAATGCCCATGTCTAAATAGCTGAGATGAGCAAAATGGCGGCCTGAGCTAAAAATAGAAAAAAAAATTAAATTTGCTACAAATGCAAACTCCGCTTTAAACACTTGAGCCAATTTGATTCACACTTCACAGGAGTGTTGCAAAATGGCTGACATAGCTAGGAATAGAAACTCTTAAGACAGTTTTATTCAAACTTTGCATGAATGTTGCCCAGGTGATTATCTCTCTAAGTGCAACAGTTATGCTTCATGGAATGGCTGTCACCCACATGACTTTCAGAAGCTTAGTGAGAACTTGATATCAGGTGAGCGAATCAGGGCCATCTTGGCCCTCTTGTTGCAAATTAACAAAGTACCATGTATACTTTTGTGTGGATAAAGGCCCTCTCAGAACATGCTAGTGCTGATTTGTTATGCATCTAAGTGAGGGATAGGATGGGAAATGAAATCATATTTTTAGCTTGCAGTAATCCACAGCAAAATGTCCTGTTTTGTCCTTTTTATGTGACAGAGCAACTAGCAAGTTATAGACTGATTTTGCCATTTCAGTGTTTTGAGTTGTGTGTACTTGATTTATCTGAAAAGATATTTTTGCCTGTTGTTTCTTTACCAGTTGGAATAAGCTAGTTAAAAAACCAGACAAGTACAGAAGGCAATTGTCCCAGATTGTATGAAGGCTTCAGAATTCAGGGGCCACTTGTTCAAAACTAACTACAGTAGAACTTCATTGGCTCGAACCCAGATGTAGCACGTTTGCCATGGATGAGTCGAACCTGTTCTTAAGTCCGTAAGGAATTTCTTCAAATATGATATATGGATAATTTTGGGAGATTATCTTCTTTTATCTTGCTGTGTGTACTCATCAGAATCGCCTCAATGTGGTGATTCTAATGAGTACACAAAACATACATTTATGATACCGGCCCCCACCCATCGGGGCTTGAAGAAATAGATGGGTTGCATGATGCTTCTGTGCAGAGCTGAATGTATGCCTGTGTAGTTTTGACCCCATTGAACCCCACTTTTATATAGTAAAAGCGGGGTTTACAGGGGTAAACCTTATTAGCTCACCTGAGCACAAGGTGCTCAAGGTGAGCTTTTGTGATCGGTCTTTGTCTGTCGTCCGTCTTTTGCTTTAAACTACTTCTTCTCCAAAACTGCTGGACAGATTTTGAAATAATTTCAAAGGACGTTCCTTGGGTGATTTCACTAGATGAAGCTCCATACCAAATATCAAAGACATGGGCATTGCAGTTTCAGAATAGAAGATTTTGAAAGATTTCCCTATATAAGTCTTGTTAAACCAAAGGGTCTCAGGGCGGGGGCATTTTTGGCCCGAGGGCTATAATTTGAACAATCTTGATAGAGGTCCACTAGATGAAATTTCACACCCAATATCAATGACCTAGGCCTAGTGGTTTCACAGAAGAAGATTTTTAAAGATTTTCCAAGAATAAGTCTATGTAAAACCAAAGGGCCCTGGAGCGAGGGCATTTTTGGCCCCAGGGCTATAATTTGAACAATCTTGGTAGAGGTCCACAAGATGAAGCTTCACACCAAATATCAAAGACCTGGGCCTTGCTGTTTCAGAGAAGAAGAATTTTTAAAGATTTTCCTTATATAAGCCTATGTAAAACCAAAGGGCCCCAGGGCGGGGGCATTTTTGGCCCCAGCAATATAATTTGAACAATCTTGGTAGGGGTCCACTAGATGAAGCTTCATACCAAATAGCAAAGACCTGGGCCTTGCGGTTTTAGAGAAGAAGATTTTTAAAGATTTTCCCTATATAAGCCCATGTAAAACGAAGGCCCTGGGGTGGGGGCATTTTTGGTCCCAGCACTATAATTTGAACGATCTAGGTAGGGGCCCACTAGATGAAGCTTCATACCAAATAGCAAAGACCTGGGCCTTGCGGTTTCTGAGAAGATTTTAAAAGATTTTCCCTATATAAGCCCATGTAAAACTAAAGGGCCCTGGAGCAGAGGCATTTTTGGCCCCAGCACTATAATTTGAACAATCTTGGTAGGGGTCGACTAGATGAAGCTTCATACCAAATATCAAAGATATTGGCCTTGCGGTTTCAGAGAAGAAGATTTTTAAAGATTTTCCCTATATAAGCCCATGTAAAACCAAAGGGCCCCAGTGCGGGGGTATTTTTGGCGCCAGCAGTAAAATTTGAACAATCTTGGTAGGGTCCACAAGATGAAGCTTCATACCAAATAGCAAAGACCTGGGCCTTGCGGTTTCAGAGAAGATTTTCCCTATATAAGCCCATGTAAAATCAAAGGGCACCTGGGCGGGGACATTTTTGGCCCCAGCACTATAATTTGAAAAATCTTGGTAGGGTTCCACTAGATGAAGCTTCATACCAAATAGCAAAGACCTGGGCCTTGCGGTTTCAGAGAAGAAGATTTTTAAAGATTATCCCTATATAAGCTCATGTAAAACCAAAGGGCCCTGGAGCGGGGGCATTTGTGACCCCAGCACTATAATTTGAACAATCTTGGTAGGGGTCGACTAGATGAAGCGCCATACCAAATATCAAAGATTTGGGCCTTGGGGTTTCAGAGAAGAAGATTTTTAAAGATTTTCCGTATATATAAGTCCCTGTAAAACCAAAGGGCCCTGGGGCGGGGGCATTTTTGGCCCCAGCATTATAATTTGAATGATCTTGGTAGGGGTCCACTAGATTTGGCTCCTGTGACCTAGATGTGCAACAGACCGGAACCATTTGAACAACTTTGAAAGGGGACCACCTAAGGATCATTCCTGTGAAGTTTGGTCATAATACGATCAGTGGTTTAGGAGGAGATGTCGTTTGAAGAAAAATTTTCGCATGGACGCACGACAGACAAAAAGTGATCCCAAAAGCTTACCTCGTCACTATGTGACAGATGAGCTAAAAAACCTTTAAACATCTTCTCCTTAACCAGTGGATGGATTTTGAATTTATTTCACAGGAATGTTCCTTGGGTGACACTCTAACAAAATTGCTCAAACCGCTCCGCTCTGTTGAACAAGATAGCCGCCAGAGCTAAAAGTAGAAAAACCTTTAAAGACGACTTCTTCTCCTTAACCAGTAGATGGATTTTGAAATTACTTCACAGGAATTTTCTTTGGGTGACCCTCTACCAAAATTGCTCAAACCGTTCCGCTCGGGTGAAAAAGATGGCCAACCAGAGCTAAAAATAGAAAAACCTTTAAACAACTTCTCCTTAACCAGTGGATGGATTATGAAATTATTTCACAGGAGTGTTCCTTGGGTGACCTTCTACCAAAATTGCTCAAACTGTTCTGCTCGGGTGAACAAGATGGCTGCCAGATCTAAAAATAGAAAAATCTTTAAACGACTTCTTCTCCTTAACCAGTGGATGGATTTTTAAATTACTTCACAGGAGTGTTCCTTGGGTGACCCTCTACCAAAATTGGGTCCAACCAAAATTGCTCAAACCCTCCACTCCACCATATATTATATGGATCAGGTGAGCTATCCAGGGCCATCATGGCCCTCTTGTTTTTCTTATTTCTCTTAAATAGATATTGTGGGTACTCGTTAGAACCACCTCATTGAGGCGGTTCTAGTGTGTACCCATAGAATTGCCTCATTGAGGCAGTTTTAACGAGTACCAACAATCTCTATTGAGCAGAAATAAGAAAAATATCACAATTTTTCATCTTAAATTTTTCATTTTTACGACGGTAAAATTTACAGTGTATTTGTATAGACGTGTTTTCGTAATGTTAAGTTGACAGTGCTTTGAACAACTGGGCCCTGGAAAAGATAGAAAACCATTGTTACAGATTGTATAAAGGCTTGTTGCCCCTTTTCTAGGACTACCTGTCTAGAAATATCTGTAAAAAGAGCAGCTTATTGGCCTGTAGTGGCAGGGTATCATGCAGACATTACGATAACACACCTCTGTGACATAGTGCAATCTTTCATATCTCCAAAACGGTTGTTTTCTGATGAAAATCTGTGACATTTTCTTATTTTTACTCCAAGCATAGGTTGAGGGTGCTCGTTAGAACTGCCTCATAACGAATATTCAAACCTATGTCTAGGAACAGAAATAAGAAAAATAATATAGACCCCAGTTTTTATGCCCCCGCCATTGGAAGAATGGTGGAAAGGGCATATAGCGTTGCCCCTGTCTGTCCGTCCGTCCATCCCAAACTTAAACGCGGTCAATAACGTGTATATTTCTTGATGGATTTAAAAATTACTTGGCAGAAATGTTAACCATCATGAGACGACGTGTCACATGCAAACCCAGGTTCGTACCTCCAAGGTCAAAGTCATACAAAGAGGTCAAAGGTCAAAAAAAGGATCCAAAACTTAAACGCAGTCATTAACTTTATTATTTCTGGATGGAATTTGAAATTACAGTCAAACCTGTCTTAGTGGCCCCCTCTATTAAGCAAGCAACCTGTCTTAAGCAAGCGGGCATTTAGTTCCCAAAAAAGGCAAATGCATTAAAATTCACCTGTATTAAGCAAGCACCTGTTTTTAAGCAAGCACATTTTCATTATCCCTTAGGTGCTTGCTTAACACAGGTTGGACTGCATCTTGAAGAAATGTTAACCATCATGAGACAATGTGCAAAACCCAGGTCTGTACATCCAAGGTCAAGGTCATACTTAGAGGGCATAGGTAAAAAAATTGTTCGAAGCTTAAACACAGTCAATAACTTTTTTATCTCTTGAGGGATTTTGAAATTACTTGGCAGGAATGTTGGCCATCATGAGACAATCTGCCTCACACAAAACCAAGGTCCTTACCTCCAAGGTCAAGGCCATACTTAGAGGTCAAATGTGAAAAAAGGGTCCAAAACTTAAACACTGTCAATAACTTTCTATGGATACAAACATAGACTTCAGGCGGGGGGCATCCGTGTCCTATAGATGCATTTCCAGTCGCTGTATAAAATGTGGTGTAGAGGGGTGTTCATTACACGGACTTGTTTACGTGATGGTTTGCAATGCTTTTATTCAATCATATCAGGAGAGTTCTTCCAGGGATTATTCTTGTTATTTCATGTTTTCAATAAATATCTATATATATAACTTGGATGTTTTTCTGCTACTACTGTTTGGTGTACAAGATTGTACAGTAACTTGCAGTATGACTTCAGTGACTCGAACACTAATGGTTTGTTAACGGTGACTGATGTATGAATGTATTTTGACGTGTCACCAGTAACAATTCTGAAAAACAATTGACGGATTTAAACGCATTTTTGAGAGCCAAAGAAATACTTCATTAGCTCAAGGGAACAAATATTAACCCTTATCTTACTGTTCACGAAAACCCCTACCTTTGCAAACACTGTAGATCCATTTCAAAGAAGCCATCTGATCAGGATCTACACTGTTTGTAATGTAGTTTCTTAGGCGGTAAATCACTAAACAGGTACCCTGGCAAACAGTGCAGGCCCAGATCAGATGCCACACACTGCAGTCTTATCAGGGTCTGCACTGTTAGCTAACAGGATTTTCTGTCAATAGAAAATGAAAAATAGACTCGACACCCCTTAAATGAAAAATGGACTTGTTTAACATATTGCAATGGAAGAGTCCACCCGTATACAATTGGTTACCCTGCAATGGCTCAAACAACTCTCTTTTAGAACAAATTTCCACAGTCCCAGAGGTTTTCTTGCAATGCTGTACATCTTCATGTATCAACGAAGTAGATTTATGGTACTTTGTGGGATGTTTTGGAGTATATAAATAATATTGTGTAATTGGTCTAGATACAAACACTAGGATGAGTGATTTTTAAATACTCAAGACATGCTTTTTGTTTCAGATTTAAACTTGCAAGGTATTTATACCAGTCCCATATATATTCTCACTTTACCTGGGCATTTCTAAATCCAAGGCCTAAGGATATGTAAACCATTTTTAGCTCACCAGAGCCAAAGGCTCCAGGAGAGCTTACAGGATAAGCAGTGGTTCGTCGTCTTCTGCTTCGCCAACATTTTCAAACGATCTTTCTGAAACTACTTGGCCAATTGAAACCAAATTACATGTGGAGCCTCTATGGGAAGGGGGAACAAATGTGTGTTCGTAAGGACTGGTTCAAATGACAAATATGGCCGCCATGCCCATATATGGTAAAAACATTTAAAAATCTTCTTCTCAGAAATCAAATGGCAGATGACCTTGAAACTTGGTATGCAGCATCAGGGACTTGGGCCCATCCAAGTTTGTATAAATGATGACCTTTGGTTGACCCTGACCTGTTCTACACCAAGGTCAAATTTGGTCACTTAGACATTTGTATGGAAGAAAGGCAAAACAGTGGATTTTTCTGATTGCATGGTAGCCTGTGATATCAGAAATGATATTAGCAATCAGATGAATAGAAGTTTATCAATTCCAAAGGTCATTTACTGACAAAGACTGACCTTTGTCCTGGATGGCTCAGATTCAGTACTTTTATCTTTTTCTCCACCTAAACTGCTGGATTGATTGAAACCAAATTAAATGTGGAGCCTTGGGTTGATTGAAACCAAATTACATGTGGAAGGGGGGACATTATTTTTTGTAAGGACTGGGTCACATGACCAATATGGCCACCATGCCATTACATGATAAAAACAGTTAAAAATATTCTCTGGAACCCAGTGACCAATGACCTTCAGACGTGGTAGGGACTTTGGTGCTTCCAAGTTTGTTCATATGATGACCTTTGGTTAACCTTGACCTGTTTTACTTCAAGGTCAAATTTGGTCACTTGAAGAAAGGTTAAACCGTGGACTTTTATGATTCTGTTGTAGCCTGTGGCATTAGAATTGATATTTGCAATCAGCTAAATGGAAGTTTATCAATTCATTAACTGACCTTTGTCCTGGATGATTTAGATTCAATATTTTTATATTCTCCACTAAAACTGCTGGTTATTGGAACCAAATTACATGAAGAGCCTGTGGGATGAGGCAATGGAATGTTATTCGTGGGATTGTAGTTACATGACCGAGATGGATGCTATGCCTGTATATGGTAAAAAACACATGACCTCTGGTGAGCAAAGTAGCCCATAGGCCTCTTGCTTTCTTTTCTATTCCCATGGACAGTTTTGAGTCTTACACTTTACTTGCAGTGCTATGTTTGTATGCTGTGTAAATATTCTGGATGTAATATGTGTAAACTGTGATATAATTAACGTATATATTTTATATTTATCCAACTCCTTCTTAACAACCTATTAAGAATAGTGATACCTTACATCTTGTGTTGTATACATTTTATATGCATAATAAGCATTATGTGATATATGTTTTCTAATTTCTACTATCATTTGTTAGAATAAAAGCCCTACAGGACTTATGTTTGTAGTTAATGTATATCCGACATTAAATAAAGTATGTCTGTGTCAAGGTCACTTTTGCTAAAAATAGAATACTGTATTCCTCCCATTTAGCACCCTGTCTCCTATAAGCGCCCCTCAATGTTTTTCTAAGAAAAAAATAATAAACACCCCTTCTGCTGTCAGAGGGAAAAAATATTTTGGCTTACCTAAAATAAAGGTAAGCCTTTCAATCATCGCCATATGTGCTGTAAATCGTATCATGCAAGGTATTTCTTAACCCCCTAATATCACAGAGTGTTTGTGTTGACCACTTGGTACTTTTCATGTCATGATTCCACCATATTCTAATGGAAAACTACTGCATGTAATGGGTTTTAAACTCTCTGATTAGAATTGATTTTTTTTTTAGAATTTTTGTCACTAATAAGCGCTCGCTCTTTTTCCAATTTTTTAAGTGCCGGGCGCTAAATGGGAGGAATACGGTAATCGTGTGATGTGAATAACTTCCTCATTTCTTAACTGATTGAGTTCAAATTTTGCATATGCATTCATAACGAGCTGTGAGATGTAGATATGCGTGACATAAGTTTCACATGGATCGTGTCAAGGTCAGGGTCACTGTTGCTAAAAATCTTGTGATGCGAACTACTTTCACATTTCTTCACCAATGGAGTTCAAATTTTACATTTGCATTCATAATGAGATGTAGATGTGCATGACATAAATTTCATGGGCCAGGTCAAGGTCAAGTCACTGTTGCTAGGAATAGAATAATCATGTGATGCGAACTGCTCCCTCATATCTTCACAGACTGAGTTCAAATTTTGCATATGCATTCTTAAGGAGTTCTATATGTGTGTAACATAAATTTGATATGGGTCAGGTCAAAGTTAAAGTCACTGTTTCTAGTTTTTGTTCAGAATTTTGTTTTGATAATAGCTGAATGATGAAGTATCTTCACATTAACAGGTCTATATCCCCGTTTCCGTAAAATGCACTAAAGAGGGGGTATAGCAGTCAGACCCATGACAGTTCTAGTTTCTTCTGTTTAATTGCGTCAGTTAATAAAATTGTCATTAATCAAGAAGTTCGTATTGTCCCAGTTACAGGTCCTCGGTCAGCTGTATTGGCCTCTGCCTTCAGCCTTGTGCCAATACAGCAGACCTCGGACCTGTAACTGGGCCAATACGAAATTACTTGATTAATAACATTAAAGTATCATCATGTTAACAGGTCTATATCCCCGTTTCAGTAAAATGCACTAAAGCTGGGGTATAGCAGTCAGATCACCTGACAGTTCTAGTTTCTTCTGTTTAAAGACTTCCATTTATTTCAATCTTTCTTCCCTGTCCATCTCTTTCATCTCTACTATTTCTCCTATCTATTTTCTCCCTTTCTTTGGGAGACAACACAAAATGACACACACCTGCCTTGGTAGCTCAGTGGGATGTGCGTCTGACTAGTGATCAGGAGGACGCGGGTTCGATAACTGCCAGGGTCAGCAACATTTTTTCGGGGCGATTGATCATGAAATCTTTTCTACGGTCATTCCCTCCCTTCTGCTGATTCAAGAAGGGCAGTTGTCAGTTTCTGGAGAAAGAATGTGCACTGTACTGGTTAACCACTTAAGTATAAGCCTGCTCAGGAAAAGTGTAGATAGGCAAACTGACCAGCTCAAAAATGACCTAAAATAGTGTTGACTGGGCCGTTAAACTAAAAAACAAACAAAACAAAAGTGTTGATGCATGGTTACCCAATTTCAAGCGGGGAAACCCTAAAGCGGTAACTTGGCAATCAGTGCAGTTCCAGATCAGATATCTGAGCAAGGTCTGCACTGTTTGCTAAGAGGATTTTCAATCAAAAATAGAAAAAAAATAGACATGACACTCCTTAAACAACAAATGGACTTGTCTGACATGAGTCCATCAGTATGCAATGGGTTAAACACCAAATCATCATCATCAAACCCCAAAATAGAAGTAAAGTGAGTCTTCTGAAATGACACAAGCCATCACATCCATGTAGTTGGGTTAGGATTTTCACTGTGTTTGCTATATGGATGCCTGTTGATTCAAAGTTTGTTTTTATATGGTTTTAACTCTAATTTGGTGGGGGCATAATCTTCTGTTTCTCAACTTGTTGTCTTGGAGGCTCAAACCCACAGGGGTGAGAGAACTAATGTTTAAGAGGTAACACTCTTAACCACTATGCCACAAAGGCCGTGACCCAAAGTTTCCTCTTGGCGATAGGCAAGGCTGTATTCTAAGAGGATTCTCTATGCCACGATAACTTTCTTATTTCTCAATAAAAACATATGTTATGGGTATTTGTGGTAATCACCTCACCGAGGAGATTCTAACTCGTGCCCACAATGTATGTTTCTAACATCATCCCTTAAGGGGAATGGATACACCTTCAGGGGAGGCAACTCCTGCAAAACTATTTTTGTCTCCCATGTCGGTAGGGGTCAACTCTTAAAGGAAAGAATTTGCTCCTGAGGAGACCCCTTTTTCAGTGGGACATGGCTTATAGAAAATAAACAGTGTCCCAAAAGTTGTCTCCCTTTGAAAACTGGCAGAAAAATCTGCCAGGTATTCCCATTCCCCTTAATTACCGCCATTATATGCTGGCAAGGCTGTATTCTAAGAGAATCTTTCATGCCTTAATGACATAAGACATATTTTAGCTTGACATGTCTCAAGTATATTTGTTTCTTATTGTAGTATATAACTAGGGATGAAAATCAATCAAACAAAATTTGCATTCTACAAATTTATTCTGTGTTGATTTGGCAGCAAAATCAAATAAAATGCTAGTACTCATAGTACTTGCAGGTTGACCTATGGTAATCAATCATTCCATTGTCAATGGATAAGCCAATGGATAAGCACAGGGGGAACTTTTAGGAAAGCAATCAATCAACTCTTTCAAAAACACTTTTGCCTCTCTTGTCAATAGAGGTCTTAACTCTTCAACTGTTGCATTAAATCCTAAAGCAGATATTCTGATTTTTTTCAAACATTTTTCTTATCAAAGATGATTCATTCACATGTCGTGTAAAGCCTTATTTTCACCATATAAAATGAGAAAATAAAAATAAAACTAGAGGGCCATGATGGCCCTGGATCGCTCACCTGGTCCACACTGTAGAAATGAAATGGTAGGTAATATAGTAAGGTGCCTTGTCAGAAGGAAAATACATGCCAAATATGAAGGCTCTATCTCAAATAATTCAAAAGTTATGATAAAGGTGACGGTCATATGTCAATGTCACAGGTCAAACGTTTGGTATGAATGTGAAGCCATTGTCACAAGGAATATACATGCCAAATATGAAGGCTCTATCTCAAATAGTTCCAAATTTATGATTAAGTAGGTCACAGATCGAAGTCAAGGTCACAGGTCAAAATTTTTGCATGAGTGGAAAGACCTTGTCACAAGGAACATACATGCCAAATATGAAGGCTCTACCTTAAATTTTTCAAAAGTTATGACAAAAACGGTCAAAGGTCAAGGTCACAAGTCAAATATTTTGCATGGATGGGAAGCCCTTGTCACAAGGAACCTACATGCCAAATATGAAGGCTCTATCTTAAATGGTTCAAAAGTTATGAGAAAGAATGACAAAGGTTACAGGTCAAAATTTTTGTATGGGTGGAAAGTCCTTGCCACAAGGAACATATATAGAGAATACCAGGTTCGTGTCTTTTGATATCAAGTTTATCAGGCAAGGCTTCGAGAACGCTTGTAGAATCGCAAGGCTTGCCGAGCGATTCTATATGCGTTCTCGAAGCCGAGCCTGATAAACTTGATATCAAATGATAAGAATCTGGTATTCTATTTATCAGTTTATCCCCTTGTATACTCTTAAATTAGCAATTTACGATCAGAAATTGATGGTCCTCAGGGCGTCCAAGCGTTCTGGCAGTCGATATATTTAGTATCAGCTGAACATATTTTTCATATGATATTTTTGTTTTTCATGTAATTTTCCCATTTTTTCTCAGTAGCAATAACATTTTTGTCATTTTTTTCAGTGGTCCGGTTCATTCATAAAAGTGCAATGTCATGCTGACGTGATAAAGCTCACTTGACCTGAGATAGCATATCTTTATCAGGTCAATGCGTTGCAATGCAATATATATAGGGGGTAACTGATAAATGCCAAATATGAAGGCTCTACCTCAAATGGTTCTACAATAAAGTAAGTCACATGTCAAGGTCACAAGTCATTTTGTATGAATAGGAAGCCCTTGTCACATGGAAACTACTTGCCAAATATGCAGGCTCTATCTCAAATGCTTCCAAAATTATGAAAAAGTAGGTCAAAGGTCAAGGTCATAGGACAAAATTTTTGTATGGGTGGTAAGACCTTTTCACAAGGAACATACATGCCAAATATGAAGGAACTATCTCAAATGGTTCAATAGTTATGATAAAGTAGGTCGAATTGGTCAAATGTCAAGGTAAAGGTCACAGATCATTTTATGTATGAATAGGAAGCCCTTGTCACAAGGGACCTACATGCCAAATATGAATGCTGTATCTCAAATGCTTCAAAAGTTATGACAAAGTCGGTCAAAGGTCAAGGTGTCAAAATTTTTGAATGGTTGGGAAGCCCTTGTCACAAGGAACCTACAGGCCATTTATGAAGGCTCTATCTTAAACGGTTCAAAAGTTATGACAACATAACCTACTGATCTACTTTTTGATTTGGCATGACCCATAGTTGAACTTAACTGAGATATTGTCCAGATGATCATTCTAAGCCAGTTTTATGATGATTGGACTGAAACTGTGGCCTCTTAGAGTGTTCACAACGTTTTTCTATGATTTGACCTGCCGACCTACTTTTTGACCTGACATGACCCATATTCAAACTTGACCCAGATATTGCTAAGAAGATCATTCTGAGCTAGTTTGATGATAATCGGACCAACCCTGGGGCCTCCAGTGTGTTCACAAGGTTTTTCTATGATCTGACCTACTGACCTACTTATTAACCAGACATGACCCATATTCGAAATAAACCAAGATATTGTCAAATGATCATTCTGAGCAAGTTTGATGATGATCAGACCAAAACTGTGGTCTCTAGATTGTTCACAATGTTTTTCTATGATTTGACCTACTGACCTACTTTTTGACCCGCCATGAACTATATTTGAACTTGACCGAGTTATTGTCAAGATGTTCATTCTGAGCAAGTGTGATGATGATCGGTCCAAAACTGTGGCCTCTAGCGTGTTCACAAGGTTTTTCTATGATTTGATCTACTGACCTACATTTTGACCTGACATAACCCATATTCGAACTTGACTGAGATATTGTGAAGATGATCATTCTGGGCAAGTTTGATAATGATCAGACCAAAACTGTGGCCTCTAGTGTGTTCACTAGGTTTTTCTATGATTTGACCTACAGACCTACATTATGACCCGACGTGACCCATATTCGAACTTGACCGAGATATTGTTAAGACTCATTCTGAGCAAGTTTGATGATGATCGGACCAAAACTGTGGCCTCTAGTGTGTTCACAAGGTTTTTCTATGATTTGACCTACCGACCTACTTTTTGACCCGACATAACCCATATTCAAACTTGACTGAGATATTGTCAAGATGATCATTGTAGACAAGTTTGCTGATGATTGGACCAAAACTGTGGCCTTTAGTGTGTTCACAAGGTTTTTCTTTGATTTGACCTACTGACCTACTTTTGACCCGACATGACCCATATTCGAACTTGACCGAAATATTGTCAAGACGATCATTCTGAGCAAGTTTGATGATGATCGGACCAAATCTGTGGCCTCTAGTGTGTAAGGTTTTTCTACGGTTTGACCTACTTTTTGACCAGACATGACCCATATTCAACCATGACCGAGATATTGTAAAGATGATCATTTTGGGCAAGTTTGATGATGACTGGACCAAAACTGTGGCCTCTGGTGTTCACAAGGTTTTTCTATGATTTGACCTATTGACCTACTTTTTGATGTGACATGACCCATATTCGAAATAGACCAAGATATTGTCGAATATTGTCAAATGATCATTCTGAGCAAGTTTGATGATGATCGGACCAAAACTTGGCCTCTCGAGTGTTCACAAGGTTTTTCCATGATTTGACCTATTGACCTACTTTTTGACCAGACATAACCTATATTCGAACTTAACCAAGTTATTGTCAAGATGTTCATTCTGAGCAAGTTTGATGATGATCGGACCAAAACTGTGGCCTCTAGAGTGTTTGTAAGGTTTTTCTATGATTTGACCTTCTGACCTACTTTTTGACCCAACATGACCCATATTCAAACTTGACCGAGATATTGTCTGATCAAGTTTGATGATGATTGGCACAAATCTGTGACCTCTAGTGTGTTCACAAGAAATGTTTACCACGGACGATGAACCGCGATGACGGACATCTCGCAGTCACAAAAGCTCACCCTCACCTTCGTTCAGGTGAGCTAAAAAAATTGAAAATGTCATTTGCTAGTCATGAGTAGCAGTGGAATGGTTAAAGCAGACCCCTGTTTAGGGTAAGAGTATAGGAAAGGGGACAGGAAGTCCCAAATAAAAATAATACTTTCGCTTCCTTATAAAAATGGCAGAATACTGGTCGGGTAGATTCTTTCCGTTTATAAGCCCTGCATGCAGTGAATTATTTTTCAGCTGATGACATTTTGAAATATTTTTCTAATTTTTCCTACAAAAAAAAAAAAAGGATTTTTCTGAGGGGACAATAAGAAAAATGCCAATAACTTGTCTGCTGAATTTGCCCAGAGAGTGGAAAAGGTTAAAGGTACACAGATGGTGTATTTTTCTCGTTCAAGCTACTTTGCATGTAATATATCCCAAATATGACATGGAATCTTCTACTCAATAGCTTAGGACAGATTCATTTCAAATTTCAGGATGTATGGTTTGTTTAATTTGTTAAAGCTTGACATTTTTGTCGCGCCTGCTTTTAGCATGGCGCGATATAGGTGTCTAATTTTCCATCTGTTTGTCCCTTCATCAAACCAACAACATTTGAAACTACACTAGCACCCAAATGGTCCAGTTTATTTCTCAAGAATTATTAGAGCTTCATTAACAATACTTGGTACAAACTTTCAATTGTCATTCGCAAACACGCCTATACAAATACATTGCCACCTATATCGCCGAAAAAATGAAAATTTTAGGATGAAAAATTGTGATATTTTTCTTATTTCTGCTCAAAATATAGATTGTGGGCATATCGAGGCAGTTCTAACGAGTACCCACAATCTATATTTTAGAGCAGAAATAAGAAAAATAAGGTATACCCCTGGAAACCCCAGTTTTACTATATAAAGGTGGGGTTCAACTCAAAATTATATAGCTGTGTTTTCGTGATGATCTAGAGACAGCAAGTTTAATGCAAGCATCCATATTTGATCTTGACCTACATTTCATGGTTCACTGACTGAGAAAATCTACAACCACCCTAGCGCTCACCGAAACTCCGCTTACATACAGTCCTGGAGCACCCCACCTATCAAGGCTTGAAGAAATAGATAGCTGCATTATGCTTCCAAGCAGAGCTGAAACCGACTGCACCCGAGTACTGGTAAACTGCTTAGAAGATCTAAGCCCAGGCAGAGCGGTACGAGTCGGACCGTCCATGCCTATAAACCCTATTGGTTTCATTGGGTGATAGGGCTTGAGATGTCATTTCATCTCAGTGTTGGATAAAAGTCCCACAAGATTGGAAGCAACGTCTCCAAAATGACCTACACACAGCCCTAAATGGGCTATACCGTAAAAATCCCAAATGGACACCTTGGGGACTTGCTCCTAAAATTTTAACAAATTTGTTTCGTAAGTTTAAAAGGTGCAGACGGAATGTCGAACAGTGTAGATCCTGTTCAGAATGCTCCTTCAGGAGCAATCTGATCTGGGTCTGCACTGTTTACTTAGACATTCTGCCCCAATACTTGGGTACATTACTGTACTCAGGAATCTCTTTATAACATTTTTGTGATGGTCAAAAGCAGAAACCACGTTTCTTACACAACCATGTTATATACAACCAAAATAGATTATATAGAATCCAGAATTTATACACTATGATGCTGGACAGTGATCCTCAGGACAGATTTTTCTATCCACACCTCACAGTCTTAGATGTATACTGCTATCCAGTTGTGAACAAAATCTTCTACTCACATATATTACTTGTCCATTTTGAAATTTAGGGTATCAAAGTTATTTTTAGAAAATTTTAGAATTTTAGAAAATTTAGAAAACTTTTCGCAAATAGTGACGGCCCAATTCAGAGACTGCAGAAAGCGGTGTCTGATCTTGGCTTCAATATTTGCTATTGTCGTTTTTGTAGTTAAGACTTGTCCCCTACTGATAATGAAAACACAATATCTTTGAAAGACCTGCCTCCTTTTAACCCCTAAGACGCCGATCACGACAATTGTTGTCTGCTGGTTACCTTAAATTAATTTTTTGCAAACAGTGTGAACCCAGATCAGAATGCTCCTGCAGGAGCAGTCTGATCTGGGCCCACACTGTTTGCCGATATGCAAAACTCTTCTTTTAAAAGTTTGCAAAAAATTCAGCAGACAACATATGCAGACAACAGTTTCAGATCTAGTTTTTCTCAGCGTCTTAAGGGTTAAGGTATGCTTATACTCCATAAAGATAACAGACACACTCAAAGGGAAAAGGTGGAATTAATGGCTTTAGAAAGGACTGCATTCTTTCCTTGAACAGTTAACACTCCCAAAAATTTACCGGTATTCAGCAATGAGGAAAGACTGTCTAATTGTGTCTCTTGGACAGCCCATGATTAATTTTTAATTCAGCAGTAAATATTCACCTTAAAGATATTTTCCTTCATTTAGAAGAAAAATGGCTTCATAATATGAGTCACTTCATGAGAAAATCCACAAAAGAGCAGATCAGCCTGAACATTTGCAGTGTCTGATCAGCACCTTTATGTTATCTGTTTTGAAATTACCAAATCTCTATTTTCAATATTTTCAACATTCTTATCAGTCTATGTCGCTGAGCAGTCTAATCCCATTGCAAAAGGGGTCCACTCTTAAAGGGAAGAATTTGCTCCCCAGGAGCAAATTCTTTCCTTTAAGAGTTGACACCTATTGATTTGGGAGACAAAAATACTTTTGCAGGAGTTGCCACCCCCGAAGGTGTATCATTTTTACAAGGGAGACAACTTTTTTGCTTTCATTTTGATAGGTTTTCTTGCTACACAGTTTCAAATGGCAGCATTAGCTACTAATAATCTTACTTCATGCTGCAGCCCTCACATTGGCTTCCTTTGAAAGAAGCCATCTTGTTTTTCTTCATATGTGCTGTGGTATGTAAGAGAGATAGGGCCTAACTTCCCTTTTCACAGGTCCTGGTGAATGAATGTCATTTGACATATCACCAGCAACAATTCTGATTCTGATTCTGGATCAAACACTACTAAAACTCAGTATGATCATAGTACACACTGTTTCATCACGAAAACATGCATATATAACTTTGACCCCCTTGAACCCCACTTTTATATAGTAAAACTGGGGTTTCCGGGGGTATACCTTATTTTTCTTATTTCTGCTCTAAAATATAGATTGTGGGTACTCGTTAGAACTGCCTCGATGAGGCGGTTCTAACGAGTGCCAACAATCTATATTTTGAGCAGAACTAAGAAAAATATCTCAATTTTTCACCATAAATTTTTTATTTTTTCGGCGATAAACTAAAGGTGGCAATGTATTTGTATAGGCGCATTTTCCTAATGTCTGTGCTAAAACAAATCCAAGCTAAACTCATAACTGACTGTTAGCCCTATCCTGCTGACCACAAATAAAAAACCCTACCTTTGCAAACAATGCAGATTCAGATCAGATGGCTTCTTCTGATCAGGCAGTTGTCAGTTTCTGGCGAAAGAATGTGCACTGTGCTGGTTAACCGCTTACATATAAGCCTGACCAGGAAAAGTGTGGATAGGTAAGCTGACCGGCTAAAAAATGACCTAAATAGTGTTGACTGGGCCATTGAAACTCCAATACAAACAAAACAAAATCTTCTGATCAGGATCTATACTGTTTGTCTTTCCGATTGTGAATTTAAGTTACCAATACATTTTTTAAGTAATTTGATTGGTTGACTTCCGAAATAGGTGTGGCTTATTTTATTCAGCAGGATAAGGGTTAGGTTAAAAAAGACAAATTAAATATGTGGTTTTAAGGGGAAAGGGAACACCTGGCAGATTATTCTACAATTTTTCAAAGGGAGACAACTTTTGGGACTTCCTTTTCACTTTTCTATAAGCCTTTCCCACCCAAAAAGGAGTCTACTCTTAAAGGAAAGAATTTGCTCCTCATGAGCAAATTCTTTATTTTAAGAGTTGACCCCTATTGACATGGGAGACAAAAATATTTCTGCAAGAGTTGCCTCCCATGAAGGTGTTCCCATTCCCCTTAAGGTGAATGGCTATACCAAGGGAGACAACTTTTGTGCCTTTCTTTTGACCTTTAAGTAACTTGAACCTCTGTAAAAGGGGTCTACTCTTTGAGAAAAGTATATGTTCCCTGGGAGCAAATTATTCCCTGCATTAGGGTTGTTAGCCTTGATCAGAAGGACAAAATTTATCAAGGAGTTGCCTTCACTGAAGGTTTACCCAATTCACCTTTAAATAAAAATGGATGATTTTAAAACAGAATATTTATAGGTATTAACTAAATTTATCATATGATGTCGTGTCTGAGAGTGAAATAACGCCATGTAATATTTTCGATAATCCACTAGGGCATTAAATATGCAAATTAGCCAGATACGTCCCGTAATGTTACATGTACGACATCCTTAACAACTTCGCGTTTACTAATGGCGGAATATTGATATTTTTTATAAACAATCATGAATAAAATGCGTTTTAAAATGTCATATGATAAATAGAATCTTGCATTTGTGCTCATGTATTATTGAATTTATTAAATGAGTTGAGGAAAAGTGATAAAATGCGAGGCTCTTGAATTTATTAAATGAGTTGAGGAAAAGGGATAAAATGCTCGGTAGAGCCTCGCATTTTATCCCTTTTCCTCAACTCATTTAATAAATTCAATAATACATGAGCACTCATGTAAGATCCTCTATATCATTCTATTGTACCCTGTAAATCATCATAAGAAAAATTGCATGATAAATATAAAAGCTACTGAATATAATAGTCAATTATGGTGATTTTCTTCCAATTAGGAAAAGAAATTAATAGTGTTAACAAATAATGCAGAATGGCACACCATAACAGCATACAAGTTCCAGATAAAAGGAGCATGTTCTGATATTGCAAATTTATGAAAACTTAATTCTTGCAGACATTGTGAATTCTTAGCCTTTGGGGAAAAAAGTAAGAAAAAAAAAATAGCTTATAATAGAATTTACACTGGGAAACACCGTATCACATAAATTAACCCTTCAGTTGCTATGACATTGTACATTAAATCGAAAACAGATGACATTGAGATTTTTTAAAATATTATGTTTATAGTAAACAAGGCTTTACACTGCATGCAAATTATTTGCTGGGAAGACAACTCACACATGAAGCCTTATTTTCAGTAACAGTAAGTTTGAAAATGCATCTGCTAGTCTTGTTTAGCAGACAAACTTTTTTTTAAAATATCCTTGAAAAAGTCCGGAATGCCACAAGTGCGAAATAAGTAACATGCCGAAAAAAAGTGCAAAATAATCAACATGCCGATTTGTATCAACTGCTAAAAAAAAATTGATACACCCCAAAGAGTGGCTACTCTTGCAGAAAATGATTAATCCTTCTTTCAACAGAAGGCTTATCTTAAAGGAAAAGAATTTCTGGCTGAGAGAGAACGCAGTGCCAATTTTTTTCCATGTAGGTACAGCAAAATTACATTAAAAATAAAACCAGCTAAAAATAAAGACTTATTCTTCTTTAAAATCACTTTTAAAAGCTTCAGTAATTCTTCCATTTTCCTAAACCCAGAGTCCACTTTTGAACAGTAGGGCGGGGTCTGAATATACAAGTTTTACTGCACTAGTGAAGCCATTTTCCATATCTAAAAGTGGCTACCTTTTCAAGTTATGGCCAATATCTTTCTGGTTAACTGACTGGCCATAAAATAAACCTATAAAACAGATATCAAGCAAACGTCAGCAATGACAAAAGTGCAAAATAAGTATCATCTGGATCTTCCAGAAACCCATTTTACAATATATTGTTTGTCAGGTCCATTACGATAACACACCGGTGCGACATAGTGCTTTTTTCACATCTCCAAAATGGCTACTCTTCTGATGGAAATTTTTGTTATTTTTCTTATAAATGCTCAAAACATAGGTTGAGGGTGCTTGTTAGAACCGCCTCAGTGAATACCCACAACCTATGTCTTGGAGCAGCAATAAGAAAAATAATGTATACCCCACTAAACCCCAGTTTTCTCTATATAAAGTGGGGTTTAGGGGGGTTCTTTATTTCACAGACTTGTTCATGTGATGTTTGCACCACTTTTAAGGTAAATGACAAATCAACCTTTGTGGTACCCACATACAAGTCCCCAGAGAAGCAGAAGAGAAAGTAGGGGAAATTAAAGTGAGACAAAGAAAAGAATGAGGAAAAGAAGAAACAAGATGGAAAACAGAAGACACGAAACCTTTACCCTCTGGGCCTACCGGCTGAGTCTGATGAATACCTACAGTGGAACTTTGGTGGCTCAAACACAGATAGCTTGTTTAGCATGGCTGATTCAAACAAATTCTTGAGTCCTTAAGAAATGCTTAACCTAGGTCTCGATAAAACAGGTATAATTTAGAAAGAGTTTTTGTGAAAAGGTATGTTGTGTGTACTCATTAGAATTGCCTCGATGAGGCGATTCTAATGAGTTCACACATCATATCTTTATTTCATATAAATATGATGCTCCCTGACATGACTCTTTGAATAACCCTCAGGGGCTGGAACTACGGTAACCCGGTCTCAAACACATTTTCATGGTCCCAGAGTTGTTTGAGCCATGGAAGTTTCACTGCAATTATGTTCAAACATGCAAATGAGCCAGATTAACCCATTGTATATTGGTGGACTCTTCTGTTGCTATATGTTGGACAAGTCCATTTGTCATATAAGGGGTGCCAGGCCTATTTTTTTCGCTTTTTTTCTATTTTCGACGGAAAATTCAGTTAGCAAATAGTGCAGGCCCTGATCAGACGCTGCGTTCAGCAGCGTCTGATCTGGGCCTGCACTGTTTGCCAAGATACCCCTTTAGAGGTTTCCCCCATGCAATGGGTTAATATATGAGAAATTGGCCATTATTGTATAGGTGACAAGCAAAGACACAAGTGAACCTGCCCATATGGGCAGTCTCACCAGAGCCTTTCCTGGTCAAGACATGGAGAAGAGAACTTAAGGTAGCTTCATGCAAAACACCATAAATTTAGCCCTATTTGTTGGCTATGCACGTGCATTTAACCCATTTTGTACCGGAAACTCCAAAACAGGTACCCTAGCAAACAGTGCAGGCCCAGATAAGATGCCGCAAAACACAGAATCTGATCAGGGCCTACACTGTTTGCAAACAGTTCATCCATTTTCCAAATAAATTTTGAAGACAAACACGACCTGACACCCCTAAATTTTGAAATGAACTCCTGCTATATATAAGGAGGAAGATTCCATTTGGTACAAAAAAGGGTTAAAGAACATAAACTGAATTCAAAGAGCAATTTTCTCATGTGACAGTTGATTTTTGCTTGGCACTACTAACTTGTCTTAATCCTTGTCCTGCTGAATAAATTAATTTTGCCACACACATTTCTGACTATCAACCAATCAAATTACATGATATAATGTAGTCATTCAAATTTGAAAACTGAATGAGAAACAGTATAGATCCTGATCAGCTGGCTTCTTCAGAAGCCATCTGATCAGGATCTACACTGTTTGCAAAGGCAGTGGTTGTTGTGGACCAGCAGGACAAGAGCTAATCTTCGTGCACACCAGACAAGGAAATCTGTGATTTTACCCTGGGATAGAAATTTATGTTCTGACCCTGGTGTTCCGACCCAAAATCGAATATAATTGTGTGTTTGATAAATTCACTGGTTGATTACAACCTTGTATACGCCATCGTTAAGGCTGACGTCACAGCAAGTTACATGACGTCACCAAACATTCCTGCAGTGTCATCACAATATGGCAGACGTCTGTAACCGAAGTGACTGTAGCATTAAAAATCCAGGCTAAGAAATGGAAGGTATGCAAGAAAAAGAATCCTATATGGGTGTGAGGTTGGACAGAAAAATCCGTCTCTCGGGATCACTCCGGCATCACTCCGCAAGCCTCGTGATGCCCGACAGTGACCCTTGGGATGGATTTTTCTATCCACCTCTCACACCCATATAAGATTATTATATTCTATGCCCAGTGTCTCCCTTATAATGTTCTATGCCCACTGTCTCCCTTATTTGAAGCTATCTTCATTTCATAGTCACACACTTATCAATCCGAGACTCCTGGTAATCACAGCTTATTGCTTCAAACCAAATGGGTCAAACATTGCACTACTTCCCACTCGGCACAGGTATAAATGTTGGCCTATCAGATGACTTATATGCCATCTTAGGAGTGTAAATTCCAACTCTAGCTTTGTATCGTTTCCCTGCTACATCTATTTCATACTGAGCGCTTCTGTCCAGGATAAAATCATTAATCCTCTTCGTAATCACTGCCTTTCCTTCATCATCCCTGTGGTGGATCATACCAAGACAAACAAAGTTACCCAGGGTGAACCCGTAAGCACTGGATGTTGTGAAGCCAACAAACTTATTGTTTCTATAAATAGGTTCACCACCTTGTGGCCAGATATCCTTGTCTATATCAAAATCTTCTAAAAGAAACTGGCAAAACTTCTTGCTCACTCCATTTTGCTTTTGCTTCAGTAGGGCATCCTTTCCTATGAAGTTTCCTTTCTGTAAAACATAAGACATTATGTTAAAACATATGTTATGAGTGTGATGTAGTGAATATTTCCATGGCTCAAATATGACATTTTTTTCTGATGAAAATTGGCTACACTTTCTTTTTTTCTACCGCAAGCTTAGATTGGGGGTGCTTGTTTCAAGAGCACCCACAACCTATGCTTTTGAGCAAAAAAAAGGAAAAATGATGTACACTAGAATTCTGCTTTTAAGACCACCTAAAATTAAGACACAGTTTACTTTTAAAAGCATATTTAGAAGATTTAACGTAATTTTCTTTGTGTTTTCCACATAATGTGTGCTCTTGTAGGAGACCACCATGGGACTGTTTAACAGTCCCAAAGGTGGTCTTAGTATAGGAATTTTACTGTACATCCTGGTAAAACCAGTTTTCTCCATATAAAGATGGGTTTACAAGGGTGTTCATTTCAGACATGTCAGCATGTTGTTTATGTTCAAAAGTATAGTCTTAGTCTTTGATCTGGAAACCTAAATTTTAAGATGGAAGATTCGATTCTGAACAGTAATCCCCGCCCATCGGGGCTTGAAGATGGGCTGCATGATGCTTCCACGCAGAGCTGAAACCGACTTGCACACGAGTACTGGTAAACTGCTTAGAGGATCTAAGCCTGCCCAGGTTTCGGCCCCCGCCCATAGGGGCTTGAAGAAATAGATGGGCTGCATGATGCTTCCACACAGAGCTGAAACTGGCGGCACACTAGTACTGATGACCTGCTTAGAGGACCAAAGCCTGCCCAGCCAATGCGGTGCGAGTGGGACTATCCATGCTTATAAACCCTATTGGTTTCATTGGGCGACAGGGCTTGAGATGTCATTTCATCTCAATGACGGGTAAAAGTCTCACAAAATTGAAAGCAACGTCTCCAAAATGACCTGTACAGTGATGACGGGGACATTAAACCTCAAATCAAACAAATAAATAAGCCTGCCCAGGCAATGCGGTGTGAGTCGGCCCGTCCATGCTTATAAACCCTATTGATTTCATTGGGCGGCAGGGCTTGAGATGTCATTTCATCCCATTGTCGTGTAAAAGTCCCACAAAATTGGAAGCAACGTCTCCAAAATGACCTTTACATTGTTGACGGGGACGTAAAACTTCAAATCAAACAAAACAAATCCATTCTGAACAGAATGGGATATATCTGACTGTAACCTTGAAAAAAAAAACATGTATTCACACCATTTCAATTTTTGACTTGCAACAATCATATATCAGAAAGTCATTGGGTCTCTATCTCTGATTGCAGGAAGTATTTCACAAGGAATGCTGCCAGATACAGGAACTGAACATATAGCTTGAACAACAGCTGGATGTGTATGTGCCCAAGCCACTGGGTCAAGCTTAGTGGAGTAAGGTTCAAGCTCAGTGAAGTTACCATAAAAATCCTAAAAATTCGGACACCACGAGGACTTGCTCTAAACCCCCTAAAATTTTCACAAATTTGCTTCACAATCCAGCATGTAGTCCAAAACGTGCAGATGGAATGGCAAACAGTGTAGACCCTGGTCAGACTGCTCCTGAAGGAGCAGTCTGATCTGGGTCTGCACTGTCTGCAAAGGCCTGTCTGTCCCAATACTTAGGAGCATTACGGTATTTTCCTCCAGGCTTTATCTGTTTGCCTGTAAATCTTAAAAGTATGACCAAGGATAAGGCTTTGTAACTTAAAAACAAAGTATTCCACAACAATAATTTATATATAAAAAAAGGTATTTAAAAGGTCTTAATAATATGATAAGATAATTATAATGCAAGTATAACATTGTATCTAATTGCATGGTCTTGACTTCAAGGTCAATGGTAGGTGTTTTTTATGGCCCTTTTCAAGATTATTTCACTTATATCGAGCCAATTGTTAATCAGAGGTGGGAAGAAACCGGAGTACCCAGAGAAAAACTACCTACCTTCCATTGCAGAACTTGGCATCTCACATGTGACCCGAGCCAGGCTCGAACCACTGCAGTGAGAGACCTAATGATTAAGAGTCAGCGCTCTTTATCAACTAGGCCACAGAGGTTCCAATGGTAGAAGTAGGACAGAATAAATGTTTAGACCTAAATACACAACCATGTCATTTACAAGTTCAAACTTAACCCATCCCGGCATTTTGATAACATGAGCTCTTTAATATTTTGAAATAAAACTTTTACATGAATGTTCACGAATTGATGGAAGGGTAGATCAACAGAAAATGCAGGATGAAAGCCATATAGCCCTTGACACATTCGATTTTATATAGGAAACTCGAAAATGGGACCTGGAAAACAGTGCAGACCAAGATCAGATGCTGCAGAACTTGGCAACTGAAAGGGTCTTCACTAGTAGTTTACAAAAAGTTCTGCCATTTTCTAAAATTACTTAAACTCAACCTGACACCCATAACTTTCAAAATGAACCAATGCTATGTAAAATGAGGGAGACTCTATTCAGTGTGTGTGTGTGTGTGTGAATTCGGGTTTAACGTCCCTGTCAACAATTTTTCAACCATATCACGACGGTGTCTGGTTGCGACAGGGAGCTCAATGCTCACTTCTATAGTGCTGCCTCACTGAAGTATCATGTCCCAGACACATTACATGATACCACACCCAGTCACATTATCCTGACACTGGGTTGACCAGTCCTAGCTCTACCCCGTAAATCTGAGTGCCAAGCAAGGAGCAGCTAGTACCATTTTTAATGACTTTGGTATGTCGCGGCCCGGGATCAAACCCGTGGCCTCCCGTTCCCCAGAGCGGACACTTTACCAACTGAGCTATTGGGGCCGGTGACTCTATTCAGTACAAAGTGGGTTAACATACTTTGTGTCCATATATAACAAGAATTCCGCAGAAGGCGGCGTCGCACCTGCTGGGGGCAAAAGTCATAGAAGCCACAATCAGAATGTTGTTATTAGTTCAGTAAATTTCATAGCAGTTGATAGTTGATGTAAAATGTGTCAAAGTCACTGGACCAAAAAATATAGGCCATGGTCACCAGGTCAAGGTATGTGCCAAATCAGTACAATGAGGAGAAGTACTATGCAAAGTTTGGTGGCTGTAGGCCATTTATTTTAGGACATATAGAACATTGACGTAAAAGTCGTGTGAGTGCATAATGTAGGTTAAGGTCACCAGGTCAAGGTACCCACAGAGTAAGTAAATGTAGGAGAAGCACTATGCAAGGTTTGGTGGTTGTAGGCCTTATTTGTTTTGTTTGTTAAAACAGTTTGATTTGAGGTTTAACGTTCCTGTCAACACTGTAAAGGTCATTTTGGAGACGGTGCTTCCAATTTTGTGGGACTTTTACCCGACATTAAGATGAAATGACATCTCAAGCCCTGTCGCCCAATGAAACCAATAGGGTTTATAAGCATGGACGGTCCGCCTCGCACCGCGGTTCCTGGACAGGCTTAGATCCTCTAAGCGGTTTACCAGTACTAGTGTGCCGGCCGGATTCAGCTCTGCGTGGAAGCATCGTGCAGCTAATATATTTCTTCAAGCCCCTATGGGTGGGGGGCATATAGGCCTTATAGTTAAGAAGATATGGAATGTCGACCTAAAATGTGTTAAAGTCAATGGAGTGCAAAAAATAGGTCAAGGTCACCAAGTCAAAGAACCTGCATAGTCAGTACATCTAGGAGAACCACTATGCAAGATTTGGTGGTTGCAGGCCTTTTATTTGAGAAGATCTGGAACATTGACGCAAATTATGTCAAAGTCAATGGAGTGTAAAATATAGGTCAAGGTCACCAGGTCGAGGTACCTGCAGAATCAGTACATCCAGGAGCAGCATTATGCAAGATTTGATGGTTTTAGGCCTCTTGGTGCAGTGGTAAAGTATCGGCCTCGGTATCGAGAGGTACCGGGTTCGAATCCCACGAGCGGCAAGTGTTGTTTCCTTGAGCAAGAGACTTTATCCACATTGCTTAGTACTGGTTCTACCCAGGAAAAGAGGGCCACATGGAAGATTAGTACTAGTTTACTAAATGTGTTACCCTCTATAAATAAGGTCAATTATTATTATTATTATTATTATTTGCAGAGATCTGGAACTTCGACATAAAAATTTGTCAAAGTCGCTGGAACGTAAAATATAGGTCAAGTTCACCGGGTCAAGGTACCTGCAGAGTCAGTACATCTAGGAGAAGCACTATGCAAGGTTAGATGGTTGTGGGCCTTTTATTTGAGGAGATCTGGAACTTCGACGTAAAATGTGTCAAAGTCAGTGGAGCGTAAAATACAGGTCAAGGTCACCATGTCAAGGTACCTGTAGAGTCAATACATCTAGGAGAAACACTATTCAAAATTTTATTGTTGTAGGCCTTTTATTTGAGAAGATCTGGAACATTGACGTAATTTGTGTCAAACTCACTGAAGCGTAAAATATAGGTAAAGGTCACCGGGTCAAGGTGCTTGCCTAGTCAGGAGCTCAAGGTGATGTTTCATGAAAGGTTTGATGGTTGTTTAGTCTTATAGTTGATTACAATACAAACTTCGACGTAAATGTCGAACTTTGACGTAATGGTAAAATCCACTTGAGCGCAAAATATAGGTGAAAATCCCCAGGTCAAGGTGCTTACAAAGTGAGAAGGTCTACGAGATGTTTCATGTAAGGTCTGATAGTAGCTGAGGTTTTTAAAATAAAAAGTTTGACGTAAATGTTGAACTTCGACGTAAATGTCGAACTTCGACGTAATGGTCAAAGTCACTGGAGCGCAAAATATAGGTCAAAGTCACCAGGTCAAGGTGCTTACAAAGTGAGAAGGTCTATGAGATGTTTTATGTAAGGTTTGATGGTAGCTGAGGTCTGTAAATAAAAACTTTGACGTAAATGTCGAACTTCAACGTAAATGTCGAACTTCGACGTAATGGTCAAAGTCACTGGAGCACAAAATATAGGTCAAAGTCACCAGGTCAAGGTGCTTACAAAGTGAGAAGGTCTATGAGACGTTTCATGTAAGGTTTGATGGTAGCTGAGGTTTGTAAAATAAAAACTTTGACGTAAATGTCGAACTTCGACGTAAATGGTAACAGACGAACGGACGAATGGACGGACGCACGGATGAACGGACCGAAAATCGGACGCCTATGACGCACCCTGCTACAAGCAGGTGCGACAAAAAGCATTCAAATGTTACCTCCAAATTCACGCGAAACTCTCTCCCAGATTCAAATGGGGTTGTTGTAGGACCCATATCTACACCCCAGTAGGCAAACAGTTTCTCAATACGCAAGTGTCGTATCGTGTAGTAGCCAGCATTATGGATGCCGTAGTCTTTACCAGCCTTCATTAACGTCTCGTAAACATGTAGAGCATACTGCAATCAAAAAATATTTTGCTGCATTATGAGATCAAAGCCCTAAGCAAATCTGAAATAAACTTTTAATCCTGGGCATGAAAAATCTTCAAAAAGACTAATGCAACATGTGAACAAGTCCGTGAAATGAACACCACCATAAACCTCAATTTATATGGAGAAAACTGGGGTTTACGGGGGGAATACATTATTTTTCTTATTTCTGCTCCAAGACATAGGTTGTGGGTTCTCATTAGAACTGCCTCATTTGCCTCAATGAGGCAGTTCTAACGAGCACCGACAACCGATGTTTGCAGTATAAATAAGAAAAATATCACAGTTTTTTTTTCAAAAAATAGCCATTTTGGAGATGTGAAAAAAATGCACAATGATGCATGGGTGTGTTATCATAATGGTGTGATTAGTTAAATTCAGATCAGCTTGCACATCAACAAAGACAGATTAGTCTCCATTGACTTCTTGTCTCTGGGCTATCAAAGGAGCATAAGATGTTTTTGTATGTTTTGCAAAGCCATGGCACACTGTTACAACACATGCAGATTAACAGTGGTCAGGGTCTAGTTGTTCAAAGGATTGTTAGCTTAATGGGGTTGACAAGGGAATAAATTATTTTTCGTAGTACAGCTCCTATGTTTGGAGTATAAATATGGAAAATATCACACATGTTCAATAGATAAAATGTCAAGGATGGAAATACAAGAAAATATGCTATGTTTACGGTGCAATCCGGTAACAGTGCGCACATTAAGTTTTGATAGCTCTTATGTGCCACCACTCAAAATTCACAATCAGAAACATTGCAACACTTCCCTACCAACTATCTGCAATGAAAATTGGTCTCTGAATTTCAACAAACAGGACAAAGAATTCTATGAAAAGGGATACCCCCTTGAAATGGAACTACCAATTTTGTCACCCCATCATTGCGCACTAAAAGAGTTTTGAGCTACTTGAACACGAGGGTTGACTCGAACAAGTTGTTGATTAGTTCTTCTGCAATGATGTTAGATGTAGTGAGTTTAGATATAAAATATTTGCGCCTTTGGCTAGTTAAAAATCAGTCTTGACTCTGGAAATCTTTGGATTTTTCTTATTGTGAAAAAATTGAAAACTTCCGCAAAAATGGCACATCTGCACGTGCAAGCTCATGTTTTCAAGGCTTAGTACAACTTAATGCTGATGCATGATAACAGTGAAACTGATAATGAGGGATACAGTTACTGAAAATGTGATTGCAAGGTGTGCAAATAAACGGCCGCACAAAAATACCGGAATTGACGGTATGTTTTCTAAAGTTTTCATATGGAAGACAACTTTCAAGACTTCCTGTGCTAAGCCTCATCAAAAGATGCTTATTGAAGTGCAGATCCTAATTGTCAAGACAGACAAAAATATTTATGACAAAGCTGCCATCCCTGAAGATGAATCCAATCCCCTTTTAATGTGACCAACATCAAAATATTCATGTACTATGCCTTTGGCAGCTCATCAACAGCTAGGAAGACAAAAGAATATGTCACTACCCTTACCTGCTGATAATACAGAACGTCTTTTGTAACAGTAAACTAATATCAGTTGGACATTTAATACTATAAAATGTTATTAATGAAGTAATTTAGGGCCGAGGCCAATACAGCTGACAGAGGGCAAGTAACTGGGCCAATACGAAATAACTTTATTAATGACAATTTTATTAATTGACACCATAAAAAACATGATTATTGATTTTTGAGCTCAGTGTTAATACGGATGACCTACAATCAATACAGAGAAAATCAATAATGATACCCATTCCAACGTTCATTGAAGTATGACTAACATCTCGCAGTAAGTAAAGTTTAAGTGAACCCTGGGATTTACTTAAAATTTTTCTAACAGTCATTGAAAAATTAACAACATCTCGTAACAAGTTAAGTCTGGTGTTAACTTAAAACTTTGCTGTGATGAGCTGCTTCCTGTTGATACTTCAATGTATGTTAAATTACCTTTCTTATGTATAATTACAAGAAAACAATTAATTGAACATAGTTTTCCTATTAAAAGTGGAACTGTGTCCTTGACATCATACCAATTGTATTTGAAAGAAACATTATTTATTTTAACATCACTAAATGATTATGTGGTGTAGGGCGAGTTAATATTTTCATCAACATTTGAACAACATTATGTCCCATTATTTAATTTAGAATTTTTATGCTCTGAGAATGTAAATATCAGGAAGTGACACCTACCTCTGAGGGAATGTACATGATAAAACCATCTTCTCCGGAATGTGTAAGTCTCATGGTAATGATGTTACTTGCATTGCCTACGTCTATCACCTGTAATATTTCAACAGTAAAATCATTGTGCTGAACACCAAAGATTCTAGTGCTAATAATGACTAGCAGGCAACATTTTCAAAGTTTTTTTTTTTTCTTGCTTTTCAAAGAAGCATCACGAAAACACGCCTATATAATTTTAACCCCCTTGAACCCCACTTCTATATAGAAAAACTGGGGTTTACAGGGGTAAACCTTATTTTTTCTTATTTCTGCTCTAAAACATAGATTGTGGGTAATCGTTAGAACCGCCTCGATGAGGCGGTTCCAACGAGTACCCACAATCTATGTTTTAACCAGAAATAAGAAAATTATCGCAATTTTTCATCTTAAAAATATTGATTTTTCAGTGTTAAAATATACACTGTATTTGTATAGGCCTGTTTTCGTAATGGACAAGGTTTGACATAACATGTGAATTATCTGCTCAGAAGACATATGTAATGCTCAGCAGACAATTCACACGCAATGTCAAGCCATACGTTCTCTGAAAATTAAGAAGTAATGAAATATGAAAGCCCTGTCAGTAACTATTCAAAAGTTATGCCCAATGTTAAGGTTTTCGCGGACAGACAAACAAACATTTTTAAAACAAGAGGGCCCAATGGCCCTATATCGCTCACCTGTGTATGAGAAAATCATTACTTGACATTGCTACATACTAAATATCTAAGCTCAGGCAAAGCGGTGTCCATGCTTACAAACCCTACTGGTTTCATTGGGCGACAGGGCTTGAGATGTAATTTCATCTCAATGTCTGGTAAAAGTCCCACAAAATTGGAAGAGACATCTCCAAAATGACCAATACAGTGTTGTCGGGGATGTAAAACCTCAAATCAAACAAAATCTGTGCCTTATGGTTTTGGAGAAAAAGATTTTTTTAAGTTTTTTCAAGTATAAGTCTATAGAAGCTAATGAGCCAAAGGGCACGGTTGGCAGGTGTATGTAGGCGACCATTTTGTGTTGCTATATACTAAATATCTAAGGTCTGTACTTCATGGTTTCAAAGAAGATGTTTGAAGCTTTTTCCATTATAAGTTTGTTGGAGTTAAGGGGCCACAGGATTTGGACCCCAGGGGCATGATTGGCAGGATTCATGTAGGCGACCACTCGACATTGCTACATGCTAAATACCTAAGCTCTGGGACTTATGGTTTCAGAGAAGGAGAATTTTGAAGCTTTTTTCCATTATGAGTCTATGGTCGCTAAGGGGCCCCGGGGCATGGCCCATTTGGACCCCACGGACAAGATTGGCAGGATTTTTGTAGGTGACCACTTGCCGTTGCTACATGCCACATATCTCAGCTCTGGGTCCTGTGGTTTCAGAGAAGAAGATTTTTGAAGTTTTTCCATTATGAGCCTATAGGAGCTAAGGGGCCCCGGGGCGTGGCCCTTTTGGACCCCAGGGGCATGACTGGCAGGAATTATGTAGGTGACCACTTGCCATTGCTACATGCTAAATATCTAAGCTCTGGGTGCTGTGGTTTCAGAGAAGAAGATTTTTTAAGCTTTTTTTAAATTTGAGTCTATGGGAGCAAAGGGGCCCCTGCCCGTGGCCCATTTGGACCCCAGGGGCATGATTGGCAGGAATTATGTAGGTGACCACTTGCCGTTGGTACATGCTAAATATCTAAACTCTGGGCCCTGTGGTTACAGAGAAGAAGATTTATGAAGCTTTTAATTTTTCAATTATTAGTCTATGTGAACAAAGGGGCCCCGGGGCGTGGCCCATTTGGACCCTAGGGGCATGATTGGTAGGATTTATGTAGGTGACCACTTGCCGTTGCTACATGCCAAATACCTCAGCTCTGGGCCCTGTGGTTTCAGAAAAGAAGATTTTTGAAGCTTTTTTGCATTATGAGTCTATATGAGCTAAAGGGCCCGGGGGGTGGCCCGTTTGGACCCCAGGGGCATGATTGGCAGGAATTATGTAGGTGACCACTTGCCATTGCTACATGCTAAATATCTAAGCTCTGGGCCCTGTGATTTCAGAGAAGAAGATTTTTGAAGCTTTTTGTTCCATTATGACTCTATCGGAGCGAAGGGGCTCCGGGGCGTCGCCCATTTGGAACCCAGGGGCATGATTGCCAGGAATTATGTAGGTGACCACTGGCCATTGCTACATGCTAAATATCTAAGCTCTAGGCCCTGTGGTTTCAGAGAAGAAGATTTTTGAAGCTTTTTTTCCATTATGCGTCTTTGGGAGCTTAGGGGCCCCGGGGCGTGGCCAATTTGGACCCCAGGGGCATGATTGGCAGGAATAATGTAGGTGACCACTTGCTGTTGCTACATGCCAAATATCTCAGCTCTGGGCCCCGTGGTTTCAGAGAAGAAGATTTTTGAAGCTTTTTCCCATTATGAGTCTATAGGAGCTAAAGGGCCCTGGGGCGTCGCCCGTTTGGACCCCAGGGGCATGATTGGCAGGAATTATGTAGGTGACCACTTACCGTTGCTACATGCTAAATATCTAAGCTCTGGGCCCTGTGGTTTCAGAGAAGAAGATTTTTGAAGCTTTTTTCCATTATCGGTCTATAGGAGCTAAAGGGCCCGGGGCGTGGCCCGTTTGGACCCCAGGGGCATGATTGGCAGGAATTATGTAGGTGACCACTTTCCATTGCTACATGCCAAATATCTCAGCTCTGGGCCCTGTGGTTTCAGAGAAGAAGATTTTTGAAGCTTTTTTCCATTATCGGTCTATAGGAGCTAAAGGGCCCGGGGCGTGGCCCGTTTGGACCCCAGGGGCATGATTGGCAGGAATTATGTAGGTGACCACTTGCCATTGCTACATGCTAAATATCTAAGCTCTGGGCCCTGTGGTTTCCGAGAAGAAGATTTTTGAAGCTTTTTTCCATTTGGAGTCTAAAGGAGCTAAAGGGCCCCGGGGCGTGGCCCGTTTCGACCCCATGGGCAAGATTGGCAGGAATTATATAGGTGACCACTTGCCGTTGCTACCTGCTAAATATCTAAGCTCTGGGCCCAGTGGTTTCCAAGAAGAAGATTTTTGAAGCTTTTTGTTCCATTATAAGTCTATGGGAGCGAAGGGGCCCCGGGGCGTGACCCATTTGGAACCCAGGGGCATGATTGGCAGGAATTATGTAGGTGACCACTGGCCGTTGCTACATGCTACATATCTAAGCGATGGGCCCTGTGGTTTCAGAGAAGAAGATTTTTGAAACTTTTTTTTCAATATGAGTCTTTGGGAGCTAAGGGGCCCCGGGGTGTGGCCCATTTGGATCCCAGGGGCATGATTGGCAGGAATTATGTAGATGACCACTTTCCGTTGCTACATGCCAAATATCTCAGCTCTGGGCCCTGTGGTTTCAGAGAAGAAGATTTTTGAAGCTTTTTTTCCATTATGAGTCTAAAGGAGCTAAAGGGACCGGGGCATGGCCCGTTTGGACCCCAGGGGCATGATTGGCAGGAATTATGTAGGTGACCACTTGCCATTGCTACATGCTAAATATCTAAGCTCTGGGCCCTGTGGTTTCCGAGAAGAAGATTTTTGAAGCTTTTTGTTCCATTATGAGTCTATGGGAGCGAAGGGGCCCCGGGGCGTAGCCAATTTGGACCCCAGTGGCATGAATGGCAGGAATTATGTAGGTGACCACTGGCCGTTAATACATGCTAAATATCTTAGCTCTGGGGCCCTGTGGTTTCAGAGAAGAAGATTTTTGAAACTTTTTTGCCATTATGAGTCTATAGGAGCTAAAGGGCCCTGGGGCGTGGCCCGTTTGGACCCCAGGGGCATGATTGGCAGGAATTATGTAGATGACCACTTGCCATTGCTTCATGCTAAATATCTAAGCTCTGGGCCCTGTGGTTTCCGAGAAGAAGATTTTTGAAGCTTTTTGTTCCATTATGAGTCTATGGGAGCGAAGGGGCCCCGGGGCGTGGCCAATTTGGACCCCAGGGGAATGAATGGCAGGAATTATGTAGGTGACCACTGGCCGTTAATACATGCTAAATATCTAAGCTCTGGGCCCTGTGGTTTCAGAGAAGAAGATTTTTGAAGCTTTTTTTCCATAATGAGTCTATAGGAGCTAAAGGGCCCTGGGCGTGGCCCGTTTGGACCCCAGGGGCATGATTGGCAGGAATTATGTAGGTGACCACTTGCCATTGCTACATGCTAAATATCTAAGCTCTGGGCCCTGTGGTATCCGAGAAGAAGATTTTTGAAGCTTTTTGTTCCATTATGAGTCTATGGGAACGAAGGGGCCCCGGGGTGTGGCCAATTTGGACCCCAGGGGCATGAATGGCAGGAATTATGTAGGTGACCACTGGCCATTAATACATGCTAAATATCTAAGCTCTGGGCCCTGTGGTTTCAGAGAAGAAGATATTTTAATTTTTTCCCATTGTAAGTCTATGGGAGCTATATGTTGCCATGGCAACCAGAATTCCAATCTGATCAGCCCAAAAACCTTATGCAGCCTTTCCCCCTACCTGATGATGCTTCTTATGAAATTTGATCAAGATTGACCATGGGGTACTAGAGATATACTTATTTGAAATTGTTTACGGACGCACGCACGGACGGACGCACGACGGACAAAAAGTGATCACAAAAGCTCACCTTGTCACTACGTGACAGGTGAGCTAAAAAGTAGGTTAAAGGCCAAGGTCACGAGATCAAAAATTATGGTACCACTGGAAAGGTCTTGTGATAAGGAATGCACATGTGAAGTATTATTTTATTAACCCTTATCTTGCTGAATATTCATTTAAGCCACACCCATTTCTGCCTATCAACCAATCAAATTATTTGATGTAATTTATTGCTACACATTCATAAACTATATTCCAAACAGTGTAGATCCTGATCAGATGGCTTCTTCAGAAGCCATCTGATCTGGATCTACACTGTTTGCAAAGGTAGGGGTTGTCTTGAACATTAAGATAAGGGTTAAAAGAAAAATTTCATGTGAATCATCTGCCACATGAAATGTCAAGTCTGATTCTCTCTGAGAAATAATAACAACAGCTGTCACAAGACTGTGTAGCTCCCCACTTTGCTTACGAAACTTACCATAAGTATCCTAAGTATTGGGACAGACAGGCCTAAGCAAACAGTGCACACCCATCACGAGAACACGCCTATATAATTTTGACCCCTCATACCCCACTTTTATACAGTAAAAGTGGGGTTCAAGGGGGTATACATTATTTTTCTTATTTCTGCTCAAAAACATAGATTGTGGGTACCCGATAGAACCGCCTCCACGAAGCGGTTCAATCGAGTCCCCGCAATCTATGTTTTGAGCAGAAATAAGAAAAATATCACAATTTTTCCTCTTAAAATTTCTAATTTTTGGCCAAAAAGTTGGCAATGTATTTGTATAGGGGTGTTTTTGTAATGCCCAGATCAGACTGCTCCAGCTGATCAAGGTCTTCACTGTTTGCTATTCTGTCTGCACTGTTTGGACTCCTTGCTGGATCGCAATTCAAATTTGTTAAAATTTTAGGAGAATTAAAGCAAGTCCTCGAGGCGTCCGAATTTTTAGGATTTTTGCAGCAATGAACAATGTCATGAAGTTTATGTGTACTAACTGCCCTTCATGTGTTTCAGAAAACAGCTGTTCTTGTTGCAGTGTTGGGCAATTTCATTGCTAAAATGTGTATTTACATTCTTTTTCATCCACATTAGGCCTAAACAAAATAGCTGTGTTTTCGCTAACATACCCACTAAGGTTATGGGTTGTACCTCGCTAAAACTTTTTATTTTTTGTAAACTTTTTATTTGATGGAAAAAAGTGAAAACCAGTTAAAAAGGCTAAACTCTAAATATATTACCTTAAAACATTCAAATAATGAGGTTTAAAGCATCAAGGAAGCAAAAGAACTGGGTTTCAATTACAATGTATTGATTTTGCTATTTTGACAGTTTTATGAATTTTCATCAAAAGTTCTAGAAAATATTAAAGACACCTCAAAAACATATATTGTGTGTCCTCGTTAGAACCGCTCTCAAGGAAGCAGTTCTAATGAGCAGTCACACTGTAAAAACAAATTGTGGGTACTCGTCTGAACCGCTTCGCCGAGGTGGTTCTAATGAGTACCCACAATATATGTTTAGAGCAGAAATAATAAAGTTATCAGGATTTTATCTGAAAAAAAAAAATCATTTTTGGTGGAAAAAATTTACCAATATATTTGAATTGGCATTTTCTGCAATGATTATAAATAATGGCTACTAAATATAAAATTGGAAAAAAGTGCTGTTGTTTCTTCCATGACAATCAAAATAAGGACTTATGTGCAAATGAATAGATGTCATTTGTCAAAGTCATATCCCTAGAAATTTATTACCCTCTCTTGGTCCCCTACCAGTATGACAGCCTGAATACCCCAAGTGTATTTTATCTCAATGCTGGATTCTTTAATAAACGGTCATTAGGATGGTATGTAATCGAAAAATGTGTCTTTAAGGTCAGTAGGTAAGAAATCTTTTCAGTTTTTTTCTGGATGGCAATAAAAATTGCAGGGTCGGCAGTAAAAATGGGATCGGTAGGGTTAGTGGAAACACAGCTGTTTTTTAGGCCTTACTAGTTTGATGATTTGATGATAGACCTAAAATTGCAACAAAAAAGCATTTACATGCTCTTTCTCCATTAACTTGTTCTAAATGGGAAAACGTCAAAACAGGTCATTGGCAAACAGTGCAGGCCAAGATCAGAGCCTTCAGCCTTTGCAGAAAGTTTCAACCATTTTCTAAATGGTTAATTGTAATATTGCACCAGAAAGTTGCAGAAATGAGCTTCTGTATATTTATTTGCTATGTCTTGTGTCATTACATACCTGACAGGTCATTGGTTTAAAATCACTCTTTGATGTGGAGGTTTCTGTGACATCACTTAGCAACTGCTGAGCATGAGGACCAATCAGATTCAAGCCAGAGTACATGGAAGTGACATCACGGACTTGTACTGAGCCATCTTTAGGTAGATGAGTATGTAACCAGAATAGAGATCTTGTTTGTTGGGTGGTAGGTGCTATCATGAAGAAACTGAAAACATATAGAATATACAGTAACAGCTGAACTTGAACCCCTTCAAACGAAAACCTGTCTTTGGGGTGTATGACTGGGTAAGACATACACCAGCCTGGATAATTGCCGTAATGATCCTAAATATTGATCTGAAAAGCCAAAGCAAACAGCTGCAGACCCAGATCAGACTGCTCCTGAAGGAGCAGTCTGATCAGAGTCTACACTGTTTGCAATTCTGTCTGCACCTTTTGGACTCTCCTTGCTGAATCATGAAACCGATTTGTTAAGATTTTAGGAGAATTACAGCAAGTCCTCGAGGTGTCTGATTTTTTAGGATATATAAGGTAACACAAGAGTCTTAATATTTTTTATGCATACCTGTGACAATGTTTTTACCTGTAAGAGGGAGATTTGCCATTGTGATGAGGGATATGTAAAGAATATATAGGAAAATTCTCAGTTCAGATGAGGGAGACTCCAAAATTTTACTAAAATTTAGCATAAACTGGACAAAAATTAGCATCAAAATGAGGGAGTCTCCCTGCTAATGAGGAAGTTATCACAGGTATGTAGATGTGGAAACTCGCAGTTCTGTACCACTGAAGCAGCGAACACTTGTGTTCTGATTGCAGATATACACGTTTTTCTGCCCCTCTGTTGTTCGCAATCTCAAAGACAGGTTTTGTCAGGATGTAGCTCACTTCAACGGCTTGAACACTCCTGGGGCAATTAAAATTTGTTCTTATCACTGACCATTTCTAGCCAATGAGGGTTACTCATAGTACCAGGTAACATCTCCAAAACATGCCTTTATAATTTTGACCCCTTTGAACCCCACTTTTATGTAGTAAAACTGGGGTTTAGAGGGGTAAACCTTATTTTACTTTGAAAAGAAATAAGAAAAATAAATATCACAATTTCATTTTTTCGGCGGTAAAGTTTACAATGTATTTGCATAGGCGTGTTTTCGTAATGAGGAGGTGTAATGGTGATAATTTGACCCTCTTTAACTCCTTTTGTACTGGATGGAATCTTACACCTTTGTATACAGGAGGGGTCTATTTTGAAATTTAGGGATTTCAGGTTCAGTTATTTATATAAATTTATTCAGAAAGATGTAGAACTTTCTGCAAACAGTGAACACCCAGTTCAGATGCCCCATTCTGCGCAATCTGATCTGGGTCTGCACTGTTTGCCTATTTTGGAGTTTCTGACATTATGTGGATTAAAATAACGGGACATCATGACTGTGTGCTCATTAGAATCACCTTGTCAAGGTGACTCTAATGAATATGCACAACATATATTTTTAAGATGAAAAATCCCTAAGTTATTGCTATTAAATAATGCTACTTGGATGTATGGGACAATTCATAAATGGACTCAACTTACACATGAACAAATACCCTTATCCTGCTAATCAGGACAACTCCTGCCTTTGAAAACTGTAGATCCTGATCAGATGGCTTCTGAAGGAGCTATTTGATCAGGATCTACACTGTTTGTCGTGTAGTTTGTGAACTGAATAAATGCAGTGTATCAAGTAATTTAATTGGTTCCTAGTCAAACAAGAGGGCATGGCCAATTTTGACCCAAAGGGCATGGCCAGGATTTATGTTGGCGCCCATTTTATGTTGCTATATACTAAATATCTAAGGTCTGTACTTCATGGTTTCAGAGAAGAAGATTTTTGAAGCTTTTTTCCATTATAAATTTATTGGAGTTTAAAAGCCACAGGATTTGGCCAATTTGGACCCCAGGGCAGAATTTATGTAGGCGACCAATCAACGTTGCTACATGCTAAACACCTAAGCTCTGGGCCTTATGGTTTCAGAGAAGAAGATTTTTGAATTTTTTTTTTTCAAGTTCTTTTTTTTTTTCATTTTAAGTCTATAGTAGCTGATGGGCCAATGGGCATGGTCAATTTTGGCCCAAGGGGCATGGTTGTCAGGATTTCTTAAGACGACCATTTCATGTTGCTTCATACTAAATATCTAAGCTCTGGGACTTACGGTTTCAGAGGAGAAGATTTTTGAAGGTTTTTTTCCATTATAAGTCTATGGGAGCTAATGGGCCCATGGGCGGGACCAATTTTGACCCCAGGGGCATGGTTGGTAGGATTTATGTAGGTGACCACTTGATGTTGCTACATGCTATATATTTAAGCTCTGGGCCCTGTGGTTTCAGAGAAGAAGATTTTTTAAGTTTTTCCAATTGTAAGTCTAAGGGATCTAAAGAGCCCTGGTGCGTGGCCAATTTGGATCCCAGGGAAATAATTGGCAGGATTTATGTAGGTGGCCACTTGACATTGCTACATACTAAATATCTAAGCTCTGGGCTTTATGGTTTCAGAGAAGAAGATTTTTGAAGTTTTTTCCATTATAAGTCAATGGGAGCTGATGAGCTCGGGCGTGGCCAATTCTGACCCCAGGGGCAGGGTTGGCATGATTTATGTAGGTGACTATTTTATGTTGCTGGATACTAAATATCTAAGCTCTGTGCTTCATGATATCAGAGAAGAAGATTTTTGAAGCTTTTTTTCCATTACAAGTCTATGGGAGCTAAGGGGCCCTGGGGTTTGGCCAATTTGGATCCCAGGGGCATGATTGGCAGGGTTTATGTAGGTGACCACTTGCTGTTGCTACATGCTAAATATCTAAGCTCTGAGCCCTGTGGTTAAAGAGAACAAGATTTTTGAAGTTTTTCCCCTTATAAGTCTATGGGAGCTTATGAGCCCTGGGGCATGGCCAATTTTGGCCCCAGGGGTATGGTTAGCAGGATTTATGTAGGTGACTATTTTATGTTGCTACATACTAAATATCTAAGCAGTGTGCTTCGTAATTTCAGAGGAGAAGATTTTTTAAGCTTTTTTTTCCATTATAAATCTATGGGAACTAAGGGGCCCCAGGGTTTGGCCAATTTGGACCCAAGGGGCACGATTGGCAGGATTTATGTAGGTGACCACTCGACGTTACTACAAGCTAAATATCTAAGCTCTGGGCCCTGTGGTTTCAGAGAAGAAGATTTTTTTATATTTTTTTTCCCATTGTAAGTGTACTGGAGCTATATGTTGCAATGGCAACCAGAATTCCAATCCGACCAGCCCAAAAACCTTATGCAGCCTTCCCCCTACCTGATGATGCTTCTCATGAAATTTGATCAAGATTGGCCATGGGGTATTAGAGATATACTTATTTAAAATTGTTTACGCACGCACGACGGACAAAATGTGATCACAAAAGCTCACCTTGTCACAGGTGAGCTAAAAAAAAAGAAATTTTTCATCATTTCATACAACGAGGAGAAAGGGCAATAATATTCTGTTTGCCACTGTCTCAATGACCCAAGCACCGGTAAGGAGTATGAAGCATTAACCATGAAAATTAGTGCTTTCTTACACCTAGATATACAGAAAATATTTTAGATGTTATGACTAATGCTAACATCACTAGAATTAAATATAATCCTCTGGGCCCAGTGTTCAAAGCAATGATACCTTAACAAGCTCGTTAGTGGTTAAATTGTTAACTGTTCTAGAAAGAATAATATCTAATTATCTGGTAGTTTTGCTGGAAGAATGTGAGTAGCTTTTTGCATTTGCACAAGCTACTCACATTCTTTCAGCAAACTTATATGGCCCCCGCCCATCGCGGCTTGAAGAAATATATGGACTGCATGATGCTTCCATGCAGAGCTGAAACCGACCCACACACAAGTACTGGTAAACCGCTTAGACGATCTAAGCCTGCCCAGGCAAAGTGGTGCAAGTGTTGGACTGTCCATGCTCATAAACCCTATTGGTTTCATTGGGCGGCAGGGCTTGAGATGTCATTTCATCTAAATGTCGGGTAAAAGTCCCACAAAATTGGAACCAATGTCTCCAAAATGACCTTTACAGTGTTGATGGGGACCTTAAACCTCAAATCAAACAAAACAAAATCAGCAAACATATTAGTGTATATGCAATGTTCTAATGATAAAAGTTTTAACCCTTATCTTGCTGTTCACGATAACCCCTATATTTGCAAACAGTGTAGATCCAGATCAGATGGCTTCTGAAGAAGCCATCTGATCAGGATCTACACTGTTGGGCATTCAGATTATGAATTTGAAGCAATCAATTACATCAAGTAATTTGATTGGTTTATAGACAGAAATGGGTGTGGCTTAAATGAATATTCAGCAAGATAAGGGTTAACAATATGTTGACTAATGATGTTGTTAGTTTTGAACAAATGGTCCCAGTTCTGTATACATGTATAACATGATTAAAACATGATTAAATTAAAAGATTGATAATGAAGTCTGAAAATTATAACATAGCGTTGAATGTGGCAAAATGGTCGGTTAGCTTGACACCTGTATGTTCATTTTCATGATACATAATATACCGGTATACAGTTTTGTTGGCCAATTTGCTTTTGAAACATGCAAATCATCATGAAAACACGCCTATATTATTTGACCCCCTTGAACCCCACTTTTATGTAGTAAAACTGGGGTTTACGGGGGTATACCTTATTTTTCTTATTTCTGCTCTAAAATATAGATTGTGGGTACTCGTTAGAACCCCCTCGATGAGGCGGTTCTAACGAGTGCCCAAATCTATATTTTGAGCAGAAATAAGAAAAATATCGCAAATTTTCATCTTAAAATTTCATTTTTTCGGCGATAAAGGTGGTAATGTATTTGTATAGGGGTGTTTGCGTAATGGTTATAAAGAGTTCAAAAGCCAACCCTTTATAAGGATGAGTAAGGAGAATAAATGTAAGGTATTGTTTCTAATTTCTAGATTAACCCTTTTTGTACCAATGAAATTTTCTTTCTTACACAGTGAAATTCCACTATTAAGACCACCTAAAATTAAGACTAATTCTGCTTTTAAAAGCTTATTTTTAAGGGTGCACTTAATTTTTTCTTTGTGTTTTCTACCCACAATGTCCACTGGTCGGGGAACACCTTTGGGTCTGTTCAAAAGTGGTCTTAAAGACCACTTTTGAACAGTCCCAAAGCTGGTCTTAATATAGGAATTTTACTGTATATATAGCAGTCCATTACAAAATTTAAGGGTGTCAGGTTGTGTTTTCTTTATTTATCTAGAAAATGGCTAAACTTTTTTCGCAAACTGTGTAGGCCCTAATCAGATGCCGCATTCTGCTGTGTCTGATCTGGACCTGCACTTTTTGCCAGTTACTCATTTCCGGAACAAAATGGGTTAAAAAAATATTGTGAGTAATTATCAAGGCAATTGTATAAGTACAGTCGAACTTCAATGGCTCGAACACCTTTGGGACCTCGAAAATCTGTTCGAGACTGGGGTAGTTCGAGCCACTGAGGCTACTGTCAGGATGCATAAAGAGATACTTTTAGTCATCTTTTCAGTGTTCTATAATGAAAGTGTATGCTGTGTGTACTCATTAGAATCGCCTCATCAAGGCGATTCTAATGAGTACACACAGCATACATTTGCAAGAAAAAGGACTAAAATCTTCTTAATTATCCTCCACTATTTTTTATGTAGAGGAGTTCGCTAGGGGCTCAAGAACGGGTTCGACACATCCGTGGTAAACGAGCCATCGGTGTTCGAACCATCGGTGTTCTACTGTACCTACATTTTATGCTCCTCGTAGAAACAAGAAAAACATATCCAACTGTAATGATCATAAGTATTGGGACAGATAGGCCTAAGCAAACAGTGAAGACCTAGATCTGAAGGAGCAGTCTAATCGGGGTCTACACTGTTGGCCATTCATTTGAACTCCTTGCAGGATCTTGAAACAAATTTACGTAGAATTTTTGGGAGAATTACAGCAAGTCCTCAAGGTGTCCGAAATATTTTGGATTTTTACGGTACTTGTCCTTGGTAGTCTTCCCTATCTGGGTCTACATTACGTAAACACGCCTATACAAATACATTGCCACCTTTATCACCGAAAAAATGAAAATTTTATGATGAAAAATTGTGATATTTTTCTTATTTCTCCTCAAAATATAGATTGTGGGCACTCGTTAGAACCGCCTCATTGAGGCGGGTTCTAACGAGTACCTACAATCTACATTTTGCTCAAAATACCCACAATCTATATTTTAGAGCAGAAATAAAAACAAGAGGACCATGATGGCCCTGGATCGCTCACCTGATCCATAGAGTAACAAGTGGGCCATGGGGAGGGCCATTATTGACCCCAGGGGCCATAATGTGCATAATGTTGAGGGAGGTCTAAAAAGGTGAAGCTTCATACCAAATATCAACAAAGGCTATAATTTGAACAATCTTGGCAAAGGTCCACTAGATGAAACTACACAACAAATATCAAAGACCTGGGCCTTGCGGTTTCAGAGAAGAAGATTTTTTTAAAGATATTCCTTACATAAGCCTATGTAAAACCAAATGGCCCCGGGGCAGGGGCATTTTTGGCCTCAGGGCTATAATTTAAACAATCTTGATAGAGGTCCACTAGATGAAGCTTCGCACCAAATATCAAAGACCTGGGCCTTGTTTCAGAGAAGAAGATTTTCAAAGATTATCTCTATTATAAGTCTATGTAAAACCAAAGGGCCCTGGGGGGGGGGGGGGGGGGGGGGGCATTTGTGGCCCCAGGGCTATAATTTGAACAATCTTGGTAGAGGTCCACTAGATGAAGCTTCATACCAAATGTCAAAGACCTAGGCCTTGTGGTTTCAGAGTAGAAGATTTTTCAAGATTTTCCCTATAAAAGTCTATTAAAAACCAAAGGGCCCAGGAGCGGGGGCATTTTTTGGCCCCAGGGATATAATTTGAAAAATTTTGGTAGAGGTCCACAAGATGAAGCTTCATACCAAATATCAAAGACCTGGGCCTTGCAGTTTCAGAAAAGAAGATTTTTAAAGATTTTCCCTATATAAGCCCATGTAAAACCAAAGGGCCCCGGGGCGGGGGCATTTTTGACCCCAGCACTATAATTTGAACAGTCTTGGTAGGGGTCCACTAGATGAAGCTTCATACCAAATAGCAAAGACCTGGGCCTTGCAGTTTCAGAGAAGAAGATTTTTTAAAGATTTTCCCAATATTAGCCACTGTAAAACCAAAGGGCCCTGGGGCGGGGGCATTTTTGGCCCCAGCACTATAATTTGAACAAACTTGGTAGGGGTCCACCAGATGAAGCTTCATCCCAAATATCAAAGACCTGGGCCTTGCGGTTTCAGAGAAGAAGATTTTTAAAGGTTTTCCCTATATAAGCCTATGTAAAACCAAAGGGCCCCGGGGCGGGGGCATTTTTGGCCCCAGCACTATAATTTGAACAATCTTGGTAGGGGTCCATAAGATGATGCTTCATACCAAATATCAAAGACCTGGGCCTTGCAGTTTCAGAGAAGAAGATTTTTAAAGATTTTCCCTATATAAGCCCATGTAAAACCAAAGGGCCCTGGGGCAGGGGCATTTTTGGCCCCAGCACAATAATTTGAACAATCTTGGTAGGGGTCCACCAGATGAAGATTCATACTAAATATCAAAGACCTGGGCCTTGCAGTTTCAGAGAAGAAGATTTTTAAAGATTTTCCCTATATAAGCCCATGTAAAACCAAAGGTCCCCGGGGCGGGGGCATTTTTGGCCCCAGCACTATAATTTGAACAATCTTGGTAGGGGTCCACCAGATGAAGATTCATACCAAATATCAAAGACCTGGGCCTTGCAGTTTCAGAGAAGAAGATTTTTAAAGATTTTCCCTATATAAGCCAATGTAAAACCAAAGGGCCCCGGGGCGGGGGCATTTTTGGCCCCAGCACTATGATTTGAACAATCTTGGTAGGGGTCCACTAGATGAAGCTTCATACCAAATATCAAAGACCTGGGCCTTGCAGTTTCAGAGAAGAAGATTTTTTAAGTTTTCTGTGAAAAAAATCTATTTTTGGCTCCTGTGACCTGTATGTGCAACGGACTGGAACCATTTGAACAACTTTGAAAGGGGGCCACCTAAGGATCATTCCTGTGAAGTTTGGTCAAAATCCGCTCAGTGGTTTAGGAGGAGATGTCGGTTAAAGAAATTGTTTACGCACGCACGCACGCACGGACGGACGGACGCATGCACGCACGACGGACAAAAAGTGATCCCAAAAGCTCACCTCGTCACTACGTGACGGTGAGCTAAAAATAAGGTATACCCCCGGAAACCCCAGTTTTACTATATAAAAGTGGGGTTCAAGGGGGTCAAAATTATATAAGCGTGTTTTCGTGATGTATGGAACCATTAGCAAAATTTGATTGGTAACATTTGCAAAATTTAGCATGGGTGTGTCCATGTCTTGGAACAGCCAGTCACACAGCCCAATCAAATTGGAATTATATTTCAAGTGCATAAGAGATTCAGAGCAGGACTCACTTCAACGAAAACAAGAAATTTTCCTTGCAGCAGGACTGTTTAAGGGCTTGCAAAAAAAACAGAATGTGACTGGACCATACGAACAGCTGTTGCCAGAAACTGTCACACTGCTGTGCAAAAGTTCATGGAAATTTCCCGAAACCTATAGTCAAATAGTGCAGTTGTGATGTATCTTGTGCAGCACTAGTTTCTGAGTACAATATTTCAGTTTAGTTGTGATTTTGCATCATGTTAACCCTTATCTTGCTGTTCACGACAACCCCTATATTTGCAAACAGTGTAGATCCAGATCAGATGGCTTCTGAAGAAGCCATCTGATCAGGATCTACACTGTTTGACTTTCAGTTTATGAATTTGTAGCAATAAATTACATCAAGCAATTTGACTGGTTGATAGACAGAAATGGGTGTGCCTTAAATGAATATTCAGCAAGAGAAGGGTTAATAATTGAGCCTCAACACAGGAAAACCTGTCATCATGGTTTGTGAACAGGTAAGACACAAACCTGCCTGGTCAGACTACCCAGAGTGCCATGAAGTACATGGTCCTGCGAATCTGAGGCCAATTGTTCAAAGCATCATTAGCTTAACAAGTTTGTCCGTGGTCAAATTGTTAACAGTTCTATTGAGTAAAATACTTAATACAATGGTATTTTTGCTGAAAAAATGTGAGCAGCTTTTGCAAAAGCTGCTCACATTTTTCCAGCAAAAATATCAATATACATGTATTTGCCATATTTAATGATCATTTTTCTAAGGAAATGTTAACTAACGACATTGTTAGTTTTGAACTGGACCCAGGATGTTAACTTGAGGCCCCATGTGCTGCAGAGACTAGCAAGGGTCTCAAAATTTTAGATATAGAAACTGGAGTTATTGTACTAGCCATGGAGGGAACATAAAGGTGTTGATCATACTATGCCTGTGCATAGTCTGATTGCATCTTTATGTTTGCAAATGGCAAAAAAAAAAACAAGTTTCTCATGAAGCTCAATGAACCATCCCTACTTTCACCCGAATCTAATTTTGCCACACCCATTCCTGAATATCAACCAATCAAATTACTTGATATAGCAAATTCATTTAAATTCCCAATCTGAATGAAAAACAGTGTAGATCCTGATCAGATGGCTTCTTCAGAAGCCATCTGATCTGGATCTACACTGTTTGCGATGGCTTCCTCGGAAGCCATCTGATCTGGATCTACACTGTTTGCAAAGACAGAGGTTGTTGTGTCAAGCAAGATAAGGGTTAACAAAGATATTACGGTAAATTTCTGAAAGAGAAGCATTCAGGGGAAATCAGTGACAACCAACAGTGTTTGCTTCCCTTCTCTTAGGTTTTCCAAAGGCTAATGGGGACACAACTCTTACTTAACACTTTTGTATTGTGGCACTTCAATATCTCCAGTATCTCTTCAAGATGGGGGTGATTTAAAAACAACTGAGGGTTAATCAAAGTGCCAGGCCATGAAGCGTAATAAGGATGATTAAAGGATACCTTCAACTTTCTATAAAGACAAAGGCATCTTGTATGTACTCATTTGATTATGTTTGTCTGATTTGAGGTTTAACGTCCACGTCAACACTGTATAGGTCATTTTGGAAACGTTGCATCCAATTTTGTGGGACTTTTATCCAACATTGAGATGAAATGACATCTCAAGCCCTGTTTCTCAATGAAACCAATAGGGTTTACAAGCATGGATGGTCCGACTTGCACCGCTTCGCCTGCGCAGGCTTAGATCCTCTTAGCGGTTTACCAGTACTGGTGTGCGGTTGATTTCAGCTCTGCGTGGAAGCATCATGCAGCTCTTCTATTTCTTCAAGCCCCGATGGGCAGGGGTCGATGTACTCATTTGAATTGCCTCATTGTAGGCCATTCTAAGAAGTACACACAACATAGGCATCTTGTATGTACTCATTTGAATTGCATCAATGAGGCAATTCAAATGAGTACACACAACATTCCTTTTTAAAGACCTCTCTAATAATATATGGCTATCTGGAGCTTTGGGAAGAATTCTCTAGGGACTCAAAAATAAATTTAAATTAGTCATGGAAAACAAACCATCCTTGTTTATCAAGATTTCACTGTACAGTCCTTGTAAGAGTACCCTATTTTATTTTAAAACAATGGTGGAAAAAAGCCAAGTAAATTCTCTTTTTACAGTTACTGCTGTTTTAGAGATTTTCTTGCCCAGACCTAGACTCTCTACTATGTGGGAATACCTTGCTACTTGCAGTCAAGTGCTGTAAACTGGGCTGTAAAATATTACTGTGCCTAATCTTCCATTTCCAAAGTCTATTACAAGTATTCCGCTGAAGGCAATGCCGCACCTGTGTGTCTGTTGGTGTGCAAAGTCAGTAAACCATGAAATATGGGTCTAGGTAATATATGAATACTTGCATTAAAGTTCACATCCCTAAATGCAAGTATATACCAAGTATCATTAATGAAGCTTTTATAGTTTGAGGGCAAAAGCTAGGGTTTTGGCAACAGTTCACAAAGTCAGAGAACCATGAAATGTAGGTCAAGGTCTAATATAAATGCTTGCATTGCAGTTGCCATCGCTAAAAGGAAGTTTGCACCAAGTACCATTAACGAAGCTCTTATAGTTCTTGAGAAATGGAATTGAACATTATGGTAAAAGATTGGGCTGTTGCTTAAGTTTGCAAAGTCACTGAACCATGAAATGTAATTAAAGGTCAAATACGGATGCATGTATTACAGTTGCCATCCCTAGCTTCAACTTTGTAGCAAGTATCATTAACAAAGCTCGTATAGTTCTTATGATATGGACTTGAACATTATTGTGAATGGTAGGGTTGTCGCCGATGTTGATACAGAAAACCAGACTCCTTATCACGCCATGATTCAAGCAGGTGTGACAAAAACTGTGACTGGCCTTAGACCGTCACTTGAAATTAATAGACATGCTGCTGATTGTGCTATCAAGTTGGTCTCTTGACTTAATGAAAAGGCAGGCAAATCTTTTTATGAACTTTTCCCCTAAATGATGCTCTCTTTTCACATTAAAAATTCCAGACATGACAAATAATATGGGTGCTGACCCATTTTGTACCACAAAACCCAAAACTGGTACCCTGGCAAACAGTGTAGGCCCAGATCAGACGCCGCAGAACGTGGCATCTTATCAGGGCCTACACTATTTGCAAAAAGTTCAGCAATTTTCTGAATAAAATTTAAAAGATAAACACAACCTGTCACCCTAAAATTTCGAAATTGACTTCTGCTAAGGAGGAAGATTCCATTTGGTACAAAAAGGGTTAAATATGTTGATATTTCTACCACTATTGTTAATGCAGCGCAGACAATTTACTAAACATTAAACTGCAGAGCTCTCAGTTAGGATGAGATATGGGGTAAATAAGGGATAATTTTCCACATTGTATGACATGAATGTGTAATGTGGATGCTTCTTACAATGACTTTGGCCATTCTAAGAAGCATCCATTATATAATTTATGTTTTCAGTTACCGGTAGATAAATATGCCATAACTACCTTATTATCTTTACCAGGATCCAGTTGTTCAAAACTAACACTGTGGTTATTTAAAGCCCCGGTCCCACAGACCTTGCGACTGCGATGTGACCTCTCTGCAACTGATTTGGTTACAACTGGCCTGCAACCTTTGTTACTGTTGCAGCTAAATTTGCTCCGTAAATGTGATCGCCGACCCATCTCTGACTAGTCGGCGACCGGTCGCCAAACAATCGGCGATTAATGTTGCCCAAAGTCAGCGATTGATCAGCGACTTGTCGCCGAAAAATCGTCGTATGTTTGGCGACTGACTTGCAACAAGTGAAACATGATCGGGGACTAGTCCGCCATCAATCAGCGACTCTTGGATAAAACCAATCGGCGACTTGTCGGAGACTGTTTTGCGTGTTTTTTTTTGACACAGACAAAAATAAACTAAATTTTTGAGAGAGATCAAATCCTTTCTGTGCAAGTTGTCATCATGGCAACACAGCAATTTATACGCTTACAACAGTTCAACCAGCAAGCAAGCAGCATTTATGGCTGTTGTGCTCTACAGACGTATAAGGCAGAGACGACAAAGACGTTATTGGATAAGGCCTTGGATAGCCAGAAGGCCTCAATATGGAGATTTCGAAAATTTAATGGTGGAGTCAGAGAGAGAAAGTCAGGGGCACCTTTTGACAGTTTGTCGGCGACCAGTTGCAGATCAATCGCCGACTTATCAGTGATCAATCTACGATCGATCGCCGACCCATCGCCAAACAGTTGCCGACCGATCGCCGATAGGTCGTGGATCGATCACGGATCAGTCGGCAATCGGCCTGCAACCAGTCTCCGGTAAGTTGCAATAAGGTTGCTAGAATTTACAGCCAAATTTGCATAAATTCGGTCAGGGATCGATGGGTGACTTTCGGCGATCGATCGGAAATTGGTCTGCGACGTCTAGAAAACCATTGCAACTAGTCTGCGATCAAAATCAGTCGCAGCCAGTCTTTTGTGCATGCACAAAAGACGATCGGCGACTAAATTTGATCGGTGACCTACCCGCGACCTTCCTGCAACCTTTATAAAACCGCTCTGGGACTTCTGCAACCGCTCCGCGATTGCCATTTTTTAGTCGTGGAGAGGTCACATCGCAGTCGCAAGCTCTGTGGGACCGGGCCTTAACATATCGTTTAAACTTTGATAATAGTATGGCAAATACATTACTATCATTGCTGATAAAATGTGAGAGCAATAGCTAATACTTTTTTTCAGCAAAAATACCACTGTATTAGATATTGTACTTACTGGAGGACACAGCATTTTAACCACTAAAAAGCCTGTTGGACTAATGATGCTGTGAACAACTGGGCCCTGGATTGTGTTATCTATAACTTTCCACCAAAAGCTATGGTCATATCTGGAATTTTTGCTTTCATATATGTATACCGTATTACCGTTATAATATATTTTGTCAGACAGACAGGGCTGTATAAACAAAGTAGACCCAGATGTGACGCTGCAGAATGCGGCATCTCATCAGGGCCTACACTGATTGCCACTCATCAAGCTATTTTTAGGATCAACATGGGGTACTGATTTGTACTTGTTCAAATTTTAGAGCAAGTATGGTAAGGAGATTAAGTGTCCGAATACTCATCACATTAACTAGTCTGTGTAATGAAGATCCCTTTAAACCCCACTTTATACAGAGAAAAATGGGGTTTACGAGGGTATTCATCATTTTCCTTATTTTTGCTCCAAGACATAGGTTGAGGGTACTTGTTAGAACCGCCTCAATGAGGCGGTTCTAACGAGCACCCAAAACCTATGTTTGGTATATAACTAAAGAAAAATATTAAAAAAAAAATCATCAGAAAAATTACCTTTTTGGAAGTATGGAAAAATGCACTATATCACATGGGTTATCGTAATGTTAGGGTAAATATGTAACTACACGTGCAAATAAAACTTACATATATCTAAACCTGAAGAACACAATAATCACTAGTGATGTACCAACTAATTAACTCATTCATACAAAACGGATCTTCTGTCTAATGGATCTTCAGTGTCTCATAATGATGGGCCTCCATGGCCTAGTGTTTAAGGGGAATGGGAACACCTTGCAGATTTTTCTGCCATTTATCAAAGGGAGACAACTTTCAGGACTTCCTGTTCGCTTGTCTATTAAAACTCCTGTCCCACTAAAAAAGGGGTCTACTCTTAAAGGAGAGAATTTACTTCTCTGGAGCAAATTTTTTTCTTTAAGAGCTGACCCCTATTGACATGGGAGACAAAAATACTTTGGCAGGAGTTGCCTCCCCTGAAGGTGTTCCCATTCCCCTTAAGGGTGCTGACTCTTAAGCATTCGGCCCCTCACCACTCTGGGTTTGAGCCTTGCTTGGGTCAAATGTAAGATGCCAAGTTCTGCAATGGAAGGTCACAGGTTTTTTCTCTCTGAGTACAGTGGTTTTGCCCACCTTTGATTAACAAATGTCTTGAAATAAGTGAAACTAGATTGAGCAGTTGATGGTATACCATCGCAAATACCCGCTTTTTCTATGAATAACACTAATGACTATGTATTAGCTAGCCAAAACTACATGCCAGTTAAAACAGTTTCAAAGAACATTCTAACTGATTAGCAAAGTTTCAGAAGTGTAACTCCTATTGTTTAAAAGATATGGCAAAGTCATACTTTCTGACCTTTGACCTTGGGGTTAAATTGAGGTCCGCCAAAAGTATCCCACTTTATTCTATATTCCAACGGCCATCCAATAACCAAATTTCAGAAGTATAACTCCAATGGCAAAGTCATACTTTTTTACCTTTGACCTTGGGGTCATGTTGAGGTCAAGGTCACACCAAAAGTAGCCCAATTTATTCTAAATTTCAAGGGCCATCCAATAATCAAAGTTTCAGAAGTTTAACTCTAATAGTTTAGAAGATCTGGCAAAATCATACTTTTTGACCTTTGACCTTGGGGTCATGTTGAGGTCGAGGTCACACCAAAAGTAGCCCAATATATTCTATTCCAAGGGTCATACAATAAGCAAAGTTTCAGAAGTGTAACTCCAATAATTTAGGAGATGTGACAAAGTCATACTTTTTGACATTTGACCTTGGGGTCATGTTGAGGTCAAGGTCATGCCAAAAGTAGCCCAATTTATTCTATGTTCCAAGGGCCATCCAATAACCAAATTCAGAAGTGTAACTCCAATAGTTTGGAAGATATGGAAAAGTCATACTTTTTTACCTTTGACCTTTGGGTCATGTTGAGGTCAAGGTCAAGCCAAAAGTAGCCTAGTGCCATCTACATCCAATGTACTATCCACAGGCAAAGTGTACCTTAACCGGTTTCACAGAAGATTTATTCCATAGAAACGTGACGAACGTACGCACACACACACACACATACATACAGACCCACTGACTGACAGACACTCGACTGACACGAAAACAATATACCCAATTTTTCTTCGATAAAGCGGGTATAATAATCTTGAAAGGGCCGTATAAGTGTAAAGTCTCATAGTTTTCAACATGAAGACATATGCTGATAAGTGTTCAGTAAAACAGCCTTTTCAATATGATTCTAAGTATACAGTGGATTTTTGAAGATAAACTGGTTGATATTATCTATGTTTTGTTATATCAAATGGTCATGTATTCATAGTTATCAACTGGCTTGTAATTTCAGCCAAACCTCATAATTTTCAATTCTAACACTGGTCGCCTATATGGGCCCCGTCAAGCGATTTTGGTACTTATCGCCTATGCGAGCAGCGAAGGTTCAGGCGAGCCTGCGCATCCGCGCAGTCTTGCCAGAACCTTCGCTGCTCGCTCATACAAGCAGTGAATCAAGAGGAACCTTCAGACAGAAAGCCATATCCCTGGCCCCTCTGAATGGCAGGGCATGCGCAGTTAAAATTTGTCATGACGGAATGCTCGAAGACACAAATTCGCTTGGCAGGGCTCATATAGCCAATAGACAAATCTAGTGGAATATTGAGTGAAAAATCACTGGGCGGATGAGTGCAATGTGAAGAATCCCTTTTTATCCTGTTTCATTACGTCATTCATTGTTACCTTGATGTTAGATGCTGTAATGTTATTTTCTTGTAGCAGATATGTTATGAAAACAGGTAAAAGCATGTGATACAGTCAGTCATATTGAAGGCATTTCTACCAACAATGGCGGAAAATAGGGAGAATCTGAAGGAATCAATAGCATTTCATCAAATTTCATTGTGTTAGAATCGAAACAGATTAGCTCTAGTTCTGTGATTTATTGAGTGATATATCACTGTTTGTCGGTCAGTTGTAAGTAGACAAATCACTTGGGCGATGCACTTGTGATCTGATCTACCTTACAACTGACCTCCAAACAGTGATATATATATATCAATAAATCACTGATAGAGCTGATCTTTTTCTTAAATAGAAAGAACGACAAGCTGGAACAAATTTCAAACAAAAGGACAATTAGTCAATAACTAGCTTCAAAACAACAGAATACAACAACAAAATCATTTAACAGAACAACTGAAGTTACCTTTCTAGTTCCATCAGCCTTAATGATTAGCGTAGAAATAATAAAACCTGTTATAGCAAAGACTGTAAATATTGTCATAGGTGCAAGAGGTGGATAGAAAAAAAAAACCTTCCCGGTGGTCAGTGTCAGGCATCATAAGGCTAGTCTGGCCCAGAGAAACTTGAACAATCCATACTTTTTTGTTCTACGGTGTACTCCTTGCTTACAAAGGAAAACCCTTTAACCCATTTAGTACCGGAAACCCCATAACGGGCAGTTGGCAAACAGTACAGACCCGGATCAGACGCCGCAGAATGCGGCGTCTGATCAGGGCCTGCACTGTTTGCAAAAAGTTCAGCCAATTTCCAAATAGTTTTTGAAGAAAACACAACCTGACACCCCCAAATTTTGAAATGGACTCTTGCTATATATAAAGAGGAAAATTCCATGTGGTACTAAAAGGGTTAATAGAATATATTGCCAAGTGATGTGTGACTGTGACTCCAAGGAATACATTTTTCTATCTACCCCCGACTTCCATGCCAGATTCTTTCCTTACAAACATTTCATTTTTGAGCATGAATTTTTAATTATGCAGTCATTTCCATTGCTTATGTGTGCAATATTGTAATGATATTGATGTGACATTAAGTGAAATAATCACATTCAGTGACTTCAACCTTGATGAAGGCATACATAATATAATGTTATTAATCAAGTAATGTCGTATTGGCCCAGTTGCAGGTCCAAGGTCTGCTGTATTGGCCCGAGGCCAATACAGCTGACCGAGGATGTGTAACTTTGCCAATACGAAAATACTTGATTAATGACAATTTTATTAACCCTTACCTTGGGTGCAAGATAATACTATTACCAAGCTCTTAAGACAAGTTTACTTATAGCATAGACGATCAGCAACAAATCAAGCAAGCAAGCATGAGCAGAAGTCTACCCAAGGCCTTTGCTGCTTGCTAACAGCACCAAGTAACACGCAGGGAAGGATCAACAGATTTCTGCACCCCCTACCCTCACCTAAGTGCTATAATGTCATCTTTCAAATAAGTAGAACTGGTTGGTAAGGCTGTATTTTTAACAGAGGCATTTTTTCTTTTTTCATACGTGTGTGTGTGTGGGGGTGGGGGGTGGGTGGGGTGGGGGTGGGGGGCTAATGTCCTGGAAAGCGGACGCCCTGGAACCATAGGTGAGACCTTGGAGTAGTTTTGTGCCTCTTGTGACATTAGTTTTCTGTGTATGGGTATTTAAAGAACGTAAATCAGGGGATGCTTGCGACGCATTTCTTAGAGGTATCCCTCTATATAAATCTGGTGGTTGGTGTCTTCATCACACAGAGTTACATGGTAATCACACAAATGAAATATTTCATTATAAATTTGGCTGGCTTTGTTGGAGTGTACCAGTCCAGTGAACACTATTAAGGTCATAATGAGCCAGTCTGGTAAACAAAAACATCTTTCCTTGGCAGTCTTATACCTAAGCAATTTTGCCAGTACAGTGTACAGGCAAATCTGCCATGTGTTCCCATTACCCTTATATAGTTTGGATACCTTTGAACCCTGAAAATTTGTTTGAGCTAAGGGCAGTTTGAACTACAAGGGTTAGTCCTGAGGCATAGGGGAAAACCTGAGCATACCTTTTCAATCTTCTATAAACTAGGGTATGTATGTTGTGTATACTCATTAGAATCACCTTATTCTGATCTGTTCACTCAGCTAATCACTGGCATCGCCTCATAGATGGGATTCTGATGAGTACACACAGCAGTACAAATTTTTCAAGACTGAATCAGGAACTACACTGTTTGTCATTCAGTTTTTGAATTTGAACAAATACATTATATCATGTACATGTATTTCATTGGCTGATAGTCAGAAATGAGTGTGGCAAAGTTAGTTTATTCAGCAGGATATGGTTTAAGAATTAGGCATCAAGATACAGGAACAATAATTCCATTAAATCCACCAAGGACTATGTCAAATGTGTGGGGGTGGAGGGTGGGGGAAGGGGAGGGGTTGGGGAGAAGGAAAAGAGGTAGCGGGGTCAAACTTGACTTGATGCCAGTGTTGAAGCAGGGTGCTCGTGGCTTGATAAGCAATGGAACAAACAACTGACTCCCTGTACTGGGGCGTGTTGAAAGCAAGCATGACAAAAATCATTTCCTGTTTCTGACAGAAGTCTTCCTTGTAAAAATGTTGACTACCGGTACTGCATTTGCCCTAAATATTCAGACACCTCAACTCCTTACCATACTTGTTCTAAAATTTGAACGAGTATAATTTACTGTCCTTACCATACTTGTTCTAAAATTTGAACGAGTATAATTTACTGTCCTTACCATACTTGTTCTAAAATTTGAACGAGTATAATTTACTGTCCTTGCCATACTTGTTCTAAAATTTGAACGAGTATAATTTACTGTCCTTATCATACTTGTTCTAAAATTTGAATGAGTATAATTTACTGTCCTTACCATACTTGTTCTAAAATTTGAACGAGTATAATTTACTGTCCGATTTTGTGTCTAAGAAGAGAAGGATGAGTGGCAAACAGTGTAGACCCCGATAAGATGCCACATTCTGCAGCGTCTCATCTGGGTCTACACTGTTTGCTCAGGCCTGTCTGTCTGAATACATGCAGTTATTACGGTATTTTATCCAGCTATACTTTATATAACATTTTTAATCAGACAGGTAGGCCTGAACAATCAGAGTAAAACCCAGATAAGACACTGTCGCAAAATGCAGCATCTCATCAAGGTCAACACTGTTTGTCACTGATCCACCTGTTTTCAGACACAATGCCAGGTAGTTAAGTTGTATTTGTTGAAATTTAAAAGATGTTTGGTAAGGAGTTGAGGTGTCCAAATGTTACAGATTAATACAATATTCACCAACCTTCAGTGTCTACTTACCTGTCTCTCAGAGGTACAATACTACAGTCATTCTCGTAGCCACCCTGAGCATTCAACATCCCTGTATGTATGATAGAGCCTTGTTCCTGATCTATATTGTTACAGCAGATGTACTGGAGAAAGTTCAGTGCTTCAGAACCTTTGGACTGTAGCAACAAAAAGTTTGGTATATGAGTAGTTTATGGAAGCAAATTTGAACAGAAAAGGTTTTGCACATTAAAGAAGATTTTCTGCTGTACATTTTATGAGAATAAACTGAACTCTGCCCCTAACATCAGCACAGCAGCTGTCAAAATATGGCATGATTATATGAAAACAATGTTTTTTTTTTTTTTTTATAATTTCGAGCATTATTCACATTGTGAAATAAACACCCTCTTACACCCCACTTTATATAGAGAAACTAGGGTTTACGGGGGTAAACATTAAATTCCTTATTTCTGCTCCTAGACATAGGTTGTGGGTACTCGTTAGAACTGCCTCAATGAGGCGGTTCTAACGAGTACCCACAACCTAAGTTTTGAGTATAAATAAGAATATCACAAATTTTCTTAAAAAAACTGGCCATTTTGGAGATGTGAAAAATGCACTATGACGCCCGGGTGTGTTATCGCAATGAAAACCCCAAAATTCAGAACAGGAGGTCATTTAACATTACTTGTATAAAGATGAATGGTTCTTACACTACTTTCAGACTTTTCAGGCTTAAGCCGGCACTAGGGGGCATGGCCAGTGTTGCACATTTCAGTTCTGATCATGAACAGACTCAACAAGAATTCCGCCGAAGGCTATGTCGCGCCTGTTGGGGCGCAAAGTCATCGAGCCATGATATGTAGGTCAAGGTCAAACAGAGATGCTTGCACAAAAGATTCCATTCTCAAATGCAAGCTTGTACTAAGTATCATTAATGAAGCTCTAATAATTCTTGAGAAATGAACTTAACCATTAGGGTGAACGCTAGGGTGGCCGCAATATTTTACAAAGTCAGTGAACCATGAAATTTAGGTCAAGGTCAAATATGGATGCTTGCATTAAAGTTGCCATCCCCAGATTCAAGTTTGCACCAAATATCATAAATGAAGCTCTTATAGTTCTTGAGAAATAAACTTGACCATTAGGGTGAACGCTAGGATAGTCGCAATATTTTACAAAGTCAGTGAACCATGAAATATAGGTCAAGGTCAAATATGGATGCTTGCATTTAAGTAACCATCCACAGATACAAGTTTGTACCATATATCATTAATGAAGCTCTTATAGTTCTTGAGAAATAAACTTGACCATTAGGGTGAATGTTAGGGTGGTCGCAATATTTTACAAAGTCAGTGAACAAAAGGACAAACAGATGAACGAATGGACGAACGGATGGAAAACCGGGTGCCTATATCGCGCCATGCTAATAGCAGGCGCGACAATAAATCCAAGTCTGCCATTTTTGTCTATTTGGTGTATTCTTTGCTTCCAAGGGATCTTACTGTTCAGAACTTATTTTAAAGCAGATAATATTACCATCTTTGACTGGTATGTTTCATGACCATGAAATTTCATGTCAGAATAGGATAACTTCTTGTAATAGCCAGTAACATGGCCCAATCAGATCATTGTTGTTTTTTTTTGTTTCAGGCTTTTAACCCTTTTTGTACCAAATGGAACCTTCCTCCTTATATATAGGAAGAGTCAATTTGAAAATTTAGGGGTGTCAGGTTGTGTTTTCATCAGATTTATTTGGAAAATGGCTTAACTTTGTGCAAACAGTGTAGGCCCCAATCAGACGCCGCAGAATGCGGCATCTGATCTGGGCCTGCACTGTTTGCCAGGATACCCGTTTTGGGATTTCCGGTACAAAATCAGTTAAGCAATCATGATGCATGGAAGGTTTGTTTCTAAATCAAAATTAGTTTGCTCCATGGCCCCCGACAGCTCAGTGGTAGAGCGTCCGCTTCGGGATTGGGAGGTTGCAGGTTCAATACCCGGCTGCGCCATACCAAAGACTTGAAAAATGGTACTAGGCACTCCCTTGGCTGATGCTTGTATTATTAGGGGTAGTCCTAGGAAGATGAATGAAGGCAGGTAAGCATTTTTTAAAGGACACTTTGTTCCAATAAAAGCTCTGCAGACCATATGTTATTTGTTTCTAATATACGACGTTAAATAAAGCTTCTTTATCTTTATTTTTTATCTTTATCTTTCACAATCTCTTAGGAGTTTGAAAAGTTATTTCAAATCCTAACACATGTACAGCACGCCTATATAGGCAATGGAAAATAACTGTGTTTTATTCAAGAAATAGATCAGCTCTAACTGTGATTTGTTGACTAATAAATCACAGTTTGGAGGTCAGTTGTAAAGTAGACAAATCACAAGCGCGTAGCGCGCGTGATTTGTCTACTTACAACTGACCGACAAACTGTGATTTATTACTCAACAAATCACAGACAAGAGCTGATCTATTTCGATTCTAACACGCTGAAAATCGGCAATAATGTTGTTGTTTCCTTCAAAATCTCACAACCTTTCGCCATTCTTAGAAGAAATCCTACTAAAATTATCGACTGAAACACATGCATTTATATCCTTTTCTTACGTTTTCGATGCGAGAAAATGACGATACACCGTCTAATGCCAAGGAAATCGACTAGTGACGTCATAAATTTGGGGATTGTAATGACGTCACTCGTCACGCTCTTCCGAGCTGTGATTTGTTGCAGAATAAAACACAGTTATTTTCCATTGCCTATATAGGCGCGCTGTGTTAGAATCAACAACAAATCACGGCAAGGAACAGCGTGACGAGTGACGTCATTAAAAACTGCCAATTTATGACGTCACTAGTCAATCTCCTTGCATTAGACAGTGTAACATCATATTCTCGCATCGAATACGTTGGAAAAGGATATAAATGCATGTGTTTCAGTCCATAATTTTAGCGGATTTTCTTCTAAGAATGGCGAAAGGTTGTGAGATTTTGAAGGAAACAACATTATTGCCGATTTTCAGCGTGTTAGAATTGAAATAGATCAGCTCTAGTCTGAGATTTGTTGAGTAATAAATCACAGTTTGTCGGTCAGTTGTAAGTAGACAAATCACGCGTGCTACGCGCATGTGATTTGATCTACTTTACAACTGACCTCCAAACTGTGATTTATTACTCAACAAATCACAGTTAGAGCTGATCTATTTCTTAATTAGAATTGATCGTTGGCTTTTTAAAATTTATAAGTAGAATATTGCCAGCCCAGAAAGTATCAAACCCTGGATCTCCTGCTCACCAGTCAGATGTGCATCAGACTGAGTTACCAAGGCTATCACAGATATTATTATGTCTCCTTGAATTAGCAAGATAAACACCTGCTTTTGGTAAAATTGAGATGAAACCACTCACTTTGATTTCAATCTTTGTAAAAGAGGACATATCAACAAGACAGACTCTCTCCTTACAAGCTTTGTACTCTTCTTTGACAGCATTAAACCAACCAGGTTTGCTGTAGGTACCCTTAGTCATCTGAGTGTGGTCCACGTATTCATCTAAAATAGGATAAATAGAGTTTATTTGTGTATTCTGATCGATTACGGAGAAATAATTCACAAGTATTCTAAGGCTTCCAAATAAACAAACAAGTGAGCGATAGCAAAATACGAGGGCAATTCAATCAAACGGCCTTATTTATTTCTGGGTGAGATAGATCTCTTCTTTTTCAATGCAATTGCCCTCTAGAATGATACATTTGAACAAACGCTGTTTCACTGCCATCAGCCAAGAACTGAAGAAACTAGGGTTCTTGTCTCCAACCTGCTCCTCAACTGCCGCCACGACCTTTTCGTTGAACCGGAAATGACATCCATGGATATCCTTTTTCCAGTTTGGAAACAGGAAATAGTCACTAGGAGCTAAGTCAGGAGAATAGGTGGGGTGCCGTATTAGCTCATACCCATTCTGGTCATTCTGCAAGTGTGAACTCTTGCATTCTCCTTTTGGAACAGAATCCCTTTGGAGAGTTTACCTCAACGTTTTTCACGGATGCCAGATTACAGTTGGTCGAACAAATTTGCATAACACGCACCTTTTATTGTACTTTTATTTTTGCTAGAAAGTCCAACATAATAACACCTTGTGCATCCCAAAATACACATGCAATCACCTTACCAGCAGAGGGTTGCGTTTTGAACTTCTTTGGCCTCAGAGACCCTCGCCCTTTCCACTGGCGACTTTGTGTTTTATTCTCTGGCTCATAATAATGGACCCTGGTCTCATCTACAGTCAACAGATGTGAAAGAAAACAAGAGCACCGCATGCGGGTGCCAATGCTCGGCTGCAGTTTCTTTTAGAAAAAATTTTAAGTCGAACAAGATGTGTTTGTGAAACACGAACATGTCCCCGGGCATGGTCATTTTTTATTCAAAGTTGCTCATAGTTCAAGATTTTTGTTTGCGTGGTAAGCCCTTGACACAAGAAACTTACATGCCAAATATGAAAGCTCTATCTTAAATGGTTCAAAAGTTATGAACAATAATATTTTTTTCTTAAAAGTAGGTCAAGGTCACAGGTAAAAAAAATTGCATGAGTGTAAAGCTCTTGTCATAAGGGACCAAAATGCCAAATATTAAGGCTCTATCTTAAACAGTTCAAAAGTTATGAACAATTTTATTTTTTCTTTTAAGTAGGTCAAAGGTCAAGGTCATGGTCCAAACATTTTGCATAAATGAAAAGCTCTAATCACAGGGAACCTACATGCCAAATATGAAAGGTCTATCCCAAACAGTAAGTTATGACAAAAAATGTTTATTTTTTTAAGTAGGTCAAGGTCACAGGTCAAAAGTTTTGCATGACTGTAAAGCGTTTGTTACCAGGAACCTACATTCTAAATATGAAGGCTGTATCTCAAACGGTTCAAAAGTTATGACCAATGTTAACTTTTTCTTTTATGTAGGTCAAAGGTCAAGGTCACAGGTCAAAATTTTTTGTGTGAATGTAAAGCTCTTGCCATAAGGAACCTACATGCAAAATATGAAGACTCTATCTCAAACTGTTCAAAAGTTATGACCAAATGTTATTTTTTATTTTAAGTTGGTCAAAGGTCAAGGTCACAGGTCAAAATTCTTTGCATGAATGTAAAGCTTTTGTCACAAGGAACATACATGCTAAATATTAAGGCTGTATCTCAAAAGGTTCAAAAGTTATGACCAATGTTAACTTCTTTTATGTAGGTCAAAGGTTAAGGTCACAGGTCAAAATTTTTTGTGTGAATGTAAAGCTCTTGTCACAAGGAATCTACATGCAAAATATGAAGGCTCAATCTCATACGGTTCAAAAGTTATGACCAAAATGTTATTTTTTATTTTAAGTAGGTCAAAGGTCAAGGTCAAGGAAACAGGTCAAATTCTTTTGCATGAATGTAAAGCTTTTGTCACAAGGAACATACATGCTAAATATGAAGGCTGTATCTCAAGTGGTTCAAAAGTTACGACCAATGTTATTTTTTTTTCTTTTAAGTAAGTCAAAGGTCAAGGTCACAGGTCAAATCTTTTTGCATGAATGTGAAGGTCTTGTCACAAGGAACCTTCAGGCCAAATATGAAAGCTCTATCTCAAACGGTTCAAAAGTTATGACCAAAATGTTATTTTTTTATTTAAAGTAGGTCAAGGTCAAGGTCACAGGTCAATTTTTTTTGCATGAATGTAAAGCTTTTGTCACAAGGAACATACATGCTAAATATGAAGGCTGTATCTCAAGTGGTTCAAAAGTTATGACCAATGTTATTTTTTTCTTTTAAGTAGGTCAAAGGTCAAGGTCAAGGTCACAGGTCAAATGTTTTTGCATGAATGTGAAGGTCTTGTCACAAGGAACCTTCAGGCCAATACGAAAGCTCTATCTCAAACGGTTCAAAAGCTATGACCAAAATGTTTTTTTTTTATTTTAAGTAGGTCAAATGTCAAGGTCAAGGTCACAGGTCAAATTTTTTTGCATGAATGTAAAGCTTTTGTCACAAGGAACATACATGCTAAATATAAAGGCTGTATCTCAAGTGGTTCAAAAGTTATGACCAATGTTATTTTTTTCTTTTAAGTAGGTCAAAGGTCAAGGTCACAGGTCAATTTTTTTTTGCATGAATGTGAAGGTCTTGTCACAAGGAACCTTCAGGTCAAATATGAAAGCTCTATCTCAACGGTTCAAAAGTTATGGCCAACGTTAAAGTTGTCCAAGTACAAACCAACAAACAGACAGGGCAAAAACAATATGTCCCTGCTATCGCTACCGGGGACATAAAAAGAGGCATAACTGGGCCAAAAATATTTTGAGGGTTACCTTGCCTATTGGTGTGAGTTCCCCTTTTCATAATGAACAACTAGTCAGAGTTTCAAGTAAATATGTTCAGTAATGACAGAGATATTACAAAATGTCCAAGTTTTTGCATGACGACGCCAGAGCTATGACAATACGTTGTCGTTTTCTTCGAAAACAGCTGAGCTAAACATTAATCATCTTCCTTTAACTTAAACCACTTCAACAATGTGCTGCATACTGATGCTCTGGTTTTGTATGTTTGATTTTAGGTTTGGCGTCGCCGTCAACACTGTATAGATCATATGCGATTTGGAGACGTTGCTTCCAATTTTGTGGGACGTTCACCTGACACTGAAATGACCTCTCAAGCCCTGTCGCCCAATGAAACCAATAGGGTTTATAAGCTCTGGTTGCCATTTGCTCTTTGCTAAGGGATTTTGCCACCCAACAGGCTGTTAGCTTGTGCTTAACCAAGTGATAATGTAAATTGTTGAAACGCTACCATGTGAAATGTGTAATGCATTTGCTATTTCTTCAACCTTTATTCGTCAATCAGAGTATACCAGATCCCTCACTTTGTTACACATTTCTTCATTGGTGGAATCTGATGGGTGTCCAGATCTGGTTTCATCTTCTAAAGACGTTCTACAGTGTTTGAATTCCCCAATCCAGAATTTAACTTGTGCATACGATGGTGCAGAAGACCCATAAACATTGGTCAACTCGCAATGTATTTCCTGACCTGTTTTCCCTTTCAAATACAAGAACTGAATTACAGCCCGGTACTCAACTTTTGACAAAAAGCTTGCTTTTGCATCGCTAGCCATGTTTGACGTTCAGTATCTTATGAGTGAACGGGTGCAATTTTGCCCTCATACCTAAAACATGTATTAAAACAAGGCATGATAATCTTGGTTGTCTCAGTCATTTGGAAATGGGATAGGCTGGTTACTTATTGGCTTGCCCTCACAATTCACAAGTGTTTTAAGGCTTCCGAGTAAAAACATGTGAGCGATAGCGAACAAGTTTTTTTACACGAAAGCCTTAGAACACACTTGAATTATTTCTCTGCAATCATTCAAAAATAAAATAAAATGTTTATTACATTTTCATCTTTAACCTTTGAATTTTCAAATTCGGCCATGCTTTGTTTGTTTGTTTGTTCTGGTGACAGCTTCTCAAAACTACAAATGTTGTTATTTAGCGTATTTTTAAAACTTTGTTCATTTAATATGGCAAATATGCTAATACTTTTGATGAAAAATGTGAGCAGCTTTTGCTGATCTCCTCTCATTTTTTCAGCAAAACTAACATTAATTAGATACTGAAGTTTCTATTTACTATTTCACCACTTTCTAGCTTGTTAAGCTAATGGTGCTTTGAGCAACTAGGCCCTGGAATTAATGGCAAAGTCAATACTATTAAGGTCATGTTAAGCCATTCCGTTAATTTAACCACACTTTTCTCACACAGGCCTGATTGTTTTTTTATTTGTTCCTTATTGGCCCAATTTCCTTCACAATATCCCCAATTTTGTATACTTACCATCATGCACCGGATTAAAGAACATAGCCCTCTCATATGCATTGGTTTCACCGAAGTTCGCTCCTGCCACCTCTAGCTGTGTGTGTATGGGTGATGTACGCAGATTTCGGCCACTACTGAACTGATGGTTGGGATAAGCAAGATGATAATTAGCTGAAATATCAGGACAGTACCATAATTACCCTAAGTATTGAGATCGATAGGCCCGAGCACACAGTACAGACCCAGATCAGACTGCTTCTGTAGGAGTAGTCTGATCAGGGTCTACACAGTTTGCCATTCAGTCTGCACTTTTAACTCCATGCTGGATTGTTAAGCAAATCTATTAATTTTTAGAATAATTACAACAAATTCCGAAGATGTCCAAATTTTTAAGATTTTTATGGTAATAACATTACAAATGAAACAGAATTGATATACAAGGTAAATTGATACATTACTTAGAAAGACTTTCCATCATTTATCAACTTTTATTGTTACAAGGAAGAAAATCTTTGGGACTTAATGTTCGTTGTTTAAAACATTTTACTTATCCAAAAATTCTATTCTTAACGGAAAGAATTTGCTCCTCGGAAAACATTGGGTTGTCACGGACAGCATCATGACCGTCAGTTACCATCAGGTCGTATCGTTTTTATGACACGATGTTATCCACTATTGCTATGTTATTTTGGGGTCCATCTTTTATTCATGTTATCTCCAAACCATGTTGTATTCTAACAAAAATATGTTGATTAAATAAAACAATGACCATTTATGATCATTTTTCTTTATTACCTATACAAATTTGGGACAAATCTTTAAACCGTTTTGTACCGGAAACCCCAAAACGGGTACCCGGGCAAGGCTGGCCCAGATCATACGCCGCAAAACGCGGCGTCTGATCAGGGCCTCCACTGTTTGCTAAAAGTTCAGTCATTTTCCAAATCAATTTTGAAGAACACAACCTGACACCCCTAAATTTTGAAATAGACTCCTGCTATATAGAAGAAGGAAGATTCCATTTGATACCAAAAGAGTTAAACTGTGTTATCTCCAAAAATTGTGTTATAATGAACAGTGTTATAAAAAGTTTTATGCATCCATACCTATACTCTCTTTTACTCTCTCTTTGAGGAATTTCCTATTGCTATGATGTGGTACAAATCTTTTTATATCACATCTCCAGAGGTTAGCAACACTTGCATAGCCATCGACCATTAGTTCAGAGATATACTTCCCCACCCCTCCTGCAGCCTGCACACCCTGAGAATGCAGCCCGGCAGCAACGTAGTAATTAAATACCTGCAAAATAAAAACACATGAATTTTTAAAGTACTAGAAGGAATTTTCTGTCATATTTTTACAATGGAGGATTGTTCTGAAATATACAATGTATTAAATCTTTAATAATAAATTGTGATTGGTAAGCTGAGACGATTTTATTGTGGCAAATTTCAGCAATTCAAGAAGGCAAGAGTTTTTGAAATTACTGAGGAAAAATAACCAAAAAAAGGTGCAGATATCATGGTTAGTCAGACGACATAGAATGCCACAGCCTGCATACATAGCATTACATGCTGCCAAAGAGCTAAATGTTTCTGACAACATATTGCCACAGATAAGTCAGAAACTACATTTCAACTTGTGTGTTGAAATATTTTTGGTATCCACCTCAAAAAAACTTCAGAAATTATTTTACACACAACAGTTTTCAGTACGGTGTGGTCATTGCTTCCACAGGATTATGGTTTTTAACCCTTTTTGTACCAGAAACCCCTAAATGGGTACCCTGGCAAAAAGTGCTGGCCCAGATCAGATGCCGCAGAATGCGGCATCTGATCAGGGCCACCACTGTTTGCAAAATGTTCACTCATTTTCCAAATAAATGTTGAAGAAAACACAACCTGACACCCCTAAATTTTGAAATGGACTCCTACTATATATAAGGAGGAAGATTCCATTTGGTACAAAAAAGGGTTAAAGAACATTTAGACACAACAACAGTAGCACTGTGTTAATTTAATGGCCCATTCAAACCAAGGAAGCCCAAGTAGCTAAGCAGTCCCTAACCATCGGGGCTTGAAGAAATAGATGGGTTGCATGATGCTTCCACGCAGAGCTGAAACTGACTGCACACATGTACTGGTAAACTGCTTAGAGGACCTAAGCCTGCCCAGGCAAAGCGATGGGAGTCGGTCCATCCATGCTTATAAACCCTAATGGTTTCATTGGGCGACAGGGCTTGAGATGTCATTTCACCTCAATGTCAGGTAAAAGTCCCACAAAATTGGAATCCACGTCTTCAAAATGACCTATACAGTGTTGACGGGGTTGTTAAACCTCAAATCAAACAAACAAACCAAGTAGTTAAGAATCTTGCTGAAATCACTGGAAATCTTTTTTGTATGTGTGTGAGTTTATTTATTTATTTTTTTTTCTTGGTTTGGCCTTATGGCTCTTTCAAAATTTTGTCAGTTATTTAGAGCCGATCGTTAATCAGAGGTTGGTAAAAATGTGAGTACCCAGAGAAAAAAAATAGATCAAACTTCAGTGAGGAGTGCCCTCACTAGACACCCAGGGTAAAATGTTGATTCATGGATGGATGGACAAATGGATGGAAACTTGCAGGCATATGTCTTCCTGCTATTAAAAGCAGGTTTCACAAAGACAACCTGACCTTCCGTTGCAGAACCTGGCAACTCATTACCTGAGCAAGGTTTGAACCCACAGCAGGGAGAGACCTAATGATTAAGAATCAGTGGTCTTATCCACTAGGCCACTATGATCTGTTCCTTCAGTTATCAGATAACTAAAATGGCTGACTGTGGTGAGAAAGTTTATGAAAGTTACCTTTAGAAACAAAGAACATATTACAGATAGAAAATGGGGAGTTTCAGTTAATCCTGAGACTCTTCATAGGCACCACTTAGGGGATAATTGTATTAAAAATTGTTATTGGGGGAAGTTAATCATCAGTTGAATATTTTCTTTCCAGGGATGCTTCAGCGGAGCCAAAAAACAGAATTAGTGACCTTAAAACCAAGGCTTTACACCCCTCCCCGCAAATGACAATTTTCAAAACAGTTATCCCCATTCTAAGGCACATATTTGGTTGATTTGATAAAAATTGTACTATTTTGCACAAAATCACAGGAGCTATAAGCTGCGTAAAACCAAATGGCAGCCAATGAAAAGTGATGTTACATAGTGATGTCTATCACAGTATATACTGTCCCAATTTTTTTATGTTATCCAATCAGACATTGCATTACATACAAAAAAGCATAAGAGTGAAGATTTTTAACACTGCTTATGCCTATTAACATGTTATTAGCTTATCTCTGTACCGAGTCTCTCTGAAAAGGAGTATACTCTTAAATGAACTCCCAATAATAATATCAACGGAAGTATTTCTGAAACAATTACCTCACGTGAAAATGTACCATTTCACCATAACACCCAGCCAAGCAGTGAAGGTTCAGCCAAGCTGACTCATATGCCCAGTCTAGCCAGCACTTTTACTGTTTGTACAACTCAGCAATGGACAAGTGGTAAGCAACTTGGGGAAGAACTCCAGCACACTGATGTTTTCTTTCCATTCCCAAATTTCCTCTTCTGATTAACCCTTGTCCTGCTGAATATTTTAATCTGCCACACCCACTACCAATTATCAACCAATCAGATTGCTTGATGCAAATTATTGCAACAAATTCACAATCTAAAAGGCAAACAATGTAGATCCTGATCAGATCTGATCTGGATCTTCATTGTGTGGAAAATAAGGCATATCCGGGCTCAGCATGGCATATCCTGGCTCAGCAGGACAAGGGTTAAGCAGGGAGCAAAGAAGCATGTCTAATACTGGAATCCATTGTATATATACAACAAAACATATGTTGTGGGTACTCAGGTGATTCTAACCATTACCCACAAAACATGTTTTACACAAGAAATAAAGAATTAATTTTCTTAATCCTTCCAATCTGGGGTACAATTTCTGGATAATATCAGTGCTGTGCAAAATATAATATGAGTGCTCATATGAAAAAACATGTCTTCAAGCTTTGTGAACAGGTAAGCTACACAGAATAGCAACAGTCTTGAAATTTTAGGTATAGACCTACAGGTACTGTACTGTTTGCTTGTTTGTTTGTTTGAGGTTTAACATCCCCATCCACACTATATAGGTCATTTTGGAGACGTTGCTTCCAATTTTGTGGCAGTTTTACTCGAGATTTCGATGAAATGACAAGCCCTGCAGCCCAATGAAACCAATAAGATTTTTATGCATGGACAGTCTGACTTGCATCACAATGCCTGGGAAGGCTTGGGCACTCTAAGTGGTTTACCAGTACTCATGTGTGGCCACTTTCAGCTCTGAGTGGAAGCATCATGCAGCCATATCTTTTCTCAAAGCCGCTGAGGGAGGGCAGTACAACTCATGGAGGCTGACAGTATAACTCAGAATGTGCAGATGTGCAGACTGATCAAGTGCAGGCTGATCTGCACCTTCGTCATTCACAAATGGCAAAAACTGTTTTTCTTAATGATACTGACTGATATATAGAGAATACCAGGTTCCTGTCTTTTGATATCAAGTTTATCAGGCCAGGCTTCTAGAACGCTTGTAGAATTGCGAGGCTTGCCGAGCGATTCTACATGCGTTCTCGAAGCCGAGCCTGATAAACTTGATATCAAATGACACGAATCTGGTATTCTACTTATCAGTTTATCCCCTTGTACATTCTTAAATTAACAATTTACAATCAGTTTTTGATGGTCATCAGTGCGTCCCAGCATTCTTGAGGTCGATATATTTTTTTCTTTTTTTTTTCATTTTTTTCCAGTACCAATGACATTTTTGTCATTTTTCCAGTAGTCCAGTTCATTCATAAAAGTGCAATGTCACGTTGACGTGATAAAGCTCACTTGTCCTGAGATAGAATATCTTTATCAGGTCAGTACGTTCTAATGCAATATATATAGGGGGTAACTGATAAATACCAACCTCAGCTGACTGTCCTAGGCACCAATTCTTGTCAGGTGTAAAACTTTCAGGTCCGTTCGTGAGCTGCCTAACCTGGGCTGTCTCTAACACAGGTATTCTGTTCAGAATCCCATCCAACAATACCTCTGTTAGGACAAAATGAAATTTACCAGCAAGCATGTCACGTATGTCAGAAACAGCAATACAGACAATATCTTACCTTTTCACAGACCCATACAGATACAGTAAAATTCCTCTAAGACCACCAAAAATTGTGACTAATTCTACTTCAAAACCTTTATGTTTAGTATTAGTTATTCTTTCTTTGTGTTTTCTGCACACAGTGCCGACTGGTCAGAGACAACCTCCAGAACAGTTCAAAAGTGGTCCTGAAGACAACTTTTGAACAGTCCCCAAGGTGGTATTAAAATAGGAATATTACTCTATGCAAACAGTGCAGAGCCATATGAAACAGGTCATAAGGGGCTGTCTCATCAGGATCAGCAATGTTTGCCATCGTATTCAACATGAAGATGTGTGACCTTCAAATACCCAGATAAAAAAGTCTGCACATTTAACTGACTAAGACAAGAGATGCCGTGTATCTCTCTTTGAATAGCCCGCAGGCTATAGACTGTACGTCCATCAGCGAAGGCTCTGACCAGACTGCACGAATGTGCATCCTAGTCCGAGTCTTTGGCGGTCGCACAAGCCTTAAAGTAGGTTTTGTTGTGCTCTAGCTCATTTATATTCATATCAAATCAAATATTCTGCATATGGTCAAATCAAATAAAATACAATAGCATAACGTAAGCCAAGATAAGGAAACCTCACCCTGACTGCTGGAGAGCAAGTCCATTGTTAAAGTTTTTGTTTGATTTGAGGTTTAACGTCCCCGTCAACACTGTAAAGGTCATTTTGGAGACGTTGCTTCCAATTTTGTGGGACTTTTACCCGACATTGAGATGAAATGACATCTCAAGCCCTGCCGCCCAATGAAACCAATAGGGTTTATTAGCATGGACGGTCCGCCTCGCACCGCGGTTCCTGGACAGGCTTAGATCCTCTAAGCGGTTTACCAGTACTAGTGTGCGGGCTGGATTCAGCTCTGCGTGGAAGCATCATGCAGCCCATATATTTCTTCAAGCCCCTATGGGCGGGGGCCTCCATTGTTAAAGACCTGCATTGTCTGGGTACAGCATATTTAACACTTGGTCATATCCCCTTTTTTCCTTTTAACCCATTTAATATGGGAAACCCCAAACCAGGGCATTGGCAAACAATGCAGGCCGGCTGACGGGTCGTTAAACACGAAATCATCGTCATCAAAGGGTAGGCCCAGATCAGGGCCTTCACTGTTTGCAGAAAATACAACCATTTGTAATAAATCAATTTTGAAAATAAACTCAACTTGGTACTCCTAAATTTTAAAATAGATTCCTTCTATATATAAGACTGAAAATTCCATTCAGGACAAAATGGGTTAACTACCCCTGAAACCAACCAGTTACTCATTCCTTGGCTGAAAAAGGTCTTCAGTCGCTGTTTTGAGCAGGACTGCATCAGACTAAAACCCACAGCACTCAACAGTAAAGTTGAAATCTTCAACAATTTGCAATGAAACTATGTCTTGAACAGCAACATCTTATTGTGTCCCTTGTGAATTTTTTTCCACCACCCCAAGCATTATTACTTCATGGATAATTTAGGCAGATTTTTATTAATCTATTTTGAAAAACGATGTTGTTTGTACTCATTAGAATTGCCTTGAAAAGGCAATTCTAATGAGTACACACAACATACCTTTATTCTAAAGACGATCCAACAGCTATCCCTTGTTCATTCCATTATTCCTCCTTACCTGGCATCATTACGAAAACGCACCTATTCAAATGCATTGTAAATTTTACTGCAACAAAAACGAAAATTTGCAGATGAAAAATTGTGATATTTTTCTTATTTCTGCTCAAAATATAGATTATTGGTACATGTTAGAACCGCCTCATCGAGGCGGTTCTAACAAGTACCCACAATCTATATTTTAGAGCAGAAATAAGAAAAATTGTTTACCCCTGGAAACCCCAGTTTTGCTATATAAAAGTGGGGTTGAAGGGGGTCAGAATGATATAGGCGTGTTTTCATGATGATTAAAATTAACTCTCAGAGGCTTCAGCTACCTTGCTGAGCAAACATATTTTCATGATTCCAATGGTGTATCAGCAATTCAAGTTCAACTGTAGAAACAGTAGTTCTTTTGATTTGAGGTTTAACGTCCCTATCAACACTGTAAAGGTCATTCTGGAGACGTTGCTTCCAATTTTGTGGGACTTTTACCCGACATTGAGATGAAATGACATCTCAAACCTTGCCGCCCAATGAAACAAATAGGGTCTATAAGCATGGACGGGCCGACTCGCACCGCTTTGCCTGGGCAGGCTTTGATCCTCTTGTGTGCGGGTCGGTTTCAGCTCTGCCTGGAAGCATCATGCAGCCCATCTATTTCTTCAAGCCCCACTGGGCAGGGGCAGGAAAGGTAAAGGTAACTAGAGGTATTTAGACACATTAGTTCTAAAATTCAGTTTGGAAACTTACGGAAGTGGTCCCAATCTTCAGGTAGCAACTGGAACTGGAAGTTCTCAGGAATACCAGTGTGGAACACAGGCTTGCCACCGTGTTTTGGTGGCTCAAAACCTCCAGCCATAATACCACCATTCCACTCACGGAAATAAACATGACCATCTGGGTCTCTTATCACTAGAAAATACATAAGTTAATAATTCTGTTGAATAAAGCACATTCTAAAATTTTCTAAAAATCATGTTTTAGAACAATTAATTTCCAAATATTTTTTTTCTGAACAACATTTTTTTCCTAAAATCGTTATGATTTAAATTCTAACATGAAATTAAATTTGTTCTCGTTAGGTCTCTGTATACAATATACAGTGAAATCCTCCTAAAAGTAAGACTAATTCTGTTTTAACTCTTATCCTGCTGTTCACGACAACCCTTTTCTTTGCAAGCAGTGTAGATCCAGATCAGATGGCTTCTGAAGAAGCCATCTGATCAGGATCTACACTGTTTGACATTCAATTTTTGAATTTGTAGGAATAAATTATATCAAGTAATCTAATTGGTTCTAAGTCAGAAATGGGTGTGGCTAAAATGAATATTCGGCAAGATAAGGGTTAAAAAGATTATGTAGAAGGTTGCAGTTATTCTTTCATTGCCTTTTCTGCATAGTGTCCTCTGGTCAGAGACCACTTTTGGGACTGTTCTAAAGTGGTCTTAACCCGTTTTGTTCCAGAAACCCCCAAAAATGGGTACCCTGGCAACCAGTGCAGGCCAAGATCAGATGCCGCATTCTGCAGTGTCTGATCAGGTACTGCACTATTTTGAAAAAGTTCTGCTATTTTCCTAATAAATTTCAAAGATAACACAAACTGTCACCCTTAAATTTCAAAATGGACTCCTGCTTTAAAAAAGGAGGAAGATTCCATTTGGTACAATAAAACTGCAAGCACTGCATGATGCCCCGCCACTACAATTACATCAAGCAAGTGCCATATCACAGTCAATATCACAGTCAATAAGAAATTCAAAGTTAGGATGCATTACTCTTTTCCTTAATAAAGTTGACAGGAATACATGACTGAGATGACTATTTTCAATGTTCAAACAGTCATGGCTCCAAAAGAAAGTAAATCAGAATAACAATTCTCATTTTCAGTTTTTGGGAGCCTGTGCCATTTAAAATAAAGTCAAGGTCTTCAAAATCTCATCATCCCTTTACCCTTTTTGTTCCAAATGGAATCATCCTCATTATATATAGCAGGAGTCCATTTCAAAATTAAGAGTTTTGTTTTCTTCAAAATTTATTTGGAAAATGGCTCAACTTTTCGCAAACAGTGTAGACCCTGATCATACATCACATTCTGTAGTGTCTGATCTGGGCCTGCACTGTTTGCCAATTACCCGTTTTGGTCTTTCCGGTACAAAATGGGTTACATGACTGAGATGACTATTTTCAATGGTCAAAGAGCCATGGCTCCAAAAGTAAGTAAACCAGAATTACAATTCTCATTTTCAGTTTTTGGAGGTCTGTGCCCTTTAAAATAAAGTCAATGTCTTCAAAACCTAATCAAATCTTTGATCAATTGCAAATAAGGTCAAGGTCATCAAAACCTAATGGCTGCATTCCCCCATCCAAGTATTATAACCATTTGAGTTTGGTCAGAATCAATTATTAGGTTCAGGAGATATAGTGCTTCAAACATACTACATGACAGAAATGGCTATGTTTAAGGTTCAAGGGCGATAACTCCAAAAGTAGGTAAATCAGAGTTATGGTTCATATGTTCTGCACATCATCTCAGGGTGCTCTACATATCTGTGAAGTTTCGTGAAAATATCTTAAATGGTATCAGAGTTACGGAGCAGACACGAAACTGATAGCAGCAGCTTTATTCAAAGTTCAAAGGGCAATAACTCCAAAAGTAGGAAAATCAGAGTTACGGTTCACATGTTCTGCATGTCCTCTCAAGGTGCTCTAAATATCTGTAAAGTTTCATGGAAATATCTCAAATGGCATCGAAAATACAGAGCGGACACAAAATTATGATAGAAATGTCTATTTTCAAAGGGCAACAACTCCAAAAGTAGGAAAATCAGAGTTATGGTTCATATGTTCTGCACATCGTCTCAGGGTGCTCTACATATCTGTGAAGTTTTGTGAAAATATCTCAAATGGTATCAGAGTTATGGAGCGGACAAGAAACTGATAGCAGCAGCTATATTCAAAGTTCAAAGGGCAATAACTCCAAAAGTAGGAAAATCATAGTTACGCTTCATATGTTCTGCTGCTCTACATATCTGTGAAGTTTCATGAAAATATCTCATATGGTATCGAAGTTATGGACCGGACACCAAACTATGACAAAAATGGCTATATTCAATGTTCAAGGGCAACAACTCCGAAACGTGGAAAATCAGAGTTACACTTCATACGTTCTGCAAGTCGTCTCATAGTGCTCTACATATCTGTGAAGTTTTGTGAAAATTTGTCAAATGGTATCAGTGTTATGGAGCGGACACGAAACTATGAGGCGTTGATGGATGGATGGACGTACGGATGGATGGACACTCAAAACTTTGGTGGATATAACAATATAGGAATTTTACTGTATAATCCTGTCTGTCCCAATATTTAGGATCATTACGGTCAGTTCAATTAAATTTTGTGCATTGCTAGTTTAGTTTTGCTAAATGTTCCTAAGATTTCAGCTCCTTTTATCTCAAACCAAATATTCCAGTCCCTTGGAGTTTGAGATAATGAGAGTTGACTGTTTATGTAGGGATAATTCAGGAAGAATTTTTCTAATTTTATTTTGAAAATTTATGTGATGTGTTCTCATTAGAATCCCTTTGACATGGCGATTCTGAGAACACAAAACATACTTTTATTCCATAGACGATCAAAAAAATATCCAATAGTCATTCCATTTTGTTCCTCACTTCGTGCAATAATTAACACTCTGTGGCTCAAACAATTTTTTTGGTCCCGAAGCTGTTTGAGCCATGAGTGTGTGAATTCGGGTTTAACGTCGCTTTCAACAATTTTTCAGTCATATCACGACGGTGTCTGGCTGCGACAGGGAGCTCAATGCTCTTTTTTATAGTGCTGCCTCACTGAAGTATCATGTCCCAAACACATTAAATGATACCACACCCAGTCACATTATCCTGACACTGGGTCGACCAATCCTAGCTCTACCCCTTAAATCTGAGTGCCAAGCGAGGAGCAGCTAGTTTGAGCCATGAAAGTCCCTGTGTATTTAAGTAATTTTTTCATGAGCTTTCAGTGAAATAGAGGATCATGAGTGTTCATGTATTATTGAATTTTTTTAAAAAGCTGAGGAAAATGAATAAAATGCAAAGCTGTGCAGGGCATTTTATCCCTTTTCCACGAGTTTAATAAATTCAATAATACATGAGGATAAATGCAAGATTCTATTTAAGAAATGAAATTTATTTTTCTGCAATTCATGGAAGTATAAACGCAGTGGATCGCATGCAAAGTAGTTTGCTAGCGACCCACTGTCGTTCATACTTTCATGAAAAGCAGAAAAATTAAGTTTATTTTTTATATTTACATTATTTGCCCCACATCACTGGGCGAAGAAATGCTTGTAGAGCAAACTTTTAAAACTGAAAAACATTTACACGCTGTTTTCCTACAAAGAGCGGAGCAGCGTTGACGTCATCAACGCCCGTAGAGAACAATGGTTTAGAATGATGTCACTTAACGTCAATGAAAATCATGTGATTTGATGCGTTCATTGACGTATGAACGCAATTGTTTTCTATAGGTTTACATTAGACCTAACACTGGAAATGTAAATATTAACATATGACATTTAAAATGCATTTTATTCACGTCTGTTTTGCAAAAAATTTCAATATTCCACCATTAGTAAATGCAACACCATTAAGGATGTTGTACATGTAACGTTACGGGACACATCTGACTAATTTGCATATTTAATCCACTAGTGGATTATCAAATTCATTACATGGCATTATTACATTCTCAGACTCAGTCATATGATAAATCAATTTATAAAGTAAATACATTTCTAGGCATTAAATATTGTTATTTACCAGGCAACATAGGATCCATGTCTTTGATTGGCTGTGTGACTAGGTAGAAATGTTCACAAGGATGGACTGGTACTCTGACCTTTGGCATGGATCGCTTCCCCAACTCTCGAGCCCACTAAAAACGGAATAACTTTTTAAGTGTATATCATACTAGCAGATAAAATAAGGCTTGCTAGACAGACAATTCACATGAAATATCAAGCTTTTTCTCTCTGAAAAACATGAAAACAAAAATATAGACTGTCGTTTGCACTAGAAATTTTTGTAGCACTTGAAGGGCTAGCAGCCATCTATTGATATTAACCCTTATCCCGCTGAATAAATTAATTGAGCCACACTCATTGCTAACTATCAATCAATCAATCAAATTACTTCATTAAATGTATTTGTTAAATTCACAAACTACATGACAAACAGTTTAGTTCCTGATCAGATGGCTTGTTCAGAAGCCATCTGATCTGGATTTACACTGTTTGCTAAGACAGTGGTTGTTGTGAACAGCAGGATAAGGGTTGATATAAATCATGACCACACGAAAGCAAATTATGGTTATTGCGTTTGCACAAATTGTTTAATGATGTCATTAATGATGTATTATTTTTTCGAAAAAAAAGACAGATTTTGTTTGGTTTTAAAACAAACAGACTAGTCAACACTATTTAACCTTCAGCCTGCTGTAGGCGACAAGCCCTATCTTTGCAAACAGTGTAGATCCAGATCAGATGGCTTCTGAAGAAGCCATCTGATCAGGATCTACAATGTTTGACATTCAGTTTATGAATTTGTTAAAATAAATTTCACCAAGTTATCTGATTGGTTCAAAGTCAGAAATGGGTGTGGCTTAATTGAATATTCAGCAGGTTAAAGGTTAAGTCAAGTCCAGCTGATCAGCCATGAACAGGCTTATACATAAGTGGTAACACAGTACAGTACGTGATTTTTTTTTCATCAAAAACTGACAGCCTCCATTCTTGATAGATGCGTTCTGTGTAAGCGTATATGCAGACTGATATGAGTCTATGTTAAAGGCACATGTTCAAAGACATTTTGACAAGCCGTGGCTCATTTTCTTCGGTAACTCACCATTCCCGTACAATTTACAAAGTAGTCACACTTAACATCACCATGTGTTGTCTCAACACTGGACACTTTGTCATCTACTGTCTGTACCGATCTCACACCTATACCTTCAAATATCTTCACACCTGGAAAATACAGTATTCACTGTACTTCAATTGTTCGAACACCTTTGGGACCAAGAAAATCTGTTCAAGACAGGGATAGTTCAAGCCACTGATGACTACTTCCAGGAGGTGGATAATTTTAGACTTCTTTTCAGTGTTCCGTAATATAAATGTATGCTGTGTGTACTCATTAGAATCACCTCATTGAGGTGATTCTAAAGAGTACACACAGCATGCATTTGCAAGGTGAAAGTAGAAAATATCCCAAATATTCCCTCACCACATCATATGTAGAGAATTTCCCTATGGACTCAAGTGCAGGTTCGACTCAGCCATGGTAAATGAACCATCAGTGTTTGAGCCATCAAAGTTCTACTATATGTATTTGGACAGACAGGCTTGAGCAAAGAAAGTAGACCCAGATCAAACTTTTTGACAGGTCTACACAATATGCCACTTATCAAGCTATTGTGGTAAATCAACCTGAGCAAAAGAAAAGGTATGACAAGTATCCAAATATTTAGGGTAAATACAGTATACATTATGACTCATCACCAGAAAACTTGTCTTTAAGGTTTCCAACCAGGTAAGATAAACTAGCCTGCTCAGCCACACAGACTGGCAAGGGTCTTGAAATTTTAGATATAGAAACTACAGATGTACTATTCAAACAGTGAACACAAAGGTGCGGATCAGAATGCACAGATGCACAGGCTGATCTGCACCATTGCTGTTTGCAAATGGCAAAAACAGGTTTTCTCAAGACATGGATCATATATGGTAATACAGTCAAACCTGTCTTAAGCAAGCGGTCATGGGATATTTCAAAATCGCTTGCTTAAGACAGGTGCTTGCTTAATACAGGTGAGTCTGGGACTGGGGATTTTTGAGGTTTTAGGGGAACTGTTTCCTCCCTGCCAAGGGCACTCATCAGGTGGCTTATCTGACTACCACTACAGTTTTTTCCATGATAACAAAAATCTAAGACACTGATAGGGATACTAACATATGATATTGAAGAATGTAGCAAAGAAATTTTGGTCAGTGTTTGAAAGGACTCGGGCCTTTAAGGGATTCATTTGAAACAAAGGCTAAAAACACAATGGGGTGGAGTGGGGGGATTGGTGACACCCTTTTTCCCATGATTCCAAAGATAGGTTACATACTTTATCCAAGGATTCCAATTAAATAGGAGACACAAAACATCATTGGCTAGTTTCAGATAGAAAAGAACTTTGATGAATGATGAAAGGCCATTAGTTACAAACTTGAGTCGGCAATTAATGTAAACAAAAGGGTGACGATGGTACTAATTAATGACAGTTTTGACATGTCCCTTGATGATTTTCCCCCATTCAACCATGTTTTCTCACCTTTATATTGTCAAACAAACAACTGCCAGTCAATGATGATGATAATTACACTCACCTGTCTAATTGTGGAGACATTATTGGCATTTAACAAAACATAAAAGAAACAATGATTTCTCGAGGTTTGTTCCGATGTGGTATCTGTTTTTAAAACCGGGAAACAGACTTTACTATTTCTGTTACCGTGTTCGATTAGCGCCATGCAACAGATTTGGCCATTTGGAATACGGTGCGGTGCGGTAAAAGGTTCGACAGAATAGCGAAAATTGCACCCAACGTACAACCGGTTTATAAAAAACACAAACTGCAGAAATCAATCAATCTGCCCGCACCTGAAAAATCAAATGGCCGCTAAAGATTATATTTTGGCTTTTTGGGATAGAAAAGGCTTGACCTTTGGCCGCGTTTGACAGGTGCACGCTTAACAGAGGGAATTTTGCATTGAATACTATCGGGGGGATATGGCATTGGCCGTTTAAGAGAGGGTCACGCTTAATAGAGGTGGCCGGGAGACCAGGTTAGACTGTACATACATCCATACATATGTACAGGATTATTTCAATTTGGTTTGTTTAGATGTTTAACAGCCCAATCAATACTATGGAGGTCATGACAATCTGGTCAGTTTACCAAATCATACTTTCCTTAAACAGGCTAATAAATAAAGAATTTATCAAAACAGTGCACATTTTGTCAAAAAACTGATGACCGCTCTTCCTGAATCAGAGGAAGGTAGAGAATGACCACAGAAAATATTTCATGATCAATCTCCAAATCAGCTACGGAGATCATATCCACCACTGGCCGGATGGATGTGCATCCAAATCGTCACATGATGCAAGATCCTACTACCATAATGCCGTGAGACGCCAAGTTCTGCAACGGAAGGTCTGGTGGTTTTTCTCCAGGTCCTCCGGTTTTTGCCCAGCTCTGATTAACAATCGGCTCGATATGAGTGAAAAAATCTTGAAAGGGCCGTAAAACCAAAACCAAAAAAAACTACCATAATGCCATGTTACAGGACAGTTGCACCATGCAGTTTCCATTTGCTCTTAGCACTTAAAATGCTAAACACTACATCTGTGATCTGCCAGTTACTGTAAAAGTCATTGTTACAAACAGTGTGGACCCAAATCAGACTGCTCCTCTTCGAGCAGTCTTATCTGCATCCTCACTGTTTGCCTGTATGTTAAAACATCTTTAAACTAGACAATCAAGTGAGCATATGCTCACTAATACCCCCGGCTACAGCCATCAGTAAAACATGAGCCAAAGAAACATACAGTCGAGTTCATACAACCGTCTTTTGAGCAGAAATGAAGAAAACTGTGAAAGTTACAGAGCAGACAAAGTGTATGGTAACAATGGCCATTTTCAATATTCAAAGGGCAATAACTCTGAAAGTAGGAAAGCAAGAGTTATGGTTCATGTGTTCTGCATGTCGTCTCATGGTGTTTAACATTTGTGTGAAGTTTCATGAAAAATATGTCAAGCTTTTCAAATGTGATGGAGAGGACACGAAGATGTTAACGGACACATAATTTACTATGTTCAAAGGGAAATAATTAAAGTATGTTCAAAGAGAAATAATTCATAAAGCATGCAAACCACAGTTATGGTTCTTGTGTTCTGTCCATCCTATTATTGTGCTTTACATTTGTTTGAAATTTCATGAAATTATCTCAAACAGTTTGAAAGTTACGGAGCGGACACAAAAGTATGGTAAAAATGGCCATTTTCAATATTCAAAGGGCAATAACTCTGAAAGTAGGAAAGCAAGAGTTATGGTTCATGTGTTCTGCACGTCGTCTCATGGTGTTCAACATTTGTGTGGAGTTTCATGAAAATATGTCAAGCCGTTTAAAAGTAATGGAGAAGACACGAAGATGTTAACAGACACATAATTTACTATCTTCAAAGGGAAATAATTTATAGTATGCAAACAAGAGTTATGGTTCTTATGTTCTGCCCATCCTATTATCTTGCTTTACATTTTTTTGAAGTTTCATGAAATTATCTCAAACGGTTTTAAAGTTACAGAGCGGACACAAGTGTATGGTAAAAATTGCAAGTTATAATATTCAAAGGGCAATAATAAGTAGAAAAGAAAGAGTTATGGTTCATGTGTTCTGCATGTCGTCTCATGGTGTTTATCATTTGCGTGAAGTTTCATGAAAATATGTCAAGGCGTTCAAAAGTTATGGAGCGGACATGAGAATGTTAGCAGACATATAATTCACTATGTTCAAAGTGAAATAATTCATAAAGCATGCAAACCACAGTTATGGTTCTTGTGTTCTGCCATTTTCAATATTCAAAGGGCAATAGCTCTGAAAGTAGGAAAGCAAGAGTTACGGTTCATGTGTTCTGCACGTCGTCTCATGGTGTTTAACATTTATGTGAAGTTTCATGAAAATATGTCGAGCAGTTTAAAAGTTATGGAGCGGACAAGAAAATGTTGACAGACACACACACACACACACAGAGAAAAGACGAAAACTATATACCCCCATGGCATAATCCGTATGCTGGGGGTATAAAAATCTGTAAGAAGATTCAGCAGACTACATACAGATGTCATTTTTCACAGGCAGTTTTTCACAGCATCCTAAGCTTCAATATAACTATTTGTCCTGCAATGATCTTTGACACATTTTTAACTTTTGTCTGTTTCTTTGTTTGGAGTTTAATGGTCCAGTCAGCACTAGTTAGGTCATAATGAGCTGGTTAGTTTACCTTACCACACTTTTCTTAGTCAAGCTTATACATAAGTGGTAAACCAGCATAGTGCATATTCTTTCACCAGAAACTGGCAATTGCCCTTCTTAAATCAGAATAAGTGAGGCAATGACTGCAGGAAAGATTTCATGACCAATGTTGCTGACCTGGCAGATATCGAACACGCAGCCTCCTGATCACCATTCAGTAGCAAGCTACAAAGATGTACCTTTCTGTTTAGCTTTCCTTGCAAATGTCTGTACAACATCTGGGGCAGTCACAACACCATCATTGGGATACCAGAGACCACCCTGAAACATTAAGAGATGGTGAAACAAAGTCTTAACCCTTTAGGTGCTGCAAAAAAAATGACCATGAAACTAGAGCTGTCAGTGAAACTGACTAGGGCCCCGGCAGGGCTATCAGAGGAGTAAAAATTTGTGGACGGACAGACGGACAGACAGACAGACAGATAGACAGACGGACAGAGTGATTACTATAGGGCACCCACACTTTCAGTGCAGGGCCCTAATTAAGCACCCCCACTAAACCTCACTTTATATAGAGAAAACTGGGATTTACATTATTTTCCTTATTTCTGCTCCAAGACATGGGTTGTAGGTATTCAATGAGGCTTCATCAGAAAAGTACCCATTTTGGAGATGTGAAAAAATGCACTATGTTGCATGGATGTGTTATCGTAATGGTCTACAGCAGATGGCAATCTATATTTTTTTTCTTTATTACTTTTTCAACAAAACTAATTAGGCTTGGCATTTCATGTGAATCATAGGCCCAGCAGACAACCCACATGTAATGTCAAGCCTTTTTTGCTGACAAATAAGAACAGAAGACTTTAAAAATGTGTATGCTATAAATGCTTAGCACTTGGAAGTGTTAACCCATTATGTCCCACATAAAATCTTTTGCCCGGTAGCAGGAGATCATTTTGAAATTTTATTATTTTAAGAAATTAGCCGGCATATAAAATCGCATACAACTAGACAATCAAGTGAGCATATATCAAGTGAGCATATGCTCACTAATACCCCCGGCTACAGCCATCAGTAAAACATGAGCCAAAGAAACATCTCAAACGGTTTTAAATTTAGGGAGCGAACACAAGTGTATGGTAAAAATGGCCATTTTCAATATCCAAAGGGCAATAAGTCTGAAAGTAGAAAAGCAAGAGTAATGGTTCATGTGTTCTGCACATCATCTCATGGTGTTTAACATTTGTGTGAAGTTTCATGAAAATATGTCCAGCAGTTTAAAAGATATGAAGCGGACACGAAGATGTTAACAGACACATAATTTACTGTGTTCAAAGGAAAATAATTTATAAAGTATGCAAACAAGAGTTATGGTTCTTGTGTTCTGCCTATCCTATTATCTTGCTTTACATTTGTTTGAAGTTTCATGAAATTATCTCAAACTGTTTTAAAGTTACAGAGCGGACACAAGTGTATGGTAAAAATGGCCATTTTCAATATTCAAAGGGCAATAACTCTGGAAGTAGGAAAGCAAGAGTTACGGTTTACGTGTTCTGCACATCGTCTCATGGTGTTTAACATTTATGTGAAGTTTCAGGAAAATATGTCAAGTAGTTTAAAAGTTATGGAGCGGACAAGAAAATGTTAACAGACACACACACACACAGAAAAGACAAACTATATACCCCCATGGCATACTCCGTATGCCGGGAGTATAATCATGTAAAATCCCATTGAACAAGAAAGCAGTCTAAGGGACAGCCAAATCCCCCGCCGTACTTTGTATCAAGGCTCAAACTTGTGACCTTCACCTGTGATCTTGACCTTGAGTTGGCATTGTTTTTTAAGGGTTCTGCACATCAGCTCAATGAGGGGGTATATTTCACAAAAGTTTAATGAAAATCCTTCCAGGGGTAAAGGAGATATGGAATGGATACAAAATTCCAAGTTTCAAACTTGTGACCTTCAAATGTGACCTTGATCTTGAGTTGGCATGGTTTATTATGGGTTCTGCACATCAGCTCACTGAGGGGGGATATTTCACCAAACTTCAATGAAAATCCTTCCAGGGGTAAAGGAGATATGAAACAGACACAAAATTCAAAGTTTCAAAATCGTGAACTTCACCTGTGACCTTGACTTTGAGTTGGCATGGTTAATTTATGGGTTCTGCACATCAGCTCACTGAGGGGGATATTTGAAGAAAGTTTACTGAAAATCCTTCCAGAGGTAAAGGAGATATGGAATGGACACAAAATACAAAGTTTCAAACTCTTGATCTTCAACTGTGACCTTGAGCTTGAGTCGGCATGGTTTATTTATATTCTGCATATCAGCTCACTGAGGGGGACATTTGACCAAACTTTAATGAAAATTCTTTGAAGGGTAAAGGAGATATGGAACAGACACAAAATTCAAAGTTTCAAACTGGTGACCTTCCAATGTGACCTTTACCTGGTGTCGGCATGGTTTATTTATGGGCTCTGCACATCAGCTCACTGAGGAGGATAATTGACCAAAGTTTAATGAAAATCCTTTCAGGGGTAAAGGAGATATGGAATGGACACAAAATTCAAATTTTAAACTCTTGACCTTCAAATGTGACCTTCACCCTGAGACAGCATGGTTCATTTATAGGTTCTACACATCAGCTCACTGAGGGGGATAATTGACCAAAGTTTAATGAGAATCCTTGCAGGGATAAAGGAGATATGGAACGAACACAAAATTAAAAGTTTCACTCTTGACCTTCAAATGTAACCTTGAACTTGAGTCGACATGGTTCATTTATGGGTTCTGCACATCAGCTCACTGAAAAGTGTATTTGACAAAAGTTTATTGAAAATCCTTCCAAGGGTAAAGGAGATATGGAGCAGACACAAAATTCAAAGTTTCAAAAGCGTGACCTTCAACTGTGACCTTGACCTTGTGTCGGCATGGTTCATTTATGGGTTCTGCACATCAGCTCACTGAGACAAATAACATACCGAAGTTTAATGAAAATCTATCAAGGGGTTCAGGAGATGTGGAGTGGACAAGTGTTACACACAGACATGGACAAAGGCCATTCCTATAATCTACGCTCTGCTTCGTGTTAAGGGATTAAAAAACACATTTTATACATTAAAAGCATTGAAAACTTAGCATTTAAACACTATGCAAGAAACATAACTAATTGTATAGCAGCATACCTGCAGGTCAGTGTAGCGTATCCAGGGACATTTCTCTTTGATATCCTTTGGTAAGAGCAGTTCTACTTCTTCACCCAGTGCCCTACAAGAAAAGAATGTGTGCTTGATTAATACATCCTAACACAAGTCTATGATACATACTACAAAGGCGGGTGGTTGATTATATTTCATACCTATCATTCTAAAAACCTATATGGGAAACAAGAAATCCGCTGAAGTCTTTGCTGTGCCTGACAGGGCAAAATCTAACTGATAAACACAACAGCCCCTACCTTTACAACAAGAGGGCCATGATGGCCCTGGATCGCTCACCTGATCCGTAGTGTAACAAGTGGGCCCCAGAGAGGGCCATTATTGGCCCCAGGGCTTTAATGTGCATAATGGTGAGGGAGGTCTTAAAGGTGAAGCTTCATACCAAACATCAACAAAGGCTATAATTTGCACAATCTTGGCAAAGGTCCACTAGATGAAGCTACACATCAAATATCAAAGACCTGGGCCTTGCGGTTTCAGAGAAGAAGAAATTTTTTAAAGATATTCCCTACATAAGCCTATGCAAAACCAAATGGCCCCGGGGCTATATAAATCTATGTAAAACCAAAGGGCCCCGGGGTGGGGGCAATTGTGGCCCCAGGGCTATAATTTGAACAATCTTGGTAGAGGTCCATTAGATGAAGCTTCATACCAAATTTCAAAGTCCTGGGCCTTGTGGTTTCAGAGAAGAAGATTTTTAAAGATTATCCCTATATAAGCCTAAGTAAAACCAAAGGGCCCCAGCACTATAATTTGAATCATCTTGGTAGGGGTCCTTTAGAAGAAGCTTCATACCAAATATAAAATACCTAGGACTTGTGGTTTCAGAGAAGAAGATTTTTAAAGATTTTCCATATATAAGTCTATGTAAAACCAAAAGGCCCCGGAGCAGGGGCATTTTTGGCCCAAGGGCTATAATTTGATAATTTGAACAATCTTGGTTCTATATAAGCCTTGGTAAAACCAAAGGGCCCCGGGGCGGGGCCACTTTTGGCCCCAGCACTATCATTTGAATCATCTTGGTAGGGGTCCTTTAGAAGAAGCTTCATACCAAATATAAAAAACCTAGGACTTGTGGTTTCAGAGAAGAAGATTTTTAAAGATTTTCCCTATATAAGCCTATGTAAAACCAAAGGGCCCCGGGGCAGGGGCATTTTTTGCCCCAGCACTATAATTTGAACAATCTTGGTAGGGGTCAACTAGATGAAGCTTCACACCAAATATCAAAGTCCTGGGCCTTGGGGTTTCAGAGAAGAAGATTTTTAAAGATTTTCCCTATATAAGCCTTTGTAAAACCAAAGGTCCCCCGGGCGGGGACATTTTTGGCCTCAGCACTATAATTTGAATAATCTTGGTAGGGGTCCACTAGATGAAGCTTCATACCAAATATAAAAGACCTAGGCCTTGTGGTTTCAGAGAAGGTTTTTAGAGATTTTCCCTATAAATGTCTATGTGAAACCAAAGGGCCCCGGGGCGGGGGCATTTTTGGCCCAAGGGCTATAATCTGAACAATCTTGGTAGAGGTCCATTAGATGAAGCTTAATTCTAAATATCAAAGTCCTGGGCCTTGCGGTTTCAGAGAAGATTTTTAAAAGTTTTGCCTATATAAGCCTATGTAAAACCAAAGGGCCCCAAGGCAGGGGCATTTTTGGCCCCAGCACTATAATTTGAACAATCTTGTTAGGGGTCCACTAGATGGCGCTTCATACCAAATATCAAAGACCTGGGCCTTGTGGTTTCAGAGAAGAAGATTTTTAAAGATTTTCCCTATATAAGCTTATGTAAAACCAAAGGGCCCCGGGGCAGGGGCATTTTTGGCCCCAGCACTATAATTTGAACAATCTTGGTAGGGGTCCACTAGATGAAGCTTCATACCAAATATCAAAGACCTGGGCCTTGTGGTTTCAGAGAAGAAGATTTTTTAAGATTTTCTCTATATAAGCCAATGTAAAACCAAAGGGCCCCGTGGCGGGGGCATTTTTTGTCCCAGCATTATAATTTGAACGATCTTGGTAGGGGTCCACTAGATGAAGCTTCATACCAAATATCAAAGTCCTGGGCCTTGTGGTTTCAGAGAAGAAGATTTTTAAAGATTTTCCCTATATAAGCCTATGTAAAACCAAAGGGCCCCGGGGCGGGGGCATTTTTGGCCCCAGCACTATAATTTGAACAATCTTGTTAGGGGTCCACTAGATGAAGCTTCATACCAAATATCAAAGACCTGGGCCTTGTGGTTTCAGAGAAGAAGATTTTTAAAGATTTTCCCTATATAAGCCAATGTAAAACCAAAGGGCCCCGTGGCGGGGGCATTTTTTGTCCCAGCACTATAATTTGAACAATCTTGGTAGGGGTCCACTAGATGAAGCTTCATACCAAATATCAAAGTCCTGGGCCTTGTGGTTTCAGAGAAGAAGATTTTTAAAGATTTTCCCTATATAAGCCTATGTAAAACCAAAGGGCCCTGGGGCGGGGGCATTTTTTGCCCCAACACTATAATTTGAACAATCTTGGTAGGGGTCCACTAGATGAAGCTTCATACCAAATATCAAAGACCTGGGCCTTGTGGTTTCAGAGAAGAAGATTTTTTAAGTTTTTGGTGAAAAAAATCTATTTTTGGCTCCTGTGACCTAGATGTGCAACGGACCGGAACCATTTGAACAACTTTGAAAGGGGACCACCTAAGGATCATTCCTGTGAAGTTTGGTCAAAATCCGATCAGTGGTTTAGGAGGAGATGTCGTTTAAAGAAATTGTTTACGCACGCACGGACGGACGCACGCACGACGGACAACGGACAAAAAGTGATCCCAAAAGCTCACCTCGTCACTACGTGACGGTGAGCTAAAAAGTGTAGATCCTGATCAGAAGGCTTCTTTAGATTCAATTAAAGAAAAACACCATGACAAGATGTCAGATGAAAAAACATGTACTTGTCTAACAATTCTCCATCATTTAATTGTATTTCCTTTTCATACATCCATATTGAGCTGCTATCAGTTATAACATATTTTTGTCTGTCTATATCATATATCATCTCATACATTTCCCTCTACTGAACAGCCACCTCCATCAGGCAGCAAGTTATATAGAGAATACCAGATTTGTGTCTTTTGATATTAAATTTATCAGGCAAGGCTTCGAGAACGCTTGTAGACTCGCGAGGCTTGCTGAGCATTCTACATGCATTCTCGAAGCATGCATTTTCATGATAAACTTGATATCAAATGACACGAATCTGGTATTCTATTTATCAGTGTATCCACTTTTACACTCTTAAATTGGCAATTTACGATCCGCTCAGTGCATCTCAGCATTCCAGCATGCAATAATCCAAAAGTATTGCATATTAGTATCAGCAGACGATAATTTTTTCCATTGATATCTTTTTCAAGTAATTTTTCCAAATTTTCCAGTAATTATAACATTTTTGCCAATTTTTCCAGTCGTCCGTGTTCATAAAAGTGCAATGTCACATTGACCTAATAAAGCTAACTTGTCCTGAGACAGCATATCTTTATCAGGTCAAGGTGTTACAATGCATATAACATAGGGGGTAACTAATAGTGTTTTCTCTGATGTGGCTGCTTAATGGAGGTTACACTGTCTAGTTTTAATTAGCTTGAACCACAGTGATTTGGTGAATGCATTGATGAAATTATCAATCTTGAAAACCTAATACAGTGGAACTTCAATGGCTCAAACACTGTTGCCTCGTTTACCATGGCTGAGTCCAACCCCGTTTTGAGTCCCTAGGGAATTCCTCTGCAAAAGAAGTATTGCAGGATAATTAAGGAGATTTTATACTTTTATCTTGCAAATGTAAACATGCTATGTTTATTCATTAAAATTGCCTCAATGAGGCATTATAATGAGTACACACAGCATACATTTTTATTATAGAACACCAAAAGGATATCCCAAAATTACCCTGTTATGCCTCCTGGCAGTAACCCTCAGTGGCTTGAACAACCCCTGTCTCTGACGGACTTTCGTGGTCTAAAAGGTGTTCGAGCCATTGAAGTTTGACTATCCTTTGTATACTTCAGCAAAAGTAAGTTACTGTGACCTATGTTCATGAATGGTGACCTGTAGTGGTTTTGTGTATGCACTGATGAAGTCTTATAGATCTGAAGCTTACAGAAGCTGAGATTTGATTAACTGCCTTATTTACCTTATATATTCAGACAGACAGGCCTCAGTGAACAATGTAGACCCAGATATGATGCAGCAAAAGGTGGCATCTCATCAAGGTCTTCACTGTATTCCACTTAACCAGCTATTTTAACTCTTTCTGTACCAAATGGAATCTTCCTCCTTACATATAGCAAAATTTGTTTGTTTTGTTTGTTTGATTTGCGGTTTAACATCCCTGTCAACACTGTAAAGGTCATTCTGGAGAAGTTGCTTCCAATTTTGTGGGACTTTTAACCGACATTGAGATGAAATGACATCTCAAGCCCTGCCGCCCAATGAAACCAATAGGGTTTATAAGCATGGATGGGCCGACTCGCACCGCTTTGCCTGGGCAGGCTTAGATTCTCTAAGCGGTTTACCACTACTCGTGTGCGGGTCGGTTTCAGCTCTGCGTGGAAGCATCATGCAGCCCATCTATTTCTTCAAGCCCCGATGGGCGGGGGCCGACATATAGCAAAATATATATTCAAAATTTAGAGGTGTAAGGCTGTGTTTTCATCAAAATTTATTTGGAAAATGACTGAATTTTTAGCAAACAATGGCAGTCCTGATCAGAAGCCGCATCTGATATGGCCTGCAATGTTTGCTAGGGTACCCGTTTTGGGGTTTCTGGTACAAAATGGGTTAAGACACAATATTGGGTAGTAAATTATATACTTGCTCAAATTTTAGAATAAGTATGGCAAGGAGTTGGGGTGTCCATACACCCTGGGTAAATATGCTTTACATGGTTTCAGTTTTGAATCCAGCAATAGTGTTATAGAGGTTTGAGGAGGCAGCTTTGTACTTACGTTGCCAGTGCGCACTTTCTCTTCAACTGAGTGAGCCTGTCTTTACTCTGAGCCACCTCAATACTGCCACACCTCTTCCAACCTGACAAAATTAAATGAGACACGGCATGAGATAATAGCCTTTAGCATTCCCTGTTTTTTGTTCTTCAAATGCATGGGTGCGGTCAACAAGCAGAGCTAGACATACAATGTCTTCTCTACATGTCGCTCTGGCAAGACTGCATTTAGCCCATAAAATGCCAATCACAACAAGTGTTGTCTGCTTTGTCGTCTGCCAAGTACTTTAAAATTAGTTTTTGCGAACAGTTTGGACCCAGATCAGACTGCTCCTCTAGGAGCAGTCTGATCTGGGCCCACACTGTCTGCCTGTATGCAAAAATATTTTTAAAAAGTTTACAAGAAGATTCAGCAGACGACATAAGCAGTTAACATTTTCAGATGTTGTTTTCCTCGACAGCTTAAAGGGGTTAATGGCTGCCTATATGATAAATAACCTTATGTCTCATGAGCTGCATGCCAAAACCGTCAAGTTTGCAAGAAGACTCAGCACACGACATCAGTAGACGATATTTTCAGATGTTGTTTTCCTCAGCAGCTTAAGGGTTAATGGCTGCCTATATGATAAGCAACCTTGTGTCTCATGAAAAAACCTCCAGGAAAATCTGCATGACCAGCAATGACTAAGAGCATCATGTGCATCCAGCCAGTCTGGCCACAGTCATCACTGATCAGACTGCCAAGATAGCAGGCTAGATTTGTCATGCTCCTGCTTAAAATTTAACCCTTAAAACGCCGAGAAAATCTACATCTGAAAATGTCGTCTGCATATGTCTTCTGCTGAATCTTCTTGCAAACTTTCTTCTTGCAAACTTTTTAAAAATATTTTTGCATACAGGTAAACAGTATGAACCCAGATCAGACAGTCTGATCTGGATTCACACTGTTTGCAAAAATGAGTTTCAAAGTAACTGGCAGACGACAAAGCAGATTACAATTTTTCGGATTGGCATCTTATGGGGTAAGTTGAATGGATATACTTTCAGAGGCTTGGTCTGTCCTATCAACAGGAGTCCTTGAAGGAAAGAGCAAATTCTTTCCCTTTTCCTGTGGATCCTCTCAATCCCCTTTTTGGCACTGAATGGTATCTTCCCCTTTAATACAGTGGGAGTCCAATTCACAATACTAAGGCCTAAAATACCCAGTTTCGTCTTTGCATTTTCCTATAGTAATTTCGCATTTTAATTAAATTTTAGTAGTTTTAGGCATTTAGTACCTTTCAAAATACAGAGCTGACATTTTTAAGCATCTAAAATGAATTATGATATACAGTGCAAGTCTCAACATGACAATTTTATTAACAAAACACAAAAACAAAAACACATAAAAAATATAGGCCCGACCCTGTTTTTTTTTTCGGGAGAAAAAATAAATAATAAAAAAAGTTTCTGCTACCTACCGACCAAAATTTTTTTCAGCATGTTAGCGGAAACACAGCTATTTGTTTTTTAATGCCTAAGGGTGTTAGGTTCAGTTATTTTTAGATATTTATTTTTAGAAAATGATTGAATGATTGACTTGTGTTTTATGATGCATCATCACAAAGTGTGCCATACTGCACTGAATTATTCAGACAGAGAAGGTGCATTCTGCAGTATCTGATCTGGGCCTGCAATGCTTGCCTATGACCAGTTTTGGAGTTCTATTTAAAATCTAGCTGAATAGTGATGCCATCTTTTATTTATCAATTTTTGTATGTTTTTATTTTTTATTTTTTTGTATTCTGCATAATGTATATGTACATGTATTCATTTTGGATTGACTACAACATATTTCTATAGGTAAAACAGCTTTTTCCTTACATCTCATGACTAGTACAGTAAAATGACTGTGGTTTATCTCACCTACTCCCCCATCTTCTTCTTGTTCAAACTGCTGGTAGAGGTCTCTGCTGTAGCGTAACACTCGTGAAAAAGATTCATGCTCCCTCCCAACACCAATCAAACCAACAGAGTGCCAGGTAGTGCCACAAGCTAACCTGCAATAAGACATGAATGTGCTTCATTACAAAAACACGCCTATACAAATACATTGTAACATTTATCACAAAAAAATGGAGATTTTAAGGTGAAAAATTGTGATATTTTTTCTTATTTCTACTCAAAATATAGATTGTGGGTGCTCGTTAGAACAGCCTCATTGAGGCGGTTCTAACAAGTACCCACAATCTATATTTTAGAGCAGAAATACGAAAAATAAGGTTTACCCCTGCAAACCCCAGTTTTATTATATAAAAGTGGGGTTTAAAGGGGTCAAAACTATATAGGCGTGTTCACGTGATGTGTTTTTTATCCTGCCACCATTTGAAGAAGAGTGGTGGAAGGGCATATAGTGTTACCCCTGTCTGTCCTTCCGCACCATCATCTGCATCCATGTCAAAAATGGTTCTGCCTTTAAGTTAAGTCATTTGGACACAATTCTAGTCTTTTCTTTTAGAGTACCCAAATGAACAAGATAAAAATGCTTTATAGAGGGCTGCCTCCCTTGGCTTAAAAAAAGCTTGCCTCCCATAAAAATGATTTTTTTTTTTGTTTGATTTGAGGTTTAATGTCCCGGTCAACATTGCATGGTCATTTTGGAGATGTTGCTTCCAATTTTGTGGGACTTTTACCTGACACTGAGATGAAATGACATCTCAAGCCCTGTCGCCTGATGAAACCCATTAGGTTTGTAAGCATGGACGGTCAGACTCGCACCGCTTTGGCTGGGCAAGCTTAGATCCTCTAAGTGGTTTACCAGTACTCGTGTGCGGTCAGTTTCAGCTCTGGGTGGAAATATCATGCAGCCCAACTATTTCTTCAAGCCACGATGGGCTGGGGTCGCCTGAATCCATTCCACTTAAGAATATTGCTGTTGTTGATGTTGTTTTATGGCCTTTTCAAGATTATTTCACATACTGAGTTCGTTGGTAACCTTTTCTGCACTCTAGGGGCATAATTGTGACTGTCCAGCAGAGCACCATAGTCACATTTTTGCAACTTGGAGGACCAATGTGATTCTGTCTTTGCGATCAACAAATTAAAGGAAATAACTAGCTCAAGAATGCTGCAAATCATTAGGCAAGACCTTGTTTGGATCAAACAAGCCTTTACTTTTAACCCTTATCTTGCTGTTCACGACAACCCCTATCTTTGGAAACAGTGTAGATCCAGATCAGATGGCTTCTGAAGAAGCCATCCGATCAGGATCTACACTGTTTGACATTCGGTTTATGAGTTTGTAGGAATAAATTACATCAAGTAATCTGATTGGTTCAAAGTCACAGATGGATTTGGCTAAAATGAATATTCAGCAAGAGAAGGGTTAAATAAGAGCACCACAAGTAGGCCCTATGTTCGTCTGTTTTTTCATATGTCACAAAGGGAGAAAAATCAGTCAAATTGCATGATAGAGTTATGGAACTTGGTCAGAATGTAGCTCTTGTGATCATACAGCTCTCTGTCACGTTTCAGGAGGCTAGGGCAAATACTGTTTGCTTGAAAGCTCTGTTATAAATAGTATTTTATAGAACAACAACAAGATTGTCATATATATTTATTTATTGAACAAGATTGCCAATCAGACACCAGCTCAGCTAAACAGAAGCAAATTATTGTGATGCATTTTGTTCTGGGTTAAGTGCTCTGTAACCCAGTAACAAGTTGCCAAAATTACATATGTAATGGAACCAAAATATGGACTAAGTGCTCTGTAACCCAGTAACAGGTTGCCAAAATTACATATGTAATGGAACCAAAATGTACTTTTTGGGGTTGTCTCGGCGGTTATTCAGAGAACGTCCGGATAGTTCTAGAAAGTAAGCCTGGAGACAAATTTTGGAGGAGCCATAGCAGGTGTTCAGAGAGATTCTGCAGTATTCTCTAGAACGGTTGCTTGTGGCCCGAAAGATGACAGATTTAGCTGAGAGGACTTGAAATGAGAGAAAAAAATGTATTCAAGGAAAAAAAATAGAAAAGGGGAGATCATTCAGCCAAAATCAACAATAGTTATGGCCCTTGGTCAGAATGTAGCTCTTGTAATCACGGGTGTGTTTATGAAGTTTCATCAGGCTAGGTCAAATACTTTTGAAGTTATAGCCAATGTTATGTTTCTTTGGAACACCAATGACAACGCAGACACTGGAGTGACGACAATAGCTCGAAAGTTGTTCTTTGAAAACAGACAAGCTAAAAAATGTTTCTTGATCTTTTTTTACCTGGTTCAAGTTGTAGAAAATACTAGAGCTATCACTAAAGGTGATGAATACCCCCACAAAAACTGCCTTGATAGTACAACAGCGGCATTTTGCAATTTTTTCACTTGAAAGGGGCCATAACTATGTCGAAAATTGACGAATTGTAGTGGAAATCGAACTTGACCTGTACTTTATGATGTCACATCAGTGTACCAAAAATTATAAAAATCGGTGAAGCGCTTTTTGAGTTATCTTCTGGAAAGCAAGTCAACAGACCGACCGACAGACTGACAAGCTCACTCCTATATGCCCCCACAAATTTCATTTGCGGGGGTATAACCAGGAACTAAGAATTAATTTGGCACTGGGAGTTGTGTTCAGAAATCAATTTGATACTGAATGAGTAAATAAGAGGTGCCCAAAAACCAGATATGCAGAGAAAGCAGAAGGCAATGTTTAGGAATCAATACAATTACATTTCTGGACTTTCTTTTCACTTTTTTTATCTTTTCACTTTTTTATAAACTGAGTCCTCCTGAAAAGGGGGTCAGCTCTTCAAGGAAAGAATTTGCTCCTCAGGAAAGGAGTAATATTGATAAATAAGGGGAATGGGAACACCTTCAGGGGAGGTAACTCCTGCAAAGGTATTTTTGTCTCCCATGTCAATAGGGGTCAACTCTTAAAGGAAAGAATTTGCTCCTGAGGAGCAAATTCTTTCCTTTAAGAGTTGACCCCTTTTTCCCTCGGACAGGGCTTATAGAAAGGCGAACAGGAAGTCCCGAAAGTTGTCTCCCTTTGAAAAATGGCGGAAAAATCTGCCAGGTGTTCCCATTGCCCTTAAGGGATAATTTCCTTCTTTTCTGTTGGAACGTAAATATATTGTGGTTACTCAATAGAATCACCTCAAAGAGATGAGTCTGACAAGTACCAACAACATAATTATGTTTTCATGATTTCAGGCCTCCTAGTGGCCCACTTTGAAAATATAGGTTTTTATATAGGTTCTTCTTACTCAAAATATAGGTTATTTACAGGTTTTTCAATAAAAATATAGGTTAAAAAAGTCTTCCAAACTTACATAAAGATTTAAAACTGAAGAAAAAATATTTGATGAACTTTTGTGCCACAATTACTCAGATAAAGTTGATCTGAATTTTACAAAGTCCGAGCGAGCGAAGCGAGCGAGGAAAAAATTACAATTTCTTGACAGTTTTCATCACTTTTTATGGGACTAAAAAGTAAAAAATTGTTGTGCATTTTGAAGAAAAGTTAGGGTTGAGACGCAAGAAGGTTCAAAAAGTGAAAATATAGGGCTTTTTCATGAAAATACAGGCTTTTTATAGGTTTTATGAACAAAATAAAGGTTTTATAGGTTTGGCACAAAATTATAGGTTATTATAGGTTTTATAGGTTTTGCTAGGAGGCCTGTGATTTTGGTTCAAAAGCCTAGTCACCACTATTTAGGTCATGTTGAGCTAGTCAGTTTAATTGACAATAGTTTTCTTGAGCAGGCTTAATTAAGGCCTAATTGGCCGAAACTAGCTAGTCTGGCCCAGAAAACATGTACACTCCATATTTTCCACTTCTGTGGTGTATTCATTGCTTCCAAAGGATAACCCTTTCTAGAACATATTTAACGTCACTACAGCTGGTGTCTGGGAATGTGTGGCGGCCGTAAAAAGTCTCCCTGCCCTACATCATATTGTAGTTTATATTTTCTTGTCCTTTGGGATCAGTGATTCCATTGCTGAATTTTGAGAATATTTGAGGGTCACTGATGAGGCCTAATTGGCCTAAACTAGCTAGTCTGCTCCAGAAAGCATGTACACTCCATATTTTCCAGTTCTGTGATGTATTCCTTGCTTCCAAAGGATAACCCTTTCTAGAACATATTTTATGTATAAGGGGATACATAGCAGTAAACCCCGAGTACAGTGCATATTCTCTTGCCAGAAACTGAAAACTCATAGCTCTAGGTAAGGTGCTCTTTTCATTAGAAAAGTACTGATATTTTTCTTATTTCTGCACAAAAACATTAATTTGGATACTCATTAGAAGCACCTCAATGAGGCGCTTCTTATGAGTACCAACAACATATGTTTTTTGTGCCTGGAGCTATGTGTTAACAGCATGATTTTATGGAGAGATAAAGAAAACTAGAATTTGTTTTTCTACAAAACCACAGCTGTCTCCCCCTTTTTGACCTCTAAGTATGATCTTGATATTGGAGGTATCTTGTGTGCAACACATCATCATATGAAGATGAACATTTCTTTAAAGTAACTTTAAAAAAGTTCATAGAGAAATAAGAAAGTTATTGACTGTACACAAAAAAGCCCTTATTTACTTTGACCGCTAAGTATGGCCTTGACCTTTGCGGTACAACATATCGTCTCATGATGGTTAACATTTCTGCCAAGTAATTTCATAATCCATCAAAGAATAAGTAAGTTATTGACTGTAAACAAAAAAGGCCCCTTTTCTGACCTTGACCTCTAGTTATGACCTTGACATTGCAGGTATGGACCTTGGACTTGCACATGACTCCTCGTCTAATGAAGGTGAACATTTCTGCAAGGTTACTTTAAAAAGTCCATCCAGAAAAAAAAAGTTATTGACTGGACACAAAAAAGACTTTTTTTACCGTTGACCTCTTAGTATGACCTTGACCTTGGAGGTACTGACCTGGGTCTTACGCGCAACACATCGTCACATGATGGTTAACATTTCTGCCAAGTAATTTCACAATCTATCCAGGAATAAGAAAATTATTGACTGAAAACTAAAAAAAGGCCCCTTTTTTGACCTTTGACCTCTTAGTATGACCTTGACCTTTGAGGTACCAACATGTCATGCAAGAGACACATCGTCTCATTGTGGTTAACATTTATGCCCAGTAATTTCAAAATCCATCCACAAAGAAAAAAGTTATTGACCAAATACAACTAGAGCTATCACTAAAGGTGATGAATACCCCCACAAAAACTGCCTTGATAGTACAAAAGCGGCATTTTGCAATTTTTTCACTTGAAAGGGGCCATAACTATGTTGAAAATTGACGAATTGTAGTGGAAATCGAACTTGACCTGTATTTTATGATGTTACATCAGTGTACCAAAAATTATAAAAATCGGTGAAGCGCTTTTTGAGTTATCGTCTGGAAACCAAGTCAACAGACCGACCGACAGACCGACAAGCTCACTCCTATATACCCCCCAAATTTCATTTGTGGGGGTATAAAAAAGGCCCCTTTTTTGCCCTTTGACCTCTAAGTATGATCTTGACCTTTGAGGTACCAACCTGGGTCATGCACGCACCACATCCTCTCGTGGTGGTTAACATTTCTGCCAAGTAATTTCAAAATCCATCAAAAAATAAGAAAGTTATTGACCGAACACAAAAAAGGCCCCTTTTTCTACCTTTAACCTCTATGTATGACCTTGACCTTTGAGGTACCAAACTGGGTCATGTGCGCAACACATCGTCTCATGGTTGTTAACATTTCTGCCAAGCAATTTCAAAATCCACCTAAAAATAAGAAAGTTATTGACCAAACACGAAAAAAAGGCCTATTTTTTTAACCTTTGACCTCTATGTATGACCTTGACCTTTGAGGTACCAACCTGAATCATGCGTGCAACACATCGTCTCATGATAGTTAACATTTTTGCCTAACATTTTTGCCAGGTATTTTCAAATTCTATCTAAAAATAAGAAAGTTATTGACAAAACACGAAAAAGGCCCCTATTTTACCTTTGACCTCTAAGTATGATCTTGACCTTTGAGATACCAACCTGGGTCAAGCACGCAACACATCGTCTCATTGTGGTTAATATTTCTGCCAAGTAATTTCAAAATCCATCTCAAAATAATAAAGTTATTGACCAAACACGAAAAAAAGGCCCCTTTTTTACCTTTGACCTCTAAGTATGACCTTGACCGTTGAGGTTTCTGTCCTGCGTCATGAGCGCCACACATCTTCTCATGGTGGTTAATATTTCTGCCAAGTAATTTCAAAATCTATCTGAAAATAAGAAATTTATTGACCGGACATGATTTGCCCATACATATATACATACCAACAAACTTCCAAGGGAGATAAGTCAAAAAGTATAAATGTGAGAATTATAGTTCTGGCGCTCTGCACGTCGTCAAATATTGATTAGTTTTTATATGAAGATTCGTGAAGATAGCTTGAACGGTTTTCAAGTTATAGAGCGGACAAGAATTTGTGACAGATGGACAGACATGCACTGGGGAAATACAATATGTCTCTCCGAAAAAAAAAGAAATTTCGAGGGAGACATAATAATCCCTTTGCTATCCTCATTCCTCCTCCTCATCCAGTGCTATGCTCTTTGCAAGGTTCATTGCCCTTGGAAACTATGACACCTTAATGCTCTGCATGCTGGGCAAATCTTTTTCAGCAGACAACATTTTGAAATTCCCAGAAAACAGGATCTGACATTTCATGAAAATAGATACTAAATATCTAAGTTCTATGCTTCACAGTTTCAGAGAAGAAGATTTTTGAAGCTTTTTTCCATTATGGGTCTATGGGAGCTAAGGGTGTGGCCCATTTGGACCCCAGGGGCATAATTGGCAGGATTTATATAGGTGACCACTTGCCATTGCTCCATGCTAAATATCTAAGCTCTGGGCCCCTAAGGAGACAATTTGCATGAGTTGTTAAGTCCTCTTTTCTGAAAAAAAAAACAGGATTCGACATTTGATGCAAAGTGTCTCCTATTTCTGGGAAATATAAGAAAATATCAACCATTTGTCGTCTGCTGAATTAGCCCGGAGATTGGTAATAGTTTTACTTCCTATAAGATACTCACGCTCCTTGTTCTAGCAGTATGACATCATTCCAACCTCTCTCAGCAAGATGATATGCCACGGAGGTGCCAATTACCCCACCCCCACAGATTACAACCCGGGTCTGCTGGGGCAACTGTACTGTTGCCTGTTCCACTGCTTGCTCTGTACTGTAGCTTTTCCTTGATGAGCTGAAATAGATACCATAATACTTGAAAGCTTTTGATTAAGCAAAAAATAAAAGAGTTTTTTTTTCCGGATTTGCTTCCAGCCTCAAAGCATTTCAGAAACATTAAGAGCAGTCGGCAGTTTTGTTTTTTATCCCAGCGCTTTCCAAAGAAAAAGCGGGGATCATGTCAGAACCTCACCCCCAACCCCTGTCCATCCATCTGTAATGTCACACAATTACTAGAATCTCGTAAATTTTCACAGGCAATAGCCATATGGCTGAGGAATACATGAATGTATTCAGAATTTTGATGCGACCCCCGGGCAGGGGTGGGACGCAAGAGTGCCTGAGAGGTCAAAATTGTTTTCATATAAACAGTCATGCTGCATATCAAATCAAAGGTAATGAAGAGTAGAATATGTGTGAAAATCCAAACCAAAACATAAACCAAATCACGGTAGTAAGGGATTAAGGTACATTGACTGATTGTGTTGGGGTTTAACGACACGTTAATACTTGTGAGTCACTTTGTGTTTCCCTGAGAAAGGGAGAAAAGAGATACAAGAGATAGTAGAGGACAAGAAAGAGAAAGATAGGAATGAAAGAAAGTGAAGAAACAGAAGAAATAACAACATTCCCCCTCTACCCTTACCTGCTGCAAGGACAGCAGGCCTTGCCCAAATGAAAGGCAATATGGGTTGGGAAGGGGTACAGTGTGCTTAGAAATTCCATTGTAAACACAAAATCATAGCCTAGAAAGAGCTTCTTAAACCCTTAACCCTTCTCTTGCTGAATATTCAGTTTAGCCACACCCATTTCTGACTTTGAACCAATCAGATTACTTGATGTAATTTATTCCTACAAATTCATGAACTGAATGTCAAACAGTGTTGATCCTGATCAGATGGCTTCTTCAGAAGCCATCTGATCTGGATCTACACTGTTTGCAAAAATAGGGGTTGTCGTGAACAGCAAGATAAGGGTTAAGATGCAAATCACAGCAACTGGCATCTGCTTTGTTGTCTGTTGATAATTTTGAAAGTCATTTTTGCAAACTGTGGATCCAGATCAGACTGCTCCTCTAGGAGCAGTCTGATCAGGTTCTACACTGTTTACCTGTATGCAAAAATATTTTTAAAATGTTTACAAGATGCAGCAGACAACATAAACAGATGACATTTTCAGATACAGTTTTTCATGGCATCTTAAGGGTTAAGCCCACTCTCAGGCGCAACCAAATGCTCCTAAACAAGAGCTGTCACCAGACAGCATAGCTCATCTGGAAGTGTCCTCAAGGTCATACCCATAGGTGGTAATTTGTTTTAATAAACTTTTGCACTGTTATCCATCATTATACCAAATATGAACCAAATCCATCATATGGTTTGGAAAATATGAGCTCTTGAAAAACCTTACATAAAATTTTAAGTCTTGAGGACAAGAGCACTGGTGGGGGTATTGCTGAAATAACAAGAGCTGTCGCATGACAGCATAGCTCACTTATTTCGCGCCTTCAAGATGAAAGGCAAAATTACTGAACCATGAAATATAGGTCACACTCACCTAGATATATTTTGAGGTCAATCATCAGGTCACATGGAACATATATTCCAGATATTACAGAATCAAATAGTGTCTGAATTATAAAGCACAATCACTGAACCATGAAAATAGGTCACACTGACCTAGATATATTTCTATGTCAATCATCTGGTCACATGGAACTTTCACATTCATGTTTGAAGTTTCTCCATGAAATAGTATTCAAAATATATGGCAGAATCACTGAAGCAAGAAATATAGGTCACACTGAACTAGATATATTTTTATGTCATTGATCAGGTCACATGGAATTGATCATTCAGATATGAAGTTTCTCCATCAAATAGTATTCAAGATATATGGCAAAGTCACTGAACACTGAACTACATATATTTTGAGGTCAATCATCTGATTGCATTGAAGTAATATTCCAGGTATAACATTTCTCCATCAAATAGTATTCAAGATTAAAGGCAAAATTACTGACATGAAATATAGGTCACACTGACCTACATATACTCTGAGGTCAATCATTGGGTCACATCGAACTAATAATCCAGGTATGCCATTTCTCCATCAAATAGTATTCAAGATAATAGGCAAAATCACTGAACCATGAACTATAGGTCACAGTGACCTAGATATATTTTGAGGTCAATCATGGGGTCACATGGCACTAATATCCCAGGTATGACATATCTCCAACAAATAGTCTTCCAGATATAAGGCAAAATCACTGGACCGTGAAATATAGGTCACCATGACCTTCACCCTTTTACACTTGAACCAATGTCACATAGTTGACTGATGTATAACCAATTTTGTGTTATACTTGTTAGCATAATGGGAAGGTATATAACAAATTACAATAGTGTCCTAGATTTTGACCCAAGCCCCACCTCATCCCCCACAGGCATGAACCCAGGGGTGTGTTGTTTTGGAATCCCAGAAGACACTCCCAGGTATTTCAGTTATAAATATGACTGCTTTGTGATAAATGACTGTGGAGATATAAGCATTTCAAAAACTTTAACACAGTATTACATAGGTGTTCTAGATTTTGACCCCTAGCCCCACCCCGGGGCATGAACCCAGGAGATCTGTTCTCTTTGAACATCAGAAGACCCTCCCAGGTACTTAAGTTCCAAACATGAGTGCTCAGTGATGAGTGACTGTTGAGATTTTATTTATTTTTTTTTTTGGTTTGGGTTTTACGGCCCTTTCAAGATTATTTCACTCATATCGAGCCGATCGTTAATCAGAGGTGGGCAAAAACCGGAGTACCCGGACAAAAACCACCTGACCTTCCGTTGCAGAACTTGGCGTCTCACACGTGGCCCGAGCGAGGCTCGAACCTACAGCGGTGAGAGACCTAATGACTAAGAGTCAGCGCTCTTATCCACTAGGCCATGGAGGCCCGTTTTGACTGTTGAGATAAAAGCATCTGAAAAACTTCAACGCAGTATGACGGGAACGAACACACAAACGCAAACAAAAATGCAAATGCAAACGTCCACGCGGACTACCAAGGTGACAACAATAGCTCTCCTTATACTACGTACAGGCAAGCTAAAAATCCTTTACTTATTGTAATACCAAATATGAACCAAATCCATCATTTTGGTATGAACACTGTTTGCAAAGGCAAGTTAATGGTTAAGGAGAATCTTGTCGTCAGAACTGATGTAAACTATGCGGTAAATGAGGCACTTAATGTTCTTTGTAAAAGTTGTAAATAATCTGTGGGCCACAAGGAAGATAAGTTCTTTAAAAAATTTTGTTATCGTCTCGAAATAAAGTCTTTATTATTACTTTTATTATACCCGGTGTCATATAATATTTTGACCCACCTAAAAAGTGACCCGCGGGTCATAATATTGTGACCCGCGGGTCAATATATTATTATAATATTTTGACCCCCCCTATAATATTTTGACCCCCCTCCCTAACTTCACAAAAGTTACATTTAAATGACCAAATATGGTGAGGTAACTGTTAAGCAGTAAAACTATGACAATTGTGGTTGTTTTTCCTGCTGATTTTTACACTTGGGCATTGTCTGAGGGGTGGGGTGGGATAGTTCTAGATCTGAAAATCTACAGCAAGAAAAATGACTATAATATATAAGAAAGGGCAATCATGTTTAAAGGGAAATGGCTAAAAAGCAGCAAAAAAGATAAAAAATAACAGAAAAAAACACATGACTAAAATGGTATTGAGAGAACCAGCCTATGCACGTGGGGGGGGGGGGGTCAAATTATTATAGCTATAATAAAATGACCCACCCTTTTTATCTGTTATTGATATACTGGTATTTGAGTTCATTCAATTAATAAAACTTTTCATTGAATTAGATGGCTTGTAATACACTAGATTCAGTAAGGTTCAGTATGTGGGAGGGGTTCTAACTTAATGACTAGAAAAATAAGGGGGGGGGGGGTCAAATTATTAAAGCTATAATAAAATCACCCACCCTTACTATTTGTTATTAGTGTACTGGTATTTGAGTTCACACAGTTAAATTAAAACTTAAATTGCTTTATATGGCTAGAAATAGACTATATTCAGTAAGGTTCAGTATGTGGGAGGGGTTGTTACTTAATGACTTGAAATTGGCGGGGGGGGGGGGGGGGGGGGGTCAAATTATTATAGCTATAATAAAATGACCCACCCTTACTATTTGTAATTAGTGTACTGGTATTTGAGTTTACACAGTTAAATTAAAACTTATATTGCTTTATATGGCTAGAAATAGACTATATTCAGTAAGGTTCAGTATGTGGGAGGGGTTGTTACTTAATGACTTGAAATTGGGGGGTGGGGAGGGTCAAATTATTATAGCTATAATAAAATGACCCACCCTTATTATCTGTTATTGATATACTGGCATTTGAGTTCTCTCAATAGATTAAACTTTTAATTGAATTAGATGGCTTGTAATACACTAGATTCAGTAAGGTTCAGTATGTGGGAGGGGTTGTAACTTAATGACCTGAAATGGGGGGGGGGGTCAAATTATTATAGTTATAATATAATGACCCACCCTTATTATCTGTTATTGATATATTGGTATTTGAGTTCATTCAATTAATTAAACTTTTCATTGAATTAGATGGATTGTAATACACTAGATTCAGTAAGGTTCACTGGTTCAGTATGTTGGAGGGATTGTAACTTAATGACTTTAAATGGGGTGTTCAACGTTCAATTGTCATGATTATCCTGTTGTTTTAACCAAGTTAATTAGAAATAATCTACTGCTATATCCCCTTTTCTTTACATTATTTTGAGTCCATTTCCTTGATTGAAAAAGATACTTGGTGTGGGGGGTCATTTTATTATGGGTATAATATTTTGACCCCCCACCCCCCTACATTTCATCAACAGTTCAGCATTCAATAGTCATGATTATTCTGTTGTTTTAATCCAGTCAATTAGAAATAATCTACTGCTATATCCCCTTTTCTTTACATTATTTTGAGTCCATTTCCTTGGTTGAAAAGGATACGTGGTGTGGGGGGTCATTTTATTATGGGTATAATATTTTGACCCCCCCCCTACATTTCATCAACAGTTCAACGTTCAATTGCCATGATTATCCTGTTGTTTTAATCCAGTTAATTAGAAATAATCTACTGCTATATCCCCTTTTCTTTACATTATTTTGACTCCATTTCCTTTGTTGAAAAAGATACTTGGGGGGGGGGGATTTTATTATGGGTATAATATTTTGACCCCCCCCCCCTTCTAAGCAGCAACACCCATTTCAAATGAGAATATTATTCTTCATTATCTTGTTAAATGTGATATAATGATGATAATGATATTATTGTCCAGTACTTTGTAAATTGTACTTGGGGGGGGGGGGGGGGGGGGGGTCATTTTATTATAGCTATAATATTTTGACCCCCCCCCCCTTTCTTGGCAGCAACACCCATTTCAAAAGAGAATATTATTCTGCATTAATTTTGTCAAATGTGAAATAATTTGTTGATATTATTGTCCAGTACTATTATTTTGAGTCCATTTCCTTTGTTGAAAAAGATACTTGGGGGGGGGGGGGGTCATTTTATTATGGGTATAATATTTTGACCCCCCCCCCCCCCCTTCTAAGCAGCAACACCCATTTCAAAAGAGAATATTATTCTTCATTATCTTGTTAAATGTGATATAATATGTTGTTTTATCGTTTTCTTGACATGATATTATTGTCCAGTACTTTGTAAATTGTACTGGGGGTCATTTTATTATAGCTATAATATTTTGACTCCCCCCCCCCCCCCCCCCCTTTCTTGGCAGCAACACCCATTTCAAAAGAGAATATTATTCTGCATTAATTTTGTCAAATGTGAAATAATCTGTTGATATTATTGTCCAGTACTATTATTTTGAGTCCATTTCCTTAGTTGAAAAAAGATATGTATGGGGGGGGGGGGGGGCATTTTATTATAGCTATAATATTTTGACCCCCCTACCCATGTTGTCAGATCTGCAATAGACTCCTTGCAATACCCATTTCTTATCTTGTCAATACCTATTTATCGATAAAAGTCCACTTCTGATTTATTTTGCTGAAGTTTTAAGGGCGGGTCATAATATTATAGGGGGGGTCAAAATATTACTGTAATATATTGACCCGCGGGTCAAAATATTACACGGGTCAAAATATTATCTGACACCGGTATACCTAATTCGAAATGTTTTCTTTTTCTTTTGCTTTTCTTCTTTCCACTACTAGACCATGTGCTTGTGATTTAATTAATTCCCCATAACCTTTTAAACCCTGCAGTCCAGTACAGATACCTATACAAACAGTGTAGATCCAGATGAGTTGGCTCATAATGAGCCGTCTCATCAGGATCATTACTGTTTGCCATCTTATTTATGATTTTGACTAAACACCCCATTTACCAGAATGGAACTGTCCAAATCCAAAGATGGGAAGTGTCCACTTCAGAAACTCAGAGATGAAACCATTCAGAATGATGAAAGTGATCTCACTCATCATGAAAACATGCCTATATAACTTTGACCCACTTGAGCCCCACTTTTATATAGTAAAACTGGGGTTTTAAGGGGTAACCTTATTTTTATTATTTCTGCTCAAAAATACAGATTGTGGGTACCGCAATCGGTACCTACAATCTGCATTTGGTACCGATTGCAATCGGTACCCACAATCTTTTTTTTTTTGTACTCCTTAGAACCTCCTCGATGAGGTGGTTCTAAGGAGTACACACAAACTATATTTCGAACAGAAATAAGAAAAATATCACAATATTTCATCTTTAAATTTCTTTATTTTTTTTCGGCGATAAAATTTACAATGCATTTGTATAGGCGTGTTTTCTTCATGAAAGGCACCTTGTCACCATGTTTCCAAAAGCTGGTGTGAGACTCTCTCTTGTAGCCTGGTTAGTCCAGACTGCCTCGTCAGTCCGCCCTGTGGTGCACTCAGACCAAACTTACCTCAGCAACCTGGTGTGAGACACTTTCTGTAATCTAGTCCATCCACACTGCCTCGTCAGACTACATTGTGGTGCACTCAGACCTAACAGCCTACACCACAATGACATCTTAGCTGGCCACTATAACAATCTTCTAAGCTCTGAAAATGAAACCAACAATAGAGCAGAGGGGTAGACATAAAGCAAACTTAACCCATTTTGTATCAGAAACCCCCAAACGGGTGCATATGTTAAGCCATTTTCCAAATAAATTTTGAAGAAAACACAACCTGACACTCCTAAATTTTTAAGATGAACTCCTGCTATTTATAAAGTGGAAGATTCCATTTGGTACAAAAAGGGTCAAACCCAATTTGCACTATATGGTATCAGCCACCTTATATATATAGCAGTCCTTTTCAAAATTTGTGTTGTCATTAAATTTATTTGGAAAATGGCTTATCTTTTCACAAACACAGCAGGCACTGATCAGACGCCTCAGAATGTAACATGATGCCACAGAATGCATCTGATTTGGGCCTGCACTGTTTACCAGTGACCATTTTTTGGTTTCTCACATGGGTTTAAACGGCCCCCGCCCATCTGGGTTTGGAAGAATAGATTGGGCTGCATGATGGTTCCACGCAGACTGAAACCAACCACACATGAGTACTGGTAACCCACTTAGGAGGTCTGCCTGCCAGGTAAAGTGGTTCTAGTTGGAACGTCCATGCTTATAAACCCTTTGGTTTTATTTGGGTGGCAGGGCTTGAGATGTAATTTCATCTCAATGTCGGGTAAGACGGGCCTCCGTGGCCTAGTGGATAAGAGCGCTGACTCTTAGTCATTAGGTCTCTCACCGCCGTAGGTTCGAGCCTCGCTCGGGCCACGTGTGAGACGCCAAGTTCTGCAACGGAAGATCAGGTGGTTTTTCTCCGGGTACTCCGGTTTTCGCCCACCTCTGATTAACAATCGGCTCGATATGAGTGAAATAATCTTGAAAGGGCCGTAAAACCCAAACCAAAAAAAAAAATGTCGGGTAAAGGTCTCCAAAATGACCTAAATAGTGTTGACGGGACTATAAACCTCAAATCAAACAAACAAAACAAACATGGGTTAAATGTTTAGATGTGTTAAAAGTATAGAGACCACTGAATAAACAAGTCACCTAGTGGGCACTGACTGGAGATCAGGTCCCTGCAGGTTCAATTCTGTCCAGATTGTGAAACATTCTTTTGTGTAGAATGATCAGATCATGAAATGCAGCTTATGTTTTCTAAGGACATCCTCCCTTCTGCTGATTCAAGAAGGGCAGATGGTAGTTTCTGGTCAAAGAATGTGAATGTGAACTGTACTGGTTAACTGCTTAGAAAACAGAACAGCCAGGAAAAGTAGGACAGGTAAACTGACCAGCCATATATGACCTAAACTATGTTGGTTAGGCCATAAAACCTCAAAGCAACCAACCAACATCCTGCATAACATACAGTTGAACTTAGATATCTAGAATACCTTTCGGACCATGATTTTTTTTTTTTTTTTTTTTTTGAAATAGTGGTAGTGATAGTGTAATGATAACTATGTTATGATAACTATGTTATAATAACTAACTGTTACTGGTCATTAAGCATAATTTGGATCACTCATACATATCTTTAACCCTTGTCCTGCTGAGCCCGGATATGCCTTATTTTCCAAACCATGAAGATCCAGATCAGATGGCGAAGCCATCTGATCAGGATCTACATTGTTTGCCATTCAGATTGTGAATTTGCATCAAGTAATCTGATTGGTTGATAATCGGTAGTGGGTGTTGCATATATAAATATTCAGCAGGTCAAGGGTTAAGATCTTATATGATGTGTGGCTCCATATGTGCAATTATATCACAACATACTCAAATGGTTCAATGAACTTAGAGGTGTCTGTTTACTAAAATTAACAAAGGTTTAGGTCAACATTAGCCCAATAAGGGTAATGAATACACTTTCAAGGAAGACAACTATGTCAAAACACTTTGTCTTCCAATATAGCAACAATTAAGATGGCTATTTTGTGATAATTAGAGGATTCTTTTTTCTTATCTCTCTATATACATGTACATGTACATTGTGGGTATTCATTAGAATCACTTGGTCAAGGTGTTTTTAATGAATGCCAACAACATATGTTTTATGGAAATTGACAAAAATGATTCATGAATTATCACAAAATACCCAACTTATCTGCTCCTATGAACTGCCTTATCAACAACAGTTTACTCTTATAAGACTCTTATACTCCTATCAACCTTTTTTCCATTAACCCTTGTCCTGCTGCATAAATTAAATTTGTCACCCATTTTTATTTCAACCAATCAAATTACTTGACAATATTTATCCATTCAAATTCGCAAACTGAATAACCGACAGTGTAGATCCTGATCAGATGGCTTCTTCAGAAGCCATCTGATCTGGATCTACACTGTTTGCAAAGGTAGAGGTTGTCGTGAAGAGCAGTATAAGGGCTAAGAGTAGACTCCCTATTTCAGTGAATCTCCGTTCTGCAAGAAAGTAACCTGGAAGTCATGAAATTTACTCCCATGTGAAAATTGTCAACAGAAAATTGTGTGTATATATTTCCCTTAATGCTCAGAGTATCATAAAACAGACCTCAAGTGACCATATATTGCATAGATGAGTAGCATATCTTATCAGGACTGACCTGTTTCTAATTTGCATTTAATCGAACTAATTTCTGGACAATGCTTTTGAGTGGAAAAAGAGTGTACAACATTGCAAACCTCCTTTTCTCAATGATCAAAGCACTGAAAATACTGGTGGTGCAAAGGTACGTGTCTTGTACGTATCTTGCATCACTAGGGCGTCCAACCGATATTGGCTTACAGTTGGGCAAGGTCTGCTGTACTTGCAGCAGGTAAGGGAAGAGGGAGAATCTTGTTATTTCTTCTGTTTCTACACTTCCATTCATTTTACTCTTTTTCCCTCGTCCTCCACTTTCATCTCCTCTACTGTCTCTTCAAGCCGCCCCGCCCATAGGGGCTTGAGGAAATATATGGGCTGCATGATGCTTCCACGCAGAGCTGAATCTGGCCCGCACACTAGTACTGGTAAACCGCTTAGAGGATCTAAGCCTGTCAAGGAACTGCGGTGCGAGGCGGACCGTCCATGCTAATAAACCCTATTGGTTTCATTGGGCGACAGGGCTTGAGATGTCATTTCATCTCAATGTCGGGTAAAAGTCCCACAAAATTGGAAGCAACGTCTCCAAAATGACCTTTACAGTGTTGACGGGGATGTTAAACCTCAAATCAAACAAACAAACAAAACTGTCTCTTCAATCTCCTTTCTCCTTTTCTCTGATAGACAACACAAAATGACCCACAAGGGTACATGTGTCGTTAAATCCCAACCCAATCATCAATTGATCGCTTCTGAGTGCAGGCTGGGAAAATGGCTGATGTTTTTGCTAACAGTGTAGGCCCTGATCAGACGACGAGTTCTGAGGCATCTGATCTGGCCATGCACTGTTTGCCAATTACTCATTTTGGGGTTTCCAGTACCAAATAAGTTATGGGCTAAATCACTGAATATAGCAGATACATTTTCATTTCCCTTCCACTTTCTAAAGAAAACTGTCTTGAGTTTCTTGTGGATTGTCTGATTGTTTGCTAAGCAGACAGGCAGCTGATTGAAACAAAACGTCCAGCCCATTTTATCTAACAACAATTAACCCTTATCTTGCTGTTCACGACAACCCCTATCTTTGCAAACAGTGTAGATCCAGATCAGATGGCTTCTGAAGGAGCCATCTGATCAGGATCTACACTGTTTGGCATTCAGTTTATGAATTTGTAGCAATAAATTACATCAAGTAATTTGATTAGTTGATAGACAGGAATGGGAGTGGCTTAAATGAATATTCAGCAAGAGAAGGGTTAGAATCATATTGTCAGCTACTCCATTGCCTGGTGTGTTATGGATTCAGAAATCTTTGCCTACCTACTCTGTATCATATGTGTCATAATTCACCTGTCCATACTTTTTAAAGATCATATCAAAAATTTAAAAGACTTAAAAGTTCTCGGAAACGCCGAATCCGGCGTATTTTTACGCCCGTTTTTGCTTTTGTACGCGTAAAATTTCCTGTCGTGGATTCTTAATTACGCCAATTTTTTTTTTTCGCCTGACGCGTCAGTAATCCCGTGAAAAAATGACCTCAATCACATCAAAAGATGACAGCGGGTGTCCAATTGATCTCCAAATTTAGCTACCGCTTTCGGATCAAAAGTTTACCGTTAATCGTCGCCGCCAGGCTTGTTCAAGTATTACCTGGCGAGGACAGTCGTCTGTATTACTCTCTCGGCCAATCAGAGCGTCACGGCTAGAAGATTGGCAGGTCAGTCTTGCGGTTTGCGAGATGTAGCAATCTCGTGGCTGATTAACATTAATTGACTGTTTTGTTTCCGGATACTTGTATACACAGATGGATTATCGGTAATTTGATTGTTGAAAAAAATGTGGGAGGCATAATTAAAGGATGCGATAATCCAGTGTATAAGTCGTCTTTATTACGATTAAAGAAAATTATGACTCGAGTTTGTCGCATTATCAAGTTACCTTGATTAGGCCTATTTGAATGAAAGAAATTAATTATCAAGTGTTGAACTGCCTGCTAATAGTGGAGGCCCGGAACAGACACCTGTGGCATCTGATCTGGGCCTGCACTGTGGGTTTTTTTTGTCCCCACGTGGGGCTATTGTAATGGTCTTCGTCGTACGTCCGTCCGTCTTACCGGATAACTCCTAGACGGAGATAGATAAAAAAATCTTTGGGAACTTAGAGATCTTTGGTCTGGGGAGTGCATGACACTTTTGGAATTTTGATCACGCCCAAGGGGGTAGGGCCCGCGGGGGTCAAAAATCAAAATTTCCAGGACATTGTCGTGTAACATATCAAAGAATCCAAAAGTTTCATATGCCATTTTATGTACTAGGATGTTGTGCATGGCCTGAACAGACTTGTCCTGTTGGTGCATCCTGATCAGAGCCTGTACGATTGTTAACTGCTCACACTCAATTTAAACCCATATCCTGATGAATAAATTAATTTACCCAGTTCACTCATGACTTTCAAAGCCTAATGTAATTTATCCATTCAAATTCACAATATGAGTGACAGTGTAAATCCTGATTAAATGGAAGCCATCTGATCTGGATCTCCACTGCAAGAAAAGGGGTTTGTCATGTTAAGCAGAATAAGCGTTCAAGTCCCAAAGTCTGGAGTCACACTCTACAGCCGTAAGCATTTAGCCATAATTGACACACATTTTTAGGGTCAAACTCCAACTTTTCAAAATTTGACTCCAACTTTTCAGATTTGAATCCAACTTTTTCCATGGATGGATTCTCAAACTCCTGTTTTCAAAATCCTAGTGAGAACTCTGCTTGCAAACATACATGTACCTATTTGAGACCCCTCAACCACCACCCCATCCCACACCCACAAAAAAACGTTCTTGCTGCATAGGCAACCAGCAAAGGCTTAGATGAGCCTGCACATATGCATACACACAGTCTCACCAGAGCCTTGGCTGCTCTCAGACATGTACAGGAGACCTGAACATAGTGTGATACAAGAAGTTAGCACTATTCACCTTTTTTGCATTATCTGCTGGTTCCTAGTCTGAAGATTATAAGTGTTGGAAAAACAGGTAACCAGACCCCCCTGACCTTAAAAGGTCAGGGCGAGGGCTGCCCGCAAAACTGCGGTAACTCCATTTTTGAAAACTTTACAGGAGAAGCAAAAAAACTGTTTATTTTCATAAATAGTCATAGTGTTGGGGTGTGTTTTAGAATATAAACTTATAATCACAAAGGAAATTACATGACAAAATGTTATTTTAGTTAGCTCTGCTAATTATTCTGATATTTGTAACCTCTTGAGTTACAACCTTTTTGACCACTTTTTGCATTATTTACGTAACAGAATATTACTGCAAAACAGCGGTAACTCAACTTACCGCTGTTTTGCGGTAACATTTTTGTAAAATTTGCAAGTTTTTTGGCTGGTAAAAAGGTGGTATCTTTGGGATAATTTATATAAAACAGTATAATAAAGCATTTTTTTTTTCAACCTGCTAAGTTAGAAAATATGCATGTTTATGAAACAAAATCTGCATACCATTCCAAACTCAGGGTCATGGACAAATAGTGTAGACCCCGATCAGATGCCACAGAATGATCAGTCTTCAAGTACAAAAGATTGTGAAAAACAAACATGTACACTGAATAAAATAAGCAAGACTACCTTTTTAAAGTAACTCAAACTGTCCAAAGCTTTTGGGTTGAAGAGTCTAACAAACAAGAGGGCCATGATGGCCCTGGATCGCTCACCTGATCCATAGTGTAACAAGTGGGCCCCAGAGAGGGCCATTATTGGCCCCAGGGCTTTAATGTACATAATGTTGAGGGAGGTCTTAAAGGTGAAGCTTCATACCAAACATCAACAAAGGCTAAAATTTGAACAATCTTGTCAAAGGTCCACTAGATGAAGCTACACATCAAATATCAAAGACCTGGGCCTAGCGGTTTCAGAGAAGAAGATTTTTAAAGATTTTGCCTATATAAGCCTATGTAAAATCAAAGGGCCCCGGGACAGGGGCATTTTTTGCCCCAGCACTATAGTTTGAACAATCTTGGTAGGGGTCCACTAGATGAAGCTTCATACCAAATATCAAAGTTCTGGGCCTTGTGGTTTCAGAGAAGAAGATTTTTAAAGATTTTCCCTATATAAGCCTATGTAAAACCAAAGGGCCCCGTGGCAGGGGGGGATTTTTTGTCCCAGCACTATAATTTGAACAATCTTGGTAGGGGTCCACTAGACGAAGCTTCATACCAAATATCAAAGTCCTGGGCCTTGTGGTTTCAGAGAAGAAGATTTTTAAAGATTTTCCCTATATAAGCCTATGTAAAACCAAAGGGCCCCGGGGCAGGGGCATTTTTGGCCCCAGCACTAAAATTGGAACAATCTTGGTAGGGGTCCACTAGATGAAGCTTCATACCAAATATCAAAGTCCTGGGCCTTGTGGTTTTAGAGAAGAAAATTTTTAAAGATTTTCCCTATATAAGCCTATGTAAAACCAAAGGGCCCCGTGGCGGGGGCATTTTTGGCCCCAGCACTATAATTTGAACAATCTTGGTAGGGGTCCACTAGATGAAGCTTCATACCAAATATATAAGACCTGGGCCTTGTGGTTTCAGAGAAGAAGATTTTTAAAAATTTTCCCTATATAAGCCAATGTAAAAGCAAAGGGCCCCGTGGCGGGGGCATTTTTGTCCCAGCACTAAAATTTGAACAATCTTGGTAGGGGTCCACTAGATGAAGCTTCATACCAAATATCAAAGTCCTGGGCCTTGTGGTTTCAGAAAAGAAAATTTTTAAAGATTTTCCCTATATAAGCCCATGTAAAACCAAAGGGCCCCGTGGCGGGGGCATTTTTTGTCCCAGCACTAAAATTTGAACAATCTTGGTAGGGGTCCACTAGATGAAGCTTCATACCAAATATCAAAGACCTGGGCCTTGTGGTTTCAGAGAAGAAGATTTTTTAAGATTTTCCCTATATAAGCCTATGTAAAACCAAAGGGCCCCGGGGCGGGGGCATTTTTGGCCCCAGCACTGTAATTTGAACAATCTTGGTAGGGGTCAACTAGATGAAGCTTCATACCAAATATCAAAGACCTGGGCCTTGTGGTTTCAGAGAAGAAGATTTTTAAAGATTTTCCCTATATAAGCCAATGTAAAACCAAAGGGCCCCGTGGCGGGGGCATTTTTTGTCCCAGCACTATAATTTGAACAATCTTGGTAGGGGTCCACTAGATGAAGCTTCATACCAAATATCAAAGTCCTGGGCCTTGTGGTTTCAGAGTAGAAGATTTTTGAAGATTTTCCCTATATAAGCCTATGTAAAACCAAAGGGCCCTGGGGCGGGGGCATTTTTGGCCCCAGCACTATAATTTGAACAGTCTTGGTAGGGGTCCACTAGATGAAGCTTCATACCAAATATCAAAGACCTGGGCCTTGTGGTTTCAGAGAAGAAGATTTTTAAAGATTTTCCCTATATAAGCCAATGTAAAACCAAAGGGCCCCGTGGCGGGGGCATTTTTCGTCCCAGCACTCAAATTTGAACAATCTTGGTAGGGGTCCACTAGATGAAGCTTCATACCAAATATCAAAGTCCTGGGCCTTGTGGTTTCAGAGAAGAAGATTTTTAAAGATTTTCCCTATATAAGCCTATGTAAAACCAAAGGGCCCCCGTGCGGGGGCATTTTTGGCCCCAGCACTATAATTTGAACAATCTTGGTAGGGGTCCACTAGATGAAGCTTCATACCAAATAACAAAGACCTGGGCCTTGTGGTTTCAGAGAAGAAGATTTTTTAAGTTTTTGGTGAAAAAAATCTGTTTTTGGCTCCTGTGACCTAGATGTGCAACGGACCGGAACCATTTGACCCATATTCAAACTTGACCGAGATATTGTCATGATGATCATTCTGAGCAAGTTTGATTAAGATTGGACCAAAATTGTGGCCCCTAGGGTGTTCACAAGGTTTTTATATGATTTGACCCGCTGACCTACTTTTTAACCCGATATGACCCATATTCGAACTGGACTGAAATATTGTCACAATGGTCATTCTGAGCAAGTTTCATGATAATTGGACCAAAACAGTGGCCTTCAGAGTGTTCACAAGGTTTTTCTATGATTTGACCTACTGACCTACTTTTTGACCGGACATGACCCATATTCGAACTTGACCAAGATATTGTCATGATGATCATTCTGAGCAAGTTTGATTATGATTGGACCAAAATTGTGGCCTCTAGGGTGTTCACAAGGTTTTTCTATGATTTGACCCGCTGACCTACTTTTTAAGCCGACATGATCCATATTCAAACTTCACTAAAATATTGTCACAATGATCATTCTGAGCAAGTTTGATGATGATTGGACCAAAATTGTGGCCTCTCGAGTGTTCACAAGGTTTTTCTATGATTTGACCTACTGACCTACTTTTTTACCCGACATGACCCAAATTCGAACTTGACCGAGATATTGTCATGATTATCATTCTGAGCAAGTTTGATGATAATTGGACCAAAACTGTGGCCTCTAGTGTGTTCACAAGAAAAAGTTTACGCACGACGGACGACGGACGACGGACGACGCACGACGACGCCGGACATCTTACTGTCACAAAAGCTCACCATGACCTTCGGTCAGGTGAGCTAAAAAGACAAGAGCCTTTGCAGGACAGCTTAGCTCATCTTTTCGGGCTATGTCTACTAACATGATGTTGACACATAAACAAGTGAAATGTTTTTAAAGCAGTTAAAATATGTATATGATTTTTATTTGATTCTATGATCATTATTTTTCCAAACATTGAAGGATTCTGGTCAGTGGCTGCTGAAATATAAACTTTTGAAAAGTTTGTTTATAGTGAGTGTGACCTATTTTTTTAAACATTAAATACCGCTCCTAAACATGACACTGGGGGCTGACGAGGAGTAGAAGTTTACCCTTTTACAGTTAAACCCTGATAACTTAAACATGGATGACTCATTTACTATTGCTAATTCAAACTTGTTCTGTAGTCCTAGAGAATTCTTTTCATAGCTCCAGATATCCATATATTTAGGAAAATCAAGGGTGGTGTATATGATTTTATCTTGAAAGGTGTGTTGTGTGTACTCATTAGAATAGCCACAATGAGTCAGTTGTAATGAGTATACAAAACATTTCTCTAATAATACAGAATGATGAAAAATATATCCATTAGTCATCCAAATTTTCTATCTTGATCTAGCATTGTAAGTAAACCTCAGCAGCTTGAACTATCTCTTTTTGAGGAGATATCCATACACCCAAAGGCGATGGGCCTCTGTGGCCTAGTGGATAAGAGCGCTGACTCAGTCATTAGGTCTCTCACACCTGTGGGTTTGAACCTGGCTCAGACCACGTGTGAGATGCCAAGTTCTGCAATGGAAGGTCAGGTTGTTTTTCTCCGGGTACTTTGTTTTTTGCCCACCTCTGATTAACAATCGGCTCAATATGAGTGAAAAAATCTTGAAAGGCCCGTAAAATCCCCCCCCCAAAAAAAACAACGAAAAACATCCAAATGCATTCAATTCATCAATGTTTAACTGTAATTTATGAAACTCCTGATATGATTTTTTGGGGGTTTGGGTTTTACGGCCCTTTCAAGATTATTTCACTAATATCTAGCTGATCGTTAATCGTACGTGGGCGAAAACCAGAGTATCCAGAGAAAAACCACCTGACCTTCCGTTGCAGAAGTTGGCGTCTCACACGTGACCCGAGCGAGGCTTGAACCTACAGCGGTGAGAGGCCTAATGACTAAGAGTCAGCACTCTTATCCACTAGGCCACAGAGGTCCGTTCCAAATATGATATGGTTAATGTAGCCAGTGATTGCTTTAAAAAATGACCCCTAAGCCGTACACTATAATATGACTTATTCGAAATACGAAATGTTTCTGTCCAGATGAACTGTTGAAAAACACTTTGATGTAAAACTTTGAAGTAAATATGGCATGGACACAAAATCACTTTTTGTTGTTCACAGAAATAAACTAGGCTGGCCTTTGGTTTTTGGCTGGTGACTTAACATTGAAACTAATTAAATAAGGCATTAGACATTATGATACTTAAGGTTCGCCTGAACAATCAAGGCTTAACTGGTAGAGACTAACATTCATATGCTAGGATTCATGTATACTCTTCAACAAGCAAAACTGCATACTAATTTTCACAGGAATAGGTTACAGTGACAGTTTTTTGGTAATCTGGAATGGCTGTGCTTGATCTGATAAAGCTTGTCTAGTAAAAAACACATGTGTATTGATATGAGACTCCTAAAACTGTAATTTAAGATTACATTTTGTTAAAATTCAGAGGAACTTACAGAAATAAATCCTGATTTCAGTTCTGGCAGTTTTCAAAGTAAGTGAGGGAGGTGAGTCTGATATTTAACAAGCATTTATATCATTTTAAATTAAAACCTGTCTTAGTGGCCACTTCTATTAAGCCAGTAACCTGTCTTAGGCAAGCATTTGGTTCCTGAAAATGGCAGACATGTGTTAATCACAAAGACTAGCAAATCTTGCAATTTTATATAGATACTAAAAGTACTCCCAAATGCAATATAGTAACAATTGGTGAGCAAGGTCATCATGACTTTTAAAACTCTACCTTTTCAGGGTCTGTCATCAAATATGATGAAACAAGAGTGTCTATATTACATTTCATGGTTGGCCTGACTTGGCCATGGTTGTCAAGAGTTTGAAAGAGGGTAAAACTTACTACTATGGTTTACCATGGTTTATTGAGGTAATTTGTCATAAATGTTCATTAGTAGAAACCAGGGAAATAATTACATACATGTACTATGATTATTGACCATGGTTGATCATGGTCAACTGTCAAAATATTTCCAACTAATTATGGTCTACCATTGCCAACATAACATTGTGGCAATGGTCAAAATTAGCTTTGGTTAAATAAAAATGTGTAAAATATATCACTCTAATAACAGCAAAATTTAACATTTGATTTTTTTTTGCATCTTTGGCTTTAAGGCCCCACCTATCTGTAAAAAAACATCACTCTCCAGACTAAGTGGATATTGTCAATAAACTTAGCCTTTAGCATGACCTCAGTGGATAGTCTGGACATTATCCATGGATTCAGTAGATAGGCTTGACATATTGCAAGGGAGACCAGTTGTTCAGACTGGACTATAATATGTCCTAGAAAACTGTTCACACTGAACAATTTCCAGTACACATGTAATTTATTTGAAGTTTCAATATTTATATCCTCCGTTGATAGACACTAGAGGTACTCCCAAGTGAAATAGTAACAATGGGTGAGCATGGTCATCATGACTTTTGAAACTCTACCTTTCATTCAATTTTTTATTTTTTTATCTATATAAGGAAAACAAATCTAATTTATTTGAATAAAGTACTAATTCATATTTATGTAGACAAAAAACATGCAACTAGATTGCCACCTATATTGAACCTTTGTATCAACACATTAATCACCACTAACAGATGATTTTCGAGAATATTATCAGCAGAATTTCAATCATACAATGACTTTAATGCAAAGTAATGTTTAGTACATATTTACGCCTGTTGGTCTGAATGCTTAAAGAGCATTGAATGTCAAACAATACGACTGATATGCATCTTGAACTGGAAGGATTCATTCAGCTAGGTAGGATTCCTATACAGTATACACTAAGTGGACTCAAAAATGTCTGCCATTGGTTTTTGATGGTTTCTTTGACACCGTGGTCAAACACGAACCATGGTGTACATGTTCATCACTGGGACCATGGTATAAAATTCCACAGTCATGGTGTCATTTAACAAAACATGGTCAACCATGGCCCTAAAGCCATGGAAAAACAATGAGAACATGCTACTACTTCATGGTAAATGACCATCATTTTCACCTGGAGGTCTATCTCCAAGCAGTATAAACTTCACAGATGCAAGGGTTGACCTGCATCTTTTGAGTTCACAAGTGGCAGAGTGTGCCTATATAAGCCTAAAAGGTAAGCTGGCAGGCTTGACAGTGGCCCATGGCAGGATCATTCAACTTCATAACAAAATATCTGTGTGAACTTACCATCAAGTTTAGAATTATGGCCTGAATAAACTTCTACATTTTCAAGAAGGCTTAAATACGTTTAAAACGTTTTGTAAGAATCCTTTAGCCTAAAACAACTGTTGTTTGAGAACAGGGGGCTGGAACTTGAAAGGCTGTATCAGGCCAGTGGAGGGAAATCTTCACATATAGCCAGGAAACAATGAAATGTACATGATGTTCAAATGTGAATGCTTGCACATAAGTAGCCATCCCAAGATGTACCAAGTATAATCAATGATTCTTGTATAGTTCATGAGACCTTAAAGGTGGGTTATTGAGCTATGGGTAAAAATGCTTCCAAAACTAAAGTTCATATAGCCAGTATTTTTCTATAAAACAATACAAATGAATGCATTTTATGCAAAAATGCGAACAATTATGATGACAGGTAAACGAGTTTGAGAGGGATTCCCTAACTAGGCTATGTATACTAGTTAGATCTATTTTTAGTTTGTGACAAAAATAGAATCCCCATATATGACGTTATGCGACGTTCATTTTGGGCCTTGTTTGCTTAGGCCATGCCTAAATCGGAAAAAAATATGACGCTGAATACCATGCCATAAGTAAAGACGCTCAGAGAGGATGCTGTCCCCATGTATGTGTTAAGTGACAGATTTATTTTTAGAACAGAAATTCCGAACACATGTTCAGAGTGAAGGGTAAACATGTATGAAAACGACCATTTTCACAAAAATCTGAAGCTGTCTTTGGCTCCAGAAGTGTTCACATGACAAGGGAGTATGAATTGAGTATAAAAACCAGAAAATAAAATTTGAGACCCGGTAGCTCAATAACCAACCTTTAACATTAGGGGAAATGCTAGGGTTGACACATTGACACAATAGTTCTCTAAAATTTGTTACCCATAACAGATTTGGATGCTTGCTTTGAATAAGTTCTGAAAAGCTGGATCCTTTGGAAGCAAAGAATAAACAAAATATACAAAAATAGTGGATCAATTTTATGACCAGTACCAAAATGTGCTATAGTTCTTGAGAACTTGACTTGAACATTAGAGTGAAAGTTAAGGTGGCCGCAGTAGTTCGCATAGTCAGAAAACCATAAAAAGTATGCCAAGGTCAAATATGGATGCTTGCACTAAAGCTGCCACCCTTTAAATGCAAAAGTTTACCAAATACCATTTATGAGGTTCTAACAGTTCTTGAGAAATGGACTTGAACATTGAGATGAAAGCATGAAACACTTATAATTCTAGAGAAGCAGACTTGTTCATTAGGGGGCTGAAAATGCCGACTGCTAGAGTAAAGGATGAACAAATATGTGAGCAGATGGAAAAGTGACTGCAAAGTTACTCTAATAGGTCTACAAAGAAGTATGAGGAGGCCTTGAACATATTTCTAGCATTGGCCTTGACTATAAAATCTTGAAACATGAGTTACAACCATATTGTGAACAAAAATGTATAGTCATTTGATATATTTTTTCCCGCAAAAGTGTTGTAACTCAAGTTACAACACTTTTGCGGTGACTCTTTTATGCCATCTCAGATACAACATTTTTTAATTTTCCAAATTCTGAAAAAAGTAATTTATATATCACACTAATATTTTTACAGGTTGTGGGCCTTTTAAACAGGAATGGAATTCTGCAAAAAAGTCATTTTATGAAAAATATGTAGTTACCGCAGTTTTGCGGGCAGCCCTCGAGGGGGTCTGGTTACCTGTTTTTCCAATATTGACAATGTGCAAGCTGGGAGCCAGCAAATAATGCAAATATGGTGAATTACTTGGCTGCTCATCAAGTTAACAAGTCTGAGTAATGAACACCCCTCTTAACCCACTTTAAATACATTATTTTTCTTATTTCTGATCCAAGACATAGGTTGTTGGTACTTGTTAGAATTGCCTCAACCAGGCGGTTTTAACGAGCACACACATCCTACCTTTGGAGTATAAATCAGAATGTCACAAACCGATCAAATACTTCCATAAATAAAGATCATGAAATAAAAAGAATCAAACATTTTGATCAACCCTTGTATATTTCATGCAAAAAGCATACTGCATGCTCCAGTTACAACATATAGCTATTGGCTCAGCCCATTCACTTTGAAAGAAGATACAGATCTATAAAATCAATGAGAAACTTCTTTGGCTGTTAATACCAGTAACAGCACTGTATTGGAAAACATTAAATATCTAACCGCAAATGGATGAATTATGCAATACCCATAGCAAGTAAATGTAGCAAGCTTGCAATGGGAAGCAATTACCCATACAACTCCAAAAACTCTTAATAACACTTTTGTTGGGATACAGAAACTGTGTTAGTTTGTTTGACTGCGGTTTAACATCCCCGTCAACACTATTTAGATCATTTTGGAGATGTTACTTCCAATTTTGTGGGACTTTTACCCGACACTGGGATGAAATGACATCTCAATCCCTGTTGCCCAATGATACCAATAAGGCTTATATGCACTGGAGTGACTGAACAGTCTCTCACCACTTTGCCAGGGCAGGCTTAGTTTGTTAAAGCTGTTTACCAGTACTCATGTGCGGTCAGTTTCAGCTCTGCATGGAAGCATCGTGCACCACAATCTATTTCTCAAAGCCCCGATGGGTGGGGGCCAGAACTGTGTTAGTTAACCCATTGTATACTAGTGGACTCTTACATTGTTATAGTAGGCTCTTACATTGTTATATGTTGGACAAGTCCATATGTCATTTAAAGGGTGTTTGGTATATTTGTTTGTTTTTTACTCTTTTTTTGTTGACAGAAAGCCTGTTAGCAAACAGTGCAGATCCAGGTCAGATGCTGCATTATGCTCCTGAAGGATTAGTCTGATCAGGATCTACACTGTTTGCTATTTCATCTGTACTTTTTGACTCCCTGCTGGATAGTGAAACAAATTTGTTAAAGTTTTAGGAGAATAACAACAAGTCCTCAATTTAGGATTTTTTACAGTAACAACAAGTGTGTTATAACGAGGTTGTTATGTATTTTATTTGATGCCTCTATATAAGCTAATGGCCAGGGCAAACAGTATAAGACCTGTGTGACCAGAAAAGACTCAGATTACCATAAAAAATCATGTAATTCTATTTTTTTTTTTTTTTGGTTTTACAGCCCTTTCAAGATTATTTCACTCTTATCGAGCCAATCGTCAATCAGAATTAGGCGTAAACCGGAGTACCTGCAGATAAACCACCTAACCTTCCATTGTAGAACTTGCCATTTGAATTTTCATATGTGACCCGAGCAAGGCTCAAACCACAGCGGTGAGAGACCTGATGATTAAGAGTCAGCGCTCTTACCCACTAGGCCACAGAGGCCTGTCACAAATTTGTTTAATGATCCGGCAAGGACTCCTAAAGGTGGAGAGAGAATGGCAAACAGTGTAAACCCTGATCAGACTGCTCCTTCAGGAGCAGTCTGATCTGGGTCTGCACTGTCAGATCGATATAGTAGCCTGTGCATCAACACAGTCTGACAGAGTCATTGCTGAATGACACTGATTGCTCCTTGGATTGTCATGAGTCTACAGAAGACAGCAAACTCTGATCAGATTGTGAAGATGCACAGGCTGATCTGAGTCATTGTTGGTGGCGCAAGACATTTTATATGTTTTGTCATGCCTGGCTTGTTATCATACGATACATGCCAAATCTGCAATATCAGTTGCACATTCTGCAAAGTACATGTACGCTACACCTATCCACAGGACATTGACATTTTATCACAAACTCTGAAATAGCACTCAGTTTACAGATACTGGTATGCTGGTAACCCTTAAAATGTCAATAACAACAATTGTCACCAGCTTTGTTGTCTGCTGGTTAATTTAACCCATTGTACACTAGTGGACTCTTCCATTGTTATATGTTGGACAAGTACATTTGTCATTTAAGTGGCGGCATGATCTTTTTTTACATTTTTTTTTTTTTTTTTTGATGGTTTGCCTATTGGGTTTGGGTCAGTTGTTTGTACTGGAGTTTAATGGCCAAGTAAACACTGTTTAGGTTAGGTCATTTTTAGCCGGTCAGTTTAACTAGTCACACTTTTCCTGGGCAGGCTTATATATGTACGTAAGTGGTTAACCAGTACAGTGCACATTCTTTCGCCAGAAACTGACAATTGCCCTTCTTGAATCAGCGGAAGGGAGATAATGACCACAGAAAATATTTCATGATCAATGTCCACAAAAGAATGTTGCCGACCCCAGCAAGTATAGAACCCGCGTCCTCCTGATCACCAGTCAGGTGTGCATCCGACTGAGCTACTGAGACACGCATAAGATTGGGTTAAAAGTTTAAAAGTCATTGCTGTAAACAGTGGGGACCAAGATCTGACTGCTCCTCTCATCAAGGTCCACACTGTCTGCTGGTATGCAAAAATATGTTTGAAAAGATTTAGCAGACTACATAAACAGACGACATTTTAGACACAGTTTTTCCTGTGATCTAAAGGGTTAAAATACATTTTTTATCGTTTACTTTGCTGTAAGGGGGCATATTTAAGTGTTTAGAAAGGACTTAAATTACTGTCATAAATGACGACCCCTGCCCATCGGGGCTTGAAAAAATAAATGGGCTGCATGATGCTTCCATTTAGAGGATCTAAGCCTGCCCAGGCAAAGCGGTGCAAGTCGGACCGTCCATGCTTATAAACCCTTTCGGTTTCATTGGGCAGCAGGACTTGAGATGTCATTTCATTTCAATGTTGGGTAAAAGTCTCACAAAATTGGAAGCCACAACCATTTCTGACTTTCAGCCAATCAGATTACATGATATAATGTTTTCATTCAAATTCAAAAACTGAATGACAAACAGTGTAGATCCTAATCAAATGGCTTTGGATCTACACTGTTTGCAAAGACAGGGGTTGTCGTGAACAGCAAGATAAAAGCTAAGAATCTATACACAGTAGATGTAATGGTATTTAAATAATTTCAACCAGAACGAGAGCTGTCACTGTCAGTGACCAAAGCCCCTGGTGGGAGCCAATTTTTATGGCGGTTAAAGATTTTGTGACGGAGAGACAAACAAACAAACAGACAGACAGGGCAAAAACTATATGCCCCCGAGAATCTCTCAGGGGCATAAAAATTGCATTCAGAATTTACAAATTTAAAATCAGTTTCATACAAAAACAACCACACCTGAGAGTTTCCAATTATTATGTTATCATTAAATGAAATAATAATACAGAAGTTGTAACTTAAGCCAAGGACTTACCAAAGTATCTTGTCAATGTCATTATCACTGTTGAGATATAGACATGTCCCGATTAACCAGCCAGTTATAACCAGTTGGTGTAAGACTTGGTGTGTGTGCAAACATTCAATGATAAACTTTCATTCACCTCAAATCTTAGTCTTCTCTAAGTATTTAGCTTCCATCGCAATATAACCTGTCAATAAAATGCAAGAAATTAGTCACACTCTCAGGGGAGGCAACTACAGTAAAATTCCGCTATTATGACCACCTAAAATTGCACGACCCGCAGAAAAAGCGACCAACTGAAGTTGGTTGATTTTCTAAGAGTGCCCTGAAATCACCGTGTCATTCTGTCAGTCTGTCTGTCTGTCCGTAACCTGTTAGTGAAAATTGGTGATAGTGACTTAACCGCTTGGAATACTGATTTAAACAATTTTTGGCATACTGATAGATATCAATGAGATCTAACCAATGAACTTGCGAAATATTACATTCCATTTAGCCTCTATATATGGTAAAAACCCTTCAAAAATAGTCTTCTCCAGAACCACTGGGCAGATTTCCACGAAACTTGATAAATAGCATCTGGGACGTAGGCCCATCATAAATTGCTAAAATGGTGACCCTGGGTTGACCTTGACCTTCTTTGTGCCTAGGTCAAACTTTGACACATATGCTTTTGTATTGGAAAAGTGAGAATGCATTTTATCCTGCAAACAATTCAGAATACAGTACTAAAGTATAAGATATATTTTTGCTTCTTACGATAAGCCGCATTTATTGGGGGAACCGTTTAGGTCCAGGTCACATGACCAAAATGGCCGCCATACCCATATATGGTAACACTCATAAAGCTAAAAGCATCCGGCGGGTCGTGCACTTCAGCTGAAGCACTGGTTCTGACTAATTCTGCTATAAAAAGCTTATTTAGTAGGTTGCAGTTCTTCTTGTGTTCTGCATACAGTGTCCTCTTCTCAGAGATCACCTTTGGGACTGGTCAAAAGTGGTCTTCAAGACCACTTTTGACCAGTCCCAAAGACCGTCTTTACTCTTATCATGCTGTTCAAGACAACCCATATCTTTGGAAACAGTGTAGATCCAGATCAGATGGCTTCTGTAGAAGCCATCTGATCAGGATCTTCACTGTTTCACATCCAGTTTATAAATTTGTAGGAATAAATTACATCAAGTAATCTGACTGGTTCAAAGTCAGAGATGGGTATGGCTAAAATGAATATTCAGCAAGAGAAGGGTTAATATAGGAATTTTTTCTGTCCTCACAAACCTCTTTATAATTTACCCTTATCCTGCTGAACAAATTTATTTAGCCACTGCCATTTCTAACTATCCACCAAATCAAATTACATGAAATAATGTATTGGCTCAATTCATAAACAGTATAAATCCTTATCAGATGGCTACCTCAAAGGTATAGTTGTTATGTTCAGTGGGATAATGGTTGAGGATGGGTTAGTTAATCAGATCATCTATTAATCTCAGTCATTTAATATCTGGCCTCCACCCATCGGGGCTTGAAGAAAAAGATGGGCTGCATGATGCTTCCACGCAGAGCTGAAACCTACCCACATACAAGTACTGGTAAACCGCTTAGAAGTTAGAGGATCTAAGCCTGCCCAGGCAAAGCGTTGCACGTCGGCCCGTCCATGCTTATAAACACTATTGGTTTCATTGGACGGCAGGACTTGAGATGTCATTTCATCTCAATGTCGGGTAAAAGTCCCACAAAATTGGAAGCAACGTTTCCAAAATGACCTTTACAGCGTTGTCGGAGATGTTAAACCTCAAATCAAACAAACAACAAACAGTCATTTAATGTCATAGAAATAATTATTGTTACTGATTTGCTAATATTCGACTATTTGATTGCTGTGTCTGTTACAATACCGGTACATTATTTACCCTAGCATAGATACGTGTAAGGTGTATATTTTGTGATAACTGAAGGATAGCTTTCCTTATTTCTCCATATAAAATGAATGTTGTGGGTATTCATTAGGACAGCCTCATCGAGGCTGTTCTAATGAATACCCACAACATAGGTTTTTATGGAGAATTGACAAAAAATGTCCTTCAATTATCACAAAATACCAACCTCAACTGTTGCTATGCCCTAAGTACATGTATTCAGACACCTCAACTCTTTGCCATACTTGTTCTAAAATTTGAACAAGTATAATTTACTACAAAATATCGAGTCTAAAAAAGCTGGATGAGTGGCAAACAATGTAGAGCCTTATGAGACGCCACTGTCTGTTGTGTCTCATTTGGGTCTACAGTGTTTGCTGAGGTCTGTCTGTCGAAATATATATTATAAACTATAACATATGATGGGCCTCTATGGCCTATTGGATAAGAGCATTATGTCTCTCGCTACTGTAGGTTCGAGCCTTGCTCGGGTTACATAAGACCCCAAGTTCTGCAACGGGAGGCCAGGCGATTTTTCCCTTGGTTAAGTCTCTAGTAAAAGTATCGGACCCTCCATTTCAAAAAGGAATCCCATCCAAAAAGATGTTTGCACTGTCACCCACCCCTGCTCATGACCACCCATAACACATCAGCATAAAGTAACATTGAAGGGCACAGTAGTAGTTTCAAAAGAAACTTCCTTAGATTTTATCTGAATATAAGAGTCCGTCAGCAATTATGATTATGTATTCCCATAAAAGTTTGCTTCATATAGTCTACACACAGGACCCTCCAATTTAGTCTTTTTTGTGTTTTTTTTTAATGCTAAATCGTCAAATGAAAAATCACAAGACAAGATGATTTTTCATTGGACCATTCAGCGTTAGTGCTAGCTATTTCTACTAAAGTCTGTAGCTGCAGGGTTAGCCTCATAAGTGCTTTTAGCTCCCCTCCCCCTGTTACCGTAAAAACTGGTATCAGTCAGTCAGACGCAGGTCTAGGCTACAGAACATTAGCATCCTTGACTCATTATTTTGCATCCTGGAGTCATTTGGAAAAAAAAAAATGGTTGCTGAAACAAAACAATGTCACCACATGTTTATTGGCTATACAAGCCATTTCCTGACATGTTTAAACTGGTGTCTGCATCTTTAACTGTTCCTGGTTGTTCGCTTTTGACATATGTCAATAGTTCTGTCTACTCATTATAAATTCAATGCCTTAGTCAATAATCACCCAATAGAGCTCCGCAAGCGGGGCATTATACGCCTGTAGCAAGTTAGTATTTATTGGACTGAAACCTTGAAACATTAAGAACTGCTCCATATCTTGGTCTAACTACATATCAAATTTCAGCTAAAATTGGGTCTAAATTGTAGGAGGAGTTAGCGGGAAATGAAAATACATGTACCTACATGTACATATACATTCAAAGTGTTATACTAATATAAATATTTGGTGGACCATCCTCTCTAAACCATATACACTGCTCCACATGCTAGTCAAACTTCATATCAAGATTTTGCTAGCTCAAATTTTACCTGCAGGAGAAGTTATCCACAAACAAAATGTGTACAGAAATTTTCAAAGGGGCACAACTCGATTAATTTTTGGTAGACTGTAACCTCAAAAAAATAAGCACTGCGCGGTCTAACTATATAAGAAGTTTTAGCTTCATCGGATATTAATTGTAGGAGTAGTTAGCCACAAACAAAATACTGGTAAGCCATAACCTCGAAAAAATATGCGCTGCTCCACATTGTGGTCAAACTATTTATCAATTTTCAGCTTGATTAAATGTTCACTGCAGGAAGATTTAGCCATAAACAAAATGTTCACAGGAATTTTCAAACAGGCATAACTCTATGAATATTTGGTGCACTGTAACCTTGAAATTATATGCGCTGCTCCACATCTTGGTCTAACTATATATCAAGTTTAGCTTGGTCGGTTCTAAATTGCAGGCAAAATTGCTTACAGAAACTTCCAAAGGGGTATAACTTTGTTTTTATTTGTATGACCATAACCTCAAAACCAGATCACTGACTATGTCAGAAAGGGACTCACATAGAGCTATCAAAGAGATGTGGTACAAGTTTTGTCAGAATGTAGGTCTTGTGATGGTAATTGTTTGTGTGAATATTCATGCGGGAAAGGCAAATATTTTTGAAGTTATGAACAAAATTATGTTTTTTGGTTACGGCAAGACAAGCACATGGACAAAAGCAATATAGGTATGGTCCTTTGAAAGAATACAGGTCTTGTGATGGTGAGTATGTGTGTGACGTTTCATGAGATTAGGGCAAATCCTTTTGATGTTATGACCGATGTTACATTTTTTGGTTAAGGCGTTACAAACACATGGACAACAGCAATATTGTTGTAGCCAGTGTTGGGCCCTCACAATATGCACTGCTCCATACAGCATGGTCTAACTATATATCAAGAGTACACCAAGTTTGATAAGAATCAGTTGAAGCAAAAAAAAACCTGTGTCTATTACTGTGCGAAAATGCCCCAAATTTGCATGTAACGGGTTAGCATTAGCTTTTATCATTATTTTCTATTAAAAATACAAAGCTCTTTTTTGACATGTAGGGGTTTCATTCTTCATTTACTCAGTGGATGGAGAATTTCCTAACCTTTTTTTGGTGTGTAGCATCAGGCAATTATGTCGAAACTGTGAGTTCTATTTTACCTTCAGTGAAAACAGTGCTAATGTAACAGAATTTGTATTAGTTATGCCTTTTCGTTTAAAAAGTGTTCCCAAAATATTAAATGATACTCTAAAGGAATGATAGAACTATATTTGACAAGCCATTTGGATATATTTGTTGGTTAGCAGGACCAATGCATGGAAAATTTTAGTATTAAGAGATTTTTTTCATTTCAGTATGCTTCTTTTCTTTGTGACAAAAAAACTTGTAATGTCCGTCCCCTATCATTATTTTTCCTATCATTATTTTTCAAAAGGACACAAAAAAGTTCATAAAATACCTTCAGAACATAGGTACATATGGACTGTAAATTGGCCCCTGCCCATCGGGGTTTGAAGAAGTATATGGGCTGCATGATGCTTCCAAGCAGAGCTGAAACCAACCACAGGAGTACTGGTAAACAGCTTAAAGGATCTAAGCCTGCCAAGGCAAAGCGGTGGGAATCTCACTGTTGGGTAAAAGTCCCAAAAAATTGGAAGCAACACCTCCAAAATGACCTTTACATTGTTGACGGGAACATTAAACCTCAAATCAAACAAACAAGGGCCTGTAAATAAAGAAAGAAATACAATAAGAACATGGTGCTTCTTGTCAGATCTCTGGGCATAAAACCAAAAGTTATCTGTAATATCCATTCCTGTAATGTCCGTCCCACTGACTACCATAACTGCTAAGAATTTGTTTGTTTGATTTGAGTTTTAACGTCCCCTTCAACACTGTAAAGGTCATTTTGGAGACGTTGCTTCCAATTTTGTGGGACTTTTACCCGACATTGAGATGAAATGACATCTCAAGCCCTGTCGCCCAATGAAACCAATAGGGGTTATTAGCATGGACGCTCCACCTCGCACCGCGGTTCCTGGACAGGCTTAGATCCTCTGAGCGGTTTACCAGTACTAGTGTGCGGGCCGGATTCAGCTCTGCGTGGAAGCATCATGCAGCCCATATATTTCTCCAAGCCCCTATGGACGGGGGCGGGTAACTGCTAAGAAGAATATAAAAGCTTTTCCATTCACAATTTACATACTATGTGAGTTCTAAACTTAAAGAGGATGATAAAGTTATACTCTTAGTCATCAAAACATTTGAAATTCTCATTTTGAAGAACAGAAAATCATTTTTGGTCTAAGAAAGTTCATTATGAGATTTTATCAACAATTTTCTGTCTGCTATCGTAAAATATAACTTTAGTTACAAGAAACTTTCAAAACCATGAGTTCATGTAGAGAAAACAACCACTTAAAACGGACTGGCTTCTGACAAAGAAAACAGTTTTCTAACTGATTGAATAAAAGCAGGGGATGGACATTACAGAAAAGTGATGGACAAGACGGGATGAGTATATTTTCATTTCATTGCTTTGCAAGACATAGACAGCATTTTGTTGTTGCTTTTAACAGTTTTCGGAAGTTAACAGATATGATAGTGATTTTACCCAAAATTGTTGAAGTTAATTTCATATACACAAAATAAATGCAAGCAAGTCATCACACCAATGATAATTGCATACCAGCAACCAGGATGGCACTTTGTATATTTTTGATGACTTCGAATATAGGCACTTGATTGCCTTTTCTGTATTTCTGATGACATTCTAACTATTCCAGATGCGGGTCTGACTGGTGATCAGGAGGACACGGGATCGATACCTGCAGGGTTGGCAACATTCTTTCGTGGAAATTCACCATGAAATCTTTTCTATGGTCATTCTCTCCCTTCCGCTGATTCAAGAAGGCAGTTGTTAGTTTCTAGCGGAAGAATGTGCACTGTACTGGTTAACCGCTTATGTATAAGCCTGTCCAGGAGAAACTGACCGGCTCAAAAAAGACCTAAATATTATTTGTTGATAATAAAAGGATAACTAGGTAAATCGCCATATACATGTAATAGATAAACCATTTAAAAGTTCTGTAATGTCTGTCCCCAGTTTGTAATGTCCGTCCTTTTTAGGCATGTTCAAAATAAGGAAAAATCAAAATTTCTGTTCTACTGGTAAGATTTTTATTTTTATTTTAGATGTGTTATAGTTTGTTTGATGTAATAAAGGACAAATAGAACTTATAGATACTATTTGTATATAGTGGCAGTAGTGATTAAAAAATCATCACCATGAAAAAGCATATTGTAAATATCAGAAAAATAAAACAAGCAAAAACTTCATTTTTTTCCATGCTGCATGTTAAGATATCGTTGTTTAAATAAAATAAAGTAAAAAATCTTTGAATATGTTACGGGGACTGTTCAAATATGAATGTAACTAAGCACATAAAAATGATTCCGTGATAGATTTTGATGAAAAATTTATTTTGTCCCCTCAAAGTATTCCCCTTTAACAGATATACAAACTTTCAGTCTTCTGATCCAATCATTGAATGCATTTTGGTAGTCTTTTCGAGGTATACTATGAAGGCACAGGAATATTGCAGAACCTAGGTGTTTGCGCTGTACAAATTTTCGACCAGAAAGGTATTTTTTCAGCCGCCGGAAAAAAAAAAGTCACATGGGGCAAGTTCAGGGGAATACGGGGGTGAGGGAGTTCAACAACCTTTTCCTGCTTCAGATAGTCTTGCACAATGAACGTCTTGTGCGATGACGCATTGTCATGTAGCAATCTGACATTGGCCAAACCAGTTGCGGGTCTTCGTTCTTTGAAATATTTCTTCAATTTTCGAAGAACTTTATTCTTGTAAAACTTCGCATTTACAGATTTGCCTTTAGGCACAGCAACCTGAATAGCAGGGCCCTGATTTGAAAAGAATATGGCATACATTACCTTCTTGACGCTCATGGTCCGCTTTGCAATGCATGGTCTTTTGCAATACTTTGTTGCCCATATTTTGTTCTGAATCTTTTGTTTTGGCTCAAAAAAGTGAACCCATGTCTCGTCACCTGTGATGACATTAGCGAAAGACCGTTCATTGTAATTTGGAAACTTTTTAAGCAGCTTCTTGGCGCACTGAACGCGTGTCTTTTTCTGCTCATCTGTCAACAGATGGGGAATCCATCTAGCACAGATTTTTCTCATTTTCAAATCCCGTTTCAGAATAGTACCAGCTGCTCCTAATGAGATGCCAACCATAATAGCTATTTGCCCAGTGGTGTATCGATCATTGGTAGCAACTATTTCTTTCACTCTAGCAACCATCTTGGCAGATGTTGCTCTTTTCGGCCGACGATCATGTGGTGCATCTTCTGTTGAGCCTAGCCCACAGCTGAATTTCTTACACCAACAAAAAACTGTCGGAAAAGACATTTCATTATGCCCATAAACCGAACATATTTCATCAAAAATGTCTTTGCACCGTATAGCAAGAATACAACGATTCTTGATATAGGACCGTATTTCAACGGCGTACTCTGACCTTCTTCCAACCATGTTTTGTATTAGTATACAAGAGTAGACAGTGTTTATTGAACAATATACATGGCTAAAGTGCATGGATTTTAACAGGTTTGGTATCAATGTATAGGTAAAATGTTTTTCTACGCTGTGATATTTATTTCCAGGCAATTTTCGCATTAGTGCATGAGAAAACATTCTACTTGCTTCATATTTGAACAGTCCTCGTATATGTTCCTCTCCTAGTTATGCTTCAAACACTGGCCAGTAATGTCTGTCCATCCCTTTACTTGACTGACCATCATCAGGAAGGAAAAAAAATTGTACTGGCCTTAAACTTATCTTTTCTTTGACTGTTTCTGATAGGTAAAACATTACTCTATTGAATAATACTTAAGTTAAGCAGAAAATACAAACTTTATTTTTTTATGTTAATGCTAACCCAATTGGATACTTTATTGTGCAGCAGGCCATAATTTTTATGCTCTTCAGAAGCGAAAGAGGCATTTCCTACATTACATGCAAGATAGAGTGAGTCTTCCCAATGAAATGTCTATTCAATTAAATCATTAAGTTTTTCTTTTATAAGATTATGAAGAAGTGTAGTATAAAGGGTGGAAAAATCGAAGGTAGGCAGACTTGAAGCACGAAAACGCCTAGATTTCAATTTGTTTAAAACTTCATTAGAATTTTTTATAGACCAAAACAGATTTCTACCTGATCTTTCGAAGACTTTGTCGCAATATTTTATCACATGTTTTTTGATGGCAGTAAAACATGAAGTTAATAATTTTGAGAGTTCAGTGGTGGTACAAGTAATTGTACCACCACTGTGTGGGGTCACTGTGGTGGGTGGGACATCATTTTTGACCCCTGGCCCCACCACGGGGCATGAACCCAGGAGTATGTTGTCTTTGAACATCAGAAGACCCTCCCAGGTACTTAAGTTCCAAATATGAGTACTCGGTGATGAGTGACTGTTGAGATATAAGCTTTGAAAAACTTTAATGCAGTGTGACGGGAACGCACACGCAAACCCACACAACCAAGGTGACAACAATAGCTCTACATGTACTTTATAAAGGCGAGCTAAAAAGGAGATAGGGCTATTGCCCGTAATTGTCACCCTGCGTCTCTGACTTGTGTTCTTTGTTAATTGCTTGAACATATACATTTTAGTCTACTCAAACACCATGGCCAACTTGGATGATCATAAACTTTTGTCATACAGACAACATGCATTTTGGAAAAGGCATAGTTGTGAAACTCAGCTGAGCACACTTATTAACGACTGGGCAAAACAAGAGCTGTCGCATGACAGCATAGCTCGCCTGTTTTGCGCCTCCAAGATATAAGGTAAAATTATTGAACCATGAAATATAGATCACACTTACCTACATATAGTTTAAGGTCAATTATCAGGTCACATGGAATTAATGCGTAACTATACCAAATTAAGTGACACAGAGGCCTTTCTGATATTTAATCTTCATCAGTTTGTCTCAACCCCAATGTTATGAAACCGAAACGGATGATGGACAAGACCCGGCAAACACAGCACATCCCCCTCCGAGCACACACCGACCGACGTGGCCCATGAGACCGGTCATATATTCCAGATATTACATTTCAGAATCAAATAGACGTTTCCGGGAACCTAATCTTATGCTCCGCCTACTTGGTTACTGTTGCTACGTCCCACAAGCTTTGCAGCCAATATGGCGGAAACAAAGAAAGTCTGTGTAGATCTCGAAGGAGATTTATCAAGCATTCCGGATAATATTGGCGTTTCTAACTTACCGAGACATTAAACTTTGACACACACACACACACACACGCACACAAACACACACATAAATGAAAACAGCCTAACAAAAGAATTATAAAATAATTATGTGCATGATTCCAAAATATTCAGCCTGGAAAACAATCTCCAAGTTACAGCGAAGGTACAATTCATGTATTTCTTTGCACCTCTATACATCCTGTATGCTCTAGTGAAAGACCACCTATGGGACCATTCAAAATTGTCTTAAGACCACTTTTGAGCAGTCCCAAAGGTGGTCCCAATATAGGAACTTCACTGTACATGCACACATCCCACAACACACACACATACCTGTGCACATTAAACACTTGTTTACTTAATTATAAGCAATGCGGTGCGAGTCGGCCCGTCAATGCTTATAAACCCTATTGGTTTCATTGGGCGACAGGGCTTGAGATGTCATTTCATCTCAATGTCGGGTAAAAGTCCCACAAAATTGGAAGCAACGTCTCTAAAATGATCTTTACAGGGTCGACGGGGACGTTAAACTTCAAATCAATCAAACAAACTAACAAAACAAACACAAAATAATTATAAAGCATATGCTCCTCATTTCATTATACAATAATTCCACACCGAGGATACAATATAATTCAACCGAGAGTGGTGTCAATCATATACACTAACCCTTTCATGCAATCCGCATTAACTCTATATCTTCTGATCCCTAATCAGACAGCCAAATGTAGACCAGCAGTCCACCCATCAACCTCTAGACCAGCGATCATGCTGTGAGCATATACTACATGAGCCAACACACCCGCCGCATCAGTCTGCTTAATTACTCACTGAGACACGAGATTTCGCGCATCTCTCTTTGAAAAGCCAGCAGACTATAGAAGGGCAGTTGCAATCCACGATGGCCCCAGTCAGACTGCGCTAATGCGCAGGCTGATCACAGTCCTTGTTGCCCGCATAAGCCCCAACGCTTGCCCCGCAGCACACCAGCCCATACGATATTTGTGACGGCATTGCAGTGTGAAGAGAAAAATCTGTAAATAAATATAAAAATGCAGTCGAGGGCCCCGACCCGGTATTGAACCCACGACCCTCGGGTTACAAAGTGAGCGACACAACAACCAGGCCCGGACCAACCAGACCGGTCAGTTATGCAATCTACATAGATATTTATTATGGTCGTACTACAGAGAGACATTTGTTTCAAACGTTTAGGAGATACTATGTAATAATATCACATTTCCAGCTTCTTTTGATTCCGCTGCATCTGCCCCGCCCCTGGGCTCAAACGGTTATCATCGTGGCACCAGGCACCATTGTAGTTTGAGGAGGAAAAAATCTGTTAAGAAAAATCCAGTCAAGTGCCCTGACCGGGGACTGAACCCACGACCTGGGGTTACAAAGCGAGTGACACGACGACCAGGCCAGAAGGCCCGGAGCAGTAAGACCGGTCCCTTATGCAATCTATATGTATATACATATCTACATGTACATATTTATCTAAATATGGCCGTACTGTACAACATGGCAATTTTGTCAGTCCTAATAATACCCCCTCCCCCCACCTCCCCCACCTGAAATGCCCTCTCCAAACAACCGCGTTTCTTTGTTTGTGGGAGAAAATGGCCGTTAGTGACTAACACAGCGGCACTAAATAAAATCGATTTTTTCGATTGGATGAAATAGCGCGCTTGATTGACAGCTCGGAAACGTCTATTGTGTCTGAATTAAAAGGCTAATCATTGAACCTTGAAAATAGGTCACACAATTCCATGTGACCAGATGATTGACATAGAAATATATCTAGGCTAGATATTTTTCTATGTCAATCATCTGGTCACATGGAATTGAATATTCAGATATGAAGTTTCTCCAACCAATAGTATTCAAGATATAATTCAAAGTCATTGAACCATGTAATATAGGTCAAACTGACCTAGATATATTTTGAGGTCAATCATCTGATGGCACTGAAGTAATATCCCAGGTATAACATTTTGTTATCAAAATATTATTCAAGTTAAATAGGCAAAATCACTGAGCCATGAAATATAGGTCACACTGACCTAGATATATTTTGAGGTCAATCAGCAGGTCACATGGAGCTAATAATCAAGGTATGACATTTCTTTATCAAATAGTATTCAAGTTAATAGGCAAAATCACTGAGCCATGAAATATAGGTCACACTGACCTAGATATATTTTGAGGTCAATCAGCAGGTCACTTGGAGCTAATAATCAAGGTATGACATTTCTTTATCAAATAGTATTCAAGATAATAGGGAAAATCAGTGAACCATGAAATATAGGTCACACTGACCTAGATATATTTTGAGGTTAATCATTGGGTCACATGGAACTAATAATCCAGGCATGACATTTTTCCATCACCGGTCCCGATAGCTCAGTTGGTAGAGTGTCCGCTCCGGGAAACGGGAGGTCACGGGTTCGATCCCGGGCTGCGACATACCAAACTCGTTAAAAATGGTACTAGATGCTCCTCACTTGGCACTCAGATTTATGGGGTAGAGCTAGGACTGGTCAACCCAGTGCCAGGATAATGTGACTGGGTGTGGTATCATGTAATGTGTCTGGGACATGATACTTCAGCGAGGCAGCACTATAAAAGTGAGCATTGAGCTCCCTGTCCAACCAGACACTGTCGTGATATGACTGAAAAATTGCTGAAGCGACATTAAACCCGAATTCACACACACACACAACTTTTTCCATCAAATAGTATTCAAGATAATAGGCAAAATCACTGAACCATGAAATATAGGTCACAGTGACTTAGATATATTTGGTGGTCAATTATCGGGTCACATGGATGTAATAGTGCAGGTATTACATTTCTCCTTCGAATAGCAGAGTAATTGATAAGGGTCGTATCGTCGTAAATACGCCTCTAAAATCGAGCAAATACGCCTAGAAATGAAGAAAAAGTCGTACCACATACGACCGTAAAATTGGCGATACCCCAAGGTCGTTCCATTGCAGTCGTATCGGCAATGGGAAAAAACATGACACCTGACAAAAAGCAGTCAAAATCGCGGTAATTTTCGCCGCTTCATAGTCTTCAACAAAAACTGTTCCAATCTTCAAGAACGATTCGAAATTTATCCATTGATGAATGATGGCATTTGTTTTAATTACGCTGAAACACTTCAACCTTACCTTTTGACGATCATATATTGAGCTTATATTTAATCAGCATCAAGTTATGACAACTACCAACATGATTAGGAAACTGATTATTGATGCGTGATTACATAACGGTATTTATAATCTAAGGGAAAGCCGCCCGCATTATTAACTTTATTATCAACGCCTGAAGCATGAACAGTAACTTTATGACAAGCGTGCTTAAAAATACGATCCTGAATATTGTTAGGCAACCACATTGACTTCTACAGAGTATCATCTTCGAGAAAAAAAATTGGGTTCGACAGATCTACAGATTCACATTGTCATGTAGTTAGGAATAAAATATCAAAACAGACGCGCAGACGATTAAAAGTTAAGTTTGTGGAGGACCTGACAAAGTTTCTCCGGAAAAACGCAAGACAAAAATATCAAATGCATGAGAAATTTCTGGCGGCTATTTCTCCCAAATCGCAGAAGTTCACGTTGAAATGGATTACTCTGTATTTTGTGGAAAAACAAAACAGAAACAACAACAACTGGGCTAGGAAAGTTATAATTCATGTAACAGCGAATATATATCCGACCAGGCAGTGTCAGCGCTGGCTCTTTCTGCTTAGCGTCTGCAGGCCGCAGATGCAAGAAAATTTGCGTCCATGACTCATTTTTTTTACGTCCTTTGGCCATTGGCGGAAACTCTTAACCAGAGGCTTAAAAACCTTGTTTATTGCCGTTTTCCGACAGGTGTATGTCGGCGCCTTTGATTATTGCATCATGGTGGTTGTTTACTTTTGACTCCACTTCTATTTTTCATACTTTTATCATCCCGACGTATTTTTTTCTCGCAATATTGTCGTCTTGTCGTCAATGCACGTCTGAGATAGAACTACCGCTGCACAGACTGATCTCTTTGTCCGCCATGTTCCGTATACATTTGACCAAAATTACATTTATTGAGTCACACTGGCAGGATTAACCTGTAATACTTGGGTACTCATATATCTCATTGTGAATCACAGGTGGTCAGGTCAGCATGCAGTGCATGCTTATTTACTGCTATCTATCAAGTAGCCTATAAATTAACACCCTAAGATGTCTCGCTGTCTTCTTTGAACATTAAGCAGAATGACTGGCAGCGCATCATAAAAGAACGCAAACACAGCAACCGGGACAGACTGATTAGCTTTCACAGATGCGCTTGCTGATCTGAGTCTTCACTGGTCGCACATTTTATTGTAGTTTTGCTGAGCGCTGAATTTCTCGCCTTTTACCAATCGCATGCAGTTGCTACAATTAGTGGAGATTTCCCCCCGCCTTTGAACGCGTAGCACATAAGGCAGCTGCAGACACAAAACATGGGTTTGAAAACATTTTGATGACAGTATGATCTGTGTGACGGCTGAAGACTCCGACCAGCCTGCACAGTCTGATCGAAACGAGCCTTCAATGGCCTCTGGGAAATTCCAAAAACACATGCGAAGAATACGACCACATTGGCTGGATTTACCTTCTTTAGAAGAAAAAAGTAATTTTTCATTTTGGCTGTCCGCCAGCTTATTAACATGAAAATGTATATCGGTATAATACGATGATAGAATATGTGTTTAACGACTTTTGCATATGGCCACTGCCACGTCTGAAATTAATATAAGTGCGCTTAGCAGCCATCCTGTGATGACAGATGAAGATACGACCCTAGTTTTGAATTTAGAAGTACCGATACTCTCAAAGAATCACAGGATACACCTATAGTCTTTGGTTGAAGGAGTAACAGTACTCCTCGGGCAAAAGCTTATCAATAACACTGGAATAGTATTCAAGATAATAGGCAAAAGTCACTGAACCATGAAATATAGGTCACAGTGACCTAGATATATTTTGAGGTCAATCATAGGGTCACATGGCCCTAATATCCAAGGTATGACACTTCTCCAACAAATAGTCTTCAAGATATAAGGCAAAATCACTGAACCATGAAATATAGGTCACAATGGCCTAGATATATTTTGAGGTCAATCATCTGGTGGCACTGAAGTAATATCCCAGGTATAACATTTTGTTATCAAAATATTATTCAAGTTAATAGGCAAAATCACTGAGCCATGAAATATAGGTCACACTGACCTAGATATATTTTGAGGTCAATCAGCAGGTCACATGGAGCTAATAATCAAGGTATGACATTTCTTTATCAAATAGTATTCAAGTTAATAGGCAAAATCACTGAGCCATGAAATATAGGTCACACTGACCTAGATATATTTTGAGGTCAATCAGCAGGTCACATGGAGCTAATAATCAAGGTATGACATTTCTTTATCAAATAGTATTCAAGATAATAGGGAAAATCAGTGAACCATGAAATATAGGTCACACTGACCTAGATATATTTTGAGGTTAATCATTGGGTCACATGGAACTAATAATCCAGGTATGACATTTTTCCATCACCGGTCCCGATAGCTCAGTTGGTAGAGTGTCCGCTCTGGGGAACGGGAGGTCACGGGTTCGATCCCGGGCTGCGACATACCAAACTCGTTAAAAATGGTACTAGATGCTCCTCACTTGGCACTCAGATTTACGGGGTAGAGCTAGGACTGGTCAACCCAGTGCCAGGATAATGTGACTGGGTGTGGTATCATGTAATGTGTCTGGGACATGATACTTCAGCGAGGCAGCACTATAAAAGTGAGCATTGAGCTCCCTGTCCAACCAGACACTGTCGTGATATGACTGAAAAATTGTTGAAGCGACATTAAACCCGAATTCACACACACACACATTTTTCCATCAAATAGTATTCAAGATAATAGGCAAAATCACTGAACCATGAAATATAGGTCACAGTGACTTAGATATATTTGGTGGTCAATTATCGGGTCACATGGATGTAATAGTGCAGGTATTACATTTCTCCTTCGAATAGTATTCAAGATAATAGGCAAAAGTCACTGAACCATGAAATATAGGTCACAGTGACCTAGATATATTTTGAGGTCAATCATAGGGTCACATGGCACTAATATCCAAGGTATGACACTTCTCCAACAAATAGTCTTCAAGATATAAGGCAAAATCACTGAACCATGAAATATAGGTCACAATGGCCTAGATATATTTTGAGGTCAATCATGGGGTCACATGGTACTAATATCCCAGGTATGACATTTCTCCAACAAATAGTCTTCAAGATATAAGGCAAAATCACTGGACCGTGAAATGTAGGTCACCATGACCTTCACCCTTTTACACTTGAAATTGTTGTCACATGGTTGGCTGATATATAACCAATTTTGTTTATAACTCGTTAGCATATTCAATAATTGGAAACATTTATAACAAATTACAAAGGCAGACATGTTAAGTTTTGAAAATAAAAATGAGGGAGACAGCGCGTTCGAGGAGGATTTGCGAGTGCCAAAGGCGCGAAGTCTTGGTGGCAAGCTCTCAGGATAGGCTAGAAAATGGTGCCTTCTGAGAGCTTTTTGAACATTTTTTGTTTATTCTCTACACTCTTGTTCATAGATAAATAACTAATAAATATTTTAAAATCATTTCATTGAGACGATGCCTACAAACTAACACCTAGCCATACCAGTGCCCCCATCCCGCGCCCCCCCCCCCCCCCCCCAGCCCCAGGTGTATAATGCTTCAGCACAAGAGCATATCTTATCATTTATGCCCAGATAGTTCACAACGAAAGTAGCCCAATTGATTCTATATTCCAAGGGCCATCCAATAACCAAAGTTTCTGAAGTGTAGCTCCAATAGTTTAGAAGATATGGCAAAATAATACTTTTTGACCTTTAACCTTGGGGTCATGTTGAGGTCGAGGTCATCTCAAAAGTAGCCCAATATATTCTATATTCCAAGGGCCAGCCAATAAGCAAAGGTTCAGAAGTGTAGATCCAATAGTTTAGGAGATACGGCAAAATAATACTTTTTGACCTTTGACCTTGGGTTCATGTTGAGGTCGAGGTCACCCCCAAAAGTAGCCCAATATATTCTATATTCCAAGGGCCATGCAATAAGCAAAGTTTCAGAAGTGTAACTCAAATAGTTTAGGAGATATGGCAAAGCCATACTTTTTGACTTTTGACCTTGGGGTCATGTTCAGATCAGGGTCATGTCAAATGTAGCCCAATTCATTTTATATTCCAAGGCCCATCCAATAACCAAAGTTTCAGAAGTGGTACTCCAATAGTTTAGAAGATATGGCAAAATAATACTTTCCGACTTTTGATCTTGTGGTCATGTTGAGGTCAAGATCATCCCAAAAGTAGCCCAGTTTATTCTATATTCCAAGGGCCATCCAATAAGCAAAGTTTCAGAAGTGTAACTCCAATAGTTTAGGAGATATGACAAAATCATACGTTTTGACCTTTTACCTTGGGGTCATGTTGAGGTCAATTCATTCTATATTCCAAGGACCATCCAATAACCAAATAAGTTGCAAAGAACATTCTAGCTGATAAACAAAGTTTCAGAAGTGTAACTCCTATAGTTTAGAAGATATGCCAATGTAATACTTTTTGACCTTTGACCTTGGGGTTATGTTGAGGTCCACCAATAGTATTCCAATTTTTCTATATTCCAACGGCCATCCAATAACCAAAATTTCAGAAGTGTAACTCCGAAAGTTTAGAAGATATGGCAAAGTCATACTTTTTTAACATTGACCTTTGGGTCAGGTTGAGGTAAAGGTCAAAACAAAAGTAGCCCAATTGATTCTGTATTCCAAGAGCCAATTAATAAGCAAGGTTTCAGAAGTGTAGCTCCAATAGTTTAGAAGATATGGCAAAATACTTTTTGACCTTCTACCTTGGGGTCATGTTGAGGTCGAGGTCACACCAAAAGTAGCCCAATATATATTTTATATTCCAAGGGCCATCCAATATGCAAAGTTTCAGAAGTGTAACTCCAATAGTTAAAGAGATATGGCAAAGTCATGCTTTTTGACCTTTGGGTCGCTTTTTGACCTTGACCTTGAGGTCAAGGTCCTGCCAAAAGTAGCCCAACTCATTCTATAATCCAAGGGCCATTAAATAACCTAAGTGTATTCCAAGGGCCATCCAATAAGCAAAGTTTCAGAAGTGTAATTCCAATAGTTTAGGAGATATGACAAAGTCATACTTTTTTACCTTTGACCTTGGGGTCCTGTTGAGGTCAAGGTCATGCCAAACGTAGCCCAATTCATACTTTTTTACCTTTGAACTTGGGGACAGGTTGAGGTCAAAGTCAAAACAAGTAGCCCAATTGATTCGATATTCCAAGGGTCATCCAATAACCAAAGTTTCAGAAGTGTAGCTCCAATAGTTAAGAAGATATGACAAAATAATACTTTTTGATCTTTGACCTTGGGGTCGAGGTCACACCAAAAGTAGCCCAATATATTCTATATTCCAAGGGCAATCCAATAAGCATAATTTCAGAAGTGTAACTCCATAGTTTAGGAGATATGGCAAAGTCATACTTTTAACCTTGACCTTGGGTCATGTTGAGGTCAAGGTCATGCCAAAAGTAGCACAATTCATTCTATATTCAAAGTGCCATCCGATAAGCTAAGTTTCAGAAGTGTAACTCCAATAGTTTAGGAGATATGGCAAAGTCATACGTTTTACCTTTGACCTTGGGGTCATGTTGAGGGCAAGGTTACGCCAAAAGCAGCCCAGTGCCATCTACATCCCATGTACTATCCAAAGGCAAAGTTTGAAAAGTGTACCTTAACCGGTTTCAGAGGAGATCCATTCCATAGAAACGTGACGGACGTACGTACACACATACATACATACATACATACATACATACATACATACATACATACATACATACTACATACATACATACATACATACATACATACATACATACATACATACATACATACATACATACATACATACATACATACATACAGACCCACTGACTGACAGACACTCGACTCTGACACGAAAACAATATACCCGATTATTCTTCGCAAAAGCGGGTATAATAATCCAAAATTTCGATCAAGTCTAAAGCAAAATATTTTTTATTCCCCTCCGACTTTTAAGTGCGGAATTACGGTAGATAATACTGTAGTTGTCACGGTCAATAACGGTACTTTTTCAAGTTCAAATTTAATTGCAGACATGTCATAACAGCTTGTCCAATTAGCAATTAAAGATACTGATAGTTATATAAACTTGACACGCATGATTAACACAAGCTGCAGCCGATATACATGTACTCAAAAGATCAAAAGTGTCAGGTTAGCGAGAAAAGAGATTAAGAATGTAGATTAGTTTATAATTTAATGATCCAGCCACAAGACGAGGACCCCTCCATCCACAACTTTCACAACCGCTCAACAAGCAAGTCCAAGGCGAACATCAATGATCTCCACCACCAAAATCGCCATGAAATCCACCGTCCATAAACAGCAGCTACCGTTTTCCTGTACGCGCTCGGAAAATGACGTCATCCCACCCCAGCAAGCCTGCACGTGTTTAATGTTTAATCGTTGTTTTTATTTTAATGGGGCGTATTTCTTTCATAAAAATGTTTGCAACCGGTAAAAGCTGAATAGGGAACGCGCCTTCCACAATTCCCGACTTATCCCGGGAAGCTCCGTGTCAATCACCAACAACAGCATACAGATGTGTTTACACACATTAAAGCATTCGACTTTTCCCGCCAAGCATCTGCTATTTTGGCGCCAAAACACAACCATGCACGAGACAGAAGAAAAGTATGTTATTATTATGCATAAATCTACCGTTAGAGGTTGCTAAACATCTTAGGAGAGATTACATCATTTTCACACTGATTGTGGATTAAATTTTATAATGATTTGGGGATAAATGCAAATTAGAGCCATAACTTAATCTTATTTTCACACCTTGTCACGCAGAAGATTGTAGGCTTATCGAGAGCAACGGAGGCTTGTGTTTACAGTGTAATAATAGAATAGACTGGTCCGTGACAAATACGGTCGGCGTTTATAAATTATAACACAATTCGATTAACTAACATGGTCCGTTGGTTGAAGGAAATTAACCGTTATGATTTACTTTCATTTTTGCAATCACTTCAAGAAACGACTGTTTTCATTTGTAAATGCCCATCTGCAAGTGTGGAACCGTGTTTTAATCCCCAATAATACTGGACAGTGCATTAATTATTATCAGTTTTACTCACGGATTAACTCGGATTTTTCCGCTGGCTGGTTTGCACACACGAAAATACAAGCGATGATTTTCAAAAATGTGCCCCAAAACGGTATTTTCATTTTTCCGGGAGTTTTATCCTGAATTTCGTGAGGCGTGAGAAAAGCTACTTTTTCGGGAGTCTCCCGCGATTTTCGGGAGACTTAACATGTCTGCAAAGGTGTCCTAGATTTTGACCCCTAGCCCCACCCCATCCATCCTCCCAGGCATGAACCCAGGGGTGTGTTGTCTTGGAATCTCAATAGACACGCCAGGGTATCCAACTTGTAAAATATGAATCCCTTGTGATGAGTGTCTGTTGAGATATAAGCAATTCAAAAACTTTAACACAGTTTTACAGAGGTGTTCTAGATTTTGACCCCTAGCCCCACCCCGGGGCATGAACCCAGGGGTCTCTTGTCTTCGAACATCAGAAGACCATCCCAGGTACTTAAGTTCCAAATATGAGTGCTCTGTGATAAGTGACTGTTGAGATATATTAATAATAAGCATTTGAAAAACTTTAAAGGCAGTGTGACAGGAACGCACACGCAAAGGCGCACAAATAAGGTGACAACAATAGCTCTCCATTTACTTCGTACAGGCGAGCTAAAAAGGGGGACAGTTGGACACATTTATTCAGGGGTACAGACTAAGCATTTTGCTTTAGGCGCCCAGACTGCCTTAAATGCAAATTTTACATCATAAGTTAATAGGAATTTTTATTCAAAACTTAGGCGCCCAGACAAAAATTTAGGCGCCTTGGGCGACTGGGCGCCTATCAGTCTGTATCGCTTTGGGGCCTAAACGTCCCGGAATCGTCTGTTGATCCGAACATTGATATTTGCCCTTTTTTTATGGATTAACGATTTTGGATTCACACTTTGGTACTACGACCTAAGCTACTTATATATAAAAAAAATATGGGAAAATATTTTGGGAGCGAAACGTCTAGGGTTGGGGGGGGGGGGGTGGGGGGTGGGGGGATGCAAAACGACTAGGGGCTAAAAAGGAGATGAAACAACTAGGGTTGAAACGACCTGGGGAAAAATGTAGGGGGGGGGGGGGGGGGTTGAAACATCTTGTTACCCTAGGGACTAACTTCCCATATCAGGTCCTGGTGTATGAATGTCATTTGACATGTCACCAGTAACAAGTCTGTTTCAGATACCTATGAAACCGTGGCCGAAATAACCCGTCAGAAACAGCTCTAGGCCGAAATGATCGGCGATGTCAAAAGTCATGTGTGTGTAATCGAATGCACAAAACAACGAATTAATGAAACTGTTATTTCACAATATACACCAAATGTGCTTCAAATGTTTTTGCATACATAAATAAACAAGTCTCACCAAAACGGGTTGGTTGCAGAATTCCCGGTCAGATAGGTGCTTTCCTCGAGCGCATAGATCATCAAGATCGGTATTACCGGTACTAAATTACGAAATTTCGATTTTGACGAAATTATGGCGAACACTAATGTCCGGAAATGTCCGGAAAATGGGGGTAGTGGTGCGTTATCCCTAATATCTCCACTTAGTCAGAAATTAATAAATTAGTATCAAATAAAATTTTAAGCTCCATTCTAAAAGATTATTAAAAGTTATTTTTCATTTTCAATATTTTAAGGGTCCATTTCTGAAGTTAATTTGTCCGGACAATTACCGGATTGTGACCTTGATGTTGGGGTAGTGGTGCGTTATCCCTAATATCTCAACTTCGGGCGGTCAGAATTTAATAAAATTGGTAACACATAAAATTTTAAGCTCCATTCTAAAATATTATAAAAATTTGTTTTTTATTTTTAACATTTTAAGGGTCCATTTCTGATGTTAATTTGTCCGGGAAATTCCCGGATTTGTGGGACATTGGCAAACAGTGTAGATCCAGATCAGATATTTAACACATATATGCCTTGCTTCCCATTTGTGGGACATTTGCAAACAGTGTAGACCCAAATGATCAGACGCTGCAAAACGTGGCGTCTGATCTGGGCCGCAAAATACTGGCGATGAATTAGGTGTATGGACTTTGAGTGATTTTACGGACCATTATCAATACACTCAGGCATTTTGCAGAAGCACCAGACTGGACTTTTTTCGATTTTACAAGTGAAGGAATGAAGTTTACGCCTGCCTGTATCTTTCTCTTTCGGAAACGCTGACATTTTTTCCATTTGCCAAAAATTCAACTAAATGCTGTCTCATTTTTGACACGTCGAATATTATTCTAGTGTTAAATGAATCCGGAGCAAAACAAAATTATACCGCATTCGATATTGCAAAAAGTCCACAATCATTAAAATTCGGTTGTTGTTGAACAGGGGTATATGTTTGTTCCTTATTTGTGCGCAAAAACATAGGTTGTGGGTATTCGTTGAAACCGACTCGCCGTTCTATGGTGTTCGTATACTCTCTGTTTAGAGCAGAAATATGAAAAAAAAATATTTCATCGGAATTTCATTAAAGGGTTGCCAAATTTACATTTTCTAGATCTTTGCTTAAAAGTACAATATGGTTACTCATCCGAACAGCCTCTGTGAGGTGATTCTAAAAAGTACCCACAATCGATATTTTAGCAGAAATAAGGATAATAATAATAAACTGCATTTTATATAAAGTGAACTGGGTTTCATGGGGTATACATTATTTTCCTACTTTTGATCCAAGACATAGGTTGTTGTTTTCGTTAGAACCGCCTCAACGAGGATGTTCTAACGAGCAACCACAACCTATGTTTGCAGTATAAATAAGAAAAATATGACGAATTTTTATCAGAAAAGTAACCATTTTGGAAATGTGAAAAATGCACTATATCTCGAAACCTTAAGTCCTACAAAATTGGAATGCAAAGTCTTGAAAATAGTGTTGACGGCGATGTTTAATCTCAATTCAAACAAACGAAATAACAGCATTCATTCAAAATATCAATTGGACACAACTTTTGTGGCAGTCACTTTCTATTATTTCAATCCAGGTATGCAGCACACGTCAACTTATTATGAGTTAAAGCAATTAACTTAACACATGTTTAATCTCGTTAGAAAATTAATGGTCCGTAAAATCGCTCAAAGTCCGTACACCTACTTCATCGCCAGCAAGAAATGGATGCGGCTCAATTTCGTCGTTGTTTAAGAAACAGTGTAGAACCAGATCAGATGCCATATTTTGCTGCGCAGATCATGCACCAAGTTTGCAGCGTCTGATCATAATGGTCCGTAAAAACCTTCAAAGTAGAAGTAAAACAAAGATCAGGAATCGATACAATTAACTTACTCCACCCATCAAAGACACAAAAGGGAAATAAATACAAACATGAAGCGACCAGACCATAAGTCCGTACACCTAATTCATCGCCAGCAAGAAACCGATGCGGTTAAATTTCGTCGTTGTTTAAGCAAACGGTGTAGACCCAGATCAGATGCCGCATCGTGCAGCCTAGATCAGACGCCAAGTTTTGCAGTGTCTGATCATAATGGTCCGTAAAATCATTCAAAATCCGTACACCCAATTCATCGCCAGCAAGAAATGTATGCGGTTAAATTTCGTCGTTGTTTAAGCAAACAGTGTGGACTCAGATCAGATACCGCATTTTTGCGGCCCAGATCAGACGCCAAGTTTTGCAGCGTCTAATCATTTGGGTCTACACTGTTTGCCAATGTCCCACAAATGGGACGCTAGGCATATATGGGTTAAATATATGATCTGGATCTACACTGTTTGCCAATGTCCCACAATTGGGACGCTAGGCATATATGGGTTAAACCTTTGATCGAGTTTTACACTGTTTGCCAAGTAGGTCTTGAGCCGTAACTATAAATAAAGTCATGTTGTGTGTACTCATTAGAATCGCCTAAGTGAGGCGCTGATAATGAACACGCGATAAATATTTTTATCATTATTTGATACTAATTTTATTAATCTCTGACGACCCGAAGTGGAAACATTAGGGATACGTTTACAAGTTTATTTCGATTTACTCAGTACATGATAAACATGTAATATGAGGTAGGAATAATTACATGCAAACAGTATTATTTGGAACACAGGCTGTATGTAGATACCAACACTACAAGACCCTTACATACCATTGGCATTCATACACATACACACGCACAAAGTAGATACAGACCTTCTGAATAATGCTAATTCGGCGTGATTATAAATGAATGTATTGCTATCGAGGACGTATTTTATATGTATCCAGAATTATTTGTAGAAACTTACACAGGCACACTACCCACAACATTAAGGACACAATCCGGGAATTTCCCGGACAAATCAACTTAAAAAACGGACCCCTAAAATATTAAAAATGAAAAATAATTTTAATGGGCTTGTATATTTAGATGATTTATTAAATATTGATGGTACCTATTTTGATGGTTTGATCAGTCAGATTTGCCCCCTAGAGCTTCAGTTGAGTAGGGCAAGTTCTTCTGATACCGAGGCCCCGTTTTTGGATTTACATCTATCTATTGCAGATGGATTTGTTTCGTGCAAAATTTATGATAAACGCGATGACTTTGATTTTGAGATTGTAAATTTTCCTTTTTTGGATGGTGATGTTTCTCGTGCGCCGTCCTGTGGCGTTTATGTTTCGCGGTTGGTTCGATTTGCTAAAGTGTGTGGTCATGTAACTGACTTCAACACTCGTGGTGGGTAATTAACGGCTAAGCTCCTTGATCGGGGTTATCGGTACCGTGGACTGCGCAAAGCCTTTTCGGGATTTTATGGACGCCATTCTGGTTTGGTTTCAGGATTCGATGTTGGACTTGGGTCTCTTCTGCAGCAGGGTCTGTCGGAGCCCGAGTTTTGTGGTGGCTTGGTGAATAAATTCAGAAAAATATATAACCGCAATGACTTCAGCACCCAATTTCGTAAAATCATTCTTCGATGTAGGGGGTTGGGTACAACATGCATATTATACGACAGACTGCATGCGTGGTGGTTGGCCCGGTCGCGGTTGGCGACTTTGCTTCCCTCTTTGGTTGCGCGCCGGTGGGTCGGGCCTCGGGTTCTGTGGCGGCTCCAGCGTGGGGGCTTATTGGGGATTAGAGAGATAATGTTGGTTGGTGCCTGATGCTCTGTTTCTGGTCGGGCTCATCGGAGTCTAACTGTTGGTTTTCTTTTGCTCCAGCATTTTAGTGGTTTCTTGCTGTCGAGTCCTCACCGTTGTCTCACCTCTGTGGTTCTTTGATTTTTGTGTTCACAGAGATGTTGCACTGATGAGTTAGGAGGCCTTCATGCGGACTGAACAAATTATTTGTCTAAATCGCGACGGAAGTAAGGGCGAGGATTGTGGCCACGTAAAATCGATTTAAGCCCCCCCCCCCCCCCCCCCCCCAGTGGAAATCTTCCACTGACCGTTCCAAGGCGGCTCTTCTGTGGCGATTTATTTATGTTGTTGTTTGTTACTTACTGTGTGTATCACTTGTGTCTTTTGGTTTTGGATGGCCATATGGCCATTTTGTGGGAAAGTAACTGTCCTTATGGCCTTCCTTTGTTTAGGTTTCCATTATGGTCTGGTCGCTTAATGTTTGTATTTCTTTCCCTTTGGTGTCTTTTATGGGTGGAGTAAGTTAATTGTATCAATTCCTGATTTTTGTTTTTCTTCTACTTTGTAGAATGGAGATTAAAATTTTATTTGATACTAATTTTTATTAATTTCTGACCACACGAAGTCAAGGTATTAGGGTTAACACACCACTACCCCAACATCCAGGTCACAATCCGGGGATTTCCCGGACAAATTAACTTCAGAAATGGGCCCTTAAATTGTTAAAAATGATTTTTTTTTAATAATCTTTTAGATTGGAGCTTACAATTGAATTTTATTTGCTACTAATTTTATTAATTTCTGACCACCCGAAGTGTAGATATTAGGGATAACGCATCACTACCCCCATTTCCCGGGCGTTTCCCGGACAATTTCCGGACATTGGTGTGCATCCGAAATTAGTTTTCTTTCTATCTTCCATTTGGTTTAAACACTGTTTATTAGAATAAATTCACATGTATACATCGCATAATATTATATGGCACAGGATTTGCTAAAAAGCTAGAAGCTTACATAAATCATCTCTTCCAATTCTCTTCCTGGCCTACATTCACCTTATTTGCATTATTTGCTGGTTCCTAGTCTGAAGATTATAAGTGTTGGAAAAACAGGTAACCAGACCCCCCTGACCTTGAAAGGTCAGGGGGGTCTGGTTACCTGTTTTTCCAATATTGACAATGTGCAAGCTGGGAGCCAGCAAATAATGCAAATATGGTGAATAAAATAATGATCTGCCTGAAAAAGTAAAATGCCAGGTCAGACTATTTGCCGATGACACAGCTGCATAACTAGACTGTTACACAGACCATCTATTATTGAATAGAGGACTGTAGAAAACCTTTTACCAGGGCGAAAACGGCCTGGTGACTGTATCGCTCAAATGCTTTCAAAATCCAAGCGCTTGCAATGTGTTTATAAATAAAACGGGTTTCCCAAGCAGGTGCGATAAAATATTTATGCCCAGCGCTTCACTTTCAGTCGGATGAATTTGTAAAGACACTGGCCAGACTGTGGATATACACAGACTGGTTTCTGTCTCTACTTTTTGCAAGCAGGTGCGATCAGATTCCCTTACAAAAATTCTTCAGATAATCCATTCATGCCCAGCGCATCACTGCCAGTCGGATGAATGTATTTTGACAAAACAGCAAAGACCCTGACCAGACTGTGCATATGCACAGGCTGGTTTCTGTCTCTACTTTTCGCATTTTCTGGAACGCTAGGCAAATGGGGGTAGTCGTTTCCAGAAACGTTTTCGGATTAATAACCTGAAAATAACAGATCAGATCATTTCATAGGGACTTTTCAAAACAAACAATCAGACTTTCGGATGAGTCTTTAAACCGAGGTCCCGTCTCAGTATGACCTTAGCTGTTGGTGGGGCGTAAAACTCAAACACTCACTCACTCAAAACAAACAAACAAACAAACAAACAAACAAAAACCAAAACCAAAAACACAAAAAAACAAACAAACAAACAAACACACAAAAAAAAACATGATTTTGCAAGGGTTGATGCAACTTCCTCACAGCTGCTAAAGCACTGGTTATATGTACTCGTTGCGGCCCCCGCCCATCGGGGCTTGAAGAAATAGATGAGCTGCATGATGCTTCCACGCAGAGCTGAAACCGACCCGCACACGAGTACTGGTAAACCACTTATAGGATAAAAGCCTGCCCAGGCAATGTGGTGCGAGTCGGCCCGTCCATGCTTATAAACCCTATCGGTTTCATTGGGTGGCAGTGCTTGAGATGTCATTTCATCTCAATGTCGGGTAAAGTCCCTCAAAATTGGAAACAACGTCTCCAAAATGACCTCCTGATCTTTGTTTTACTTCTACTCAAACAAACAAAATATGTACTCGTTTAAACTGCCTCGTCGAGGCGGTTCTCACAAGTACCTATATGATCTAAATCTATGTTTTGTCTGAAAAGAAGGAATATTTTAGCAACAGTAACAAAAAAAGCATTTATGGTCCGACAGCTTGGTGAGAATCGTTGAGTGACCAGTGTCAGTGATTGTAAGCACTATCCTTTATATAATGATTAAATGCCATACAAATAAATAAAAAATGCATTTTATCTTTTGTTTGTTTTATTCCCTTTCCATCCTGACAAATTTGGTTTTCAAAACATCAATAGTGCGTTGGAGGCAGCCATTGTTTTGACCTACATATTTCAAAACCGGAAATTACAAGTGACCAGAATCAGTGACCTTTGAACTTTACCTCATGGTACAGTAACGGTGCAAAATTATGTTTTGAAAATGTTGTGATGGTTAAAACAACATTACTAGAAACTGTTGACAGTCAAAGAACTTATTCACGAATGGTATAATAGATATTAAAATTAATTTACTTTTCAGCATGTCCAGGACACACGAATCTATCATGCTATTTTTCAAACCTTTGCTTGTTGCAATATATGAGCTGTATTCAGTGTTTTCATAGGGGTATGTTACACTGGGTACACTTTTTATGATAAAAGAAACCCAGTGTTTTTATTAGTCCCCACAGCTTTTTGTGGCTGCATCCGAAATAGAAGAAGGAGCTAAACTAAAACAAGGTTTGTATTTCACTTTTGAACTGCAAAGCAAAGACAAACGTTAAGCACTGGCATCAATTTTGGGGCGGTCCCTGTAAATAAAAAATGGAAGTTTACTCCAACAGGTCATGTGACTTGAAGTAGCAGAAGACAGAAAATGTTGTGATGGGGAAAATATTTCAAAAAAATTAAACTATTGCTTTTGGAGGCACATCAATACATGTTAAAAAAGGTATTAAGAAAATCAGCCAAAATATGCAAGGAAATATAAATTTATAATTAACTGACTTCTTGGAACAGAATTATTCGATGTTGTTGATAGGCATGAAAGGTCTTTATTTATACTTTTAACAGCTGGATGTGATGACGTCACAGAACTCTTTATTAAGAAAATATTGCGAGGGAACTAAGTGTCACCGAAACAGGTCAGTCACCATTTCTGGGCCTCCTACGAAACAATGTTTTTAAAACTGATAAACTGCTAGAGTATATCACCTTATATTTTAAGTGTTCTTTAAGGCAATGAAATGGAATCATATAAAGATGTCAGTTACAATTAACCTTGGAAATTGTTGTTCCACATTTTGCTCTCAAAAAACAATTTCTTTATATTTTGATATAAATCCTTGTAATTTATAATGCTAAGAAAATAAGAGTGAGGACGCCAATCAGACATTCTCCTTGCGTAATTCCAATACACACCTGGAGGTCTTAGCACGAAGGCTCAGTTATAAAGTGGCTGAAGTGTATGTTTAACCCTTAACCTGCTGAACACGACAGACCCTACTTTTACAAACAGTGTAGATCCAAATCAGATGACTCTTGACTATATTTATATTTTTAATGTGGTTTGGGGTGGTTAGATGTTTTGGGGTGGTATCCCCTTCGCAACATTGAGCGTTTTAATGTCTTAACTATCATGTGAATTAACCATGCAAGTGCAATGCATGTATTAAATATATATTAATTATATATATTTAATACATGCATCGCACTTGCATGGTTAATTCACACGATAGTTAAGACATTGAAACGCTCAATGTTGCGAAGGGGATTAAAGTGGTTTGGCGTGTTTTTGGTGTGGTTTGGGGTAATTCGATGGACCGCTCTTGTCACTTCTTGTCACATTTTATCACTTCTTGTCACCCAATAGGATGGCCCGTCCGTACCGGTATTTACGACAATATTAAATCAACTTCTCCCACTTCGTCGGTTTTTTTATTTTGCATTTTGTGATAGTCAGTTTGTGACGAGAACGACACCAAAGAACTGTAGAAATCATCATCGGTATTTTCATCAATTGTTATGGCAACTTCTACCAGAAACAAAAAGACAGACAAAATTACTGAAGAAAAGGAACTCTCTATTTCAGCGACACTTTCTAAAGCTTTTACGTCTGAAGCGACCTGGAATGATAAGGTTGGGATCACAGGATCTCGGGGCTTGAAGAAATATTGGGCTGCATGATGCTTCCACGCAAAGCAATAACTTACCCGCATATGGGTACTGGTAAATGCTTTGGTGCAGTGGTTGCGCATCGGATTTGTGATCATGAGGTTACGGGTTCAACCTCGTGCTCAGAATTGTTACTGGCGACACGTCAAATGACATTCATACACCAGGACCAAAGGACATGCTGACCAAAGTGTTGTGCCCTTGAGCAAGGCACTTCATCCACATTGCTTAAAAAAAGTACTGGTTACCACCCAGGAAATCCTGCTCGTAATGCTCAGATGTGAGCGAGTAGCAGTAATAGGAGAAAAAAGAAAAAAAAAAAGGGCTTAGAGGATCTAAGCCTGTGCAGGCAAGCAGTCCGAGTGTTGGACCGTCTATGCTCATTAACCCTATTGGTTTCATTGGGCGGCAGGGCTTGAGATGTCTTTTCATCTCAATGTCGGGTAAAAGTCCCACAAAATTGGAAACAACGTCTCCAAAATGACCTTTACAGTGTTGACGAGGCGGGTCACCGGAAAGATCGAAATCACCACAGAAATCACCCGGGGAAGATCAGAAATCACCACTGTATGATTGGATAGGGTTGGGAAAGACATGGTAGGGTAGGGTTTTGTTGGATTTGGTCAGGTCGGGTTAGGAAGGGATGGGTTTGGTAGGGGGAATGGCCATGCAAATCACCGAAATCACCACTCTTCCGATAATGCACTGGGTTCCTCTGGAACATGCTCAAGCATATGTCACCTTGGGATGGTCAGAAATCACCATGTTATTGTTATTTTTTATTGTTATTAATATTATACTCTCTGCCTTTCATAACTCATGGATACAATCATTGTATGTCCGTTGTACATTTATTAAAAACCAACTCAAACTCAGATAAAGCGATTAAGGTATTAATCGTTAATTAACGTGATTATTGATAAATGGATTATCCATATATGTTTACTGAGTGTGCCATATTTACCACTGACAGTTTTTAGTTGAGGGTCACTGATGAGGCCTAATTGGCCGAAACTAGCTATCGCCCCCGCCCATAGGGGCATGAAGAAATATATGGGCTGCATGATGCTTCCACGCAGAGCTGAATCCGGCCCGCACACTACTACTGGTAAACCGCTTAGAGGATCTAATATGTTCCAGAAAAGGGTTATCCTTTGGGAGCAAGGAATACACCACAGAACTGAAAAATATGGAGTGTACATGTTTTCTGGGCCATACTAGCTAGTTTTGGCCAATTAGGCCTCATCAGTGACCCTCAGATATTTTCAAAATTCCACAATGGAATCAATGATCCCAAAGGACAAGAAAATATATATATGATCTACACTAAGCCTGTCCAGGAACCGCGGTGGGAGGCAGATCGTCCATGCTAATAAACCCTATTGGTTTCTTTGGGCGACAGGGCTTGAGATGTCATTTCACTTCAGTGTCGGGTAAAAGTCCGACAAAATTGGAAGCAACATCTCCAGAATGACCTTTACAGTGTTGATGGGGACGTTAAACCTCAAATCAAACAAAATCAAATAAACTGGCCCAGGAAACATGTACACTTCATATTTTCCAGTTCTGTGGTGTATTCCTTGCTTCCAAAGGATAACCCTTTTATAGAAAATATTTAAGCGTTTTAAAATGCCATCAAATTCGTTCATCAGGAAAAAGTGGGGTTTGAAGGGGTGTATATTTCTTATTTCTGCTCAGAATATACATTGTGGATACCCTACTCAAATATAATGAAACTTTTGCACCCAAAATATGAATATTTTCTGGAAAAAATCGTGTGAAATAGGGCATACTTTCTTATCTACAAAAGGTTACTTTTCTGGTGAAAACCATTGACACTTTTCTTGTTTTTACTCCAAACATAGGTTGTGAGTGCAACATAGATTGTGAGTGCTGGTAAGAAGAGACTCTTTGAGTCGATCAGAGACGGAGCATCAGGCACCAACCAACATTACATAAAATTAAATTCTAATTCAATTCTCAATAAGCCTTTACCCTGGAACCGTCATAGAATCTGAGACCTGACCCACCGGCGTGCAATTAAAGAGGAAAGCAAAGGGTGCTGAAGTCATTGAAGTATAATTTTTCTGAATTTATATACTAAATCAATATACTTAAGTTATTCTTCAGTAATAATAATACTGATTTGATTAATAATACATACTGCCAATGCTTAGTATGATTTTGGGCGACTTTGATTTGCATACTTAATTATATGACGATTATTGTTTATACAAGAGTTAAATAATTAAAGAAATAAAAAAAATGTTAACTAGACAATTTAACAAACTATAACTATCTTCCTAATTTATATGTACCTTAATTAATTAATACAATGATAAATTTAATATCGTACTCTACCCAACTTTGGTGATTTCGGTGATTTCCATGACGATTCCCCGACCAAACCCATCCCTTCCAAACCCAACCTGCCCAAATCCAACAAAACCCTACCCTACCATGTCTTTCCCAACCCTATCCAATTATACAATGGTAATTTCCGGCCCCCGCCCATAGGGGCTTGAAGAATATATGGGCTGCATGATGCTTCCACGCAGAGCTGAATCCGGCCCCCCCCCCACACAAGTACTGGTAAACCGCTTAGAGGATCTAAGCCTGTCCAGGAACCGCGGTGCGAGGCAGACCGTCCATGCTAATAAACCCTATTGGTTTCATTGGGCGACAGGGCTTGAGATGTCATTTCATCTCAATGTCGGGTAAAAGTCCCACAAAATTGGAAGCAACGTCTCCAAAATGACCTTTACAGTGTTGACGGGGACGTTAAACCTCAAATCAAACAAACAAACAAAACAATGTTAATTTCTGAGCTACCCAGGGTGGTTTCTGTGGTGATTACGGTGATTTCAATGGATTTCGGTCTTTCCGGTGACCGCGGCGTCAGGTACAAAACCAGTTAGTCGAAATACTTCAGGAGCATTGTCTTTCTCAGGTAGTGGATATCCCTACACAACAAGATAGGACACTTGATATCCGCCTAACAAATAATCCTACCCCAGTGAATAGGGTTAAGGGTATGCCTCCGATCGGCCGGGCTGATCACGATATAGTACTCGTTGAGTATGATATCTCTCCAAACACTGCGTAAAGTTTTTCTTTACAAACGGGCAAATATGCAAGGTCTTAAAGACCATATGCACACTTTTGCAGAAAGGTTTTTATCTCAGGACTTTACCCACATATGTGTTAATGAGATGTGGACAGAATTTAAGAGGGTCTTCCTTGACGCGATCAGTAAGTTCATTCCTACAAAAATGACTAAGGCAAAAGTCGGCTATCCATGGATAGATGCAAGGATTAGGGCCTTGATAAGGAAAAAGGAAAAATTATATCATAAGGCTCGCAAGTCAAATACCGGTAATGATGACTTGATGAGTCGCTATAGGTGGCTCAGAGCGCATGTACAAAAGACTATTCGAGATGCATACTGGAAATATGTTTCCAGTATGTTCACCCCTGTGGATACAGACACTGATATAGGCGACTGCAGTCAAAGCGATAGACTTAAAAGGCTATGGTCCTTAGTTAAAAGCTTAAAGAAGGATTCATCGGGTGTAACAACTTTAAGGGACAATGGAATCTTAAAAACAGATAATAAGGATAAGGCGGATATATTTATCAGACAGTTTGTGTCTGTATACACCCGTGAACAATTAGGTGATCCCCCATCAAAAGGACCTTGCCCATTCCCAGATATAGATAATTTGATCATAGACCCGAATGGGGTCAAAAAACAGCTTGACCGTCTAAACCCACATAAAGCTTCAGGTCCAGATGACCTGGGTGCGCGTGTGTTGAAAGAATGCAGTGCGGAAATCGCGTATGTATTAGCCTGCATTTTCAACCAGTCCCTTTTACAGGCGAGTGTACCTGCGATTGGCTTCAGGCCAATGTGGCTCCCATTTTCAAGAAAGGAGAGAGGTACAACTCGGCCAATTACAGACCAGTTTCTTTGACATGCATATGTTGTAAAACACTGGAGCATATTCTGGTGAGTAACATTATGCAGCATCTCAATGATCATAATGTACTTGTAAAATCACAACATGGCTTTAGAAGTGTTCAGTTTGTCCATGACCTATATGCAAACTTGGATGGGGCCCATAACCACAGCCATAGGCAGACTGACCTTATCATAATGGATTTTGCAAAAGCATTTGATAAGGTTCCCCTACAACACTGTAAAGGTCATTTTGGAGATGCTGCTTCCAATTTTGTGGGACTGTTACCCGACGTTGAGATGAAATGACATCTCAAGCCCTGCCAGCCATGCAACCAATAGGGTTTATAAGCATCGCACCGCTTTGCCTGGGCAGGCTTAGATCCTCTAAGCGGTTTGCCAGTACTCGTGTGCGGGTCGGTTTCAGCTCTGCATGGAAGCATCATGCAGCCCATCTATTTCTTCAAGCCCCGATGGGCGATGAGCGGGGGGTGTGGGTGCAGGCTTAGATCCTCTAAGCGGTTTACCAGTACTCGTGTGTGGTCTGTTTCATCTTTGTGTGGAAGCATCATGCAGTCCATCTATTTCTTCAAGCTCCGATGGGTGGGGGCCGGATAAATATTGCTGGTTGTCAGGAGCATTTTTGATAGCAAAAATGCTCCTGGCAACCGGTTGTCAGGAGACACTTCCTATATACTATATATACTCAATGAGGCAATTCTAACAAGTACCCACAACATGTTTTTATGTGGAAATAAATTTTCCCTAAACTATCTACATGTATCATAGAATCCTCCATGGTGTAGTGGTTACGCTACTTGCCTTGTAAACCATCGCAGGATCAATCCCAGGCTTCTCCAGATTTTCGGATGAGTCTTTAAAACGAGGTCCCAACTCTGTATGACTTTGCTGTTGGTGGGACGTAAAACTCAAAATACATGTACTCACTCACTCCTTTAACCCATTTAGTACCCGAAACCTCAAAATGGGTCCCAGGGCAAACAGTGCAAGCCCAGATCAGACGCCGCAGAACGCGGCGTCTGATCAGGGCCTACAGTTTGCGAAAAGTTACTGGTAAACCATTTTCCAAATATATTTTGAAGAAAACACAACCTGACACCCCTAAATTTTGAAATGGACTCGTGCTATACATGTATATAATGAGGAAGATTCCATTTGGTCTTAAATGGGTTAACTATCTTTGTTATGCAGTCTTTTCTCGAGCTATGTTTAGGACTAAGGCTGACATGATTAATCGTATAATCGATTAATTGATCGATAAATTCCACAAAAATGATTATCAGTACTGATTTGCTTGTAATCGATTATTTGATAATCGCAATTTACTACCTAAAGTTGTGCTTAAAATAGCTGGATCAGTGGCAAACAGTGCAGACCCTGATGAGGCGGCGTCTTATCTGGGTCTACACTGTTTGCTCAGGCCTGCCTGTTCAACTATGCATATGGTAAAGTGCAACATATGGTAAGAGTCATGCTCAGACAGAAAGCCAGACAGGTAATATTATGACAAAAACCTTAGCGATTACTAATCGATTATCGATCGCAGTGACTGGACTGATAATCAATTATCTTTTCAGCTCCGATTAGCCAGCCCTATCTAGGACGGATACATGTATGTACAGTTCTGATTCTGTATTATTGTAGGATGAGTTTTTAGATGTGATCTACTGGTTGCGGCAGATCTTAGGTATTCTTCTTGGAATTATATGGGGATTATTTCCACTAAAAGGCATCTTTGGATTGGCTTTGTAAGTATAATTTATGTGCTTGTATATGCATGTACTGTATGCTTCTGTGCACACTAAGAAAACTACACACACTAAAAGACCCACACCAGAAAGGCAGTCTAACTGTCAGCCATTTACTAATGACAAGACTCGGGGCTCAGACTGGTAAATCAAAAAAATCGATCATATCATCTAGAAATGGTTCAGAATCAATATTTGCCCCTATATAATAATACAATCAGTGCATTTTTCTGGGCAAGTGAAATAAAAATTCAGATCTAACGCATCTTATTTTGGACTTGTCCTGGGCAGCTTGGCAGTGGATTTGTCAGGCCCTAGTTGATCAGTGTGTGTTTTGTTTTGTTTGTTTGATTTGAGATTTAACGTCCCCATCAACACTAATAGGTCATTTTGGAGGCATTACTTCCAATTTTGTGGGACTTTTACCCAACACGGAGATGAAATGACATCTCAAGCCCTGCCACCACAATGAAACCAATCGGGTTTATAAGCATGGACAGTCCGACTCGCACTGCTTTGCCTGGGCAGGCTTAGATCCTCTAAGCGGTTTACCAGTTATCATATGCAGTCGGTTTCAGCTCTGCATGGAAGCATCATGCAGCTCAATCTATTTCTTCAAGCCCGGATGGTTGGGGGGGGAGGGTTTCAGACTGAACTGAGTCTTTGTATATTGAACATGCCAACTTGCAAATTTTTGGGTTGATTGTTTATCAGTTGATTCAAAGTTACTAACTGCAGAAGCTGTCCACCAGCTATCATCCAGGGGTCAGTTGTTTAAAGCATTGTTAGCTTTACAAGCTCGTTAGTGGTCATATAAAATATTGATAACTGCTCTGGCAAGCTGAATATCTAAAATTATGGTATTTTTGATGTAAAGGTGTGAGCAGCAAAAGCTGCTCAAATTTTCACAGCAAAAATATTAGTGTATTTGCCATAATCAATGATAAAAGTTTTAATTATATGTTAACTTACGACATTAGTTTTGAACAACTGGTCCCAGGTGACTACATGTATGTACATGTACAAAATCCAGGTAACGGTTATATATAGCAGTGCTAGTCTTCTCCCTGTAAGCTCAGAGCGCTGTGTAAAAGGTAAAATCTGGACTGGGCTTGTGCACTGGGTCATTGGCAAACAGTCTAGACCCAGAGCAGATCCACATAAAGCCATGTCTGATCAGCAGCTACACGGTTTGCTTTAAAACAGGAGCTGAAGGGTTAAACCAAACGGTCAAGGAACCTGTTCAGGACAATTTCTCCAGCCTTCACTCTGAGACAGTTGACTTTCCAGTCATGTCAGTGCTCCGATTTCTTCGGCAGAGGCTCATGACTTTTTCTTTGCAGTGATACCTGAAAGTACACTAAAACCCCTTTATGACACTTTTGTTACAAGGCGTCCAAAGCAGAGGTTTGGGTTTGGGTTTTAACACCCCGCTCAACACTTTAAGTTATGTTGAGCGCCTCAGTTTATTATCTAACCGCACCTTTCCTGGGAAGACTTACACATAAGTAGCTAACCAGTACAATGCATGTTTTTTCTTCAGAAACTGATGTTCTGTCCTTTTTGAATCAGCGGCAGAGAGAGAATGAATGAAGAAAATATTTCATGATCAGTCCCCACAAAAAATGTTGCCAACCGGGCAGGGATAAAACCTGTGACCTCCCGAGACCCAGTCAGACAAGCATATCTCTATGCCACCGAGGCTGGCCAATTGCATGTGTTAATGCTTGTCATTAAAAATATGGTAAGGTTGACTGACCGACTCAACATTATCTTACAAGTGTTTTCGGGGATTTTAAAGTCCAAACAGAAGTGTATCCAAAGACACATTTTTTCTTGGTACAGCACTCTTGTCAGTATCATGTGTTTGCATGGTCTTCTTTTGAAGGCAACAGTGTAAAAATAATGATACAGCCCAAATAAACTTGTAGTTTTTTGCCCCCTCAAAGGTGTATTCAAAACATTTTAGAGGGATTCCTGAAAACAGGATTTGAATTCTAAATACATGTATCTAGTTCATGATGGAATTGGCTTTCCACTTAAAGGAAAGAATTTGCTCCTGTGGAGCAAATTCTTTCCTTTAAGAGTAAACCCATTTTCAGAAGGCAGCGATTTGTTTATGTAAACTGAGATGTAATTTTCCCGAAGATTTTTAGGAGGAAAAAATTCTGAGAAAAACATAACAGAAAGAAAGAAAAGAAAAAGCTTCTGCCTGAATTTTTTACTTACTAGATCGGGAGAAGGCAGTCATGTATTTTAAATGTAGCCAAATAATACTTGTGTCTTTTTTTTTCAGATTTTTTGCTATAAATATTCTCATCACCTACTTATATTTCTCATCATTTCAAAAAGTAGATGAAGAAGAATATGGGGGATTATCAGAGATTTTAAAAGAAGGTCTGATGACATCATTTTCATCTTTTTTGGTAAGTTTTGTCTGAGTCAGAATTGTTACTAGTGACACGTCAAATAACATTCATACACCAGGACCTGTGATGGGAAGTTAGTCCCTGGTTCTCACCAAAGAGGTAAACTTAGCTGCACACTCCTCAGCACCTTCAGCCGTTGAAATTAGCGAATCGGGAAGGGCATTCCAATCTAATGGTTCGAGGAAAAAATGATTCTTTATAAATGTCAGTTCTTGCAGCAAGGGTCAGTGGTATGTAAATGCCACTGCAGTTCAGGCCTCATATTTTCACGCATTTGCAGGATTTCAGGCTTTTAGCGCTTGATATTTTTCTTGATTTCAGGCTTTTAGATTTCGATTTTTTGTTCTTTTAGTCTGTTTAAATGACTATTTAACCCATTTACTGTTGAATAAATATATTTACCCACACCCATTTCTGACTATAGGTCAACCAAATTACTTGATATTTTCACAAACTGCATTACAAACAGTGTTGATCTTGATCAGATGGCTTCTTCTGGATCTACACTGTTTGCAAAGGTAGTAGTTCAGTCTTGTTCAGCAGGATAAGGGTTGAAGCTGCAAAAAGGGCCTTTCAGGCATGGAAAATCGTGGTCAGTATGAGGCCTATGCAATTGAACTTCACAAGCTGAACATCACAGACATCATCACATGAACAAGTTGGCAAAAATAGCACCCTTATAAGCCCCATTTTGTAATGGGAAAGTTGGGTTTGCCAGTGTACTGAAAAAAATCAAATAGTTCAGACAGCTTAAGGACTTGTTATAATTCTCCTAAAATTAAAAAAAAAATGTTTCACAATCCAGCAAAGCTTTCAAAAAGTGCAAATGGAATGGCAAACAGTGGAGACCCTGATCAGACTGCTCCAGTCTGATCTGGGTCTCCACTGTTTGCTTAGGCCTGTCTGTCATAATACTTAGGATCATTATGGTACACACTACAGACTTGCACTTGCATTCGTCTCTTCAGTTGGTAGATTCAGATCAGATGCCACTTTTTGTAGTGTCCGAGTCTCACTGCTCACTAACCCACCTCAAATCCAGTCCATGTTTTACAGATAGCCCTTTTACCCAGCACTCTGATGCCAAAGTGACAAGAAAAGCATGGCTTTAAATAAGCTTTTGTTAGATTTGAGGTTTAACGTCCCCGTCAACACTGTATAGGTCATTTTGGAGACGTTGCTTCCAATTTTGTGGGACTTTCACCCGACATTGAGATGAAATGACATCTCAAGCCCTGTCGCCCAATGAAACAAATAGATTTTATAAGCATGGGCGGTCCAACTCGTGCGCACCGCTTTGCCTGGGCAGGCTTAGATCCTCTAAGTGGTTTACCAGTAATAGTTTGCGGGTCGGATTCAGCTCTGCGTGGCAGCATCATGCAGCCCATATATTTCTTCAAGCCCCGATGGGCATATTTCTTCAAGCCCCGATGGGCGGGGGCTAAGTGCATTTCATACAAACCCTGATTGTGCTTACCGTATTCGCCCTAATAATCGCACCGTGCGCTTAGTGTTTTCAAAATCGTGTCAAAAAATCACAGTGAAAAATCTACCTAATTAGCGCACACTCGATGCGAAAACAATAGCTTCTGAGATGATGCATGCTGATAATGGGACGGAAAAGGATACTAAAGCATTGCCTTCACTGTTGAAGAAATAACCGTAAGTTTTTTTTATAGATTTACTGTGAGAGCTTCCATGGGGAGGTTACTGTAAAGTGTGCGCTTATGCATTTCCTTTTCAAAAATAGATTTGGTGTGCGCTTATAGGAGCATGTGCGGTAATTAGGTCGAATACGGTACTTTAACTTTATTAGCCATTGTCAGTGGTAGTCGCATGGACACAAGAGCTGGTAATATACGTGTATCACTTAAGTTAGATTGAAACACAATAGATTCCAATAAAGTTTTGTCCCATCCATTGGGGTTTGGAGAAATAGATTGGACTGCATGAGGGTTCCACACAGAGATGAAACTGACTGCACACTAGTACTGGTAAACTCAACAGACAAAGTGGTGCGAGTCGGCATATAAACCCTATTGGTTTTATCGGGTGGCAGGGATTGAGATGTCATTTCATCTGAGTGTCGGGTAAAAGTCTCACAAAATTGAAAGCAACATCTCCAAAATGACCTTAATAGTGTTGACAGGGATGTTAAACCTCAAATCTAACAAACAAGGATCCAAAAAGTGTGGGAAGAGATATTGCTTTTCCCCAAGAGGTTGACAGCACCAAAAGCTAAACAGCTATATTAGCTACCCAGACAAAAGGTTTTTAAAGTTTTTGGGGTGTCATATATAGAGGAGCTTACATGTGTGGTCATTTCCTATGAAATGTGACTCCAGTGAGTTTCATAAATTTTGTATGAAATGACCATCAGGGTTAGATTCTGTTTATCATATAATGATAATTGATTTTTAATCCAATTTTATTGCTGAAGGAGTTCAAATCAGTTTCAGGGGAAACATGGCATTGTCACAGCCAATGTCATTACGGTACACACAAGCAGCCATGTATTATAACATACATGGTCATATCATATTTAAGACATGACCTTTCCTACTAATTCGCCCCCGCCCATCGGAGTTTGAAGAAATAGATGGGCTGCATGTAGTGCATGACGCTTCCACGCAGAGCTGAAACCGATTGCACATGAGCACTGGTAAATCGCTAAGAGGATCAAAGCCTGCCCAGGCAAAGGGGTGCAAGTTGGTCCGTCCATGCTTACAAACCCTATGGTTTTCATTGGGCAACAGGGCTTGAGATGTCATTTCATCTCAATGTCGGGTAAAAGTCCCACAAAATTGGAAGCAATGTCTCCAAAATGACCTATAGAGTGTTGATGGGGACATTAAACCTCAAATCAAACAAACAAAACCTTTCTACTAAATGAGTTATATTATATAATAAATGTATTTCCCTAACCCATAAGGGGAATGGGAACACCTGGCAGATTTGTCCACTATTTTTCAAAGGGAGACAACTTTCAGAACTTCCTGTGTGCTTTTCTGTAAGCCCTGTCCCACTGAAAAAAGAGGTCTGCTCTTAAAGGAAAGAATTTGCTTCTCAGAAGCAAATTCTTTCCTTTAGGAGTTGACCCCTATTGACATGGGAGACAAAAATACTTTTTGCAGGAGTTGCCTCCCCTGAAGGTGTTCCCATTTCCCTTAAATGGAGCTTTATATACAGTACAGTCTCTTTATGGCACTACTGTTGTGAGTCATGCAAAAGTTTGTGTTATAATAAGACGTTTTACTTAGCCTTGTTAAACATTTTGCTATTATTAAGAATTTGCTGCTGTTAAGAACCCATCTAATAAAGGTGTTTTTTTGTCATGTCGAGCCAGTTATTTTACCCCACTACACTTTCCATTGGCAGGCTTATACATAAGCCTTTCATCAGTACAGTACCCATTATTTCACCAAAAAATGACAACTGCCCTTCTTAAAGATGTAGTATGTTATAGGTAATTAAAGGTGTTTTGCCCTTAATCACTCCAAGAAACAAATGTTGTGATCATATGTTGGAAAAGCCTCAATGAGGCGATTCTAACTAATGTTCACAAGGTTCGTTTCTAAACCCTTATCTTGCTGTTCACGACAACCCCCATCTTTTAAAACAGTGGAGATCCAGATCAGATGGCTTCTGAAGAAGCCATCTGATCAGGTTCTACACTGTTTGACATTCAATTTTTGAATTTGTAGCAATAAATTACATACTGTTATTTGATTGGTTGATAGACAGAAATGGGTGTGGCTTAAATGAATATTCAGCAAGATAAGGGTTAAAGCATAAAAAAATCTCTAATGACCTAGTTAACCCGTTGAAATTGTTATTATAACGAAGTTTATGTTGTATCGAATGTCTTGTTTACTATTTTTCCCTTTGTTATTGTTATTATAACGAGTTTCTATGTCATATCGAATGTCTGGTTTACTGTTTTTCCCTTTTCCTTTCAGGTTTTATGGATTTTATTGTATTCATCAGTTCATTCAGAGACTTGACAGGCACCTCCTCACCAACAGACATCTGTGTTCATTACCACCAAGCCAAATACAGTCAAACTTCAATGGCTCGAACACCTTTGGGACCAAGAAAATCTGTTCGAGACAGGGGTAGTTCGAGCCACTGAAGGCTACTGGCAGGAGGCATAACGATATACTTTAAGACATCTTTTCGTTGTTCTATAATGAAAAATGTATGCTGTGTGTACTCATTAGAATCGCCACATCGAGGCGATTCTAATGAGTACACACTGTGTCCATTTGCAAGATAAAAGACGAAAATATCCAACATTTTACCCTCCCTATTTCTTAAGTAGAGAAATTACATAGGTACTCAAGAACGGGTTCGACTCAGCCATGGTAAATGAGCCATCGGTGTTCGAGCCATCGAAGTTCTATTGTACATGCATTTATTTAAAATAGAACGTACTTAATGGTTCCTTAGTGGATATGAAATTAACAAAGATCCAGTGAAACCACTCAGCAGTTTGAACTGTGTCTTAAGATAAGAAAAGCTCCAGATAGGGTGATTTTTTTCATAGGAAAAGTACTGATATTTTTCTTATTTGTGTTGTGGGTACTCATTTGAAGCTTCTAATGAGTACCCACAACATATTTTTTTGCGGAAAAAAAGGAAAATAATATGTGGATACCCTCTCTTATCTGGGGCTATGAAAAGGAGTCATAAAAAGGATAAAAAAGGGATAGTTTCAGTATCTCTTGTTAGAAACGTAGGTTGTGCACCATTTGTATCCTTCTTTCCCCTTCTTGTAAGGTAATTACATAAATTTGTGATCATTGCCTCCTCTTCTACTTTGTTGGTATCACTGGACTGTTGGTACTTTAATATTAGAATCACCATATTAAAGGCATCGTAAAAAGTACAGTTCTCAAACTAAACCTTTAGCCTGCTGAATACAATTTAAGCCATAACTCTGATCAGGATCTACACTGTTTGACATTTAGTTTATGAATTTGTAGGAATAAATTACATTAAGTAATCTGATTGGTTCAAAGTCAGAAACGGGTGTGGCTTATCTGAATATTGAGCAAGAGAAGAGTTAAGCCTTAAATTTAAGCTATAAATTCGCAAACAATGTAGATCCAGATCAGATGGCTTCTGGAGAAGCCATCTGATCTGGATCTACACTGTTTGTCATTCAGTTTGTGAATTTGCTAAAGTCATTATATCAAGTAATTTGATGGGTTGATAATCAGAAATGAGTGCCATATTAATTTTTTCATTAGGATATTAGGATCAAGAGAAATATGGAGAAGTATTCCAGGATTTTCCTTACCTGGAGCTATGGCAACCATGCCTGAGCTTTTTATGTTAGCACACAGTGGAAACTACTGGCAGAGAGCTGGAACTCTGATTTTATTATGTTGCTGATCCTGGTGGTTCAAGTTACCACTGATTATGAAATCCTTATCCTCTTAATACATTAGCTATACACATTTCTGACTTTAGACCAATCAAATTACCCTACACTATCAAGCAGTTTGCAAATTTGTATGAAACATTATATCAAGTAATTTGATTTGTCTAAAGTACAGTAAAACCTGTCATAGTGGCCACCTCTATTAAGCAAGTAACCTGTCTTAAGCAAGAATGCTTATGTTTCCCAGTAAAAGGAAAAGCAAGCATGCTTTTGTTTCCCAGTAAAAGGAAATGCATTAAAACTCACCTGTATTAAGCAAGCACCTGTTAAACAAGCACATTTTGATTATCCCTTAGGTGCTTGCTTAACACAGGTTGGACTGTAGTTCCTGATCAGACGACTTCTTCAGTTCTGGATCTAAATTGTTTTGTTCAGTAGACAAGAGTTAAGGCTGTTTTTAGTTGATGCGTTGAAGGAGATTTTTAATATATTGCAAAATTTCTGTATTAAGAGCACTGGGAAATGTTCTAAAGCTGTCTGTAAGACCACTTATGAACTGTCCCAAAGATCGTCTGCTACAGGGGGGGCCCTGGGTGAAGAAAACACACAGAAAAAGAGAAATGAAACCTTTTAAATTAAAAATGTTTTCAGATTGATTGATCGGAGGCTTAATGTCCCCGTCAACACTATTTAGGTAATTTTGGAGACATTGCTTCCAATTTTTTGGGACTTTTACCTGACATTGAGATGAAACGACATCTCAATCCCTACCTCCCAATGAAACCAGTAGGCTTTAAAAGTAGTGACGGTCCAACTCGCCTCGCACCACTTTGCCTGGGCAGTCTTTGACCTCCTAAGCAGTTTACCGGTACTCATGTGCAGTTAGTTTCATTCAAGGTTCATATGTAACAAGGAATAAGGAGAAAATATTCCATAATTTACGTCAGTACTCTGCATATTACGCAGAACAGTGTATATTAATCTTTATCCTGCTGAATAAATTTAACCACACCCATTTCTTACTATCAACCAATCAATTTACTTGATATAGTATTTTTATTCAAATGCATGACAGTGTTCTTTCTAATCAAATGGCTTCTTCAGAACACCAGAAGCCATCTTATCTTGATTTACACTATTTGCAAAGTTAGGGACTGTCATGTTCAGCGGGATAAGGGTTAAGGACACACTTATGGGGAATGGAAACACCTGGCAGATTTTTTCACCATTTTTCAAAGGGAGACCACTTTTCAAAGGGAGACCACTTTCGGGACTTCCTGTTCGCTTTTCTATAAGACCTGTCGCACTGAAAAAGGGGTCTTCTCTTAAAGGAAAGAATTTGCGCCTTCGGAGCAAATTCTTTTCTTTTAGAGATGACCCCTATAAAAATAGGAGACAAAAATACTTTTGCAATAGTTGTCTCCCCTGAAGGTGTTCCAATTCCCCTTAATAGAGATTTAAAACAGACTATAGAGGAAGTTGACAAGCTAGTCTCAAGGAACAAATTTTTAAACTGTGTTTATGACAGTACACACTACCATAATAGGAAAAAATAAAATTTTATTATGTACTTTCTTGTTCCTTTTCTGCAATGTTCCTGTCATCAAAGGTATCAGATAAAAACGCCCATCGCCCTTTTGAAAAAAAAAGGATATACACCACAACATAATTATAACATAATTTTGGATATAATATGGTTTAAAGATGGATCATATAATATTGCAGAAAAATCACCATAAATGGCCTTCTATAGTCCAAGAAGAGCTGTTGCACTGCGCCGTTAGGGTCAGCGTTGGAATCGGGGTCGGAATACACATTTATGTCAAAGTTTTTTAAGAGCTCATAATTTCAAAACTGTGCGATGGATTTGGTTCAAGGTCAAGGTTACAGACTGAGAACAGCCCTCGGGGCTTGAAGAAATAGATGGGCTGCATGATGCTTCCACACAGAGCTGATATCCGACCGCACACAAGTACTGGTAAACCGCTTAGAGGGTCTAAGCCTGCCCAGGTAAAGCGGTGCGAGTCAGACTGTCCATGCTTATAAAACCTATTGGTTTCATTGGGCGACGGGGTTTGAGATGTCAACCCATCTCAGTGTCGGGTAAAAGTCCCCAAAAATTGGAAGCAACCTCTCCAAAATGACCTATACAGTGTGGACGGGGATGTTAAACCTCAAATCAAACAAACGGACTGAGAAATGTTATGTTTTTAAGAGCTTATATTTTCCAAACCAAATAATGAATTTGGAACATATTTGGTATGAGGATTGACATAGGTCCAAAGATTTATTCATCAATACCTTTGCCCATGACCATGACATCAAGGTCAAGGTCACAGACTTTCACCATGAAAGTTTTTAAGACCTCGTATTTTCCAAACCATATGAAGGATTTGGTTTGTAATTGGTACAATGAAAAATAAACCTTTGGACATTTATATTGCAATATCCCCACATACACGTATGACCTCAGGGATACTTCAGGCGAGCTTCGCCAGCTCAGTATGATGACAGCTCTTGTTCTTGAGCCTACTGCCCAAAGCATGATGCATTATAGTAGAATACTGTAGTCCAGTATTCCAGCCATTTGTCAGTCTGTCAGCATTTGCGTAACCCAAATGATCATGCTCATACAGTCTGTGTATGTCGTGCCTGTAATTGTACTATACATTTATGTTTGGAAATAGTGTTTATTTACTTAACACAGTTTCAGCTCTGAACCCCAACAATTGTGTTACAAGAGTCAGTTACATGCAATAAAGCTGATATTTGGATATAGTAATACCATGAGGTGGAGCAGTGAATATTATTCAAGATCATGCACCAATCAGGTTAGCAGCAGAACTACCCCTAATACAGAACTTCATGCCAAAGCAGCTCTGGAAAACTCCCACAATTTATCCATTTGAGCCAGCACTTGGTAAATAGTGTCTGTTGTTTTGTGGTTATACTGATTAATTTCGAGATTTTTATGCCCCCAAGAATCGAAGATTTGGGGGCATATATAGTTTTTGGTCTGTCTGTTCCTCTGTCTGTTGTATCTTTCCGCAAAAACCTTAACATTGGGCATAACTTTTGAATGTTAACTGATAGGGCTTTCAGATTTCACATGTGCAGTCCTTGTTACTTTTTATCCCCCAACCGAATAAGTTCAGGGGAATATAGCAATTAGCCTGGCATCCATCTGTCCATCTGTAGACGAAACCTTGTGATGGCCATAACTCCTATACCCTTTGAGATACATTGATGATTCTTAGCACAATTGTTCACAAGGCTGAGACGGCGTGTCAAGCACAAGAACCACGACTCTGGGTGCCATAGATTTTGAGTTATCTCCCCTTCTATTAAAATGGAATTACTACCTTGTGATGGAAACCCCAATACCCATCAAGACATTGATGGTACCTGGCACAATTGTTCACAAGGCCGAGATGGTGTATCATGCTCAAGGACCACAACTCTGGGTGTCATGGTTTTTAAGTTATCTCCCCTTACAATAAAATATCACTACCTTGTGATGTCCATATCTCCAATACTCTGAGATATATTGATAGTACTTGGTACAGTTGTACACGAGGTTAAGCAGGTGTGTCAGGTGAAAGAACCAAGACTCTGGGTGCCCTGGGTTTTGTCCCGCCTGCTATTAGCATGGCGCAATATAGGCGCCCAGTTTTTCGTCCATTCGTTCGTCTGTCAAGACGTCAACATTTGCGACCACCCTAGCGTTCACCTTAATGGTCAAGTTTATTTCTGAAGAACTATAAGAGCTTCATTAATGATACTTGGTACAAACTAATATCTGGGGATGACAACTTACATGCAAGCATCCATATTTGACCTTGACCTACATTTCATGGTTCACTGACTTTGTAAAATATTGTGACTACCCTAGCGTGCACCCTAATGGTCAAGTTTATTTCTCAATAACTATAAGAGCTTCATTAATGATATGTGGTACAAACTTGTATCTGTGGATGGCAACTTAAATGCTAGCATCTATATTTGACCTTGACCTACATTCCATGGTTCACTGACTTTGTAAAATATTGCGACCACCCTACCCTTCACCCTAATGGTCAAGTTTATTTCTCAAGAACTATAAGAGCTTTATTAATGATACTTGGTACAAACTTGTATCTGGGGTTGGTTACTTAAATGCAAGCATCTATATTTGACCTTGACCTATATTTCATGGTTCACTGACTTTGTAAAATATTGCGACCACCCTAGCGTTCACCCTAATGGTCAAGTTTATTTCTCAAGAACTTTAAGAGCTTCATTTATGATATTTGGTGCAAACTTGAATCTGGGGATAGCAACTTAAATGCAAGCATCCATATTTGACCTTGACCTAAATTTCATGGTTCACTGACTTTGTAAAATATTGCGACCACCCTAGCGTTCACCCTAATGGTTAAGTACATTTCTCAAGAATTATTAGAGTTTCATTAATGATACTTAGTACAAGCTTGCATCTGAGAATGGAATCTTTTGTGCAAGCAATTATGTTTGACCCTGACCTACATATCATGGTTCGATGACTTTGCGCCCCCAGAGGGGCGACATAGCCTTCAGTGGAATTCTTGTTTAGTTATCTCGCCTGACAATTTAACCTTGTGATGGCCACAACTCGAGTACCCTCTTGAGATATTTTGATGGTACTTGGCGCAATAGTATACAAGGTTGAGACGTGTCATGCCTAAGAACCTTAACTCTGGGTGCTATGGTATTTGAGTTATCTCCCCTTCAAATATAACAGTATGACCACCTTGTGATCACCATATCTTGGATACCCTTTGAAACATATTGATGGTACTTGGCCCAGATGTACAGGAAGGTAAGCAGGCATGGCATGCACAATAACTACATCTCTGGGTGCCCTGATTTTTATACCCCAAACTTCGAAGAAGTTGGTGGGGCATATTGGTTCTGTCCAGTCCATCAGTCTGTGCGTCTGTCTGTCCGTTACGCTTTATACATATGTGAAACAGAAGAATGGTTTGTGCTAGGATCTTGAAATTTTATATATGGAATGAGCATGAAAATTAAGTGAACCCGTATTTTTTTCTTTTCCGTCGGACTTGTCTTTGCAGAGTTATGCCCCTTTTCGGATTTATGCATTGTGGCTATAGGGAAACCTTGTGAATAAAATATCTGGAGAACCGCCTGAGCTAGGCTCATGATATCTAGTATACAGTTTGGGTCTAAGGTGTAGATGGCCTGATTAACTTTTGACGAAATTCCGAAAATATTTAACGGAGTTACGCCCCTTTTCGGACTTACGCATTGTGGCTATGGAGAAACCTTGAGAACAAAATATCTGGAGAACCGCTTGAGCTAGGCTTATCATATGTAGTATACAGATTGGGTCTAAGGTGTAGATGACCTGATTAGCTTTTGACGAAATGCCGAAAATATTTAACAGAGTTATGCTCCTTTTTGGACTTATGAATTGTAACTGTGGGGAAACCTTGTGAACAAAATATCTGGAGAACTGCTTGAGCTAGGTTCATGATATTTGGTATGCAGTTTGAGTCAAAGGTGTAGATGACCTGATTAACTTCTGTCGAAATTCCGGAAATATATAATAGAGTTACGCCCCTTTTCGGACTTATGCATTGGCTATAGGGAAGTAGAAGTAAAACAAAGATCAGGAATTGATACAATTAACTTACTCCACCCATAAACGACACCAAAGGGAAAGAAATACAAACATTAAGCGACCAGACCATAATGGAAACCTAAACAAAGGAAGGCCATAAGGACAGTTACTTTCCCACAAAATGGCCATATGGCCATCAAAAATTAAAAGACACAAGTGATACACACAGTAAGTAACAAACAACAACATAAATAAATCGCCACAGAAGAGCCGCCTTGGAACGGTCAGTGGAAGATTTCCACTGGGGGGCTTAAATTGATTTTACGTGGCCACAATCCTCGCCCTTACTTCGTCGCGATTTAGACAAATAATTTGTTCAGTCCGCATGAAGGCCTCCTAACTCATCAGTGCAACATCTCCGTGAACACAAAAATCAAAGAACCACAGAGGTGAGACAACGGTGAGGACTCGACAGCTGGAAACCTTGTGAAAAAAATGTATGGAGAACTGCTTGAGCTAGGCTCATGATATTTGGTATATAGTTCTGATCTAAGGTGTAAATTTGATGAAATTCCGAAAATATATAACATAGCTATGCCCCTTTTCAGGCTAATGCATTGTGGCTATAAGGAAACTTTGTGAACAAAATATCTGGAGAACCGCTTGAGCAAGGCTCATATTTCGTATACAGTTTTGGTACTCTACATAAATTTTGAGCACATTTTATGAATATTGTACCAACTTACAGTTTCTTCCATGACAGAGGCATTTTTTTTTAATTATGTTTTTGTCGCGCCTGCTATTAGCATGGCGCTATATAGGTGCCCGGTTTTCTGTCCGTCTGTCTGTTTGTCAAGGCATCAACATTTGCGACCGCCCTACCCTTCACCCTAATGGTCAAGTTTATTTCTCAAGAACTATAGGAGCTTCATTATTGATACTTGGTACAAACTTGAAGCTGGGGATGACAACTTACATGCAAACATCCATATTTGACCTTGACCTACATTTCATGGTTCACTGACTTTGTAAAATATTGGGACCACCCTAGCGTTCACCCTAATGGTCAAGTTTATTTTTCAAGAACTATAAGAGCTTTATTAACGATGCTTGGTACAAACTTGTATCTGGGTATGGTAACTTAAATGCAAGCATCCATATTTGACCTTGACCTATATTTCATAGTTCACTGACTTTGTAAAATATTGCGACCACCCTAGAGTTCACCCTAATGGTCAAGTTTATTTCTCAAGAACTATAAGAGCTTCTTTAATGATACTTGGTACAAACTTGTATCTGTGGATGGCAACTTAAATGCAATCATCCATATTTCATGGTTCACCGACATTGTAAAATATTGCGACTACCCTAGCGTTCACCCTAATGGTTAAGTTCATTTCTCAAGAATTATTAGAGCTTAATGATACTTAGTACAAGCTTGCATTTAAGAATGGAAACTTTTGTGCAAGCATCTGTGCTTGACCTTGACCTATATATCATGGTTGGGTGCCTTTGCGCCCCAACAGGCACGACATAGCCTTCAGCGGAATTTTTGTTTTAATTATGTGTCCTTTAGTGGCAAGCATATGGTTGGGGGATATTGTTTCAAAAATACATTTTTATGCCCCCGCCATTCAAAGAATTGTGGAAAGGGCATATAACGTTGCCCCTGTCTGTCCGTCCGTCCGTGGGTCTGAAACTTAGTCGCAGTCAATAACTTCCTTATTTCTTGATGGATTTTAAAATTACTCAGCAGAAATGTTAACCATCATGAGACGACGTGTCACGTGCAAAACGCAGGGCCGTACCTCCAAGGTCAAGGTCATACTTAGATGTCAAAGGTAAAAAGAAGGGTCCGAAACTTAAACGCAGTCAATAACTTTCTTTCTGGATGGATTTTGAAATTACTTCGAAGCAATGTTAACCATCATGAGACGATGTGTCACGTGCAAACCCAGATCCATACCTTCAAGGTCAAGGTCATACGTAGAGGTCAAAGGTCAAAAAAGGGTCCGAAACTTGAATGCAGTCAATAACTTATTTATTTCCGAATGGATTTTGAAATTACTGTGAAGAAATATTAACCATCATGAGACGATGTGTCACATGCAAACCCAGATCCGTACCTCCAACGTCACGGCCATACTTAGAGGTCAAAGGTAAAAAAATGGTCCGAAACTTAAACGCAGTCAATAACTTTCTTATCTTTGAATTGGTTTTGAAATTACTTGGCAGAAATGTTGGCCATCATGGGACAATCTGCCTCACACAAAACCAAGGTCCTTACCTACAAGGTCAAGGTGATACTTAGAGGTCAAACGTGAAAAAGGGGTCCAAAACTTAAACACGGTCAATAACTTTCTATGAATGAATAGGAACATAGACATATTTTACAGGGGGGGGGGGGGGGGGGGAGGGCATCCGTGTCCTATGGATGCATTTCTAGTCTAGTTTTAGTTATCTCCCCTGACAATATAACATTGTGCTAGTCGTAACTCCAATACCCTTTGAGATATATTGATGGGACCTGGCACACTTGTATACAAGGTATAGAAGGCATGTCATGTGCAAGAGCCACAACTCTTAGTGCTGTGGTATTTGAGTTAAATTCACTTCCAATATAACAGTCTGACCTCCTTGTGATCACCAGATCTACCTTGTGATCACCAGATCTACAATCCGCTATGAGACATACTGATGGTACCAGGTATAGATGTACAAGAGGTACGTTAAGCAGGCATGTCGTGCACAAGAACCACAATTCTCAGTGCCCTGATTTTTTTTCTTATCTCCTCTGACAATATAATCTTGTGATGTCCATATGAGATTGCTGGTTCTTGTCACAAGATTGAAAAGGTGCTTCATGTGCAAGAATCACAACTCATTATACCAGTACTTTAAATTTGTGCATTGGAAATCTTGGATCTCCATCATGTTGAGAAGTGATCTTTAGTTCCATTAGGTGAAGATAGTCTCAATAAACATTACATTTACGAAATACAAAATCCTGCAGATGCTGCAGCAATATACTTAGGGTTTACTTGTGTATTTTAATTCTGCTGCACTTGCCCTTTGTTAACAAGCTTCTGAAGGCCATTTTGGCTTTTGGTCGGGGAATTCGCCATCTCTTGTTATGGCTATTTTTAGCTCATCTGTTTTTCAAAGAAAAACTTTTGAGCTATTGTCGTCACTCCGGCATCTGCATTGTCATCGTCGTCATTGGCATTCCAAAAAGCCTAACCTTGGCTATAACTTGAAAAGTATTTGACCTGACCTCATGAGACTTCATACGCATACTCACATTACAAGAGCTACATTCTGACCAAGGGCTATAACTGCGTTGTTTATTTTGCTTGATTTATCTCTCCTCTACTTTTTTCCTCTCATTTCATTGCTATTTATAAAAGAGCCTTCAAAGTTCACATCGATGTTCCTTAGGACAAGACCTTTCCACTGATACCGAACTTTTGGACCTTGACCTTTTAACTTTGACCTGTTTTTTTTCTCCAAAAAATTAACCCAAAACCTTAACCTTGATCATATTTCCAAAGTATTTGTCCTAGCTTCATAAAAACTTCACACACGTATACTCCCCATCACAAGAATTACATTCTCTCCAAGTGTCCATAACTCTACCACGCAATTTGACTGAATTATCACCCCTTTTCTCTCCCTTTTTTTAAACAATTTTGACTTATTTTACTACCACTAACAATACAGCCTTCAAACTTCACATAGATGTTCCTTGGGACAAAACTTTTTATTGATACCAAGCTTTTTGACCTGTGACCCTGACCTTTGAACTTCAGACTAATATGAAAAAGTAACCAAAAATTTCCAAACATATTTGCCCTAGCTTCATGAAACTTGACACAGATCTTTATGACCACAACAGCTACATTCTTACCAAGTTCCGTAACACTATCATGCAATTGACTGATTTATCTTCCTTTGTGACACACGAAAAAAGAAACATTGGTTTTAAGAAAATGTTTTGGTCTCTCAAACAATACAGCATTCCAAATTTACATGCATGTTCCTTGGAGCAAGACCCTTCCATTGATAGGAAACGTTTTGACCTGTGACTTTGACCTCTGACCTATTTTTCAACAAAAAACTTAAACCTTGGTCCTGTTTCCAAAAGTATTTGGCCCAGCCTCATGAAACCTGACACACATTTGTATATTTATCATCACAAGAGCTACAATCTGACCAGCCGGCCTCTGTAGCTCAGTCGGATGGGCATCTGACGGAAGTTCAGGACGCGGGTTCGATACCTGCCGGGGTCGGCCACATTTTTTCATGGAGATTGATCATGAAATCTTTTCTATGGTCATTCTCTCCTTTCCACTGATTCAAGAAGGGCAGTTGTCAGTTTCTGGCGAAAGAAAGTGCACTGAACTGGATAACCGCTTACGTATAAGCCTGTCCAGGAAAAGTGTGGATAGGTTAACTGACTGGCTCAAAAATAGCCTTAAATAGTGTTGACTGGGCTGTTAAACTTCCAATACAAACAAACAATCTGACCAAGTCAGATCTGACTCTGTCATGCAAGTTGTCTGATTTATCTCCCAACTGTGACATACAAAAAACAGAGATGCATGGCACCCACCTGCGGTGCTCTTTAAACACTAATATTGGCCATAACTGTTGAATGGTAATAGGGCTTTTATATTTCACATGTACATTCCTTGTCAAAAGACCGTTCCAGTGGTACCATAATTTTTGACCTCGTGACCTTAACCTTGATGTATGACCTACTTCTTTAAAACTTTAATATTTGCCATAACTTTCTATTGCAAAGTGATAGGCCTTTCATATTTCACACGTGCATTCCCTGACACAAGACAGTTCCAGTGGTACCATTATATTTGACCTCATGACCTTGACATGTGACCTATCTTTTAAAAACTTTAATATCGGCCATAACCTTTAATTGGTTTGTGACAGGACTTTCATATTTCATGTGCATTCCCTTGTTACGTAATTACTGTATTTCAGTCTATTCTTCGCGTTGTGTTTTCTGGGTTGGTAGGAATGAATAAAAAGTAGAAGTAAAACAAAGATCAGGAATCGATACAATTAACTTACTCCACCCATCAAAGACACCAAAGGGAAAGAAACACAAACATTAAGCGACCAGACCATAATGGAAACCTAAACAAAGGAAGGCTATAAGGACAGTTACTTTCCCACAAAATGGCCATATGGCCATCCAAAATAATAAGACACAAGTGATACACACAGTAAGTAACAAACAACACCATAAATAAATTGCCACAGAAACGCCTTGGAACGGTCAGTGGAAAGATTTCCACTGGGGGGCTTAAATCGATTTTACGTGGCCACAATCCTCCCCCTTACTTCCGTCGCGATTTAGACAAATAATTTGTTCAGTCCGCATGAAGGCCTCCTAACTCATCAGTGCAACATCTCCGTGAACACAAAAAATCAAAGAACCACAGAGGTGAGACAACGGTGAGGACTCGACAGACAGAAACCACTGAAATGCTGGAGCAAAAGAAAACCAACAGTTAGACTCCGATGGGCCCGACCAGAGACAGAGCATCAGGCACCAACCAACATTACCTTGAATTAGATCTCTCTAATTCTCTATAAGCCTTTACGTTGGAGCCGTCATAGAATCTGAGGCCTGACCCACCGGCGTGCAATTAAAGAGGGAAGCAAAGTTGCCAAATGTGATTGGGTTAACTACCATGCATGCAGTCTGTCGTATAACATCCATGTTGTACCCAATCTTTTTATATCGAAGAATGATTTTACGAAATTGGGTGCTGAAGTCATTGCGGTTATATTTTTTTCTGAATTTATATACTAAGTCACCATAAAATTCGGGTTCCGATAGACCTTGTTGCAGAAGAGATTTAAGTCCAATATTGAATTTTGAAATTAAATCAGAATGGCGTCTATAAAATTTTGAAAAGGCTTTGCGTAGTTTATGGTACCGACAACCCTGATTAAGGAGTTTAGCCGTTAATAATTTATTACGAGTGTTGAAGTCATTTACATGACTACACACTGTAGCAAATTGAATTAATTGCGAAATATAAACGCCATAGGATGGCGCACGAGGAACATCACCATCCAAAAAAGGAAAATTTACAATCTCAAAATCAGTCATCGCGTTTATCATAAATTTTGCACGAAACAAACCCATCTACAATAGATAGATGTAAATCCAAAAACGGGGCCTCGGTATCAGAAGAATTTGCTTTATTTAACTGAAATTCTGGGGGGTAAATCTGACTGATCAAACCATCGAAAAAGGTATTATCAATATTTAACAAATCATCAAAATATCTAGAAGTGGAGCTAAAAGCTTCAATAATTTCAGATTGGTTATCAATGGAAAGCGACAACATGAAGTCTCTTTCATAACAATACAAGAACAGATCAGCCACAAGAGGTGCGCAATTCGTACCCATCGGAATACCCACAATTTGTCTAAATAACTTAGTACCGAATCTAATATAAATATTGTCAAGTAGAAAGGTGAGGGCATCACACATTTTCTGACATGACCAAAGTGTATAATTCTTATGCTATTTAGAAGTGAAAAAATGCATTTCTGACATTACATGCAAGATAGAGAGAATCGTCTCTGTGAAAAGCCCATTCAAATCATTACGCTTTTCTTTTATAAGATTATGGGGAAGCGTAGTGTAAAGAGTGGAAAAATCGTAAGTAGACAGACTTGACATTGATATTTTCTCGCTCCTGGAAAGTCGAAAACGCAGAACTAGATCTCACGGCACCAGGAAAAATGGTAACTTTAAACGTAAATCACGTGCGTTTAAACGAAACAATACTAGACTGAAGTGACTGTCAATTATATTAATAAATCATGGACGCCACTCTATGCTTTCATTTTTAAATTCATTTCTGTTTTACGTCTTCTGGACACCGTGGCGAATAAATTCTACGATAGTTCTCATCAGTTATATGATGCGGCTCTCTTAACTTGAGGCTATACTCAGCATACTCTCCGTCCTTACATTGATTCTGAAATTAATCATAAACGCCATTTCTTCAAAATATCCTTCATTAATAAGGGTATGGATTTAATACGGACATGAACATGTCCGTCTATAGACTAAGAGGTGCACGCGTTGTCATAACAACGTAATTCGCTTCCCTGATAAATATTTTTTGATGGTCAAATCACGTGAATTCTCGGTGAGACTATGCGAGACAACTTCCGGTGTATGGTTCACGCGTTCTTCCTTCTAATAAAATGTCTGCCTTTCACACAGTCGGTCCCCAGTCAAGTACAACTTTCATCTTAGATTGGTTCCCTTGTCGTAAATGTCTCCGCTAGTGGCTACAACATTGGTTATGTGCGTACGGAAGGGGAGGTAATAACGAAGGGGAACCAATCTACTTTCATCTTTTAAGCTTCTTTTTTCTCATTTTCGTATTTCAACCCGCTATATGTATTACTTTTTGACGTATCCGACCAAATAAAAATAAATAAATAAATAAAAACTGTAAATTCAGACTCTTCAAAAACGTCACGATGACTGCTTCTCTATTATTAATCCATGTTGCAGAGACGCTTATTGCATTTTCATAGACAAACTGTCTGACAGTTGGCGCAAAATAAAAATATCGAGTACCAATCTTCTGTTTACCTTCCGGCCGCGTTATTTGACAGAAACAGGTTAGTTTTCGTTTATTTCCAGTATTTCCATGGTAGTTCCGACTCGCAGTGTGTGATACAAACAAGCATGAATTAATGCCTAAGGGGGGCCTTGGAATTCCCTTTCTTCTTTTACTGCAACACCCTCAAACGAGGCTTACACTCATGGAGGGGTTGGCAGTAAACAGAGATAGATAATTAAAAGGAGCACTAAAAGATTTTGAAGGGCATTGTAATAGGAGCATCATGTGTTTTTCTCATAGGGAAATGCACAAGTGACTTACTTAAGTACCAGGAGATCATAGGCAGCGATAAAATGCCTTATAGATATACAACAACAACAAGATAGATAATACGGACATGAGTCGGCCGATGCCTTTGGCATCGGCCGATGTCGTCCGTAACATCGGACTCATGTCCGACTATAGGTAACGCGTATACAAGCACATGTTGTTGTTGTCAGCGGCATTGCCTATGAAAAAAGTTGAAGTGATTCAATTTTCTCGCGAGACCCGAGAATTCCGGTGAGGCGCACTGCATGACTGTCACTTTTTTTATTTATTTTCTGTTTTCGATCTTAAATGCTGCCTACTTATATACGTATGTATTACTTTTTGTCGTATCTGACCAACTAAAAATTAATAAATAAATAAAAACTGTAAATTGCGATTTTCAAAAACTTCACGATGACTGCTTCTCTATTATTGATCCATTTTGCAGAGACGCTTATTGCATTTTCATAGACAAACTGTTTGACAGTTGGCGCAAAATAAAAACATCAAGTACCGGTCTTCTATTTACCTTACGGCCGCGTTTCTATTCGGCTATTCGACAGCAACATCCTAGTTTTCGTTTATTTCCAGTATTTCCATTGTAATTCCGATTCGCTTTATGTCCTACCAAGCATAATGCCTTGAAATTCTTTTGTTTATTTTACTGAACCACCCTCTCACGAGGATTACCTGCAGGTGTACATCACATGTACTCCAGGACGGCCCCGTCCCATCCGGGCTTGAAGAAATACCATGATGCTTCCACACAGAGCTGTATCTAACCATGAGAACTGGTTAACCCCTTAGAGGAACTAGGCCTGCCAACGCAAAGCGGTGTAAGTCGGACCCATCCTATCTATCTATCTACTGATACTGTGTTGGTCACATTTGACCATTACCGCAGGTGTACATTACATACACTCCAGGTTTGCATGATGACAGCCTGCACAGTAATCATATAATTACGGTAGGGATCTTTAACCCGCACAGGGGATTGTTCTCCCTGCACAGGGGGCCTCTAGTTAACGTCCAGATCTAAAGGACGGTGTACATTTTGACATTCATCCCTGCAAATGATGTCAATGCCGTGAATGGAGCGTGTTTGGACATCAAAATTTTATCGCCACTGCTGGGGATCGAACCCGCGACCTCTAGCATCAGAGGCAAGTGCACTAACCACTGAGCTAACATGCTCTACCGTCCTTCCATGCTTATAAATTGGGAGGCAGAGCTTGAGATGTCATTTCATCTCAATATCGGGTAAAAGTACCACAAAATTAGAAGCAACATCTCCAAAGTTACCTTTTCAGTGTTGAGGAGGAGGTTAAACCTCAAATCAAACAAATACAGTCCAGGTTTGCAGAATAAAAGCCTACATAGTAATCATGCAATCTGCCTGTAACACTCGAGAGAGGGGTTGGCAGAAAATAGAGATAGATATTTCTTGTAGGGATCTTTTACTTGCACAGGGATGGTTCTCCCTGTACAGGGCGCCTCCGGTTAACGTCTCGATCCGAAGGACAGTGCACCTTGTGGCATTCATGATGCCAGTGTAGCAGTTCAGACACCACAATTTTCTTACCGCTGCCCGGAATTGAACTGGGGGCCTCTAGCATAAGCATGATAGGCAAGTACACTAACCACTGAGCTACCATGCTCCATAGGCAAACAGAGTTAATTCATTTTTTTTTTCTATCCATTTCTGCTGATCGTTTATCTTGTCACTTTCGCATTTCAATGTTTCTCTCACGTTTGTATAGGAAGCCAGTCTGTTCTGAAGGTATTGATTAATTCAGGGTTCTTTTAAAGTGTAGCTGTTAATGTGAATTTCTCCAAAAGCATCAATACCGAAAAATCATATGTACACATATTGTTGAAAATTGTGCCCCCCCCCCCCACACACACACACAACAGGGCTTGAAGAAATAGATCGACTGCAATGCATGCTTGATGCATTTGGGTATAATGGATGGCAAATTCAACTGATAGCCTTTCTTACAGCAGACTCATTATCTGGATGAAGAAGAGAGCACTTAGAGCCTGACATCCATGAAAGACACTGGTTGCATGTCTTTGTAAACATTGTCAGTTAAAGAAGTGTTTCTTTGACATGCTCTTGTGAACCATTAAGGCAGCTAATTTGATTTGGATCTGTTAATGGACAACCAGATTGAGACAGATGTTCGTACAACCCTGTAGAGCGCAGCATATGGATGGTAGATGTAGATGACTTGGTTAACAGATAGGGTTGGCTAATCGGAGCTGAGAGTATAATGGATGGCAAATTTGATTGATAGCCTTTCGTACAGCAGACTCATTATCTGGATGAAGAAGAGAGCAGTTAGACCCTGACTTGGGACCAACGGCAATAGATCAGGACACATCCATGAAAGACACTGGTTGCATGTCTTTGTAAACATTGTCAGTTAAAGAAGTGTTTCTTTGACATGCTCTTGTGTACCATAAGGCAGCTAATTTGATTTGGATCTGTTCATGGACAACCAGATTGAGACAGATGTTCGTACAACCCTGTAGAGCGCAGCACATGGATGGTAGATGTAGATGACTTGGTTAACAGATAGGGTTGGCTAATCGGAGCTGAAAGGATGATTGATTATCAGTCTTGTCACTGTGGTCGATAATCGATTAGTAATCGCTAAGGTTTTTGTCATTATTTTACCTGTCTGGCTTTCTGTCTAAGCATGACTCTTACCATATGTTGGTCTTTACCATATGTATATTTGAACAGACAGGCCTGAGCAAACAGTGTAGACCAAGATGGGATGCCGCATAATGCAGCATATCATCAGGGTCTGCACTGTTTGCCACTCATCCAGCTGTTTTAGGCATAACTTCGGGTAGTAATTAAATTGTACCTATCAAGTAATCGATTAAAAGCAAGTCAGAAATGATTATCATTTTTGCGGAATTTATCGATCGATTATACGATTAATCGTGTCAGCCTTTTTAACAGACAAATTTACTGCCCATGGGATCTGAACTCATTCTTGTTGCCAGAAAGTATTTGCAATTCAGATAAAGAGAAAAGATGGGAAAATGGGGATAATATTTTTGATTATTTGAAAAAGATGTTATGGATACCTGTGAAATGCTATGTTGTGACTGGTCCAACAAGTACCTACAACATTCCTTTTAGCTCACCTGTATCATAGTGACAAGGTGAGTTTTTGTGTTCACTTTTCATCCGTCGTCCATGCGTGCTTCTGTAAACTATTCTTCCAACGACATCTCCTCCTAAACCACTGATCGGATTTTGACCAAACTTCACAGGAATGATCCTTAGCTGGGCCCCTTTCAAAGTTGTTCAAATGGTTCCAGTCCATTGCAAATCTAGGTCACAGGAGCCGAAAATAGATTTTTTCACTGAAAACTTGCAAAATCTTCTCTGAAACCACAAGGCCTGGGCCTTTGATATTTGGTATGAATCTTCATCTAGTGTACCTCTACCAAGATTCTTCAAATTAAAGCCATGGGGCCAAAAATGCCCCCGTCCGGGGGCCTTTGGTTTTACAGAGGCTTATACAGGGAAATTTTCTCCGAAACTGCAAGGACCAGGTCTTTGGTATTTGGCGTGAAGCTTCATCTAGTGAACCTCTATCAAGACTGTTCAAGTTATAGCCCTAGGGCCAAAAAATTGCCGCCCCGGGCCCTTTACTGGTAGTTAAAATATTTAAAATTTACTTCACTGAAACCACAAGGCCCAGGTCATTGCTATTTGGCATGAAGCTACATCTACTGAACCTCTACCAAGATTGTTCAAATCATAGCCTTTGGGCCAAAAATGCCTCCGCCCGGGGGCCCTTCAGTTTAACATTGACTTATATAGGGAAATTAAAAACAAGTCTTCTACTCTGAAACCGCAAGGCCCAGATCTTTGATATTTGGTGTGAAGCTTCATCCAGTGGACCTCTATCAAAATTGTTCAAATTATAGCCCTAGGAAATAGAAGTCAAGTCAAATGCAGAAGGCCAAGGTCTTGGATAATTGACATGAAGCTTTGTCTTATGGATTTCTAGCAAGATTGTTCAAATTAAAGCCCTGGGGTCAAAAATGGCCCGCCCCAGGGACTCCAAGATTTATATAGATATATATATATATCCAAGTACGTCAACACCACAGAGTGGGCCCTGTACTTTAAACTGAAGAAGAGGAAAAACCTTCAAAATTTTAATCTTCTTGTCTGAAACCAGACCGCTCCAGTCTTTGATATTTGGTATGAAGCTTCACTTTTTAGACCACTACCAAGATAATTGAAATTATAGCCCGGGGCCAGTAATGGCTCTCCCAGGGGCTCACTTCTTACCCTATGGATCGGGCCATCATGGCCCTCTTGATACTTTTAGAGACAGATAAGACAATTTTAATACTAGTATCTCCAATGAACTGTTTCTCCATTGTGAATTTTGCCTTAGATTAAGTCTAATCATTTAGTTCTAAAATTAGGTTAGGAATTTATTTTTAGCACTATGGTGTACAGGGATACTCTGTGGGGCACAAGACAGGATTTTTAGGTGAGAAAATAAGTTCCGGCAGGGTAATATTTCTCAGTGGGAACTATTTCTCTTTGTGATATAATATCATTTTTCTTTCTCATAGAAAATCCTGTATTTACTTGGTAAAAATTTAATATACATATTTATTTCACAATTTCTGTGACATGCAATACATATATACATACAATAATAATTCATAGGAACGAAATCTTACATTCTTGATGGGGACATTAACCCATTGTATGCTATTAGACTCTTCCACTGCCATATATTGGACAAGTCCATTTGTCATATAAGGGGGTCAGGCCTATTTTTTTCGTTTTTATAGCTCACCTGTCATGTAATGATGAGGTGAGCTTTTGGGATCACTTTTCGTCCGCCGTGCGCCCATCCTTGCGTAAACAATTTCTTCAAAAGACATCTCATTAACCACTGATCGGATTATGACCAAACTTCATAGGAATGATTCGTAGGCGGTTCCCTTTCAGAGTTGTTCAAATGGTTCCAGTCTGCACATCAAGGTCACGGGAGCCAACAAAAGATTTTTTTTAATGAAAACTTAATCTGAAACCAGGCCTTCGATAGATGGTGTGCAGCTTCAGTCTAGTGGACCTCTGCCAAGATTGTTCAAATTATAGTCCTGGGGCCAAAAATGCCCCTGCCTAGGGGCCCATTGGTTTATATAGAATATTACACGGTATTTTTGATATCGGCCCTGGTCTCGGCCCGAGTTGCCTGTCTCAGCCCGAGCCGGAACGGCGAGGGCTGAGACAGGCCGAGGGCCGAGGCCACGGCCGATATCAAAACAACCGTGTTATATTCTTTTTATCATATACTTATTTCCGTAAAAAATATTCTAAGATATAGTAATTCTAAGATATAGTAAATACATGGTTAGTGTCTTTAATAATAAGCCTTAGATAATTTTATAGTGGTGAGCTTCAGCGATCCCCTATAAAATTAGCGCAGATCTATATTTTATTATTAAAGACACTAATCATGTACATGTATTTGGTTTATACCGCAGTTCAAAACAATCAAGGGGTTTTGCAATAATTTAACAAATTTAAGCAAAAATATACAGCAGACAGTTTGACATGTAAAACGACATTCAGTGCCATGGCGCGCACACGTACATGTAGTTTAACGTGACGTCAACGAGTGCAAAGTTTCTGACGTCACCGCGCCACAGAGACATAGGAAACAACATGGACGCTCAAATAAAAGTTTCTAAGCGTTTAACATTCTGAATGAAAATCTGCAGATAAATAGTTAATTTTAGCTTTAGAAATTATTTTCGAGATTCAGGCGCAACCGCAGTAGCAGTGCGCAATTATTTCAACGGACCATTCAAACTAGGAAAGTCGGAGAAGGTTAGACTTTAGCTGAAATTTATATAAAAATAACAAAAAAATAAAAATTAAAAAAAAAAAAAACAAACAAAAAAAAACGAAAGAATGAAAAACAATGTTTTTGGCTTCTCCAGATATTTATTATTGTCATTTGAACATTTTTATGTCATTTCTCATGTATTATATTTGCAGGGCCGACAGGTTGTCTCAAGGGCGGGACAGACATCTGTCCCGGCCCTCTAAAGTCTGTCCCGGCCCTCGAGTCAGCTAGTTAGACTGTGTAGGCGAGATGTCTTCCGCTAACATAGTGAGATAGGGGGTGCAAAATCTGTTGTCCCAAGGGCAATACAAGAATAAGTATATGATAAAACATAGTCTTACATAGGAAAAAGCTTTAAAAACTCTTCTCGTCTGAAACCAGACGGCTCAGGTGTTTGATCAGAAGCCTCTGTGGTGTAGTGGTTACGCTACTCGCCTTGTCAACCAGGGATCGCAGGATCAATCCCGGGCTTCTCCAGACTTTAGGATGAGTCTTTAAACCGAGGTCCTGTCTCCGTATGACCTTCGCTGTTGGTGGGACGTAAAACCCAAACACTCACTCAGGTGTTTGATATTTGGTATGAAGCTTCGTCTTGTGGACCTCTATCAAGATTGTTCAAATTATAGCTCTGGTGCCCCTTGGTTTTACATTGACTTATGTAGGAAAAATCTATAAAAATCTTCTCATCTGAAACCACAAGGCCCAGGTCCTTGAAATTTGGTGTGTAGCTTCATCTATTGGACCTCTACCAAGATTGTTCAAATTATGGCCATGGGGCCAAAAAGGGCCAAAAATGCCCCCGCCACATTGAACTTCATCTGCCGATCGGCCTCCCACTCTGCAAGTTGATCCAGGTCATCTTGTAAAATAAGACAGTCAGACGGAGAATATATACAGGACACATCATCAGCAAACAAACTGACTGATGTCCTGATATTAACAGTCAGATCATTGATGAAAACCAAGAAGACTGGTCCCAAGGACTGAACCTTGGGGGACTCCAGATAAAACAGGAACTGATCAGGTGCTTGGCCATCAAGTACAACTTGTTGTGAGCACCCAGAGAGCCATGAGCTTATCCACCTATGTGTGGATTCACTTATCCCATAGTAGTCACTTTATATAATAGCCCTCTGTGAGGTACCTTCAACCTTGTCAAAGGCCTTGGCGAAGTCCATGATGATCAAGTCAGTCAACTTAGTCAAGTGACCACGATTTATGACCCCAACCAGATTCCCCACAATGTCATGGTAAAATTGAACTACCTTATTCGACCTATTTACCGCACATGCTCCTATAAGCGCACACCCAAGCTTTTTCTGGAAAAAAAATACACAAGCGCTCACTTTACAGTAACCTCCCAACTAATTCATATTGAGTTTTGCTGCATCTTTGACCCAAGGAAATCATATGTATATGTGGTGAACCCCTATGGTGAAATTCAACTCTATAAAATAATCATATCGGAAGCTTTTTTTTTCGTATTGAGTGTGCGCTTATTAGGTAGATTTTTCACCACAATATTTTCATACAATTTTGAAAAAACTAAGCGCACGGCGCGGTAAATAGGTCGAATACGGTAGTTGCATTTTGCAATACCTTTGACTTCAGAAACCATCCTGACTTGTGAAGGATTGTCTTTGGACGTGTCACCAGTAAACATTTCTGATTGTGACAGTCAGCAAGAATGCCCAGAAATGCTATTCAGTCAGCAAGAATGCTCTCAAGTAAAGCTATACAGAACCAAAAACGCTGTCTGTTTTAACAAGGGGCGTAAGATAACGCGTATCTGTATATTGGTAAAATGGTTTTTTGTCACCATTTATTCACTTCCCCTCTAGTGTTCGAACTTCAGGTGGGTTAAAACACTAGCATCTTTGCTTTTAAACATTAACTGACTGGTAATGCTCATGTCCGTATCTAGGCTGTGCCTAAGTTCATATTAGATTTGCCCAGTATCTTCCGTGAGAGATCGGTGCTTTCTTCCATTCCTGCTTATTTTCAAAATACTGAAACACCTATAATTTGCTATAAATATAACAAACCTGTTAGATCTATTATTTTTAATTTCAATAAACTTGTTTCAGATCTTGATATTGATACTAATACTCCTGATTCATGTGATTGTAAAAACTCAAAGTATTGCTATCCTGCTGCTGGTCATGTAATTACTGGCAATTTGAAAATTATTCCTGATTCTAGGATAAGGAATATAATTTCTAAAGGACCGAAATATCGGTTTCCTTCTGAAATTGATTTCAGTAAATGTAGAGATGAAATCGCTGCTTCCTTGAATGAATTCGGTAATCGATGGTGTAAGCGAGAGTATGTTGAGCATAAAGCCCTTAAGGACTGGAAACTTAGCATTTTAAAACTAGTGAATAAACGCATTTCTTTCTATTCTCAAAATACTCACTTATTACCTCCTAAGCCCAAGACGTCTTAACGTCATCTTAAACTAGGTATTCAAGAATTGCATAAGAAGTTTGTTTTGGCCCCTGCAGACAAGGCCGCTAACAACGTCGTCGTTATGTGACGGCTCCACTAAGTTAACACGCATAAGCAGAAGCTTGGTGGTACTAAGGCCTATGAACTTCAGCTTTTAGCTGAAGAGAGAGCTATAGTAGATAAACATGTTTGTCTTTCAGCCACCAAGTTTGCTGTGTGTGTTGACGAAGGCCAAGACAAGCTTCCTACGCTATACTGGTTACCAAAACTTCATAAAAGACCTTACAAAGCACGGTTTATTGCAAATTCTAGCTCTTGTGCTACCACTGAACTTTCTAAATTAATAACTTCCTGTCTTACTGCTATTAAAACGCATGTAATTAAATATTGTGATAAAGTCTTTGAAAGATCAGGAAGAAATCTGTTTTGGTCTATAAAAGGTTTTAAATAAATTGAAATCCAGACATTTTCGTGCTTCAAGTCTGTCTACTTATGATTTTTCCACTCTTTACACTACACTTCCTCATAATCTTATAAAAGAAAAGCTTAATGATTTAATTGAATGGGCTTTTCACAGAGAAGATTCTCTCTATCTCGCATGTAATGTCAGAAATGCATTTTTCACTTCTAAAGAGCATAAGAATTATACACTTTGGTCATGTCAGAAAGTGTGTGATGCCATCACCTTTCTACCTGACAATATTTATATTAGATTTTGTACTAAGTTATTTAGACAAATTGTGGGTATTCCGATGGGTACGAATTGCACACCTCTTGTGGCTGATCTGTTCTTGTATTGTTATGAAAAAGACTTCATTTTGTCGCTTTCCATTGATAACCAATCTGAAATTATTGAAGCTTTTAGCTCCACTTCTAGATATTTAGATGATTTATAAAATATTGATAATACCTATTTTGATGGTTTGATCAGTCATATTTACCCCCCAGAACTTCAGTTAAATTAAGCAAATTCTTCTGATACCGAGGCCCCGTTTTTGTATTTACATCTATCTATTGTAGATGGATTTGTTTCGTGCAAAATTTATGATAAACGCGATGACTTTGATTTTGAGATTGTAAATTTTCCTTTTTTGGATGGTGATGTTCCTCGTGCGCCATCCTATGGCGTTTATATTTCGCAATTAATTGGATTTGCTAGAGTGTGTAGTCATGTATCTGACTTCAACACTCGTAATAAATAATTAACGGCTAAACTCCTTAATCAGGGTTATCAGTACCATAAACTACGCAAAGCCTTTTCAAAATTTTATAGATGCCATTCTGATTTAATTTCAAAATTCAATATTGGACTTAAATCTCTTCTGCAACAAGGTCTATCGGAACCCGAATTTTATGGTGACTTAGTATATAAATTCAAAATATATATAACCGCAATGACTTCAGCACCCAATTTCGTAAAATAATTCTTCGATATAAAAAGATTGGGTACAACATGGATGTTATTCGACAGACTGCATGCATGGTAGTTAACCCAATCACGGTTGGCACCTTTGCTTCCCTCTTTAATTGCACGCCGGTGGGTCAGGCCTCAGCTTCTATGACGGCTCCAACGTAAAGGCTTATTGAGAATTAGAGAGATCTAATTCAAGGTAATGTTGGTTGGTGCCTGATGCTCTGTCTCTGGTCGGGCCCATCGGAGTCTAACTGTTGGTTTTCTTTTGCTCCAGCATTTCAGTGGTTTCTTGCTGTCGAGTCCTCATCATTGTCTCACCTCTGTGGTTCTTTGATTTTTGTGTTCACGGAGATGTTGCACTGATGAGTTAGGAGGCCTTCATGCGGACTGAACAAACTATTTGTCTAAATCGCGACGGAAGTAAGGGCGAGGATTGTGGCCACGTAAAATCGATTTAAGCCCCCCAGTGGAAGTCATTCCACTGACCGTTCCAAGGCGGATCTACTGTGGCGGTTTATTTATGGTGTTGTTTGTTACTTACTGTGTGTATCACTTATGTCTTTTTTATTTTGGATGGTCATATGGCCATTTTGTGGGAAAGTAACTGTCCTTATGGCCTTCCTTTGTTTAGGTTTCCATTATGGTCTGGTCGCTTAATGTTTGTGTTTCTTTCCCTTTGGTGTCTTTGATGGGTGGAGTAAGTTAATTGTATCGATTCCTGATCTTTGTTTTACGTCTACTTTGAAGCACGAAAATGTCTGGATTTCAATTTATTTAAAACCTCATTCGAATTTTTTATAGACAAAAACAGATTTCTTCCTGATCTTTCAAAGACTTTATCACAATATTTAATCACATGCGTTTTAATAGCAGTAAGACAGGAAGTTAATAATTTAGAAAGCTCAGTGGTAGTGCAAGAGCTAGATCCTTGTACAATATTTAGTTTATTGACAAAATAACTACAATACGCTACAGGAGTCCCTCTCGCACAGGTTCATCTCCTACCAGTCTCTTAACGTCTATATATACTGACGAAAAGCTCTAAAGTTTCTAAGTTATCATTTCAGAGCTTCAAAGCCGAATCTCTAGCTTCCCAATCTAAATCTATAATAATAATCTTAAATCTGGTCTAAGTCTCATCTAAAATCTATCAGTCCAATCTCTGAATCCCCCTCACTGTCGCACGCTCCCCCTTATATAGTACTCTCACCCCTGCATACTTAGTCATACCCATTCGCACGTGTTAAAACCCATTACTAAGAAAAGCCAGAAGATAAATTTAACATATTAACATATCTCTAAAGTGAATGAACCCATCAATAGTGTGAAAACCTTTTACTAACTGGAATATATAAACACCCCTATTCATGAATAAAAGCCATTAGCCCCTGGAAGCCATTAACAAGGTGATAAATACATTTGTCAAGCATGTGGTGGTGACAGAATACGTTTATAATTCATAGAGTGGTGACAAGTCCATTATTGGAAAAAGAAAGGCGTGAAGCTGAATACTCAATTTATGCCAATTTAGCAACTATCACGCAGATCTTCCATTATCAAGTTTCACTAAAGACCAAATCAATAACAGGGTGTCAAAAACACTCTCTACCAAACTAAGAACGTAGAAATATTACTTTTAAGAAAATCTTACGGCCTACTAAGCATTACGTTACAAGCGTCCCTTTGCCAAGTAATGGTCTTGGATTTTATCAAAGAACATTTACTAAAACATTATAGATCACATACGGACATACACAACCATACACCATCCCTAAACATATTATGCTTATAATAGCCCTACATAGATCATTTAAAATCAGTTTATATACATATTCAAGAAATGTTTCCTTTTAACTGTTGCAATTAACTCAATACACATAACAAACCTTACATTGCAATAAAACATGAAATTCCGTAAATCTTACCTAAACATCCATACACTCCTGTGGCCAAAATTGAATATTAAACAAAAATTGAATATTAAACAAAATTACAACATCTAACCTCAAACATATATATTTACACAACTAACTGAGTCTTTCTACTTTAGTCCTTGGAAATATCTCCTGAATAAACACAAGAGTTCATATTCCCGGCATTTCACAAATTGGAATAATAGTGTTCCAATTTATACAATTTATGGAGTGTCGTCTGTACACTCAATAACACGAATAAAAGTGTTCCAATAAACGTCTCCCCGTACATCAACCATAGTGTAGTGTATATTTTACTTTTGGTCCTTTGAGATCAGCGTGAATATTCTGAGAAATCAGAAATAAATTTTTGGTTTATACTCATATTCTAGACAGGTTTTTAATTTGTTGGACCCCAATTTGATTTATATCAGTCTTTGTATCGACTGCCTATTCGAAATTTGCAAAATTGCAGTATGTTTCCTCTGGCTTTCTTTGCCGGATCATTACAGGGTCACTGATGAGGCTTTATTAGCCGAAACTACGTAGTATGACCCATCTTCTTTCTTATGAATGTTTTCATTGCTCTTAAAGGAACTCATGTTTGATTTTTATTCCACTCTATCAGAGTAATAAACCTGCATTACATCAAATTCGTTGGCTTGTGCCACCGCCAACGACAGGTCTTCTGTGTCGTCGTAATCGTTTTCTGCTCCTGCGGGTATCATTGTCTCATTATCCCTAAGTCCCGTCCCCTCCGGTCGATCCACCTTCGGCCAAGTCGACGTAGAGGTCACCTGATCCACATAAGTGGGGTTTTGCTCTGGTAACCCCGTGTCGTCTGTACACTCCATATCTAAATTCTAATGTCATAAGGTGGGGTTTAATCTCCTCGTCGTCCGTACACTCAACACTAAGTGTCATGAGGTGGGGTTCGATTCCCTCCTCGTCACATGTACCCTGGACCGCCGGTACTAGTCCGGGATTTGAGACCAGATTTCGAAAAATTTAATGCACCCAAAATTCTCACGCTTTGTTTGTGTTGTTTCATTGAGATAGAAGCCTAAGCTATGTGACATGTGATTATTTAGCAAATCTGGTGGGGAAAAGGGGTTGAAAATTCTATGAGTTTACATCCCACCCCCATGGGAATGGAATAGTTGGATTAAGTTTAGTTATGTGTAGCTTGCGCTTACAACTGAATGTTGATTTAGTGCATCAGCCAAAATATTTGTCAATACTCGAAGATACCAAAATTCATAATATGACGTAACTACATCCGGTGTTACCATAAATTTTGACCATTGGAGTTTTACCCCCAGAAATTTGGTAAATTTTACACTATTTTTGCGCTAAAGGATTTTTAGTATTTTTTTTAAACAATTTCTTTTCCTTCAGTATGCAGGACGGTTATTTTTGCACATGCATGTGAAACTTGATGAATCTGTGTCACTCTGGGCATGAACAAGGGACTCAGATACCTATGGACCCTTTTGCTGTTTTTTTTTCCTGCTGTGTCACAGATCGTGATAAAAACCCATATTAAAACATACATAAAATGAATTATTATACTGGCTGGTCACAGATGTATCATAACAGGGGCCAACAGATATATTTTTGAACAATTGCTGATGACCATTTCCTTCTTGTTTTTATTTAGTGAGGTGAATATACATCACCAAGCATATTTGTCAACGATGAACTATCAAGTGATTCTCTAAACTGGTGACTTGAATCTATCAACATTTAATAAATACATTGTATATTTCAAGATTCATTATCCAAAGTTTCCAGTTTATGCTGAAGGCTCCCAAACTAACATCGACATTATTATATTTTAAACACGTAAATGTTACTGGCCACTACAAGTTCTCTATTGAAATCTTACTGGGTACCTTATTATCTGGTAAGTCGCACGATTAAAAATAAATAGTAACCGAGCTTTAATGTAATGCCACCCTTTAAACATTCTTCCTTCTTCCCTTTCTCCTGAGTATTGGTATAACCTGTAAATGTGCATCTTAAGATGTCACCTCAACTTACTTTCTACCTTTTCATTGGACAACCTGCCTTCGATAACCTTGTCCCTCTATTCACCATTAGCTCTTAATTATCCTGTGTCTCTTGTCACACATTACGATTATTCACCCGTGCGACATGGTGTATTTTTCACAACTCCAAAATGGCTCCTTTTCTGATGAAAATCCTTGATATGTTTGTTATAAAGGTTCAAAACATAGGTTGAGGGTGCTCGTTATTACCGCATCAGGCGATTCTAACGAGTATCCACAACCTATGTCTTGTCTTCTCTATATAGAGTTGGGTTTAGGGATCTTAATTTCACGGACTTGTTCATTGGATGCACTGATTAACCTGTTCTTCGTCTACTTTTATACTAGTTCCTTTAACTGATATTTGCCCCTGATATTGATTGTTTTTGGGTTTAAAGGCACGTCCACCCTTGTTGGTCATTTTGTGTCTTCTCCCTTAGAAAAGCGATAGAAGAGATAGTAAAGCAGATGAAAGTGAGGACAGAAGAGAAAGAGGAAAATAAATATATAAGTGCAGAAACAGAAGAAATAGCAGTATTCCGCCTCTACCATTACCTGCTGCAAGAACAGCAGGTCTTGTCCAGCTGTAAGCCAATATCAGTTGGACGCCCTATTGACGCAAGGTAAACGTCACCTTTGCCTCACCCAACCACCCCAATTGTCCCATACAGATTTGCCAAAAGGGCCTTCTGTGGCAAGCCATCAGGAGTTATCATGATTTGACAAACAGAATGTAGGCAATGATCAGGAACTTATACAAAATACCTCGCACCTCCCATTCAAAACACCAAAATGAAACGTCACGAATGTAAAGCCAGAAGGACAGTTTTCTCCCCACATGGCCAAGCAGCTATCCAAATTAAAAACGGCATTAGCAATACATACATCTTAAAGGCCAACAATAAAAATAAGAAACCACAACAGAAGGACCGCCTTGGAATGGGGTCAGTAAGAAGTTTTACGGATGTTGGGGTTTGGGGTGGACACTTTAATTGATTTAAGGTGGCCTCATTCCTCCCTCTTGGTTGTCTTGGTTAAAATCCATTAGTTGTTCAATCTGCATTATGGATTTCTAGCTCATCAATGCAACATCTCCGCGAACCTAAAATCAAACGAATAAGGAGATGAGACAACGACGAGGACTCAACAGCATGGATTAGCTAGAATGCTGCAGGAAAGGAAACCCATAGTTAGGCTCCGATTAGCCCTACCAGAGACAGTGCATCAGGCACCTACCTTCAGGCGTTCTGGTGGAAATGTATTCGTACTTATGAAAGGAACTGAATGAAAGGTTAACTTACTTAAAGAACATATTTACTTGAGGTTGACACCTTATAGATCAGATATTTTGAACAGGGGCGATGTTTGGCATAATAAATGTAACGATTCCTATGTAAATCAAGCTTCTTCTTCTACATTTTTGTCAAGAAGGGTGGGAACTTCGGGTTCAACACAGACTCTTGACTGACCTTTTCTGCATCTTAATGTAACTTGGTCACCACAATTTGCGCATGTTTGCCAAAAGATCAACCAAAACCAGAGTCATTCAATCAGCAAAAAAGCTGAAGTATATCAAATCCGCAGTTGGACGCTGATATTTAAATTAGTAGAGTATCTTTTTCTGCAGCAAATTAATGGTACCTATAAAACATTTATGTAAAATCGTCGTTCTACCATGCAAATAATATATAATGTTTCTTTTTTGTTGGCAGACAAATTTCGCAGACCTTCAGTCAAAAGGAGGCTGGGTTGTTCAGAGGCGTAAACTGATTAAAATACGTCTTTCCTTCAATTATGAAATACTGGACGAAATTCTGCCAACCCTTTGAAAAAAGACTGAAATAGGGTCGCGTTGTTAAATTCACTGAATATTGTCGTCTTTCAGAGGTATTGTTGTCATGGTAACTTCATACCAAACTACCACTGGTTATCGAATAAATGGTTTATGAAGGCTGGAAAATGCAGCCAAGCAATAAGCGCAATCAGTAAAGCATAAAACTGTGGCTGCTGTATCATGACAACGCCAATTAAATGTGGTGGCCATTTATTTTAATCGACCATAATGGTTTAGTAGAGGCCAATCGCAGGACCATTGCTGCCAAATTATTTTTAAATCAACCATTGTTTTTTGTTGCCGTCACATACATTATGGTCAGCTTTGAACAATCTAAGCAGGTCTAAAGTCCAAGATGTTGCATACCAAGGTCTTGTATTTCCTGAGATGCAAAATTCAAAATCACATTTGACCCATTAGCGTCGTTGACAGTTGGCGTCGTTGTCGCATCTCCTTATTTGTGTGACAATCACACAGATCCCTCAAACAAACTTTGATTTCTCGACCACACTGATGCAGTATTTGTAATTTGGTATCAGTTAGCACAGTAAGTTTGGAAAAATAGAAATATGTAATCTTATGGCGCCAGGATCATTTAGCTGGCTGCAAATATCAACTCTGATGTCATAAGCTGCAACAGAACCATAAAATCCTGTGTTTGCCATACAAAACCCTAAGTGACCGTATGTGACCTTGACGTAAGAAAGGCCAAGGTCAACCAAATGACATCATTTGAACAAATGTGAAAGGGACCGGGTCCCCAATATTGTATATCAAATTTCAAGGTCATCAGTCTATTGGTTCCTGAGAACGGGCGATTTCAAAGGTGTTTACTATATATGGGCGTGGTGGACGTTTTGATCATGTGACCCAGACATTCAGAATATATGCTTGTTCTTCCACCCCATGGCGGCTTCACACGTAATTTGGTTCCAATAGGCCTTGTTGTTTCAGAGTAGATGTCGTTTTGATTTGTTTGGATGTTCAAATGAGAAAAGAGGGTAGGTACATTTATCTCCCCTTTTTATGTCTTTTTATCCCACTTTTTGATTTTCTATCTCCATTTTCAAGATGCTGAGAGACCTCTCAATAAATTCATATCATAGTTAAGTGTGAGAAAATAAGGTGCATTAAACTCCTTAAATACGTGTGCTACGAATTTCAAATCCCAGACTATACGGCTTCAAAGTAGAAGTAAAACAAAGATCAGGAATTGATACAATTAACTTACTCCACCCATAAAAGACACCAAAGGGAAAGAAGTACAAACATTAAGCGACCAGACCATAATGGAAACCTAAACAAAGGAAGGCCATAAGGACAGTTACTTTCCCACAAAATGGCCATATGGCCATCCAAAATTAAAAGACACAAGTGATACCCACAGTAAGTAACAAACAACAACATAAATAAATCGCCACAGAAGAGCCGCCTTGGAACGGTCAGTGGAAGATTTCCACTTGGGGGCTTAAATCGATTTTACGTGGCCACAATCCACGCCCTTACTTCCGTCGCGATTTAGACAAATAATTTGTTCAGTCCGCATGAAGGCCTCCTAACTCATCAGTGCAACATCTCCGTGAACACAAAAATCAAAGAACCAGAGAGGTGAGAAAACGGTGAGGACTCGACAGCAAGAAACCACTGAAATGCTGGAGCAAACGAAAACCAACAGTTAGACTCCGATGAGCCCGACCAGAGACAAAGTCAGATTCACTACAGTCAGTATCACTACTTTCACTTGCGTCCCTGCTTGTTGTAGCATTGGAACACTTTTTGTGCACTTTGTCCCAAAATTCTTCATTAAATATTACACGCGCGATAATCGTGTCGAGAGACATGTTGCCCCAGTGCACGTCCCTGTGCGACTGTCCAGGCAGCAGCTTATCAAGTCTTTGATCTGCACAAATCGCCAACAGGCTGGTTTAAGTACTGCCTTTTTCCTTGATTTAAATTTAGTTATCTCCTAGATCTGAAGTTGTCTAAAGTCCAAAATCCTTAGAAAGCAACGTTATTAATAGTGAAAACGTAAAGTGGACATCTGTCTATTCTAAAAGGTTTGACACATTTAAATGAGTCAATTTGTATTCTAGTTTGGGCGGAGCACAGTTTCTCAGTTAATGTGTCCCAAAGTGTTAATTGCTTTTTCCATGTTAGGCATGAATGGCTCTTTCCACTTAGCAGAAAGTTCAATTATACGGGGCGTTTAGAACTCTGACACACCCCTTTTAAAATCATCTGCTCTTTCCAGAAAGGCTGAATATTAATATTAATTTCACAGATTCTGGTGGCATATTCCATTAAGAAGAATTGCCAACGCGAAATGTGAGAACAAAGCATCTGCCGTAATGGTTGGCCAAGTGATAATGTCTTACTATTCAAAACAATGTCATTAATTATTTCACACCAACTCTAACAGTACAACATTTAGCTAATGTCCTTCTACGTGGCAACAAGCACTTTAGGATGAACTAGTTGTAGTACTTGACGAATTCAGGAGCTGACTAAATCGGACAGATTTCAGTATTTGTTGGTTCTCCTGTCCACAGGCGGGGTTTTCACTACCTTCGAGCAACATATACGTTGCCTGACCGTCGTTGTCCCCCGTAGACTGCCGGCACTCAGGTTCGCCATCGTTTGCTCCCTCTTCATTTTTACCAGGCTTGGCTAAGCAACGCAAACATGAACATGTAGGGGTCCAATTTTGCTTATTTTTCTTATGTTTACAGCAGAAACATACAAGGGCTATGAGTACAAGCAATATTGGTAAATTTATTACAATGTAGACCCAGATAGGTATGGACGAGTCCGATACCTCGACACCTTTAAGCCCCCTTAATTTTTGTAACATGTAATTCATAGGGATTGGATCAATGGCATCCTTAGGTAAGTTTAACCCCGTGAAGTTATAATTTCATTAACTTTATGAAAAATGACATTTTCATGAATTACGACCCCATATGCAAAGCCAACCAATAAAAATATTATGGAGAGACTCATCTTGTACTGTGTCCGTCTGTCCTGCATAGATACATACATACCCTTACTAAGGTTTCTTGCAGTAAAACCGCTTAAACAATATGTGTTTTACATATACAATGACATATTTACACGTTTTCATTTTACTCGAAAGCAAGGACCTAATCGTTCCTCCAAGTAATATTTATTCCTAATTACTTATAACCCCCTTTTACCGGGTACCCCGAAACTTGATTGTTTCTCTTATGTGTGCACACATCATATAACAACATACATATATTAACTTATTTACTGGTGAAGCCTTTATTTATTTCTTTAGAACATTTCCGCTATAGCATTTAACAGTGTCTTTACCTTTACTTTCTGATCATTTGGCGTCACCATATTCAGGTAAAGAGCAATAACCTTGCCCCTGGATTTGACCAGCGCCTAACCATGTGATTCTTACAACACTGGATCAGGGCAACTTTGCTTCTCTAGCAATAAATAAAAATCAATAAATGAGTTCCTTTAAGAGCAATGAAAACATTCATGAGAAAGAAGATGGGTCCTACTACGTAGTTTCGGCTAATTAAGCCTCATCAGTGACACTGTAATGATCCGGCAACGAAAGCCAGAGGAAACATACTGCAATATTGCGAATTTCGAATAGGCAGTTGATTCAAAGACTGATTTAAATCAAAATGGGGTCCAAATAAATAAAAACCTGTCTAGAATATGAGTCTAAACCAATAATTTATTTCTGATTTCTCAGAATATTTACGCTGATCTCAAAAGACCAAAAGTAAAATATAAACTGCACTATGGTTGATGTACGGGGAGACGTTTTACGGCCGCCACACGGCACAATACCAGCTGCAGTGAAGCCAAATAAAAATCAATAAATGAGTTCCTTTAAAGAGCAATGAAAACATTCATAAGAAAGAAGATGGGTCATACTACGTAGTTTCGGCTAATTAAGCCTCATCAGTGACCCTGTAATGATCCGGCAACGAAAGCCAGCGGAAACATACTGCAATATTGCGAATTTCGAATAGGCAGTCGATTCAAAGACTGATATAAATCAAAATGGGGTCCAAATAAGTAAAAACCTGTCTAGAATATGAGTCTAAACCAATAATTTATTTCTGATTTCTCAGAATATTTACGCTGATCTCAAAAGACCAAAAGTAAAATATAAACTGCACTATGGTTGATGTACGGGGAGACGTTTTACGGCCGCCACACGGCACAACACCAGCTGCAGTGAAGCCAAATAAAAATCAATAAATGAGTTCCTTCAAGAGCAATGAAAACATTCATAAGAAAGAAGATGGGTCATACTACGTAGTTTCGGCTAATTAAGCCTCATCAGTGACCCTGTAATGATTCGGCAACGAAAGCCAGAGGAGACATACTGCAATATTGCGAATTTCGAATAGGCAGTCGATTCAAAGACTGATATAAATCAAAATGGGGTCCAAATAAGTAAAAACCTGTCTGGAATATGAGTCTAAACCAATCATTTATTTCTGATTTCTCAGAATATTTACGCTGATCTCAAAAGACCAAAAGTAAAATATAAACTGCACTATGGTTGATGTACGGGGAGACGTTTTACGGCCGCCACACGGCACAACACCAGCTGCAGTGAAGCCAAATAAAAATCAATAAATGAGTTCCTTTAAGAGCAATGAATACATTCATAAGAAAGAAGATGGGTCATACTACGTAGTTTCGGCTAATTAAGCCTCATCAGTGACCCTGTAATGATTTGGCAACGAAAGCCAGAGGAGACATACTGCAATATTGCGAATTTCGAATAGGCAGTCGATTCAAAGACTGATATAAATCAAAATGGGGTCCAAATAAGTAAAAACCTGTCTAGAATATGAGTCTAAACCAATAATTTATTTCTGATTTCTCAGAATATTTACGCTGATCTCAAAAGACCAAAAGTAAAATATAAAAAGCCCAAAACCAGCAATGCACACACCATAGATTAATCATCTATACTTGGCGTGCCCAGCAAGCTATAGCACTTGCTGAATTTTCCATATACCATTAAAATACTAGGTATATCTTTTCAGACTTAATCAGCATCCTCTCTCATAGTCCTTTAACAATTCCGTTCAGTTAAGACTCTAGCAACCTGAATTTTGGTAAAACAATAACCAAATCACTGTTGCGAATCTATCCGAGTAAAGCAACATTTGTGACACGACATTTAACACCTACACTTATTTAAAATTACTTAACTTTTTCACTAATTGACCTTAGCTTATAATTTCAATTTCGTAAATACAAATATGCAATTGTCTAGTAAATATTCTTTTTTGAATATTAACCTACATTGACTTTTTGTTTGGGTTCCGAAACTTCAAATGCTTAACTTACCTTAATATTATCACTTTTACTGACTGCCTCGGCCATGACACTCCTTACATGCCTTGTATTTGTGCATCCCCCCTTTAAATACATTCCCGGTGACAGCTGGATGTGTTACCTGATATCTACGAATAAAATCGCAAACTGGCCCCCTTCTAGATTGGAATGCAACTCGTTTAACTGTGTCATCATCCAGGTCCGTCAAAAGTGCATACTTTTCTATGAATTTAACCCAATCCTTAAATTTCCGCGCCTCCCCATCAAAAGGAGCTATTATTTGACGTATACCCTGGGCCCCCAAAGCCGTGGAGACTTTACCCATCTCCTGTGCCAGATTTTGAAATACATGTCCAATGTTTGCGTCTGCAATTATGGTAAGTGAAATTTAGAAAACAAACTAGGCTTACCTTAGATCCAAACGTTATCTATTCCACAGGGTATCCAATTATTTTCACAGCCAAAAATTGTCACTATTTTATGTTCATTGAGTTAAGTCCATATCCTGGTCACTTGGCACCAAAAAGATTTACGCATGTTACGTAATTACTGTATTTCAGACTATTCTTCGCGTTGTGTTTTCTGGGTTGGTAGGAATGAATAAAGACATCCTTGTTCAATATTTAGTTTATTGACAACATAACTACAATACGCCACAGGAGTCCCTCTCGCACAGGTTCATCTCCTACCAGTCTCTTAACGTCTATATATACTGACGAAAAGCTCTAAAGTTTCTAAGTTATCATTTCAGAGCTTCAAAGCCGAATCTCTAGCTTCCCAATCTAAATCTATAATAATAATCTTAAATCTGGTCTAAGTAGAAGTAAAACAAAGATCAGGAATTGATACAATTAACTTACTCCATCCATAAAAGACACCAAAGGGAAAGAAATACAAACATTAAGTGACCAGACCATAATGGAAACCTAAACAAAGGAAGGCCATATGGACAGTTACTTTCCCACAAAATGGCCATATGGCCATCCAAAATTAAAAGACACAAGTGATACACACAGTAAGTAACAAACAACAACATAAATAAATCGCCACAGAAGAGCCGCCTTGGAACGGTCAGTGGAAGATTTCCACTGGGGGGCTTAAATCGATTTTACGTGGCCACAATCCTCGCCCTTACTTCCGTCGCGATTTAGACAAATAATTTGTTCAGTCCGCATGAAGGCCTCCTAACTCATCAGTGCAACATCTCCGTGAACACAGAAATCAAAGAACCACAGAGGTGAGACAACGGTGAGGACTCGACAGCAAGAAACCACTGAAATGCTGGAGCAAAAGAAAACCAACAGTTAGACTCCGATGAGCCCGACCAGAGACAGAGCATCAGGCACCAACCAACATTATCTCTTTAATTTTCAATAAGCCTTTACGTTGGAGCCGTCATAGAATCTGAGGCCTGACCCACCGGCGTGCAATTAAAGAGGGAAGCAAAGTTGCCAATCGTGATTGGGTTAACTACCATGCATGCAGTCTGTCGTATAATATCCATGTTGTACCCAATCTTTTTATATCGAAGAATGATTTTACGAAATTGGGTGCTGAAGTCATTGCGGTTATATATTTTTCTGAATTTATATACTAAGTCACCATAAAATTCGGGTTCCGATAGTCTCATCTAAAATCTATCAGTCCAATCTCTGAATCCCCCTCACTGTCGCACGCTCCCCCTTATATAGTACTCTCACACCTGCATACTTAGTCATACCCATTCGCACGTGTTAAAACCCATTACTAAGAAAAGCCAGAAGATAAATTTAACATATTAACATATCTCTAAAGTGAATGAACCCATAAATAGTCATCACGGGAACAAGTCCGTGAAATAAAGACCCCCTAAACCCCACTTTGTATAGAGAAAACTGGGGTTTACGGGGGTATACATTACTTTTCTTATTTTTGCTCCAAGACATAGGTTGTGGGTACTCGTTAGAACCGCCTCAATGAGGCGGTTCTAACGAGCACCTACAACCTATGTTTGGAGTAAAAATAAGAAAAATACAACAATTTTTCATGAGAAATTCCACCATTTTGGAGATATGAAAGAATGCACTATTTCGCACGGATGTGTTATCGTAATGGTGTGAAAGCCTTTTACTAACTGGAATATTTAAACACCCCTATTCATGAATAAAAGCCATTAGCACCTGGAAGCCGTTAACAAGGTGATAAATGCATTTGTCAAGCATGTGGTGGTGACAGAATACGTTTATAATTCATAGAGTGGTGACAAGTCCATAATTGGAAAAAGAAAGGCGTGAAGCTGAATACTCAATTTATGCCAATTTAGCAACTATCACGCAGATGTTCCATTATCAAGTTTCACTAAAGACCAAATCAATAACAGGGTGTCAAAAACACTCTCTACCAAACTAAGAACGTAGAAATATTACTTTTAAGAAAATCTTACGGCCTACTAAGCATTACGTTACACCCTGTCACAGGTCATTTCCAGTGGTCACATAACTTTTGACCTCTTTACCTTGACATTTGACCTACTTTTTAAGAACCTTAACAGTGGCCATAACTTTTGATTGGTTTGTGACAGGACTTCGCTATTTCACACGTGCATTCCCTGTCACAAGACCTTTCCGGGGAATGCATATGTGAAATAGGAAAGGGCTTTCATATTTCGGATGTGCATTCTTTGTCACAAGATCTTTCCAGTGGTACCATTATTTTTGAAGACCTTTACCGTTGACCTTTTTAAAAACTAACATTGGCAATAACCTTTGACTGGTTAGGGACAGGACTTTCATATTTCACATGTGCATTCCCTGTCACAGGTCCTTTCCAGTGGTACCATAATGTTTGACCTCGTGACCTTGACAGTTGACCTACTGTTTAAAAACCTTAACTTTAGCCATAAATTGATATTCATATATCACATGTGCTTTCCCTGTCACAAAACCGTTCCAGTGGTACCATAATTTTTGACCCCATGACCTTACCTTGACGCCAAGTTCTGCAACGGAAGGTCAGGTGGTTTTTCTCCGGGTACTCCGGTTTTCGCCCACCTCTGATTAACGATCGGCTCGATATGAGTGAAATAATCTTGAAAGGGCCGTAAAACCCAAACCCAAAAAAAAAACAAAAAAAAAAAAACCTTACCTTGATGTTTGACCTATTTTCATTTTTGGAGCGTAGCTGTTGCAGCGTAGCTCCAGTGAGATGAGAAGTGATTTCGGCACTACTTTCAGTGTTACTGCATATGACCCAATCACCAGTGAAAACATAGTACCCCGTGTTAACGTAGTAGATTATTACGCCATGCGGAATCTTCTTATAGACTGCTTCACAGACCACTATTTCAAACGGAATAGATAAATATTTTTAATAGATGAAGTGTGTAGCAGTCTAATCTTTTTATAGTTCAGTTCATATAACCCAGTTTACAACGCATTTGTACCATAAAATCCCAAACCTGGCAACTTGCAAACAGGACAAACCCAGATCAGATACCACAGAACGCGGAGTCTCATTATGACCTTCACTGCATACTTACAAAAAGATTCCGCCATTTTGCCAAATATTTCGGGGAAGCCACAACCTGACATCCCTGATTTTAAAATGAACTCATTCCATACTGATATAAGGTGTTGAGGATTCCATTCATTTAAAATGGGTTAAGTACGCAGTGTGGGTCGATGATGTATTACCAAAATAAGACAGTTGGAATGAGTTTGGACAGGTGCACGTCAAGGCTTATATTGTAATCAGTAAAATTTGCAGTTTAGACACAGATGAGACGCCACTTGTTGTAGCGTCTGATCTGGGTCTGCTATGTTTGTCCCTAAAAAGGCTGCTAGACATATATTCAGAGTATGGGTTAATGTGTGTGTGTGTGGGAGGGTGGGGGGGGGTGTTACTTTTTCAAAGCGACCTGTCTGCGTCCTAGGCATGTGACCATAAATAAAGAAAATTATCAGCTCAGACGCAAGTTCGATACCTGCCGGGTTCGGCAACTTTCTTTCCAGGAGATTGATCGTGAAATCTGTTCCACGGTGATTCTATCCCTTTCGCTGATTCAAGAAGGGCAATTGTTGGTTTCCGGTAAAAGACTGTGCACTGTGCTGTATTGACAATATCTAACCAAAGAAATTGCCTTGATGCCAGATCATTTCATAAATGGCCTCGTCGAGGCAATTTATTTTTATATAATAATAACGGATTATAATGTCTAAACCTCTTCAAATATTCCTATGGATTGATATTGACAATAACTAACCCAAGAAACTGTCGTATGCAAGATCACTTCATAAATGGCCTCACCGATGCAATATATATTTAGAAAAAATTAACAGAGTATAACGTACAAACCTCTCTGAATATTCCGACCACTTTTGGCATTCGGATTGATATTGACAATATCTAACCCATGAGGCTGTTTTATGCAAGATTACTTTATGAATGGCCTCGCTGAGGCAAAATAATATAAAAGAATGAATACGGAGTATAACCCGGCTTTGATCATTTTCGGCATACAGGTTGATATTGACAATAATCAACCCGCAAAATTGCCTTATGCCAAATTACTTTACAAACGGCCTCGCCTAGGCAAACTGAAAAATTATTTCGAAGTGTAACTTCTAATCTACTTGGAATATTTTTGACAACTGTAAGCATACAGATAGATAATGTACCGATCTAACCAACGCGATTCCTGAATGTCCAATTTCTTTATTTCAGCCTCGGCAAGGTAAAAAATTCACCCACTGACTCAGTCGTTTAACTTTCAAACCGACGGGTATATTTTTATACGCCCGTTTTGAAAAAACGGGACGTATTATGTTATGGGGTCCGCGTCTGTCCGTCCGTCCGTCCGTCCGTCCGTCCGTAAACTTTTCGTTTCCGGATAACTCCTCCTACAGTTTTCATCCGATCAAGTTGAAACTTGGTAGGTAGTAAGACCGTGATGTGTAGATGTGCGTAAAGTTTCGAGAATTAACGTTCGCCAAATATTAACAGAGTTATGCCCCTTTGAAAATTTTGTAAACATTTTCGTTTCCGGATAACTCCTCCTACAGTTTTCATCCGATCAAGCTGAAACTTGGTAGGTAGTAAGACCATGATGTGTAGATGTGCGTAAAGTTTCGAGAATTAACGTTCGCCAAATATTAACAGAGTTATGTCCCTTTGAAATTTTTGTAAACATTTTCGTTTCCGGATAACTCCTCCTACAGTTTTCATCCGATCAAGTTGAAACTTGGTAGGTAGTAAGACCATGATGTGTAGATGTGCGTAAAGTTTCGAGTATTAACGTTCGCCAAATATTAACAGAGTTATGCCCCTTTGAAAATTTTGTAAAAATTTTCGTTTCCGGATAACTCCTCCTACAGTTTTCATCCGATCAAGCTGAAACTTGGTAGGTAGTAAGACCATGATGTGTAGATGTGCGTAAAGTTTCGAGAATTAACGTTCGCCAAATATTAACAGAGTTATGTCCCTTTGAAATTTTTGTAAACATTTTCGTTTCCGGATAACTCCTCCTACAGTTTTCATCCGATCAAGCTGAAACTTGGTAGGTGGTAAGACCATGATGTGTAGATGTGCGTAAAGTTTCGAGAATTAACATCCGCCAAATATTAACAGAGTTATGCCCCTTTGAAATTTTTGTAAACATTTTCGTTTCCGGATAACTCCTCCTACAGTTTTCATCCGATCAAGCTGAAACTTGGTAGGTAGTAAGACCATGATGTGTAGATGTGCGTAAAGTTTCGAGAATTAACGTTCGTCAAATATTAACAGAGTTATGTCCCTTTGAAATTTTTGTAAACATTTTCGTTTCCATATAACTCCTCCTACAGTTTTCATCCGATCAAGCTGAAACTTGGTAGGTAGTAAGACCATGATGTGTAGATGTGCGTAAAGTTTCGAGAATTAACATCCGCCAAATATTAACAGAGTTATGCCCCTTTGAAATTTTTGTAAACATTTTCGTTTCCGGATAACTCCTCCTACAGTTTTCATCCGATCAAGCTGAAACTTGGGAGGTAGTAAGACCATGATGTGTAGATGTGGGTAAAGTTTCGAGAATTAACATCCTTCAAATATTAAAAGAGTTATGCCCCTTTGAAATTTTTGTAAGTATTTTCATTTCCGGATTACTCCTAGAGTTTTCATCAGATCAAGCTGAAACTTGGTAGGTAGATAAACCTTGATAAATAGATGTTCGTAAAGTTTCGAGTATTAACGTCCGCCAAATATTAACAGTTATATCCCTTTGAAATTTTTTATGTGTTCTAAATTGCTAATCAGATTAATTCTAGTTCTAAGCTGTTTGCTGTGGATGCAGCAATACAGGGAAAAGGAAGAAAGCTCTGTTTGTGATGCCCTAGCTCTGGATTCGCACTGTGCATGCTCTTCTTGCATTTTGCTGTCACCCATTGAAACTTGAAAAATAGTTCCACCATGAATAAGCAATGAATACTGTTTTCAGATTTCAGTCTACCAAATACGAATTTGCCACGGGCGTATAATGCCCCGCTTGCGGAGCTCTTGTTATAATGTTTTGCATGCAGATGAAAATTGACAAGATCAAGCTAATGATATTGTCTAATGCCAGATAGCTTTATAAACAGCCCCACCGAGGCAATTTTTAAAGACTGATTACGGTTGTATAACTTATAAACTGCTGGGAAAATTATGATAATTTTTCATCAAGGCGTTACCAAGGAGAATATCTAATGCAAGATAAATAACCTCCCCAAGGTAATTTTTCAAAAACTGATTACATAAAATAACTTTAAAGCCGCAAAACAATTGCGCAAGCCGCAGTTATTGCATGAACTATAGCTCAGCAGAAATCTTCAAGTAAACTGTAGAACTGCATGGTTGCTGTATTGCTCAAAAACATTGATTGTGGGTACTTGATAAAACTGCCTCGTCAAGGCGGTTCAATCAATTCCCCGCAATCAATGTTTTGAGCAGAGATAAGAAAATATCACAATTTTGTATCTTAAAATTTCCATTTTTTTTGTTCGCCAAAAATTAGACAATGTATTTGTACAGGCGTGTTTTCGTGATGGTTGTTGCGTGGTCTACACCTTAGCGTGAGTTAATTTAAATATAGGTCTGGTTGCTTTAACACGACTTCTGGCCCAGAATAGCTTCAAACAGGTATTTTCATTGGATCAATATGAGCCTGAATTAAAATACCAATCAGACGCTAAATCAAATTATCAAAGCTACGCTCCATCAGCACTCTCAGTGCTTTGATTTTTTTACATCAGCCATAGCTTTCTACTGGTAAGCGAGAGAGCTTTCATATTTCAAATGTGCCTTTCTTGTCAGGAAACTTCTATGGTGATATAACACTTTATGATCTTGTGACCTTGACATTTGACCTACTTTTTAATTGATTGGTATGCGATACAGCTTTCATATTTCACATATGCATTCCTTATGACAAGACCTTTACAGTGGTACCAAATAAATTTCCTGGTGACCTAGATGTTTGACCTTTTTTTGAAAACTGTAACAATGGCCATGACTTTCGACTGGTATGTGATTGGGTTTTCATATTTAACATCAGCATTCCTTATCAGACCTTTCCAGTGGTACTGTAACTTTTACCTTGTGACCTTGACCTACTTTTTAAAAACTTGAACATCAGCCACACTTTTTTATTGGTTAGTGATAGGCCTTTCATATTTCACATGCGCTGTCAGGGGGCATCAGTGTTTCACAAACATATTTTGTTTTTTATTGGTTTTACGACCCTTTCATGATTATTTCACTTATTTCAAACTGATCGCTAGTCAGAGGTGGGCAAAACCAGAGTACCCTGAGGAAAACCAGCTGAGTTTATTAACTTACGAGATAACACCTTTGTGGAACTAGAATTCGTTTTTCTACAAAAACACAGACGTCTCCCCCTTTTGGACCTCTAAGTATGACCTTGACATTGGAGATATTGACCAGAGTCTTGTGTGCAACACATCATCTAATGAAGGTGAACATTTCTGCAAAGTAACTTTAAAAAGTTCATCGAGAAATAAGCAAGTTATTGACGGCACGAAAATGTCCTTTTTACCTTTGACCTCTAAGTATGGCATTGACCTTTGAGGTACTGACTTGGCTCTTGAGCGCAACTCATCGTCTCATGATGATTAACATTTCCGCCAAGCAATTTCATAATCCATCAAATAATAAGAAAGTTATTGACAGTACATGAAAAAGTCCCCCTTTTTACCTTTGACCTCTAACTATGACTTTGACATTGGAGGTACGGACCTTGGTCTTGCACACAATTCATCTGCAAGGTTACTTTAAAAAGTCCGTCCAGAAACAATTAAGTTATTGACTGGACACAAAAAAACAGACACTTTTTCTTTTTACCTCTAAGTATGACATTGACCTTGGAGGTACCAACCTGGGTCTTGCGTGCAACACATCGTCTCATGATGGTTAACATTTCTGCTAAGTAATTTCACAATCAATCCAAGAATAAGAAAATTATTTACAAAACACAAAAAAGACCCCTTTTTTGACCTTTGACCTCTAAGTATGACCTTGACCTTTGAGATACCAACCTGGGTCATGCGTGAAACACATCGTCTAATGGTGGTTAATATTTCTGCCAGGTAATTTCAAAATCCATTTAAAAATAAGAAAGTTATTGACAAAACACAAAAAGGCCCCTTTTTTGACCTTTGACCTCTTTGTATGACCTTTACCTTTTAGGTACCGATCTGGGTCATGCGCGCGACACATCGACTCGTGGTGGTTAATTTTTCTGCCAAGTAATTTCAAAATCCATCAAATAATAAGAAAGTTATTGACAGTACATGAAAAAGGCCCCCTTTTTACCTTTGACCTCTAACTATGACTTTGACTTTGGAGGTACGGACCTTGGTCTTGCACACAATTCATCTGCAAGGTTACTTTAAAAAGTCCGTCCAGAAACAATTAAGTTATTGACTGGACACAAAAAAACAGACACTTTTTCTTTTTACCTCTAAGTATGACATTGACCTTGGAGGTACCAACCAAAGTTATTGACAAAACACAAAAAGGCCCCCTTTTTGACCTTTGACCTCTTTGTATGACCTTTACCTTTGAGGTACAGACCTGGGTCATGCGCGCGACACATCGACTCGTGGTGGTTAATTTTTCTGCCAAGTAATTTCAAAATCCAGCAAAAAATAAGAAAGTTACTGACAGAACAAGAAAAAAGGCCCCTTTTTACCTTTGACCTCTAAGTATGACCTTGACCTTTGACGTACCGACTTTGGTCATGCGCGCGACACATCGTCTCATGGTGGTTAACATTTCTGTGAAGTAATTTCAAAATCCATCTAAAAATAAGAAAGTTATTGACCGGACACGATTTGCCCATACATACTTCCGAGGGAGATAACTCAAAAAGTAAAAATGCGAGAGTTATAGTTCTTGCGCTCTGCACGTCGCCTAATTAATATTTATATGAAGCTTCATGAAGATAGCTTGAACCTTTTTTAATTTATATAGCAGACACGATTTTGTGAAAGACGGACAGACAGACGCCCGAGGGAAAAACAAGAAGTCTCCCCGAAAAGGGGGAAACATAATTACCATATATGTGTGTACAAGTAGTTTCACATTTCTATGGTCATTACCGAGGGGTCTAATATTATTTAAAGTACAGAGAATGAAACCACTTGCCTTTGGGCTTCACCGATGCATAAATCTATGCCCACCCAGGAGATGGTGTTTGTAAATAGCTATTTTTAGTATAAAATTGAAGGTCTTGTTGGTATCAGTAGCGTTAAATGAAACACGAGCGTCACCTGATCCATACTGTACGATAGAAAGGTAATATAGTAAGGTGCCGTGGAGGGTTTGAGCAATTTTGAATGACAGTGACCCAAGGAACATTTCTGAGATCTATCAAAATCAATCTAGCTGTTAATGACTAGGACATTTTAGGGTTTGGCTATTTTAACTTTGGTGGCTATCATGTTTATTTGAGCAAAATCAATCTATAAGCCATAACAAGGTTTTTTTTGAAAATAGTTACAGTGACCTTGACCTTCGGCTCAGAACCCTGAATGATGATCTTGCTTGAGAATATTATCATACCTAACATTTGTGAGAAGTTACATAAAAAGTCATTGATAAATCAAGGTGCTACCTAGAGCCATGAAAAGGTTTTTCTAAAAACAGCCACAGTGACCTTGACGTGGGCCTAGGACCCTGAACGTCAAACTTTGCTTCCAATACTCGTATTAGCATAACCAACATTTGTGTGAAGCTACATTAAAAACCCATCAATAAATGTAGGTGCTAGAGTGATATATCAAAGTTTTTATGCCCCCGCCTATTCGAAGAATAGCGGAAGGGCATTAAGTTTTACCCCTGTCCGTCCGTTCGTCCGTTTGTTCGTCCGTCCCGACATCGTGTCCGGGCCATAACTACTATACCGTATGGAATATATTCATGAAACTTCACAGGTGCATTCATCACACTGAGACGATGTGCCATGAACAAGGAAGACAACTCCTGCTTGTTTAGTTTTTGAGTTATCTGCCCTTGACTTACATCCATATATAGTCAAATGGTATGTCGTGTCCGGGCCATAACTCATAAACCGTATGGAATATATTCATGAAACTTCACAGGTGCATTCATCACACTTAGACAATGTGTCATGAACAAGGAAGACAACTCTTGCAATTTTGGTTTTTGAATTATTTGCCCTTGACTTAGTACCATATAGTAAACCGTGTCCGGGCCCTAACTCCTAAACCGTATGGAATATATTTATGAAACTTCACAGGTGCATTCATCACACTGAGACGATGTGTCATGAACAAGGAAACAACTCTTGCATTTTTGGTTTTTGAATAATCTGCCCTTGATTTTGTACCATATAGTTAACCGTGTCCGGGCCATAACTCCTAAACCGTATGGAATATAATCATGAAACTTCACAGGTGCATCCATCATACTTGGACGATGTGTCATGAACAAGGAAGACAACTCCTGCTTGTTTAATTTTGAATTATCTGCTCTTGACTTACATCCATATATAGTCAAATGGTATGTCGTGTCCGGGCCATAAGTCCTAAATCGTATGGAATATATTCATGAAACTTCACAGGTGCATTCATCACACTTAGACGATGTATCATGAACAAGGAAGACAACTCTTGCATTTTTGGTTTTTGAATTATCTGCCCTTGACTTAGATATAGTTAACCGTGTCCGGGCCCTAACTCCTAAACCGTATGGAATATATTCATGAAACTTCACAGGTGCGTTCATCACACTGAGACGATGTGTCATGAACAAGGAAGACAACCTTGCATTTTTGGTTTTTTGATTATCTGCCCATGATGCATATATTTTATGATTGATTTGAAGTACATTTGTAATATTTTTTATGAATGGCATTTGGCGGGGGCATCCATGTCCTATGGACACTTTTTCTACTTTTTCCATAAAATAGCCACTGTGACCTTGACATTGAGCCCAGAATAGTGAAAGTCAAACTTGCTTGAGATATTATCACACACACCATTTGTGTAAAGTTACATAAAACCCTTTGATAAATGTAAGCGATGACAAAGTTTTTCTGAAAATAGCCACTGCACCTGGGACCCTGAAAGTCTAACTTGCTGGAGATATTATCATATCCAACATTTGTGTGAAGTTTAATTAAAATCCATCAATAAATGTAATGGCTACAGTAAAGACAAAGCTTTTCTAAAAATAGCCCCAAGAACCTCGACTGTGCCCAACACCCTAAAAGTCTGAAATGAATGGGCATTGGGGCGGGGCCACGTTTGGCCCCAGGGCTACAATTTGAACTTCGTAGTAGAGGTCCTCCAGATGAAGCTTCATATCAAATATCAAAGACCTGGGCCTTCTGGTTTCAGACAAGAAGATTTTTAAAGGTATTCCCTATATAAGTCGGAGTAAAACCATCGAGACCCGGGGTCGGGCCATTTTGACCACAGGGCTATAATTTGGACAATCTTTGTAGAGGTCCACTAGATGAAGGTTCATACCAAACATCAAAGACCTTGGCCTTGTGGTTTCAAAGAGAAGATTTTTAAAGGGTTTCCCAATATAAGTCTATGTATAGCCAGTGGGCCCCGGGGCAGGGCCTGTTTTGGCCCCAGGGCTATAATATGAACAATCATAATATAGGTACACCACATGAAGTTTCCTACAAAATATCGAAGATCTTGGCCTTCTGGTTTCAGACACAAAGATTTCTAAATGTTTTCCATATATATGTCGGACCCTTGGCCAGGGCCATTTTTGGTCCCAGGGCTAAACTTTGAACAATCTTGGTAGAGGTCCACTAGATGAAGCTTCATACCAAATATCAAAGATCTAGTTTCAGATGAGAAGATTTGGTTTAAACAATATTTATTCACTTCATGTGACAAGTCAATTCGAACAGTACATGTACAATTTACAACGACAGGATTTGAAAATAAGCGAAACGCTTATACTAATCATCTCCTGTTAAGAATAAGTTTTTGTGAATGGCATGCTGTATAAATTCAAACCATAACATACTTTTTTCATATAGTTCTACTTGAGAAGGAAAAAAGACCAATCAGTCAAAAGATAAAAAAAAGAAAACTAGAATTTGTTTGTATACAAAAACACAGATGTCTCCCCCTTATTGACCTCTAAGTATGACCTTGACATTGGAGGTATCTTGATACGACCCATCCCTACCTTTAAGGTACAACACATCGTCTCATGATGGTTAACATTTCTGCCAAGCATCGAAGGCCGTTGCTATGATTCTATTCGCAAACTGCTTCTGCCGTTGGGACTATATTTTGCCAGAAAAAATAAGGAAGAAAATCTCAAGAATCAGGTAATGTATAGGCCATTACATTTTGTTACGAGATGTAGATTGGAGAAAAATGAAGGACAGTTAATCAGAATAGCCTTTTCTGAGATCTTTAGAAAAGGATAGAGAACGTGTAGGCTTAAACCGACTTACCAGACGCCGGGAAACCATGGCCCCTCAATTTATTGAAGTCCCAGTATTTTGATACACGTCGGGGAAAAAATGGCACAAAAAATGCTCCCCTCCAGATTAAGATTATTTTTCGCACATTTTGTAAGGACATATCAGTCCGTCTTAAGGACTGAGTCGGAGTTGTCGCGAGCGGGGGACATTAAGAAAATCCTTGTTCAACTTGGAGCCAATTCTGCTTGGGTTTACGAAGATTACGCATGCGCGTTTCGATATCAAGTCATTATTTTCACGCATGATTCAGAAGGACCATGTTTAGTTTGCTGTGCAGTCTGATGAGTTGAATAATTTTGCTCTGCAGTCTGATGAGTTGAATTATTTTTGTAATCTTACCATACTTGGAGAGAGAGATAGACCCAGCCAGCAGAGCATGTCGGACCAACGTCGGGCCGACAGCGATATGTCATTGGCAAGAGAGAGAGAGAGAGAATAAAAAATTTGTTAAAAAAAATCAGTAGTATGCAGACTTTGATTTAGTCAATCAGCTCTCTGTGTGTGTGTGTGTGTATGTGTGTGTGACTTCGGGTTTAACGTCGCTTTCAACAATTTTTCAGTCATACCGCGGCGGTGTCTTGGTGTGCCCACACAAAAATGTTAATTCAGGTTTTATATATCGCTTTTATCTTTGTCAGAGCTAAAAAAATAAACGACAATCACGTAATTTGATGTGAAAATACTTAGTCGAATGGATGCATCAAAATTGGAAGTAGTCCCATCGAATCGACGCACGAGAATTTTGTTTTTAAATCTACCTACGCTGGCCACTCTGATGCCCTACTGTCAAAGAATAAGAAAGTTATTGGCTGTACACAGAAAAGGCCTCTTTTTTGACCTTTGACCTCTAAGTATGACCTTGACCTTTAAGGTACCAACCTTGGTCATGCACGCACCACATCGTCTCATGGTGGTTATCATTTCTGCCAAATAATTTCAAAATCCATCTAAAAATAATACAGTTATTGACCGAATACAAAAAGGCCCCTTTTTCTACCTCTAACATCTATGTATGACCTTGACCTTTGAGGTACCAAACTGGGTCATGTGCGCAACATGTCATCTCATGGTGGTTAACATTTCTGCCAAGGAATTTAAAAATCCATCTAAAAATAAGAAAGTTATTGACCCAAACACGAAAAAAAGGCCCCAACTAGAATTTGTTTTTCTACAAAGACACAGATGTCTTCCCCGTTTTTGACCTCTAAGTATGACCTTGACATTGGAGGTATTGAGCTGGGTCTTGTGTGCAACACATCATCTAATGAAGATGGACATTTCTGCAAAGTAACTTTAAAAATGTTCATAGAGAAATGAAAAAAGTTATTGGCCGTACACAAAAAAGGCCATTTTTACCATTGACCACTAAGTATAGCCTTGACCTTTGAGCTACAACACATCGTCTTATGATGGTTAACATTTCTGCCAAGTGATTTCATAATCCATCAAAGAATAAGGAAGTTATTGACTGTCCCTTTTTTTTACCTTTGACCTCTAGGTATGACCTTGACACTGGAGGTATGGACCTTGGTCTTGCACATGACTCATGGTCTAATGACGGTGAACAGTTCTGCATGGTTACTTTATAAAGACCATCCAGAAATAAAAAAAGTTATTGACTGGACACAAAAAAACAAAACTTTTTTTACCTCCGACCTCTTAGTATGACCTTGATCTTGGAGGTACCGACCTGGGTCTAGTGTGCACCACATCGTCTCGTGATGGTTAACATTTCTGCCAAGTAATTTCACAATCTATCCAGGAATAAGAAAGTTATTGAACGAACACTAAAAAAGGCCCCTTTTTGTCCTTTGACCTCTTAGTACGACCTTGACATTTGAGGTACCAACTTGGGTCATGCACGCAACACAGTCTCATGGTGGTTAACATTTCTGCCAAGTAATTTCAAAATCCATCTAAAAATAATAGTTATTGACAGAACACAAAAAGGCCCCTTTTTTGCCTTTAACCTCCATGTATGACCTTGACCTTTCAGGTACCAAACTAGGTCATGCGTGCAACAAATCATCTCATGGTGGTTAACATTTCTGCCAAGCAATTTCAAAATCCATCTAAAAATAAGAAAGTTATTGACCAAACACGAAAAAAGGCCCCTTTCTTGACCTTTGACCTCTATGTATGACCTTGACATTTGAGGTACCAAACTGAGTCATGCATGCAACACATCGCCTCATGATAGTTAACATTTTTGCCAAGTTACTTCAAATTCTATCAAAAAATAAGCAAGTTATGGACAAAACCCGAAAAAGGCCCCTTTTTTACCTTTGACCTCTAAGTATGACCTTGACCTTTGCGGTACCAACCTGGGTCATGCACGCAACACATTGTCTTATATTGGTTAACATTTCTGCCAAGTGATTTCAAAATCCATCTCAAAATAAGAAAGTCATTGACCAAACACAAAAAAGGCCCTTCTTTTGACCTCTAAGTATGACCTTGACCTTTGAGGTACCGACCTGCCTCATGCGCACCACACATCGTCTCATGGTTGTTAATATTTCTGCCAAGTAATTTTAAAATCCATCTCAAAATAAAGTTATTAACAAAACCCGAAAAAAGGCCCCTTTTTTACCTTTGACCTCTAAGAATGACCTTGACCTTTGAGGTACCAACCTGGGTCATGCACGCAACACATTGTCTTATATTGGTTAACATTTCTGTCAAGTGATTTCAAAATCCATCTCAAAATAAGACAGTTAATGACAAACACGAAAAATAGGCCCCTTTTTGACCTTTGACCTCTAGGTATGACCTAGACCTTAGAGGTACCAACCTGCCTCATGCGCACCACACATCGTCTTATGGTTGTTAATATTTCTGTCAAGTTATTTTAAAATCCATCTCAAAATAAGAAAGTTTTTGACCAAACACCAAACAAAGGCCCCTTTTTTGACATTTGAACTCTAAGTATTACCTTGACCTTTGAGGTACCGACCTGCCTCATGCGCACCACACATCATCTCATAGTTGTTTATATTTCTGCCAAGTAATTTTAAAATCCATCTGAAAATGAGAAAGTTATTGACTGGACAAGATTTGCCCATACATACATACACACTGACAACTTCCAAGGGAGATAATTCAAAAAGTATAAAAGCGAGAGTTATAGTTCTTGCACACTGCACGTCGTCTAATGCTGATTAATATTTATATGAAGTTTCGTGAAAATAGCTTAGAGCGGACATGAATGTGTGACAGGCGGACAGACGGACAGACAGACAGACGCCCGGGGGGAAAAATATGTCTCTCCGAAAAAAATTTTTCGGGGGAGACAATTTTACCTTTGACCTCTATGTATGACCTTGACCTTTGAGGTACAAACCTGAATCATGTGTGCAACACATTGTCTCATGATAGTTAACATTTCTGCCAAGTAATTTCAAATTCTATCGAAAAATAAGAAAGGCCCATTTTTTACCTTTGATCTCTAAGTATGACCTTGACCTTTGAGGTACCGACCTGGGTCATGCATGCACGCAACACATCGTCTCATGGTGATTAACATTTCTGCCAAGTAATTTCAAAATCCATCTAAAATAAGAAAGTCATTGACCAAACACGAAAAAACGCCCCTATTTTGACATTTGACCTCTAAGTATGACCTTGACCTTTGAGGTACCGTCCTGCGTCATAAGCGCTACACATCGTCTCATAGTGGTTAATATTACTGCGAAGTAATTTATCTGAAAATAAGTAAGATGACCAGACAGCTATGCCCATACATACATGTATATACATACCGACAAACTTCCAAGGTAGACAACTCAAAAAGTATAAATGCGAGAGTTATAGTTCTGCACGTCGTCTAATATTGATTAATATTTATATGAAGTTTCGTGAAGATAGCATGAACGGTTTTCAAGTTATAGAGCGGACACAAGTTTGTGACAGACGGACAGATGGACAGACAGACGCCCGGGGGAAAACAATATGTCTCTCCGAAAAAAAAAAATTCAGGGGAGACATATAGTGATATAGGGAGTAGAAAAGAATAGAGATAGAAAAGAAATAAGAATTGGAAAATGTCCAAAGAGGGAATATAAAAGTGCGACAAGAGTAAGGCAGAAAAAAAAATGTTGGAAGATACGTCAACACCAATATACATGCAGAGTCTGCCAAGAGTAACTCATGTCTATGGGCAATAATATGAACAATCTTGGTAGAGATCCACTAGATGAAGCTTCAAACCAAATATCAAAGACCTGGGCCTTCTGGTTTCAGACAAGAAGATTTTTTAAGGTTTTCCCTATATAGACTGAACAGCAAAAATAATGCAACACTTGAATAAATTAATATACTTTAACCCTGGTAGAAAACTATTTCATAATACATTGCCCAAAATTTAGGGCAACTTTTCGTCATCAAAATGTCATATTGATAACCAAGATCAACACACAAACATTGCTACCCCGTTTTTCAAAAGTTGCAAAAAGTTGTAACAAGAAGGCCATGATGGCCCTGGATCGCTCACCTGATCCATATTGTACAAATGGAATTGAAGATAGTATATGGTAGAGTAGAGGGTTTGAGCAATTTTAGTTGACACAAGGAGGTTTTTGTAATTTTAGCCATCTTGTTCAATCAAGCACAACGGGTTGAGCAATTTTGAAAGCTTTTTTTTGCATTATGAGTCTATGGGAGCAAAGGGGCCCAGGGGCGTGGCCCAATGAGAACCCAGGGGCATGTAGGTGACCACATGCCGTTGCTACATGCCAAATATCTAAGCTCTGGGCCCTGTGGTTTCAGAGAAAAAGATTTTTGAAGCTTTTTGCCATTATGAGTCTATAGGAGCTAAGGGGCCCCGGGGCGTGGCCCGTTTGGACCCCAGGGGCACGATAGGCAGGAATTATGTAGGTGACCACATGCCGTTGCAACATGACAAATATCTAAGCTCTGGGCCCTGTGGTTTCAGAGAAAAAGATTTTTGAAGCTTTTTTCAATTATAAGTCTATGGGAGCAAAGGGGCCCCGGGGTGTGGCCCATTTGAAACCCATGGGCATGATTGGCAGGAATTATGTAGGTGACCACTTGCCGTTACTACATGCTAAATATCTAAGCTCTGGGCCCTGTGGTTTCAGAGAAGATGATTTTTGAAACTTTTTTTCCATTATGAGTCTATGGGAGCTAAGGGGCCCCGGGGCGTGGCCCATTTGGACCCAAGGGGCATGATTGGCAGGATTTATGTAGGTGACCACTTGCCATTGCTACATGCTAAATATCTCAGCTCTTGGCCCTGTGGTTTCAGAGAAGAAGCTTTTTGAAGCTTTTTTCCATTAAGAGCCTTTAGGAGCTAAGGGGCCCCGGGGCTTGGCCCGTTTGGACCCCATGGGCATGATTGGCAGGATTTATGTAGGTGACCACTTGCCGTTGCTACATGCTAAATATCTAAGCCCTGGGCCCAGAAGATTTTTGAAGCTTTTTTCATTATGAGTCTATGGGAGCGAAGGGGCCCCGGGGCGTGGCCCATTTGGAACCCAGGGGCATGATTGGCAGGAATTATATAGGTGACCACTTGTTGTTGGTACATGCTAAATATCTGAGCTCTGGGCCCTGTGGTTTCAGAGAAGAAGATTTTTTTAACTTTTTTCCATTATGAGTCTATAGGAGCTAAGGAGCCCCGGGGCGTGGCCAATTTGGACCCCAGGGGCATGATTGGCAGGAATTATGTAGGTGACCACTTGCCGTTTCTACATGCTAAATACCTAAGCTCTGGGCCCTGTGGTTTCAGCGAAGAAGATTTTCGAACCTTTTTTCCATTAGGAGTCTATTGGAGCGAAGGGGCCCCGGGGCTTGGCCCATTTGGAACCCAGGGGCATGATTGGCAGGAATTATGTAGGTTACCACTTGCCGTTGCTACATGCTAAATATCTAAGCTCTTGGCCCTGTGGTTTCAGAAAGGAAGATTCTTGAAGCTTTTTTTCCATTATGAGTCTATAGGAGCTAAGGGTCCCAGGGGTGTGGCCAATTTGGACCCCAGGGGAATGACTGGCAGGATTTACGTAGGTGACCACTTAACATTGTTACAAGCTAAATATCTAAGCTCTGGGTCCTGTGGTTTCAGAGAAGAAGATTTTTTAAGCTTTTTTCCATTATGAGTCTATGGGAGCGAAGGGGCCCCGGGGGTGTGACCCTTTTGGACCCCAGGGGCATGATTGGCAGGAATTATTTAGGTGACCACTTGTCGTTGCTACATGCTAAATATCTGAGCTCTTGGCCCTGTGGTTTCAGAGAAGAAGATTTTTGCAAGTTTTTTTTTTCCATTATGAGTCTATAGGAGCTAAGGGCCACCCGGGCCTGGCCAATTTGGACCCCAGGGGCATGATTGGCAGGAATTATGTAGGTGACCACTTGCCGTTTTACATGTTAAATACCTAAGCTCTGGGCCCTGTGGTTTCAGAGAAGAAGATTTTCGAACCTTTTTTCCATTAGGAGTCTATGGGAGCGAAGGGGCCCCGGGGCTAGCCCATTTGGAACCCAGGGGCATGATTGGCAGGAATTATGTAGGTGACCACTTGCCGTTGCTACATGCTAAATATCTAAGCTCTGGGCCTTGTGGTTTCAGAGAAGAAGATTTTTGAAGCTTTTTTTCCATTATGAGTCTATAGGAGCTAAGGGGCCCCGGTGTGTGGCAAATTTGGACCCCAGGGGCATGATTGGCAGGATTTACGTAGGTGACCACTTAACATTGTTACAAGCTAAATATATAAGCTCTGGGCCCTGTGGTTATAGAGAATTTTTTTAATTTTTCCCATTATAAGTCTATGGGAGCTATATGTTGGCATGGCAACCAGAATTCCAATCTGATCAGCCCAAAAACCTTATGCAGCCTTTCCCCCTACCTGATGATGCTTCACATGAAATTTGATCAAGATTGGCCGTGGGGTATTAGAGATATACTTATTTGAAATTGTTTACCGACGCACGCACGGACGACAGACAAAAAGTGATCCCAAAAGCTCACCTCGTCACTAAGTGACAGGTGAGCTAAAAAGTCAGAAGCTGGTATGGCCTCCACAGCATTCACACACTCAATGCATCTCTGGGGCATGGAAGCAATAACTGCTTGGATAGGAAGCTGTGGCATTGTTGTTTCGCGAATTTAAGGGGCATGAAGAGGGGTAATTACCAGTCTTGTTGAGCAGTTGTAACTCTCCGTCACCCCTTCCTGGTCAATCTCATATGTTGCCTGTCTGCTGATACCATTGCTGGAGGCATACTCTGGTTGAAGGATGACATCCAAACACACGTCATGGTCCGTGATGTCATACCAGCATCAGTCATACCCATCGCCCTCATCCCGTTGCCCCAGAGATTATAGCGTAGTGTCTTGCAGTTTTTCTTTAACGATTTGTGTTTGATGCTTTTTTTGTTGCTGGATACATGGAGTGTGTAAAATTACCCGCACAAACTTGTTCTGCGCTACTTGCACAAGACACTGGCGCAAAAACAAGTTTACACAGTTTGGTCACTAAGCGTTATGTATGCTTGGTTTTTCAATACAAGTGTATATTAGCGTGTCAGGATACGTCCAGTCATCATGTTCAGCCCTAAATTTTAATAAAAAATCATTGAAGCTAAAAACGTATTAAATATCAAAGTGTTGCGTTTTTTTTGGCTGTTCAGTATAAATCCATGTAAAACCAGTGGACCCTGGCGCAGGGCCTTTTTTGGCCTCAGGGCTATAATTTGAAGAAACGAGAGGTCCACTAAATGAAGCTTCATACCAAATATCAAAGACCTGGGTCTTCTGGTTTCAGACGAGATTTTTAAAGGTTTTCCATATAAGTCTATGTAAAACCGGTTGGCCCAAGCACGGGTATTTCTTTAACAAATTTGGTAAAGGTTCACTTGATACAACTTCATACCACATATCAAACACCTGGGCCTTCTGATTTCGGACACGAAGATTTTTAAAAGTTTTCCTTTTATAAATCTATGAAAATCTGGTGGGCCCCAGTGCGGGGGTATTTTTGGCCCCAATCTTGGTAGAGGTACACTAGATTAAGCTTCATACCAAATAACAAGGGCCTGGACCTTGTGGTTTAAGAGAAGAAGATTTTTTAAGTTTTCAGTGAAAAAAATCTATTTTTGGCTCCTGTGAGTAGATGCGCAACGGACCGAAACCATTTGAACAATTTTGAAAGGGGACCACCTAAGGATCATTCCTGTGAAGTTTGGTCAAAATCCGATCAGTAGTTTAGGAGATATCGTTTGAAGAAATTGTTTACGGATGCACAAAGGGATGCACGGACGTACGAGGGACAAAAATTGATCACAAATCTCTCCTTGTCACTACGGTACAGGTGAGCTAATAACTGGATCTTATGCAATCCCAGTCTCTTTAAATTCAGGATCATAAGGGGCCCTATTTATATAGCCATCTTGTATCAAATGAAACTGGTGTCAGACATAGTGAATGGATGTGTACTGCTTGCCTGCGGTTCTGTTATTCAACGTTAGGTATAACATTTCTTAATGACACTAAGAATTATGTTTCATATATTTTTTCTCTGATCTGATTCTTAGGTAAGATGAACAGACAAGACAGATGTCAGACAGAGGCATGCTGTTCAAAATTAACGATGTCATTAGTTAACATGTTGAAATTTTAATAATTTAAAATGGTTATATGCTAAACTTTTGCTGAAAAATCTGAGTAGGTTTAGCATTTGCAAAAGCTTTTCATATAGTTTTCCATCACAATACTCGAGTATTAGATACTGTAATTACTAGCAGTTAGCATTTTGTTCACTTTATATTACATCATTAAAACTTTCTTTACTGAATATGGCATTTTTGTTTTCAATAAGAACAAGAAACTATAAAAGCATTTAAGACCAGGATATGAATTTATTTTTCATGACCAAGAATGCAGTATATGATTTGATAAGCACATATACATATATACAATTAACGTAATGATCCAAAGTATCAGGACCAATAGGCCTCTTTGCCATTCCGTCTGCACCTTTTGGGCTCCTTACTTGATTTTGAAACAAGTTTTAAGTTTTGGGAGAATTACAGTAAGTCCAAAGGGAATTTTTAGGATTTTCACGGAACCATGTCACACAAATAAGTTTTGTAATGTGTAAAAAGCAAAGATCAGCTTGTTAACCGTTTTTGTACCAAATGGAATCTTCCTCCTTATATAAAGCAGTTGGTTGGTTGATTTGAGGTTTAACATCCCCGTCAACACTGTATAGGTAATTTTGGAGACGTTGCTTCCAATTATTTGGGACTTTTACCTGACATTAAGATGAAATGACGTCTCAAGCCCTGTCGCCCAATGAAACCAATAGGGTTTATGTGCATGGATGGTCCTACTCACAAAACTTTTCAGGGGCAGGCTTAGACGTTGTCTCACCTCTGTGGTTCTTTGATTTTTTGTGTTCACGGAGATGTTGCACTGATGAGTTAGGAGGCCTTCATGCGGACTGAACAAATTATTTGTCTAAATCGCGACGGAAGTAAGGGCGAGGATTGTGGCCACGTAAAATCGATTTAAGCCCCCCAGGTGGAAATCTTTCCACTGACCATTCCAAGGCGGTTCTTCTGTGGCGGTTTATTTATGTTGTTGTTTGTTACTTACTGTGTGTGTCGCTTGTGTCTTTTTGTTTTGGATGGCCAGATGGCCATTTTGTGGGAAATTAACTGTCCTTGTGGCCTTCCTTTGTTTAGGTTTCCATTATGGTCTGGTCGCTTAATGTTTGTGTTTCTTTCCCATTGGTGTCTTTGATGGGTGGAGTAAGTTAATTGTATCAATTCCTGATCTTTGTTTTACTTCTACTTAGAACCTCTAAGCGGTTTACCAGTACTTATGTGCGGTCGGTTTCAGCTCTGCGTGGAAGCATCAGGCAGCCCATCTATTTCTTCAAGCCCCAATGGGTGGTGGCCGCTTATATAAAGCAGGGATCCATTTCAAAATTAAGGGGTGTCAGGTTGTATTTTCTTCAAAATTTATTTGGAAAATGGCTTAAGTTTTCGCTAACAGTGTAGCCCTGATCAGATGCTGCGTTCTGTGGTGTCTGACCTGGGCCTGCACTGTTTACCAATTACCCGTTTTGGGGTTTCCATTCCAAAATGTTTTAATCCACACAGCCTGATTAGATCCACTGCCTGGGACACACAGCATGATCAAAGTCTGCTGTGCACACATCAACTAACTGCTCTCGTAATTATAACAAGTCAGGATTTTTTCAGGTAGGCTACAAAGTGCCTAGATTAGTATCGACCACAGCAAAGTAGCAAGGTAGGTTTTTCTCAATTTGTGGTTTCATATATCATCTATGGATCCGGAGTCAAACTCTTCAAAACTTACATTGTCATTTTGTTAATGTATCCTTAGAACAATTTATTTAATATGGCAAATATACTAAATATTTTTGCTGCAAAATATGAGTAGCTTTTGCAAAATGCAAAGCTACTCATATTTTTCCAGTAAAAATAATGTAATATACAATACATGTATTGTACTTGCTATAATAGTTAACAATTTAAACATTAAGGAGCTCATTATGCTAACGATACTGTGAACAACTGGGCACTGGTCCACTTTGTGAGCGATGATGACAGATGAGTTTGTGTTCATAAGCCTTTTTGTAAGGATTTCCATAGTAAAGCTGGTAAAAGTACAGATGAGAAGCTCCTGTTACTGTCCTGCCCCGAAGTTAAAAACACTCGTTTCATGCTCAACTCAATTGGGCATGAAATTTGCAATGATAATAAAAATTTCCTCCTGAGTTCAGCAGAGTATGTTATGTGTCCTGCTCAGAAATTTTAAAATGCCAAGAATTGTTGTTGTTATAATATTTGTGATCAGGACAAATTTCATTCTTAAATGAGCTGAGCATGAAAGAACTTTTATAACCTCAGTCTATGCTCTACCAAATATACCAGCAACAGCTATTATGACAGTAAGAGGCATTGTCAACTTGGCCCAATCTAATTAATGTGAAGTATTGGACTACCCCCGCCAAACAAGCACGATCATAATATGAGCTATAACAGTGTCAAACAATGTTATACACATCAAATTCAATTATGTTCAACACCCTTGAGTTGAATTCAAAATTAGCACTTGCAACAACATTTAATCTGACAATTTTTTAGTTCACAAACACCTAGCAAGTTTTTTTATATTTTTGTGAACAACAGAATTTGTGACTGCATATTGTTCCAAAATTTTTAACTCCCAATAAGCTCCATCTTTTCTCCCTATGTTCATACACTGTAACACATATTTTTTCATGTCTTTCAAATAAAATTTAGTCAGGTCCCAATAAGCACATAATCTGTGAGACTTCAGAGGTAGCATTCATCCAAATTACGTCATACTGAAAAGAAACCAAAGTAAACAATTAACAATACAGTCTTGTCATTATAGGTGACAGGAGGCTAAACTGCCTGACTGCTGAGGCAAATATCACTCTCAGGCAGTATTCCCCATCAATAATAGCTGAGGCAAATATCACTCACGGGTGGGGAATGTGATCCATGCTCCCCTTCAAGAATCAAAATACATGTAACTAACTAGAGGCCCACGTGGGCCAGAATTGCTAATCTGGATGTGGCTGATCATATATGAGCCCCGCCAAGCGAATGTGTGTCTTCGAGCATTCCGTCATGACAAATTTTAACTGTGCATGCCCAGCCATTCAGAGGGGCCAGGGATATGGCTTTTCTGTCTGAGGGTTCCTCTTGATTCACTGCTTGTATGAGCGAGCAGCGAAGGTTCTGGCGAGACTGCGCGGATGCGCAGGCTCGCCTGAACCTTCGCTGCTCGCATAGTCGATAAGTACCAAAATCGCTTGATGGGGCCCATATTACATTGCGCCTTGGTGGCAATTTTACCTATCAGATCACATTGCCCTAGCAATTCTGAAGTCAAAGAATTTCAAGATGGCTGCCATGGCCGCCATCTTGGATACCAGAATGGAATGATTTTAGCAAATCTGAATCTCCTTTCACCTTGATGCCTCCATTCAAGTTTCAGATCAATCTGACCTTTGGTTCAGGAGGCGATGTTGTTTGAAGAATGGATATTGGAACAGAACGATTTTTGAAAATCTGAATCTCCATGTCTCCGCAATGCCTTCCATCAAGTGTCAGCTCAATTCGACCTTTGGTTCAGGAGGAGATTAAAGAATTTCAAGATGACTGCCATGGATGCCATTCTGGATATCCGAATGGAACGATTTTAGCAAATCTGAATCTCCATGTCATCCCGATGCCTCCCATCAAGTTTCAGCTCAATTCGACCTTTGGTTCTGGAGGAGATGTCGTTTTTGACGAATTTCAAGATGGACACCATGGCGGCCATCTTGGATATTGGAATGGAACAATTTGAGCAAATCTCAATCTCCATGTCACCCTGATGCCTCCCATCAAGTTTCAGCTCAATTGGACCTTTGGTTCGGGAGATGTTGTTTGAAGAATTTCAAGATGGCCACCACGACAGCCACCTTGGATATTGGAATGGAACAATTTGAGCAAATCTGAATCTCCATGTCACCCCGATGCCTCCCATCAAGTTTCAGCTCAATTCGACCTTTAGTTCAGGAGGAGATGTGGTTTGAAGAAAATCTGAATCTCCATGTCACCGCAATGCCTTCCATCAATTGTCAGCTCAATTCGACCTTTGGTTCAGGAGGAGATTAAAGAATTTCAAGATGACTGCCATGGATGCCATTTTTGGATATCCGAATGGGATGATTTTAGCAAATCTTAATCTCCATGTCATCCCGATGCCTCCCATCAAGTTTCAGCCCAATTCGACCTTTGGTTCCGGAGGAGATGTCGTTTTTGACGAATTTCAAGATGGACACCATGGCGGCCATCTTGGATATTGGAATGGAACAATTTGAGCAAATCTCAATCTCCATGTCACCCCGATGCATCCCATCAAGTTTCGGCTCAATTGGACCTTTGGTTCGGGAGATGTTGTTGGAAGAATTTCAAGATGGCCCCCACACAGCCACCTTGGATATTGGAATGGAACAATTTGAGCAAATGTGAATTTCCATGTCACCCCGATGCCTCCCATCAAGTTTCAGCTCAATTCGACCTTTAGTTCGGGAGGAGATGTGGTTTGAAGAAAATCTGAATCTCCATGTCACCGCAATGCCTTCCATCAAGTGTCAGCTCAATTCGACCTTTGGTTCAGGAGGAGATTAAAGAATTTCAAGATGACTGCCATGGATGCCATTCTGGATATCCGAATGGAATGATTTTGGCAAATCTGAATATCCATGTCATCCCAATGCCTCCCATCAAGTTTCAGCTCAATTCGACCTTTGGTTCTGGAGGAGATGTCGTTTTTGAAGAATTTCAAGATGGCTGCCGTGGTTGGATATTGGAACAGAACAATTTGTGCAAAGCTGAATCTCCATGTCATCCTGATGCCTCCATTCAAGTTTCATATCAATTCGACCTTTGGTTCGGGAGGAGATGTTGTTTTTGAAGAATTTCAAGATGGCTGCCATGGTGGCCATCTTGGATATTGGAATGAAACAACTTGAGCAAAGCTGAATCTCCATGTCATCCCGATGCCTCCCATCAAGTTTCAGCTCAATTTGACCTTTAGTTCGGGAGGAGATGTGGTTTGAAGAATTTCAAGATGGCTGCCATGGTGGCCATCTTGGATATCGGAATGGAACGTTTTTGGCAAAAATTTCAATATGGCCACCATGGTGGCCATCTTGGATATGCGAATGGAACGATTTTAGCAAATCTGAATCTCCATGTAACCCCGATGCCTCCCATCAAGTTTCAGCCGGACCCCGCCCATCAGGGCTTGAAGAAATAGATGGGCTGCATGATGCTTCACCAACCGCACACGAGTATGGTAAACTGCTTAGAGAATCTAAGCCTGCCCAGGCAAAGCGGTGTGAGTCCATACTTATAAACTCTATTGGTTTCTTTGGGAGTCAGGGCTTGAGATTTCATCCCAATGTCAGGTAAAATCCCCACGAGATTGGAAGTAACATCTCCAAAATGACCTATACTGTGTTGACGGGGATGTTAAAACTCAATCAAGCAAACAAACACATCAAGTTTCAGCTCAATTTGATGGCAGCCATCTTGGATATCCGAACGGAACAATTTTAACAAATCTTAATCTCCATGTCACCCCGATGTCTCCCATCAAGTTTCAGCACAATTCCACCTTTGGTTTGGGAGATGTCGTTTGAAGAATTTCAATATGGCCGCCATTTTAGCAAATCAGAATCTCCATGCCACAAGGATGCTTCTTACCAGGTATCAGCTTATTCTGAATTCTGGTTCGGAAGATGTTGAAAAAGTGAAAAGCTAACGAATGACGGACAACAGGCCATGGCATGAGCTGTGCTGGAGCTTTGCTCCAGGTCAATTAATAACTTGTTAATACTCCCAGAAACAAAACTTTGGCATGGCGATTCTAACTAATGTCCACAACATTTGTTTCCTGAAGTGAATAATGGAACTAGAGCTGTCAGTGAAACTGACTAGGGCCCCGGCAGCGCTATTAGAAAGGGGGAGTTCCAGCCCATAGTAAATTTCTATAGGGTTCTGCCCACGCACAGATTTCCATGATATTGTGCATAATTAATACCTGGTAAATGACTGTTCATTATTTAGCTATTTCGCTCTCATATCTGTGTTCATTATAAATCTACAATGTTTTGTTTATTTCTGCATCTGAAAATAGGGGTGCCCCCAAACAAGTATACATATACACACCAGCTTCTTATGTTTTAGAGTTATTTTGTTCTCAGGCAACAGTGTAGTCATTTGAGATTATTTTTGTATCACATTTACTATTGTTCAGGTAAAGTTCTATAGACCATGTTCAATTTCATATGCAGGAGACCCTAGACTTCACAACCATAAAATCTTTTGGAGTATGTTTGACTTTTGATTTCATACTGTTGCAGTTCTTGTCACCTCATAATTTTAATATGAAAATTGCCTGTATATGTGTAGAACATTTTATCAAATTTTCTTGAAAATCTGAGACCGGTAACATACTGCATTTGAACATAGAATAGTAATGGTCAGATTTTTATTTTTTTCAAACCATTTGTAGATATGGTATAACACTTTCAATCGAGAAATTGCTCGCAAATAATATATATAAACATGAATATATGTATGTTAACACCATGATGTGTATAGTAAGAGCTCATATAATCAGCAGCTGTATTAGTTATGGTACCCTGGGGGACACCAATAACACAATTTATTTTGAGCATTCATTAACAATTCAATAAAATATATTTCATTATATAACAAGAGTTATTGTATTTAATGTAATCTTAAAGCTTGCTGAAGCTTATTTTGACAAAGACTGTTGAACTGGCAAGTAAAATGGATGGTTCTGTAAACCAGACAATTTTCTTGATTCTGTAATAGTATGTATCATGCAGTATTATAAGTATGATGCAGTCAACTTAAAATGTTTGAAAAGTCTGTCATACCGGAATGGCACAGCTTGTTTGAATAGCCAAGATTTATGATGTTTTTATTATGGTGTGCCAGGTTGTTCATAATACCACAGACTTTTGGCCCACTGTATACACAGATTACCGTGGACAAAATGGAAACACTGTTGTTTTGGCTTTTTTTTTGTCACTCTGACAATGTCCCCTCAAAATCTGAACTAAGCTACAGTCTACTTAAAACGTAACAAATGTTGCCTGCTGTGAAAATCCGTGTAAGAAAGTTAAATTCTTAAATATGATCTGGAAAACAACCAGTTATTTTTAGTAACATGATTTAATATAATACAGAAGACTATTCATACTTTCAAACTATTTCAGAGGAAGAAAAGAGCCAACAGTATATTTGCTTTCATAATATTCAGTGCTATAGAAAAATATAAAGCCAACTGCAGATATTTGCTCCGCAAATATGCTAGTAGTACAGCTAACAGCTGATTCACGCCATTTGTAAAAGTGATGAATACATAGCTAGCAAGCTTAACATTGATGGCAGGTACTGCATACATATGACTAAATATGCGAATGGTATAGCTACATCTAAATATAATATCAGCTATAAAATAAGTTTGTTACAGCAACTTGCCTTCCACCTATTTCATCTAGGGAAGTGTATGCCAAATGACAATTCTACAACTAGTTCCAGTGTGACTAGCACTGCATTTATTTTGAAGACTAAAACATTTTACCTTACACTTTTGCAGATGTTATAATGAACCTAGAAAAACAATGCATAAAATTCTTTCCATGATCTCACAAAACATTTGGTGGGGGAGCGGAGTGTGGGTCTCTTTCACCAAGTGATGTAAGAAAACATCAACAATACAAGGACCAATCAATCATAAGAACAAATCGGAAAATCAGTCTGTCCCTTCAAGTTTGCAAATTATTGACTGCTGTTTTATTTTAAAGAAGAAAATGACAACAACAAAAATAATTAAGGAAAAAATAGGATTATGAAAGTAATTAATTAAGCAAATCCATAACGTCATTGAGCATTATTGACATCACGTGTCTTTGTATTGCAGGGTTTAAAATGTCCAAGAAGGCCAAATAAAATAGGGTAAAAAGATCCACCATGTCTTATTCCTATTGTGTCATAATGTAATTTTTTTCAGCAATATTGTCAACACTAACATTCATCATGGACAGTGCATGAATACATTTTATGTTTCTCTTTAAAATTTTGGGATAAAACTTGACTTGTATACGTTGATAATGTATGTTCTCATTTACTTTTTTATTTTTTTTACTTTTACTTTTTTTTTTGGGGGGGGGGGGGGGTTGGGGGGGGGGGGGTGGGGGGTGGGGGGAGGTGAGTTTTTATTATATAAATGCCTATGCTAAGCTTTGTATGATAAGGTGGCCCTAAATTGACATAAAACACAATTAAAATACATTTTAAGGAAATCTTGTCCCCTGGTATTGAAACTGATTTTGGCACAAAAATTGACCTGAACCCATATCTAGCTTTCAAAAACATTGTTACCGGTTTCTGATTTTATTGAAATTTGTTTGCTATATAGAGCACAAATGTGGCCTATTTTATATGCAATATCTTGGGGTGACAAGATCAGTAACACATCTTATACTAATGATGAACATCTTAATCTTTGCAAATTTTTATGAAAAATAGAAGAAATGTTGTAAATAAATTTATCAGGAAGATTTAAAGACATAGACAAATTTACATTTTTTTGTATTAGATTAATCCTTATGGAGTTCTGCTGCCAATCAAAGCAACAAAATTTGAAAATAATCATACCTATTGATTTTAGACTGAAACGTTCACAGGTGTGTATGACCTCTACAGGGGATTACCTCAGGGACCTCTCCTGAGACCTATAGTAATTAATCAAATGAAACAAAGTTATATATATAGTTGTTTGACCTCAAGTAAACAACAACTGAAATTTCAAGAAAATCTGTGCGTGGGCAGATTTGGAACTCCCCCTTTGTGGACGAACAGACGGACAGACAGACGGACGGACAGAGTGATTACTATAGGGCACCCACACTTTCAGTGCGGGGCCACATTATGGTTAACATTTCTGCCAAGTAATATTTAAATCCATACAGGAATAATAACAAAGTTATTAATTGGACACAGGAAAGACCCTTTTTTGACCTTTAACCTCTAAGTATGACCTTGACCTTTGAGGTACGGACCTGAGTCTTGCGCGCAACACTCCATCACATTATGGTTAACACTTCTGCCATCCAGGAATAATAATAACAAAGTTATTAATTGGACACAGGAAAGACCCTTTTTTGACCTTTAACCTCTAAGTATGACCTTGACCTTTGAGGTACTGACCTGAGTCTTGCGCGCAACACTCCATCACATTATGGTTAACATTTCTGACAAGTAATATTTAAATCCATCCAGGAATAACAAAGTTATGGAGGATAAAAAAATTTGTGGACGGACAGACGGACAGACAGACTTTTAACCTCTAAGTATGACCTTGACCTTTGAGGTACCGACCTGAGTCTTGCGCGCAACACTCCATCACATTATGGTTAACATTTCTGACAAGTAATATTTAAATCCATCCAGGAATAACAGGGTGTCCACAATTTGAGTAAAGCAAAATTCCCTGACTTTTCCCTGACTTTTCCCTGACTAAAATCAAATTTCCCTGACCAACGTTTCTGACATTTTGCACATTGAGTTCTAACATCTGTTGGCCTCCTCCTCCCCTACAGCCAACCCTTTCCTCCTTTTGCAATACCAGCTGTAAATGTCTTTCTCTTTAAATGTTTTTGTTTGCTTTACTGTTTTTTCCCTTGAATTTATTTTCTATTTTTCTTTTTTCTAAACACATACATGTACATGTATTTACATAAGTCATTTGTATTATTGGATGAAATCCTTGAAACAAGAGGCTCAATGAGCCTAACCGCTCACCTGAGGAACATTTTAGAAAGCTGTTTGTCTCAGCAGAAGATTTTTTGAAGTTCTTCCAATTATAAATCAGATGGAGATAATGAGCCAAGGGTAGTAGCCAATGTGGATGCCATAGGGTTGGCAGGATTTATGCTGATGGCCAATTCATGTTGCAACAATACTAAATATCTAATCTCAGGGCCTTATAGATTCAGAAGAAGATTTCTCAATTTTTCATATTATTAGTCAACAGGAGCTATTGAGTGTGTTTTAGTTTTACGTTCCACCAACAGCTAAGGTGATACCAAGACAGGACCTCAGTTTAAAGACTCATCTGGAAGTCTGGAGAAGCCCTGGATCTATCCTGTGATCCTTTGTTTATCAGGCGGGTTGCATAACCATTACACCACAGAGGCCTCTATAGGAGCTAATGGAGCCCATGGTATAGTCAATTTGGATCATAAGGCATGGTTGGTAGGATTACATACTGAATATCTAAGCTCTGGGCCTTATGGTTTCAGAGAAGCAAATTTTTAATTTTTTTGTTTTTTCATTATTATTATTATTATGATAAGTCAAGTGGGAGCTAATGAGCCCTGGGGAGTAGCCAACTTGGCGACCAGGGGCATGATTGATAGGATTTATATAGATGAACACTTACCATTGTTACATATGAAATATCCAAGCTCAGAGCCTTATAGTTTCAGAGAAGAATTTTGAAGTTTTTTTTTTTTCCCATTAAATGTCCATGGAAGCTAATAAGCCCTTGAGCATGGCTATTTTGGACCCCAGGGGCATGACTGGCATGATGTATGTTGGGGAGCACTTGATATTGCTACATACTAAATATCTAAGATCTGGGTCTAATGATCTCAAAGTGTTTTCCATTTTTAATTTATCGGAGCTATTGAGCCCCGGGGCCAGGCCACTTTTGACCCCAGAGGCATGGTTTGCAGGATTCATGTAGCTGACCTATTCACGTGGCTACAATGTAAATATCTAAGCTATGGGCTTTATGGTATCAGAGAAGGAATATTTTAAGCTTTTTTCCTTTATAAATCTATGAGAGCTAAGGAGCCCCGGGACATGGTCAATTTGGACCCCCAGGGGCATTATTGGCAGGATCAATGTAAGGGACCACCTGGCCTTGCTACATTCTAAATATCTTAGCTCTGGGCCTTGTGGACTCAGAGAAGAAGATTTTTAATTTTTTTCCCATTGTAAGTCTATTGGAGCTTCTGAGCACCGGGGTGAGGCCAATTCTGATCCCAGGGGCATGATTGGCAGGATTTATGTAGGTGATCATTTTACGCTGCTACATACTAAATATCTTAGCTATGGACTTTATAGTTTCGGAGAAGATGATTTTTTGAAGTTTTTTTTTTCCATAATAAGTCTATGGAAGCTAAGGAGCCCCAGGTTGTGGCCAATTTGGACCACATGGGTATGATTGACAGGATTTATGTAGGGGAACAACTTGACATTATCTAAGCTCTGGGTCTTGTGGTTTCAGAGTAGAAGATTTTTTTATGTTTTTTCCCATTGTAAGTCTATGGGAGATATGGCCATGGCAACAAGAGTTTCCATCTGATCTGCCCCAAAACATTTTGCTTCTTTTCACTCTAACTGATAAAGCTTCACTTGAAATTTAATCATGATTGGACAACTGGCTTTAAAGATATACTTATTTGAAAATTGGGAGCTTAGGAGCCCCGGGGCCTGGCCAATTTGGACCCCAGGGGCATGATTGGCAGGATTTATGTAAGGGACCACTTGGCTTTACTACATACTAAATACCTAAGCTTTGGGTCTTAAAGTTTTTCCATTGTAAGTCTGTGGGAGCTTATGAGCACCACGGCGTGGCCAATTCTGATCTCAGGGGCATGATTGGTACAAAAGGTGGGATTCAGGTACGTGACCATTTTACGTTGCTACATAGTAAAGATCTATGGTTTTGGAGAAGAAGCTTTTTGAAGCTTTTTATCCATTAAAAGTCTATGGAAGCAAAGGAGCCCTGGGGCGTGGCCAATTTGGATCCCAGGGGCATGATTAGCAGGATTTATGTAGGGGACCACTTGACATTGTTACTTACTAAATATCTTAGCTCTGTGCCTTGTGGATTCAGAGAAGACCATTTTTAAAGTTTGTTCCAGTGTTAGTCTATTGGAGCTTATGAGCCCCGGGGCCTGGCCAATTCTGACCCCAGGGGCATGATTTGCAGGATTTATGTAAGTGACCTTTTTACATTGCTACTTACTAAATATCTTAGCTACGGGCTTTATGATTTCGTAGAAAAAGATTTTTGAAGCTTTTTTTTCCATTATAAGTCTGTGGAAGCTAAGGAGCCCCGGAGCGAGGCCAATTTGGACCCCAGGGGCACGATTGGCAGGATTTATGTAGAGGACCACTTGACGTTGCTACATACTAAATATCTAAGCTCTGGGCCTTGTGGTTTCAGAGAAGAATTTTTTTTTAAGTTTTTCCCATTTTTAGTCTATGGGATCTTTATGTTGCCATGGCAACAGGACTTTCCATCTGACCTGCCCCAAAACATTATGTATCTTTTCCCCCTACCTGATTATGCTTCATATGAAATTTAATATAATTATTTGAAAATGTGAACAGACGACGGACGCCGGAGCATTGGCATACTATTACCTCACACGAGCCTTTGGCTCAGGTGAGCTAATGAAATGCATGTCCAAATTCAAAGAGATCTGTTGGCCTCCTCCTCCACTATAGCCAACCCTTACCACCCCTTAGTTCTTCTCAAAGAATAATTTACCAAATGCAATACTTAAGAAGAGGACAAGATATGATTGTTATTATTATTACTATTATTATTATAATTATTATTATCAAGGTAAAAGCCAAACATGAAGAAACTGCATTAGCCTTTATTTTTGATGTTTTTTATCATTCATGGACATATTTTTTCAAAATTCCCTGACTTTTCCCTGACTTTTGCTAAAATTTCAAAATTCCCTGACCAATTTCAAAATTCCCTGACAATTCCCTGACCTTGAAAAAATATTTTTTTCCCTGACTTTTTCCCTGACCGTGGACACCCTGAATAAGAAAGTTATGGAGGATAAAAAAATTTGTGGACAGACAGACGGACAGACAGATTCAGTGTGGGGCCGTGGACACCCTGAATAAGAAAGTTATGGAGGATAAAAAAATTTGTGGACAGACAGACGGACAGACAGATTCAGTGTGGTTAACATTTCTGCCAAGTAATATTTAAATCCATCCAGGAATAATAACAAAGTTATTAATTGGACACAGGAAAGACACTTTTTTGACCTTTAACCTCTAAGTATGACCTTGACCTTTGAGGTACGGACCTGAGTCTTGCGCGCAACACTCCATCACATTATGGTTAACACTTCTGCCATCCAGGAATAATAATAACAAAGTTATTAATTGAACACAGGAAAGACCCTTTTTTGACCTTTAACCTCTAAGTATGACCTTGACCTTTGAGGTACGGACCTGAGTCTTGTGCGCAACACTCCATCACATTATGGTTAACATTTCTGACAAGTTATATTTAAATCCATCCAGGAATAAGAAAGTTATGGAGGATAAAAAAATTTGTGGACGGACAGACGTGCGTTCTCACGAACGGATACTTAAGTGGCTAGGCGTCGGCATATTGACTACTTAAGCGGCAAATTCTCTTAAGCGGCAAGCCACCTAAGAGCGAATTTTTGCCACTTAAGTACCCAAATAACGGAATAAACCCCATTTGGACTCACGAATATATACTTAAGTGTCAAACTGTCCAAATTTTTTGCCCCCTAAATGTCCTTTCGTTGGTGCGGACAGACAGACGGACGGACAGAGTGATTACTATAGGGCACCCACACTTTCAGTGCGGGGCCCTAAAAATATCCTTCATTACCTATTTTACTACTCCTTGTTGGGATTCTTTGTAGTGACAAATTCCAATTAGATGCAAATTGTTAGTTAACAAATACTGTCATTATAGTGAGGCTTCCTTGTCCATTTTTCTTCTATGTACAGTCGAACGTCAATGGCTCGAACACCTTTGGGACCTCGAAAATCTGTTCGAGACAGGGGTAGTTCGAGCCACTGAGGTTACAATCAGGAGGCAAAACGAGATACTTTAAGATGTCTTTTCGGTGTTCTATTTGGAAAATGTATGCTGTGCGTACTCATTAGAATCGCCTCATCAAGTCGATTCTAATGAGTACACACAGAATACATTTGCAAGATAAAAGACTAAAATCTACTTAATTTTCCCCCACTATTTCTTATGTAGAGGAATTCGCTAGGGGCTCAAGAATGGGTTCCACACATCCATGGTAAACAAGCCAACAGTGTTCGAGCCATCAAAGTTCCACTGTATATAACAATTTAGCTTTCCCTTGCTTGACTCAAGCAAGATAAATCTGACCATGTAAACAGTACATCATGCAAACGCGGCTATATAATTTTGAATCCCCTTGAACCCCACTTCTATATAGTACAACTGGGTTTACAGGGTATACATTAGTTACCCAATTTCTGCTCTAAAATATAGATTGTGGGTATTCGTTAGAACCGCCTCAATGAGGCGGTTCTAACAAGCACCCACAATCTATCTAAAAATGGAGATTGTGGGTACTCCTTAGAACCGCCTCATTGAGGCGGTTCTAATGAGTACCCACAATCTAAAATTTTTGCAGAAATAAGAAAAATTTCACAATTTTTCATCTTAAAATTGTCATTTTTCAGCAGTAAAATTTACAATGTGTTTCTATAGGCGTGTTTTTGTAATGATCTGATATACATTCATATACATGTCCACAGAAGGAAAAAAAATCAGACACATTATCTTCTACCTTCTTGTTGTTTGGCAGTGCCCTGACCATGTGTCTGATTACAAAAGTACATTTCTCTCACCTGTCAATTAATGAACTTCTCATCTGTGAGGCAATATTACTAGGCTGTGCATCACCAAGTTTAAATACACTTTCTATCACTGACAGTTCTGTACTAGTGGTGTCTAAGCCACAAAATGCTATCCAATCATTTACTGCTAATCCAGCTGCTATGACATCACTTCCCCTATTCACTGTTCCAGCCTGGAACAAAATACAGAATTTACCCTCTCAGTATTCGGACACATAAACTCCAAACCATACTTGCTCAAAAAGCTGAACAATTACAATTTAATACCAGATGTTGTGTCAAACAATTGACATGGAAAAGAAAAAAATAGAGCATGCTTGTCTGCGAATTGAAAGCAGACATAGATTTTCAAACCCCTGCAATTCGCAACATCAACAGACAACAGATATTGGTTTTCAAATCATCCAAACAAACCAAAACTTACTAATACTGAGCTTTCCTTGGATAACGACTGAAATACCCCCTGTCATAAGCAAGTGACAATAAATTGTATTGTAATTAAGCATTTTTGAGCAAATGAGCAACATGTATGAAATTTCATGAACAAAGGGCCGTAACTGCTGTGATACACATCAGATTTTGATGATAAAAAAACTCGTGCAAGGTCTCATGGATGCAAAGCTATGTATTAAGAATTTAAGTTTGGTGGAAACTGGTTGTCAAACACAGACTGTAGAGTCCGGAAACGGTTAATTTTGGCATTATTTGGAGAACAAAGGGCCATATCTCCTGTGATATGTGCCAGATTTTGATGATGATCGAACTTGTGTGTGGTCTCATAGATGCAAAGACACGTATCAAGTTCATTGGAAATTGGTAGGTAACCACAGACTATGTAGAGTCCTTAATTGTCTAATTTCAGCATTATTTGAAGAATAAAGGGCCATAACTCCCATCTCAGATTTTGACGATGATCCAACTCGTCTAAGGTGTCATGGATGCAAAGCCATACATCAAGTTCAGTGTAAATCGGTTGGCAAACAGACTGTAGAGTCCGGAAAGTATATGGACGGACGGACGGACAGACGGATGCACATAAGGACAAGCTGAATCCAGTATACCCCTAAACTGTCTGGTGGGGGGGGGGTATAAAAATAGCTGGATGAGTGGCAAGCAGTGTTTGAGTGAGTGTTTGAGTTTTACATCCCACCAACAGCTAACGTCATACGGAGACGGGACCTCAGTTTAAAGACTCATCCGAAAGTCTGGAGAAGCCTGGAGGCTTCTACGGCAAGCAGTGTAGACCCTGTTGAAATGCCATGTTCTGCTACGTCTCAATTGGGTCTACACTGTTTGCTCAGCCCTGTCTGCCAGAATATGTACAGAAAATATGGTAGTTATTAACAGGTGAGGAGATAACAAGGCTATTAAATTTTTTTCTTATTTCTCCATTACACTATATCTTATGGGTACTTGTTAGAATCACCTCATAGTGCCCACAACATATGTTTCTAACAAGAAACTAGAGCTGTCAGAGGATCTGACTATAGCCCCGCTTCAGCGCTGTCAGAGAAGAAAGTTATTTAAGCTGCAGAGAAAACAGTTATGAACAAGAAATAACTGTTGAAAATTTTACATTATCTGGAAAAACTCTAAGAGTTGTGAGCCCTTGTCCCTCATTTCAATGAGCATGATACATTACCAGAATGTCCATGTTTATACTAAATTTCATCTTCCATTTTTCAATGTTCAAAGGGTAATAACTCCTAAAGTAGGCAAATCAGAGTCAGGGTTCCTGCGCTCTGCACATTGTCTCATGGTGCTTTACACTTGTGTGAAGTGTCATGAAAATATCTCAAATGGTTTGTGAGTTATGGAGCCGACACAGTCAAAATTGCCTTTTTAAATGTTCAAAGGGCAATAACTCCTAAAGTAGGCAAACCAGAGTTATGGTTTCTGCACTCTGCACATCATCTCAAGGTGCTTTTCATTTATTTGAAGTTTCATGAAAATATCAGAAACGGTTATGGAGCGGACATAGTTAAAATTGCCATTTTTTAATATTCAAAAGCCTATAACTGAAAAAGTAGACAATCCAGAGTTTGGGTTCCTGCGCTCTGCACACGTAATATGGTGCTTTACATTTGTGTGAAGTTTCATAAAATTATCTCAAACGGTTTTTGAGTTATCGAGCAAAGACGGCTAAAATTGATATTTTTCAATATTCAAAGGGAAATAACTCAAAAATTAGGCAATCCAGAGTTATGGTTCCTGCACTCTGCACACCATCTCATGGTGTTTAATGTTTGTGTGAAGTTTCATGAAAATATGTGAATGGGTTTTAAAGTTATGGAGCGGACACGAAAATTGTTAACAGACACAGACAGACACACAGACAGACACACAGAAAATACGAAAACCAGAGTTATGGTTCTTGCGCTCTGCACATTGTCTCATAGTGCTTAACATTTGTGTGAAGTTTCATGAAATTATCTCAAACGGTTTTCGAGTTATGAAGCGGACACTGTTAAAATTGCCATTTTTCAATGTTCAAAGGGCAATAACTCCAAAAATAAGCAATGCAGAGTTATGGTTTCTGCGCTCTGCACATCGTCTCATAGTGCTTAACATTTGTGTGAAGTTTCCTAAAAATATCTCAAACGGTTTTCGAGTTATGAAGCGGACACAATTAAAATTGCCATTTTTCAATGTTCAAGGGGCAATAACTCCAAAAGTAGGCAATCCACAGTTATAATTCCTTCGCTCTGCACATTGTCTTATGGTGTTTAACATTTGTGTGAAGTTTCATGAAAATATGTTAAGCAGATACAAAGTTATGGAGCCAACACAAATTAACGGAATCACGGAATTACGGAAAATGTTCAAAGGGCAATAACTCCAAAAGTAGGCAATCCACAGTTATAATTCCTTCGCTCTGCACATTGTCTTATGGTGTTTAACATTTGTGTGAAGTTTCATGAAAATATGTTAAGCAGATACAAAGTTATGGAGCCAACACAAATTGACGGAATCACGGAATTACGGAATGACAGAAGGACATGGCAAATCCAATATAGCCCCACTTTTTCAAAGCGGGGCTATAACAACAAGAAAATGATCCCTTGATTTATCTTTACTAGTCCTTATCTACAGCTATGTGTTAGCACAAAATTCATAGGCAATATATCATAGCAACAGATAAGGTTCATATTTTGTGATAACTGAAGGATAGTTTTTGTCGTTTTTCCATAAAAGCCTATGTTGTGGGTATTCATTAAAACCGCCTCGGTGAGGCGGTTCTAATGAATACCCACAACATAGGTTTATATGGAGAAATAAGGAAAACTATCCTTCAATTACAACAGTGCAGACCCAGATCAGACTGCTCCTTCAGGAGCAGTCTGATCAGGGTCTGCACTGTTTGCCATTCCGTTTGCAACTTTTTGACATATTGCTGGATGGTGAAACAAATTTGTTAAATTTTAGGAGAATTACAGTAAGTCCTGAAAGTGTCTAAGTTTTATTAGGATGTTTACAGTACTTGTCATAAGCGGGTCAATACAATACTTACTACAAGTGGCACTTGTAACAGAGAGGACAATTCTTCAAGATCATGCACAGCTGTTTTTGGATGCACCTGAAATAAGACATACATGTATTTATATTAGTACCACAGTACCAACATTGTTTACTTAACCCTTGACCTACTGCATCTGAATGCAACAGTGTAGACACAGATCAGATGGCTTTTGAAGAAGCCATCTGATCTGTATCTACGTTGTTTGATATTCAGCTTATGTTTTTGTAGGAATAAATACCATAAAGTACAGCCGAACTTCAATGGCTCGAACACCTTTGGGACCTCGAAAATCTGTTCGAGACAGGGGTAGTTTGAGCCACTGATGGTTACTGTCAGGAGGCATAACGTGATACTTTTAGACATCTTTTCGATATTCTATAATGAAAACATATGCTGTGTGTACTCATTAGAATCGCCTCATTGAGGTGATTCTAATGAGTACACACAGCATACATTTGCAAGATAAAAGACTAAAATCTCCTTAATTATCCCACACTATTTCTTATGTAGAGGATTTCGCTAGGGGCTCAAGAATGGGTTCAACACATCCATGGTAAACGAGCCATCGGTGTTCGAGCTATCGAAGTTCCACTGTAATGTGATTGGCTGAAGGTCAGGAATGGGTTTTGCAAAATTAATATTCAGCAGGACAAGAGTTAAGGGGAATGGATACACAAGACATATGTTCTGCTAGATTTTGCAAGGGAGACAATTCTGGTTGCTTTTGTTCAAACTGATTCTCTAAATGAATAAGGCTTTAGAGAAAAGAATTTGCTCTTTATGAGTTAACTCTTTCCTCAAGCACCAGACTTTGTAAATGCTGTCCACTTCTCATAGATAGTGCATGAAAGGTTACACTTGCTCAAGGCCCAGAAAGGACCCATGCAAATGCATGCCATGTTGGCCAAAATGTAAAATACAAGCTATGAACTATAGATATAGCTCTGACACATACAATCTGAAAGTAGTCAGGTTACTGAACTTGGACAAGATGTTATGCCCAAATTTCACAGTTTTATAAAGGTCCAGTGGAAAGTGAAATGGTAACAAGTGCCATCTATTCACATTATTCAGAAATGTTTTTCCATCAAAAATACAAAATTTGCTTTATATTAAACAGTTTTAAATACAAAATATAGTAGTCACTGATAAGATTGACTAGGCGGAGCTATTCAGCTATTGTCAATATATGTAAATTCACTGAGAGTGCCTTTCCCATGCTTTCTTCAAGCGGACCAAATGGCCATATTTGTCACAGCTTTGTTTGTGTTACAGTTAAATTCACAAAATCGGGTGTCTGGGTTTACCTTTTTGTTAATAGAACATTCCAATGGCAGGGGCAAAAGATAGCTCCACCTAGTCAATCTTATCTGTGACTACTATACTTGTGTTAGAGATGGACTGATTCCAAAAAATCTATAGATTGTTTCCCCTAAAGAATTATAGGAGGGTGTTGCACCCTGCTGCCCATTTGGTCCACCCTGCTGCTCTTCTGACCCACCCTGCTGTACTTTCATTCTTAAAATCTGCTAAATCAACACACTGTATATAAATGAAGACTTCTGATCATCATAATAGGCCGTAGTTTTCGTTTATACATTGGTTATTCAGGATGTTAAGCCTTTACTTAGCCACTCTTGAAAACAAGATGCTAACAAAATGCCGTCTTCAATGCTAAAAATTTCTTTTTTCTGAACCAGCAACCTGCCCTTTTCCAATGCTGGGAAAGCACAAATATTATATAGAAACAAGAGCACCGCATGCGGATGCCAACGCTCGGCTGCAGTTTCGAAAAAGAGGCATAACTGTGCCAAAAATATTTTGAGGGTTACCTCACCTATTGGTACGAGTTCCCCTTTTCATAATGAACAACTAATCTGAGTTTCAAGTAAATATGTTCAGTAATGACAGAGATATTACAAAATGTCCAAGTTTTTTGCACGACGACGACGACGCCAGAGCTGTGACAATACCTCGTAGATTTCTTCTAAAACAGCCTAGCTAAAAATGACCATAAAAAGTTTGCCTGGATTCAGACAAAATGCTAAGGACATGTCTAGATGGCCATATAAACTGGACACCATGAAATTAAAATCAGCTGTCCACTAGTATCAAATGGCTGAATTCAACATTTCCATCTGTGGAGCTGAACACAATACAGTCTCAAACACTTCTGGGGCCATGAAATTTGTTTGAGACAGGGGCTGTTAGAGAGTCACTGAGGGTAAATCATAGTGTCAAGTCAGGAGACATAATAGGAATAACTTTTCTATTTTCTTTAAATAAAGGTATCCTGTGTGTACTCATTAGAATCAACTCGTCGAGGTGATTCTAATGAGAATACACAACATACATTTGAAAGATAAACAAAACTAAGAAAATTCCCCCTAAACTATTCCAAATAAACACCACAACCTTATTACAACACTGTTCGTTATAACAGTTTTGGATATAACATTCAAAATTGTTCCCCAAAAATGTATAGATTATATAGAAAAATGGTCATTTTTCTATATAATCAATTCATTTTGGTTTGGATATAACATGGTTGTTCAGCTAACACGGTTTCTGCTCTGGACTCCAACAACAATGAGGTTGTGTTGTATTATTATCTGAAATTATGAGATCTTTTCCTAGGGACTCAAGAAAAAATTCAAAATGGCTGTGGTTACTGGTAAGCAAACCATCGGTATACGAACCACGGAAGTTTCACCATTTTTGTTGAATGACCCGCCCACACAATGATTTTTTCTGAATTTGTGAATGTTAAATTTGACAAGATTGATCCTGCACACATGGATTACCTTACACAACTTTTATTCTTTCCCTGTCAGAATTTGTTTCCAAAAAGCTGTGTTAACATTCTTGGGTTTCTGCTTCAAGCTTTTACCAGAATCAGCTTCATAAATCTGGGTATTAGTACTAGTAGGTATCATTTTCCTGTCCTTTCTTTTGCTCTGACAGTTTAAAGAACAAAGACAAAAATGTATGTTGTGGGTATTTGCTAAATACCTATCAATGTCATGGTGATTTTAACAACTATCCACACCCTACACCTTATATTTTCAAGAAAATGCACTTGTAAAGTGAAATACTTTTTAAGATGAGTGGATAGAGCTGACATATTTTCAGCCATTTTCTGTATGATACACAAAATATTTGACTTCCTGTTTGCATCCCTGTAAACTGAAAGCTCTGAAACAGAATGTTGCCGACCCCTGCAGGTGTCGAACCCATGTCCTCCTGATCACCAGTCAGGCACGCATCCGAGTGAGCTACCGAGGCCGGAAAAAGAGGACTCTATTCAAACAGAAAAGAATTTGCTACACAGGAGCAAATTCTTTCCCAGCAGAGTAGACCTCTACAGTCAAGGTATACAACAAGAATTCCTCCAAAGGCTATGTCGCGCCTTGACAAATGGACTCTTACATTAGGGTGACAGTTAGGGTGGTCGCATATGTTGACGGCTTAACAAACGAACGGACAGATGGAAAACAGGGGCCAGTTGTTCAAAACTAACGACGTCGTTAGTTAACGTATCGTTAAAACTTTGATCATTAAATATGGCAAATATGCTGAAATTTTTGCTGAAAAAATGTGAGCAGCTTTTGCTGACGCAAAAGCTGCTCACATTTTTCCAGCAAAAATACCAAAATTTACGATATTGTACTTGCTAGAAGAGTTAACAATATGACCACTAACGAGCTCGTTAAGCTAACGATGCTTTGAACAACTGGCCCCTGGACTCCTATATCATGCCATGCTTAAAGCAGGCGCAACAAAAAATACTTCATCAGAGTTACCTCCCTTGTAGGTACAATCTTATCTTATATTCACAGCAGAGATATATATATACAGTTGAACTTCAATGGCTCGAACACCTTTGGGACCACAAAAATCTGTTCGAGACAGGGGTAGTTCGAGCCACTGAGGGAGACTGCCAGGAAGCATGACGGGGTTAATTTTGTGACATCTTTTGGGTGTTCTATAATAAAATGCATGGTGTGTGTACTCATTAGAATCGCCTCATCGAGGCGATTCTAATTAGTACACACAGCATTCATTTGCAAGTTAAAATTCGAAAATCTCCTTAATTATCCCACACTACTTCTTATGTAGTAGAATTCTCTGGGGACTCAAGAACGAGTTCGACTCAGCCATGGTAAACGAACCATCGATGTGCGAGCCATCGAAGTTCTACTGTATACTTACTAATCCACCCTGGTTGGTGATGGCACAGTAGCTACCTACTAACACATTTTCTGCAAGGGTGTGTCGGAAGACTTCTACCTTCATAGTGTCTGCTAATAATTCTTCTGTTTCCTGAAAACAAAGGAGACCTTACCGTAATGACCTTAAGTATTGGGATAAATAGGCCTAAGCAACCAGCGCAGACCAAAGGAGCAGTCTGATCAGGGTCTACACTGTTTGCCATTCCATCAGAACTGTTTGGACTCCATGCTGAATCATGCAGAAGTTCAGGATAAATCCGTATTGCAACTGGCAGTATAAGTTTTAAAGCCAAAGGTCTTGATTCCTAACATCAATATTTGCAAGCTGACAAGTAAGGCTTCTGGTTTGGAACTGCACTTTTCCCCAATTGTACCTGTTTCATATCTGATAATTTTTTTAACTATATGACGGAAATTTGCCATTTAGATGAGGTCACATGAGGGAGACTCCAAAAGTTTGGCATAGTTTGGGCAAAAATTAGAGTGAACATCCCAAAAACACGCCTATATAATTTTGACCCCCTCGAACCCCACTTTTGTATAGTAAAACTGGGGTTTGCAGGGTACCTTATTTTTCTTATTTCTGCTCTAAAATATAGATTGTGGGTACTCGTTAGAACCGCCTCGATGAGGCGGTTCTAACGAGTACCAACAATCTGTATTTTGAGCTGAAATAAGAAAAATATCGTAATTTTTCATCTTAAAATCTTCATTTTTTTGGCCATAAAGGTGGCAATGTATTTGTACAGGCGTGTTTTCCTAATGAAAAGAGGGATTCTCCCTGATGAGGGAGGTATCACCTGTATGCTGTTCTTGAGTTTCCTGCATAAAATGGGTTATGTTGAAATTCTAAATTCCGATGGGTCAACACAAACAGAGCTTTGATCTCCAGTTGCAGTGCTTATAATGAGGCTCTGTTATAAAACGGACAAAACTTAAAAATCTTACCTTATCAAGATCTGGGTGTACAAGAGCTACATAATCATTGCTAGCTATTACATTTCCAAGGGCAGATAACCTCTCCTCCACTCTCTGAACTTTCACACTGTCTGGCAGTGAGTTTCTGATGTGTTGTAATTCTTGATCAGTTGTGCCGCTTGGAACCAGAAGACCATGTTTGTTGCCTGTAATGGATAAAATTTTCTTGCACACCAGATCATGAAATCCTGGACTTAACCCTAGGATAGAAATTCTTATCCTACCCAGGTTATCCTACCCAGGGATAGGATGTGAATCAAGAATTTTTACGGGCTTGATGTGCAATGCTGAATAGGACTTCACATACACCCTGGTTAAGTTTGATATCACAGCACATACAGTTACATCAAAAACGCTGCATTATTTTCATCAAAATATGGCGGTTGTCAACAACTAAAGTGATTGCATTATAAAAAACAAATTCCAACCTCAAAAATGAAAGGCTTGCAAGAAAAAAATCTTATATGGGTCTGAGGGTTAGACAGAAAATTAGACAGAAAATTCTGTCTCTTGGTGCAGTGTCCTGCATCACTCGGCAAGCCTTGTGATGCCTGATAGTTATCCTTGGGATGGATTTTTCTATATACCCCTCACTCACATATAAGATTCTTATATTCTCACCTATCATTCAACAAGAAGCCGAAGAGAACAGGGCAAACAGCCAATAAGGGCAGTTTACTTTTTGTTTATTATGACATGCATATCAGTGTTCTAAATAAATTAAAGATGGAAAATGTATGGTTGTGAGTCTAAGCAGAAATAAAGTGTGGACATCATATGTCAGTAACATCATTCAGTCTGGTGCTTTTTATTTTTGTAGACTACAATAAGGCTGCTGTGCAGTGCAATGAAACGGTTAACTTTGGCACAAAACGGAAACAAGAACACCACAGGTGGGACAATATATGCCCATTACCTGTATTTGACACCAAATACAGTAAAACCTGTCATAGTGGCCAGTTCTATTAAGCAAGCAATCTGTCTTAAGCAATCATTCATTTTGCTCCTGAAAAAGGGAAAAGCTTTAAAATTCATGTATATTAAGCAAGTACCTGTCTTATGCAAGCACATTTTGGCTATCCTTCAGGTGCTTGTTTAATACAGGTTGGACAATATGGCTATAGACGGATCCAATGTTTGGATTTTGTTTACATTTCATTGTGCATGTGCAAATTGCTTCCCCTGTGAAATCTGACATGGATTACTGCTCTTAGTGGTTGGTAAAAAGTGCCTGGCTCCATATAAATACATTGCAAATAGGGTTCCAACACATGCTTAATTTACTTGTTAACATAGAAAATCTATCTAGTTACACTTTAATTGGTTAGATGAATATATCTTAGTGTGTAGTCATGCATTTTCTGCTTTTGGTCTCAGTTTTGCACATTTTTACTATCAAACTATCAAGCCTGTCTGGCCCTGTTACCAGTATAGTATGAAAGGTAAATATCACCAAAATATCCTCAAATTTTCTAGAAAGTTTTCAGTACAAACTGATGCTCTGTCTCTGGTCGGGCTCATCGGAGTCTAACTGTTGGTTTTCTTTTGCTCCAGCATTTCTGTGGTTTCTTGCTGTCGAGTCCTCACCGTTGTCTCACCTCTGTGGTTCTTTGATTTTTGTGTTCACGGAGATGTTGCACTGATGAGTTAGGAGGCCTTCATGTGGACTGAACAAATTATTTGTCTAAATCGCAACGGTAGTAAGGGCGAGGATTGTGGCCACGTAAAATCGATTTAAGCCCCCCAGTGGAAATCTTCCACTGACTGTTCCAAGGCGGCTCTTCTGTGGCGATTTATTTATGTTGTTGTTTGTTACTTGCTGTGTGTATCACTTGTGTCTTTTGGTTTTGGATGGCCATATGTCCATTTTGTGGGATAACCGTCCTTATGGCCTTCCTTTGTTTAGGTTTCCATTATGGTCTGGTCGCTTAATGTTTGTATTTCTTTCCCTTTGGTGTCTTTTATGGGTGGAGTAAGTTAATTGTATCAATTCCTGATCTTTGTTTTACTTCTACTTTAGATACACAATGTACAGATGTATGTCTATTCTAATTGAAAGTAATAGTTTAAAGGTCACTTTTGCTGTTTCATATCCAAATGATTTGTTTTGTTTGTTTGATTTTAGGTTTAACGTCCCTGTCAACACTGTATTGGTCATTTTGGAGATGTTGCTTCCAATTTAATGGGACTTTTACCCGACAATGAGCTGAAATGACCTCTCAAGCCCTGTCCCCCATGAAACCAATAGGGTTGATAAGTATGGACGGTCCAACTCGAACCGCATTGCCTGGATCCTTAGATCCTCTAAGCGGTTTACCAGCTTGAGTGCGATCGATTTCAGCTCTACATTGAAGCATCATGCAGCCCATCTATTTCTTCAAGCCCTGATATCCAAATGAATGACAGAATTATTGAAAATATTGTCGCATTTACAATAGTGATAAATGATGACAGATGTCTTTTTCCCACCACTAATATGTTCCTGCAAATCGAACAACCTAGTGATGACGCAATCTCGTTATAGCATGATTCGTTTTAACATGGTTTCAGGATGGATCCCAAAAATGTATAGATTTTATAGAAAAATGATCATAAATGGTCATTTTTCTATATAATCTATACATTTTTATTTGGATATAACATGGTTGTATAACTAACACAGTTTCTGCTTTGGACCCCATTAATAGTTTAATAAAGACATTGTGGTGTACTGGTACTAAATACGTGTATGTATGTTAGGAGGTGGGGGCGCAGAGGTTGGCGGGATGAGGACACACTAATGAAGGAATAGTCTAGTAATGTTACAGACTGCTGCAGATCTAATCAAGGCCCTTGGTATGATATCTGTAAGCTTGATGCAGAACCATTTTAACTGTTCTCAAATGTGGTTAGTTTGCTTGTGTTGAGGTTTAACATCCCCATCAACATTATTTACATGTAGGTCATTTTGGAGATGTCGCTTCCAATTTTGTGGGACTTTTACCCCGAGATGAGATGAAATGGCATATCAAGTCCAGTACCGCATAAATAAACCACTTGGGTTATGCAGGGACAATCTGACTCACATCACTTTGCCTAGGCTGACTAAGACCTTCTATGCGGTTTACAAGTTTGGTCGGTTGCAGTAATCTATTTCTTCAAGCCCAATGGGTAGGGGAAATTATCAATTGTGGTTATTTTATTTTCATGCAAATGCGACAATAAATACACAAAATCCCAGTGATTACACATTTTACAACCTCAACTCTATTGAGCATGAGGAAAACCTATCGCTATAAATAAAATTTTTTATGTTTTACCCTTAACCCTTTTTGTACCAAATGGAATCTTCCTCCTTATATATAGCAGGAGTCCATTTCAAAATTTAGGGGTGTCAGGTAGTGTTTTATTCAAAATTTATTAGGAAAATCACTGAACTTTTAGCAAACAGTGGAGACCCTGATCAGACGCCGCGTTCTGCGGCGTCTGATCTGGGCCTGCACTGTTTGCCAGGGTACCTGTTTTGGGGTTTCTGGTACTAAATGGGTCAACCTGCCAATCACAACAAAATTTGTCCACTGCATCATCTGCCAACATAGTTTTAAAGTGGTTACTACAAACTGTGTTGACCCAGAACAGACTGCTAGCAGTCAGAACGGGGTATACACTGTTTGCCTGTATGCAATAATATGTTTGAAAAGTTTGATAAGTGATACCGCTAACAACGTAAGCAAACAATATTTTCATTGGGCAGTTTTTCTTGACCTCTTCAGCGTTAGGTCAAGAATGGTATTTGACCAGCCCATAAATTTTATAATGCCAATAACAATTTCAATGTCAAGTGAGTTGAACAAGCAAAATGGTTTATTACCCGTGGACCAGGGAAATATAGGAAACTAAATTACCTACCAACACACATCCTGCCAATAATTCTACATCCTGCCAGCGAGCAGTGAACAACTGGAATTGCCTCACCCAATTCCCCTTCAAAAACACTGAAATTAAAAAATACATATATCTGTAAAAACAGATAACTGTTACAGATTAAATAAAACGGTTTTCAGACCTGCATCTATAAAGCCAAAAGGCTTAAATTCAGAGGCAATCATGGCTTAATTTAACCCTTATATTGCTGAATATTCTTTTAAACCACACCCATTTCTGTCTATCAACCAATCAAATTACTTGATGTAATTTATTGCTACAAATTCATAAACTGAATGCCAAACAGTGTAGATCCTGATCAGATGGCTTCTTCAAAAGCCATCTGATCTGGATCTACAATGTTTTCAAAGATAGGGGTTGTCGTGAACAGCAAGATAAGGGTTAAAACTATTATTCAATTCCATGTTATCTGTTTGTTTTAATTGAGGTTTTACATCCCCGAAAACACTATTTAGATCATTTTGGAGAAGTTGCTTTCAACTTTGTGGGACTTTTACCCATATTGTGATGAAATGACAACTCAGGCCATACCATCCAAACAAACAAATAGGGTTATATGCAGGGACGGTCCAACTCACGCCACTTTGCCTGGTCAGGCTTACACTTTGTAATATCCATCATCAGATAATGTAATATTTGTCTCTTTATGATATATACACATCTACATGATTCTTTTTAACTGTTGCTTGGTAGTATACATGTACATGTAAAAGAGGAAAAAAAAAATGTATATTTATGAACTTGGAAATAATGGTTCTGGGGCCATTGCTTATTTGTTTATGTTGTTGGCACATGTCGGTATGCAAAAATGATTACATCACTTTAGGTTGTTGCCTTTATCGACAAGTGCCTTAAAGCAACAAACAGAACGATTATCAGTTTACTCAAACCTCAGTCATTATTGGGGCACGCGCCAATCATCCATAAGTCTATGTCTCCTAATGCGTGTCTTTAATTCTCTCTTTGTTTCTTGCTTTCGGTTTCGTTTTATGTATGCTATTTGACAGTAGTGCATCGACATCTATATGTGGGCACAGCGCCGGGCCTAACGAAAACTAACATCAGCCTGTGCATCTGTACAGTCTGATTTGTGTGTAACTATGAATCATAAAGTAGCCAAAGCTACATGTACCTCATGCCTCCAGCGACCATGACCGTTCTGTGCGACTGAGCAAGTCGAGCTGTGTATGCTGGGCTCGTGAAGTAGCCAAAGCTTTCTCACGCCTCCAGCGATCATGACCATACTGTGCCACTGAGCAAGCTGGTCTGTCTATGCCGGGGGAATTGGAGAAATTGCTGGGCCCTTGCTTACTCGTTTACGTTGTGTTTCAATAGGCCTTATCTTCAAACTGCTTCCTTGTGACCCAGCAAATGTAAATGCACGAAAACCTATTGCGTGATTCCTGTAATAAAACTGAAGACTTTCTGCTTAAAACTAATCATTGCGCCTTTTATTCATAGCGTATTCCATTATGTAAATGGAAGCGTTGAAAAACAGAAATAAGAAATACAATGTATAACGAAACCCTTAACAATTTCATAAGCCCAATGTGACTGTGAACAACGCTTGATGTCAGTTTTATAACCATTGCCTGCAGTGAAAACAATCATATATCATATACCCTTAAGCATTTTCAGAAAACTCTTAAGAGTGCATATTCTATCTATTTATCTACCGTATATGCCGATACTTCTTAAACTCGGAGGAGGACTTTCAGAAGGGGTGTCAGTATACCAAGTACTGAAGAGGGGTGGTTGAAATAAAAGGTAAGCATAGCAGATGAAATGAGTTTGTACAGTGACAGTGCTAGGCGAGTGTTAGTATAGTTAAAAGTAAAAAAAAACAAAAAAAAAAAACAAGATGGGTTTGTGAAACAATGATGCCCCCAGACAGCGCATGTTAAATATGAAAGCAGTATCACTAAGCAATCAAAAGGTATGGCCAAGAAATGTTTTTCTAAAACTAGCCACAGTGACCTTGACCTTGAGGTCATGACCTTGAAAGTCGAACTCACACAAGATATTGTCATAAGGAACATTTGTGTGAAGTTATACTGAAATCAGTAAAGAAATGTTGGCGCTAGAGCGATAACAAAGTTTTTCTAAAAATAGCCACAGTGACCTTGACCTTGAGGGGGGGGGGGGGGTTGTCTGGATGGCCAAAAATTATGGTACCACTAGAAAAGTCTTGTGACAAGGAGTGCACGTGTGAAATATGAAAGCCCTACTACTTACCAATCGAAAGTTATGGCCAATGTTAAAGTTTATAAAAGTAGGTCAAATGTGGATTGTCAAGGTCAAGGTCACAAGTCAAAAATTATGGTACCACTAGAAAGGTCTTGTGACAAGGAGTGCACATGTAAAATATGAAAGCCCTACCAGTTACCAATCGAAAGTTATGGCCAATGTTAAAGTTTTTAAAAAGTAGGTCAAACATCACGGTCAAGGTCACAAGGTCAAATATTATGGTACCACTAGAAAGGTCTTGTGACAATGAATGAACATATGAAATATGAAAGCCCTATCACTTACCAACCGAAAGTTATGGCCAATGTTAATGTTTTTAAAAATTTTGAAAAAAAAAATAGGTCAAAGGTCAAGTTCAAGGTCATGAGATCAAAAATTATGGTACCACTGGAAAGGTCTTGTGATAAGGTATACACATGTGAAATATGAAAGCTCCATCTATTACCATTCAAAAGTTATGGCCAATGTTAAGGTTTTTGTAGACAGACAAACAGACAAATGGATAAATTTTGAAAAAAATAGGTCAAAGGACAAGTTCAAGGTCACGAGATCAAAAATTATGGTAACACTGGAAAGGTCTTGTGATAAGGTATACACATGTGAAATATGAAAGCTCTATCTATTACCATTCAAAAGTTATGGCCAATGTTAAGGTTTTTGTAGACAGACAAACAGACAGACAGACCAAAAACTATATGCCCCCGAATCTCTAAGATTCCGGGGGCATAAAAAACAGAGTGCCTCGGAAAGTAATCTGGTGGGCACTAAGAAAACTTGGAGTGGACGAGTGGATTGTGCAACTGGTCCAAGGGATGTATGCTAATGCTCGGAGCCGTGTCCGCGTTGGTGATGGTTACAGTGAAGAATTCGAGGTGAAGGTGGGTGTTCATCAAGGCTCTGTTCTCAGCCCACTGCTTTTCATCATTGTGCTTGAAGCCTTGTTGCGCGAGTTCCGCTCTGGAGTCCCCTGGGAGGACCTGTATGCTGATGACTTTGTCAGCATAGCTGAATCCCTTGAGGAATGTGTCAGGAGGCTCTTAACTTGGAAAGACGCAATGGAGGCGAAAGGGCCGAGAGTGAATGCAGGAAAGACAAAGATCATGATCTGTGGTACAAGGCTGGACCTCTTGCAGAGTATAGGCCAGTTCCCATGCACTGGAGTGAGCAGCAACAGTATCTTTTGTAATGGCTGCAAGTTCTGGGTGCACAAGAAATGCAGTGGGCTCAAACGCCTGATAGAGGACCCTGATTACAGGTGTACACGGTGCCAAGGAACTGCACACCCCTAAGATTGCAGACCACAGAGGGAAGTCCAAGTCGGATCCGATAAGCTGGAGGTTGTAGCTTCCTTTTGCTACATGTACCTAGGTGATATGCTGTATGCAGCAGGTGGTTGCGACCTTTCAACTACATCACGTGTGAAAACAACCTGGAAGAAATTCAAGGAGTTGCTACCAGTTCCCTCTTCCCGCCACCTCTCGTTCAAAACACTTGGCCATGTGTATAGCTCTTGTTTGCGGAGTGCAATACTCCATGCCAGTGAGACATGGCCATTGACAAAGCCAAACCTCCAACGTCTACAGCGGAATGACAGGGCAATGATCCGACAGATGTGCAATGTCAAGCCACAGGACAATGTCACCATCAGGTCCAGTGAGTTACTAGAGCGTCTTGGCATTGAGGACCTGGACCTCATCCGTCAACAGAGAGAAGGCTTCGCTGGTATGGACATGTGGAATGCTCCAACGGTGCAGTCAAGACTGCCTGTGACACACAGGTAGGTGGAAAGCGGGGGTCTGGAAGGCCCAAGATGTCCTGGAAGCAACTAACAGAAAGAGATTGCAGAGAATGGAAGCTCTCTGCTATCGATCCTCATGATAGACAAACCTAAAGATCTGGTGTAAGATCTGCCATGCGTGCAGCAAGCCAGCTACCTGGAAAGGGGCCCACTTATGTGGACACTGCCCCTGTACCTGCACGTTAATCAAAAATCTGTTGATGATGATGATGAGAGGCCCGTGACAAGGGGGAATCATGCCACACCCGGCACACAGCAGCACTAAACTGTGCCAGGGTGGGGAGCGAGACTATAGAGCATTCCAACTCGCACCCATCAATAGGTCCAAGATTCCAATGAAAAATGGTTTTGGGAAAGAATGAAAATTTGTAGTAGTTTGTAGGGCTCGTGGTGAGTCTGTATGCCAAAGGGTGGTTTTGACTAGAGTACCTCCTAATATGTGGATATGTGCATTTTTATACCCGCTTTTTCGAAGAAAAATCAGGTATATTGTTTTCATACCACACTTGAGTCTGGCATCAGTCCGTCTGTCTGTCAGTCACGTTTCTTGTAAAAAGATCTCCTCTGCAACCACTGAAGTTACACTTTTGAAACTTTGCATGTGGATAGTACATGGAATGTTGATGGCAGTGGGCAACTTTTTGGTGACCTTGACCTCAACATGACCCCAAGGTCAAATGTCAAAAATTATGATTTGCCATATCTCCTTAACTATTGGAGACACACTTCTGAAACTTTGCTTATTGGATGGTCTTTGGAATATAGAATATGTCGGGCTACTTTTGGTGTGACCTTGACCCCAAGGTCAAAGGTCAAAATGTATGATTTTGCCATATCTTCTAAACTATTAGAGTTACACTTCTGAAACTTTGGTTATTGGATGGCCCTTGGAATATAGAATAAATCTGGATACTTTTGGTGTGACCTTGACCTCAACATGACCCCAAGGTCAAAGGTCAACTAGAAATGTGTCCAGACGACACAGATGCCCCCGCCAAGGGCCCCGCCTCACCCCGAAAATCCATGTTGCAACAAAATTTTCTAAGTGTGTGACCTTGTCATCAGGAACAATTATGAGAAGTTATATTGAAATTGGTGAAAAAATGTAAGCGCTAGAGTAATGACAAAGTTTTTCTACAAATAGCCACAGTGACCTTGACCTTGAAAGTCAAACTCGCTCGAGGTATTGTCATAAGGAACATTTGTGTGAAGTTATATTGATATCAGTGAAGAAATGTAGTCGCTAGAGCGATGACAAAGTTTTTGTAAAAATAGCCACAGTGACCTTGACCTTGAAAGTGGAACTTGGTAGAGATATTGTCATAAGGAACATTTGTGTGAAGTAATATTGAAATTGGTGAAAAAATGTAAGCGCTAGAGCAATGACAAAGTTTTTCTAAAAATAGCCAGTGACCTTGACCTTGAAAGTCAAACTCGTTCGAGGAATTGTCATAAGGAACATTTGTGTGAAGTTATTTTGAAACCAGTGAAGAAATGCAGGCGCTAGAGCGATGACAAAGTTTTTCTAAAAATAGCCACAGTGACCTTGACCTTGAAAGTGGAACTGGGTAGAGATATTGTCATAAGGAACATTTGTGTGAAGTTATTTTGAAACCAGTGAAGAAATGCAGGCGCTAGAGCGATGACAAAGTTTTTCTAAAAATAGCCACAGTGACCTTGACCTTGAAAGTCAAACTCGTTTGAGGTATTGTCATAAGGAACATTTGTGTGAAGTTATATTGAAATCAGTGAAGAAATATAGACGCTAGAGCTATGTTGTGCGCGGGGATAATTAAAAAATTTTAAGTCTGTGACCTTGACCTTGAGCTCATGGGCATGGGTGGGGGTATTGCTGAATAAAATGGACAGGTATCTAACATCATATCAAATATCAACTCAATCCATCGCATGATTTGGAAAATATCAACTCTTAAAATATCTAATTAAAAATTTCTAAGTCTGTGACCTTGACCTTGAAGCCATAGGCATGAGTGGGGGTATTGCCAAATAAACATTTGGACCTGTATCTATCATCATAGCATACATAAGCCAAATCCATAATATAGTTTGGAAAATGTGAGATATTTAAAATCTTTCACATTAAAATTGTCTAAGTCTGTGACCTTGACCTTGAGGTTATAGGCATGGGTGGGGGTATTGCTGAATAAAACATTGTACCTATATCTATCATCATATGAACCAAAGCCATCATAAAAGTTCAGGTTCTACCAGGTACAAATACCTTAACTGGAGTCTTTAACATGGGAAATTTTTAAGTCCATGACCTTGACCTTGACGCCATGGGCATGGGTGGGGGTATCGCTGAATAAAACTTTGGTCCTATATCTATAATCATACCAAATATGAACCAATTGCATCAAATGGTTTGGAAAATATGAGTTCTAAAATATTCAAGTCTACCTGTTACAAAAACCTTAACCTGAGTCTTTAACATTGAAAATTTCTAAGTCTGTGACCTTGACCTTGAGGTCACAGGCATGGGTGGGGGTATTGCTTAATAAAACTTTGGACTTTTATCTATCATCATACCAAAGATGAACCAGTTCCATCAAATGGTTAGGAAAATATGAGTTCTAAAAGTTCAGGCTCTACCTCTTACAAAAACTTTAACCTGAGGTTACAGGATCACGTACGTACGTACGTACGTACGTACGTAGACACACACGTACAGACGGACGTACACATGTACGCACGTACGGAAAACCCAAAAACTATATGCCCCCGGCATCATATGATGCGGGGGCATAAAAATTATGATTTGCCACATCTCCTAAGCAATTGGAATTACACTTCTGAAACTTTGCTTATTGGAGGATCCTTGGAATATAGAATATGTTCGGCTACTTTTGGTGTGACCTCGACCCAAGGTCAAAGGTCAAAAAGTATGACTTTGCCATATCTTCTAAACTATTAGAGTTACACTTCTGAAACTTGGTTATTTGATGGCTGTTGGAATATAGAATAAATTGGGATACTTTTGGTGGACCTCAACATAACCCCAAGGTTAAAGGTCAAAAAGTATGACTTGGCCATATCTTCTAATCTATAAGAGTTAAACTTCTGAAACTTTGCTTATCAGTTAGAATGTTCTTTACAACTTTTTTTAACTTACATGTTAGTAAGTAAGTAACGACTTTGTTTTAAGAGGGTAACTCAATTGGCGAACCAATTTTCATTGAGGCCCTCTAACAAATAACTACTACGTAAGATACATCATAAACAACAATATAAAGTGCATTATGTCATTCACGCATCCACACCATACCTGCCAACTTTGAAAAAATCCAATGAGTGAGACTGCGTGCGATGAACCATTTTTCGCCTTCTTTTTTAGTATTTGGCTCCCGGGGAATTTTCAGGAAACATTTGAAAGAGTGAGATTTTGTTTTCTTCCTAAAAATGCTAAGGGCTTTTCCAGAATTAACCGTATGGGGTGGGATATGGGTGCCATCTTTTTCAAAGACCCACCACCCATAAAAAAAATAAATTGAACCCCATCACCAACAAATTTCAATTTTTAACCAGACCAAGCACCCATTAAAAAAGAAAGTGCTAGCTTACCCACCTAGATTTTTAGCAGGGGTGAAATGTATGAAACTGTGTACTTTCCGAATATATGTTACTTAGTTTTAATGGTCGCTTTATACTATGATTCATTTTACCACAGAACTTCATCAAATCTTATTAAAAACTGAGCATATTTATGCTAAAATGGATAATTGATCAATACTTTGAGTGATTTTGCTAATGTTTTATGTTTTCATAGATCCATAAACAAAATAACCATTTTATTTGCAAGATGGGACATCGGGTTGCCACACAACATTTTGGGTGCCTTATAAAATGTCCAAAAAATGAAAAAGATCGTTATTATGGAAGATTATTAGTATGTAATGAAGAAATTAAATGGCTAAATAAGATTTCTGTAACATTTTTGTAATGCAGGGATGCCTTGATATCTGATTATTCTGAGGACCAAACTTAGAAATTTACGGTTGGTTGGTTGGTTACCGATAGATAGATTAAAGACAAGATGGATAGTTTTGTTTATTTACCTGCCCAATAATAGCTTTGCTAATGATAGACCAAATATACCTGTGGCCTGGAGGTGATATTCCAACAGTTCTGTATCCCGGCTCTAATTTTATACAATAGCGATCCAGAAAAGCCGATAATAACCAGTTCGCAGTGGTTGGCGAATTTATTTATAGCCGGCTGTTGATCAAGGCGTGAGATGCATTTAAATTCGTGAGAATTGGGCCATTTTCAAAAAAAACGATCGTGGGGGAGTGAGACACACAATAAATCGTGAGTTCACGCCCAAATCGGGAGTGTTGGCAGGTATGATCCACACATACATACATATTCATACACACTCTTAAAGATGCATTTTCAAGAGATAAAATTCAGCTAATGGCGGTGGTGGTCCAAATGTGAAAAGACCTTAATGTTTCAACCAAACAGTACATTTATTTACAAAAGAACTCAAGGTAGTAGCATTCTTTATTTCAAGTGGGATACTGATCCAGATCAAAGCACCTGAGTAGGACATGCTGTTTTTAAACAAATCGATTTTAGGTTTGGGTATCAAAAAGTTCCTATTGCTTATGGAACGTAAATTCGATATGGTGTCATCCGTACTACATGACCTCATTTGAAACAAATCTGTCAGATATTCTGGTGCAATATTGTTAGCAACTTTATACATCACTTTGGCTTTTTGTAAAAATACACTTTCGGTAAAAGACAGGATTTTTAATCTATCTCGAGCCTCTTCAAGAGTTAGATATTCATTTCTTAATATTAACTTGCATGCCCATCTTTGAAGTTTAGTAATTTTATTGATGTTGAAACAAGTAGAATTTCCCCAGATAACAGAACTAATACATAGTCATTAGTGTTACTCATAGAAAAACCGGGTATTTGCGATGGTATACCAACAACTGCTGATCTAGTCTTTCATATATATCCATTACGAAAACACACCCATGTGACATAGTCCATTCTTTCATTTTCTTCATTTTCTCCAAAATGACTACATTTCCTACACAAAAACATGATATTTGTTTTATTTATACTCTGATCATGCGGTGGCGGTTCTATCGAATACCCACAACATATGTCTTTAATCAGAAATTAGCATAATATCATATATCCCTTAAAACCCAAATTTGCTACATAAAGTGGGGTTTATTTTCTCGGACTTGTTTATATATATATGTTAACACGATGTGATTTTTTTTATCATTGGAGGAAAGAATATTAAAATCTCAAACTGAACATATTTGTCTTTTTATCCCATTTTCGACTTACATGTTACTGATTTAATTGGCCGTGCAAGCAAATCAATTATATGCAAACATAATAATTACAACATCATTAAAATTGTGGATCGAAATTTCTACGGTCACCGGAAAGACCGAAATCACCATAGAAATCACCCTGGGTAGCTCAGAAATTACCATTGTATGATTGGATAGGGTTGGGAAAGACATAGTAGGGTAGGGTTTTGTTGGATTTGGGCAGGTTGGGTTTGGTCGGGGAATCGTCATGGAAATCACCGAAATCACCGAAGTTGGGTAGGATACGATATTAAATTGTATTAATTAATTAAGATATATATAAATTAGGAAGATAGTTATAGTTTGTTAAATTGTCTAGTTAACATTTTTTTTTTTTATTTCTTTAATCATTTAACTCTTGTTTAAACAATAATCGTCATATAATTAAGTATGCAAATCAAAGTCGCAGGAATCAGACTAAGCATTGGCAGTATGTATTATTAATCAAATCAGTATTATTATTACTGAAGAATAACTTTAGTATACTGATTTAGTATATAAATTCAGAAAAATTATACTTCAATGACTTCAGCACCCTTTGCTTCCCTCTTTAATTGCACGCCGGTGGGCCAGATCTCAGATCCTATGACGGTTGCAGTGTAAAGGCTTACTGAGAATTGAATTAGAATTAATTTTATGTAATGTTGGTTGGTGCCTGATGCTCTGTCTCTGGTCGGCTCAAAGAGTCTCTTCTTACCAGCACTCACAACCTATGTTGCACTCACAACCTACGTTTGGAGTAAAAATAAGAAAAGTGTCAATGGTTTTCACCAGAAAAGTAACCTTTTGTAGATAAGAAAGTATGCCCTATTTCACAAGATTTTTTCCAGAAAATATTCATATTTATGGTGCAAAAGTTTCATTATATTTGAATAGGGTATCCACAAAGTATATTCTGAGCAGAAAGAAGAAACCCCTTCAAATCCCACATTTTCCTGATGAACAAACTTGATGGAATTTTAAAATGCTAAAATATTTTCTAAAAAAGGGTTATCCTTTGGAAGCAAGGAATACACCACAGAACTGGAAAATATGAAGTGTACATGTTTTCTGGGCCAGACTAGCTAGTTTTGGCCAATTAGGCCTCATCCGTGACCCTCAACTAAAAACTGTCAGTGGTAAATATGGCACACTCAGTAAACATATATGGATAATCCATTATCAATAATCACATTAATTAACGATTAATACCTTAATCACTTTATCTGAGTTTGAGTTGGTTTTTAATAAATGTACAACGGACATACAATGATTGTATCCATGAGTTATGAAAGGCAGAGAGTATAATATTAATAACAATAAAAAATAACAATACCATGGTGATTTCTGACCATCCCAAGGTGACATATGCGTGAGCATGTTCCAGAGGAACTCAGTGCATTATTGGAAGAGTGGTGATTTCGGTGATTTCCATGGCGATTCCCCCTACCATACCCATCCCTACCAAAGCCAACCAGACCAAATCCATCAAAACCCTACCCTACCATGTCTTTCCCAACCCTATCCAATCATATTACATTGGTGATTACTGAGCTACCCAGGGTGATTTCTGTGATTTCCATGGCGATTCCAAACCCAACCTGACCAAATCCAACAAAACCCTACCCTACCATGTCTTTCCCAACCCTATCCAATCATAAAATGGTGATTTCTGATCTTCCCCGGGTGATTTCTGTGGTGATTTCGATGGATTTCGGTCTTTCCGGTGAATCCGGGACATTTTGCCCCAAAACCGTTTCCTCCCCTAGTCGTTTTGCCCCCAAGACATTTCCCCCTAGTCGTTTCGCCGGAATCGAGACAGTTCCCCGACACGGTTTTTGGAGACAGTTCCCCGACACATTTATCTATCTATCTATCTTCTTATACTGAGTCGGTCATATTTGGCCATTACCTCAGTTGGGTGCGTAGCTAAATTTAGAATTTAGCTGAAAAAAAAAAAGAGAAGTCACTGGATGAGTCCTTAAAACCATTTACAATCTGAATAACAGAGGTATACTAAAACGCATACCTCTGAGTCTCAATCTTACACTGTATGGGCTTTGAACTCCTCTGCAGTCTTAGCATTCACCACAGAAGAGGGAAGACTATTCCACTGGGGAATAGTCCTAGGGAAGAAGGAATTTTTCAGGGCATCACTGTAGGACTGGTACCTGTGATACTGTGAGTTGTTTACTTTTGATGCCCTTGTTCGAGTTGAAACTGTCACAGGGGTCAAGTATTTATCTTTATTAACGGCCACTGTACCTGAATGTATCTTATAGAAGAAGGTTAAAGAGGACTGCTCACGACGGGCCTCTAGGGACGGCCATTCTAGCTCGTTAAGCATGTCACCGATGCTGCTTCTATTGCGCCATCGTCGGCAGGTCCATCGAGCAGCTGTCCTCTGCACCTTCTCCACCTGCTGAATCTGAGTTTTAACATAGGGATGCCAAATGGGTGATGCATATTCTAGCTGAGGGCGAACCAATGTTTTATATGCAACATCCTTTGTCTGCCTAGGTGCAAAAGCCAAGTTTCGTCTAAGAAATCCTAAAGTCCTAGTTGCTTTTGATGTAATTTCTGAAACGTGTTGACCCCAATCAAGATCATCAGTGATGGTGATACCAAGATATTTGGCGGATTGAACCTGCTCCAAGATTTGCTGGTGTAGTTTATAGTCAAACTTAATTTGTTTGTCAGGAGGGTGTCGCGACACCCTCATTGAATGACATTTGGCCACATTGAACTTCATCTGCCAATCGGCCTCCCACTGTGCTAGTTGATTCAGGTCATCTTGTAGAATAAGACAGTCAGAAGAAGAATATATATATATTCCTATAAAGGACACAATCATCAGCAAACAAACCGACAGATGACCTGATGTTATCAGGGAGATCATTAATGAATACCAAGAAAAGGACCGGTCCAAGGACCGAACCTTGGGGGACACCAGATAAAACAGGGACTGGATCAGACGCTTGGCCATCAAGTACTTGTTGTGAGCGCCCTGAGAGCCATGAGCTAATCCACCTGTGTGTGGATCCTCTTATCCCATAGTAATCCAATTTATACAATAGCCTCCTGTGAGGTACCTTGTCAAAGGCCTTAGCGAAGTCCATGATAATCAAGTCAAATGTTTGTGGCCACGGTTTGTGGCCCCATCCAGAAGGCTCACAACGTCATGGTAAAACTGAACTAATTGAGTTTCGCAAGACCTTTGACTTCGGAAACCATGTTGACGGTCAGCAAGAATGCTCTCAAAGGCTAGGTGCTTGTTGATGTTACTAACTATTATATGCTCCAAGGGTTTTGCAACAGATGCATGTTAGCGACACTGGTCTATAATTTGCTGCATCGTATTTTTCTCCTTTTTTATAGACCGGGGTAACATTAGCTTGTCGCCAGTCATCTGGTACAGTGCCCTGGGCGAGTGATTCATTGAAGATAAAGGCCAGCACAGGTGAAATTTCAGCACCACATTCTTTAAGCACCCTGGCATTCAGGTCATCCGGCCCAGATGCCTTATGTATTTTGAGCTTACCTAACAGTTTGGCGACCCCGTTTGGGTCAACTGTTATGTCCCCCATTGAGGGGAACTGACTATTACCTTTAGTTGGTAGCTCACCATCAGTTTCACGCGTAAATGCAGATTGAAACTGTTTGTTACATATGTTGGCCTTATCGCGCGAATCTGTTTTGAGAATACCGTTATCTCTTAACGAAGCGATCCCAAAAGCTTCCTTTTTCAGGGACTTTACGAATGACCAAAACTTTTTTACTTTACCATTCTTCTGGGGACTGTCGGGATCTGTATTATCATCCTCAAAGGTGAAGATGCTGGAAACATGCTTCCAATATGCATCTCTTATTACCTTTTGCACATGTGCTCTGAACCTTTTGTAATGGCTCTTAACGTCAGGGCTACTTGACTTACGAGCACGAAAGTACATTCGATTGCGTCTTCTAATTAGATGCTTGATCGTGTTGTCGATCCAAGGCGCACTATGCTTTGTTTTGGTCATTTTTGTTGGAATAAACCTTTCCATAGCCGCAGTTAATTCGGTCTTAAAATTGACCCACATGTCGTTAACTGACATGTGCGAAAGGTCAGAGGAAAGGAACGAATCTCTAAATCGCGCCATGTGGTCTCGCAGACCATCCATATCCGCACGTTTATATAGATATATTTTACGCGGGGCTTGTCTGATTCGTTCTGCTTTTATGTCGTATTCAATAAGGACTATGTCGTGATCGGCTTTGCCGATCGGGGGCATCCCCTTAACTCGGTTAACTGGGGATGGGGAATTTGTAAATAATAGATCGAGGGTCTTTTCTTGACGGGTGGGTATATTAATTACTTGGGCTAGGCAGTGTTCTTTGATTATATCTAAAAGCTGTTGCTGTGTCTGCCTTTTAGATACCCCATGGGGCACCTGCATGTTGCTCCATTTGAAGACAGTTCCCCAACACTTTTGAAGACAGTTCCCCGACACTATTGTTCAAAGTCAAATGACCTGTGGCTGATCATGATGATTATCATAATTGATAGTTATTATGTGTTCATCAATATTTTGAAGACAATTCACCGACAGACGTTTAGAAATATTAGATTAAGGGTTCATCGACATTTTTGAAGACAGCTCCCCGACATACTTTTACATGTATAAAATAAAAGCTTATACTTGATACCATTATCAATAAGTTTAATGAATACACCTGAAATTAAGCAAACTAGCATATTCAGTTAATGAACATGCACACATTTAAACAAAACAAAAATGTCTTCTTGGAAACACAATAGTATATTTCTAATTATTATTTTTCCATATACTAAACATTTGAAAAATGAAGATGAGTTCAAAGTTTTACAATGCGATGCAAACTTGCATCAGGATAACACGCCTATATAATTTTACCCCCTTGAACCCCACTTTTAATTAATAAAAATGGGGTTTGCAGGAGTAGTCATTATTTCTATTCTAAAACATGGTTTGTGGGTCCTCATTGAGGCAGTTCGAACGTGCATCCATAATCAATGTTTTGAGTTAGAAATAAGAAAAATATCTAAAGTTTTCAATTGAAAATTTCAAGTTTTTGATGAAAAAAAAAAAAATAACAATGTATTTAAACAGGTATTTTTTTCGTTATGGTTGCTGCTGAAACTTTCAAATATATCCATTTATTAATGCATTCTATTGTTATAGGTCACATTTCCTTTTTTATGTCATATTGTAGGTTTGTGTCAAGAATTGCGACATTTAATGTGAAGAACAATGGCGTAGATCAGCACGATTCGCTGGTTTTCGTCTTACTTTTTAGACCAATAAGCTTGAATCTTGCACGGCCTTATACTGAACACTCTGAAAAAGATCTATGTGCTTAAACTGCAGTGGTGCCTTTTTATTATTTTTATAGTATCTAGGAACAGTTTTTATGTATCTATACTGTATAAATTGTTTTTGTGCTCCATTGTGTTGTATAAAATTGTTTCACTGATAACGTATCTGTCTCAATTTTTGTATGCATTTGTGCATATACTGTTATATGTGCTACTTCATTGTTGCTTCTCTAAATACATTTGATTGATAATAATGTACCGACTTCATTTTTATATCACCTTTTGCTCTCAATTGCAAGCAGCGAAGGATTAGGTGTGACTGCGCGTTAGCGCGGTCCCGCCAGAGCCTTTGCTGTTCGCACACATATACTGTAGAACTAGACATATACTGTAGAATTAGACAAAGACGCAGTCCAAGAACCAGTCCCACTCAAGGACAAAACATGCGTTGTCGGCGGAGGATCAGATGTGACTGCACGTTAGTACAGTCCCGTCTGAGCCTTCGCTGTCCGCACATGTAAATGTAGTATCAAACGCCGATAAAGGCGTCTTATTCATCTACTTTTGGTATTATAGAACTGGACAAAGAACCAGTCCCACAAAATGGCAAAACATGCGTTGTCGGCAGACTGACGGCAATACATGTTTTAGGTTTTAAAGCTGACCAAGCATTAAAGACCATCCACATTTAAATTGCAACTTGACGAATGCTGACTGACAAAGAAATTCCACATTACCTCTCCTCTGGCTTAGACTTCCAGACAGATCATCGTCAGAACAAATGTCGGCGAACTGTCTTGAAATCAACGAGGAATTGCAGCCAACTCATTAATATAGTTGCCATAGTAAGAAACGTCCAAATTATAACTAATATATCTTAAAATAATTCCCCGACACAGAAAGACACTGCCTCTCCAAATCACAGGTATACTTAATCTATTCACAATGATCACTTAGCCTTTATTATCCCCAATTATCCCTAATTGCCAATTAGGTCATTAAGACTATGAACAATAGTGCCGGGGAACTGTCTTCAAAAGTGTCTGGGAACTAATTGCCAATTATAATTATCAGTCACAGGTCATTTAACTATGAACAATAGTGTCGGGGAACTGTCTTCAAAAGTGTCGGGGAACTGTCTTCAAATGTGTCGGGGAACTGTCTCCAAAAACCGTGTCGGGGAACTGTCTTGTCGGGGAACTGTCTTGTTCCCGTTTCGCCCCCCTAGTCATTTCAGCCCCCTAGTCGTTTTGCCCACTTTTCACTCTAAGGCTAATTTTCAATGTTGAACTTTTATTAGAGGTGAGAAGAGGGAAATATTTAAGAAGCATCATCGCCCTGTCACGCCAGCCTAAGTATCTGTATCTAGTCATTAAGGGACTTCATTCGTACTTGAACAGTATGTCTCTGGAGCGTGAAAATGAGAAAGTGGGAAATATTGGAAAGAAAGAGAAATAGTGGATAGACAAAAAAGAAAAGAAAGATTCCTGCCTGCTTTTTCAAATCATCATTGGAAACCAGACCTCTCCGGCTACAGAAGCGTCGCCCAACCGGCACAGGTTCAAAAATCCCTCAGACTTTACTTACAGACCGGCCCCTACCTAGCTGTTAAACCGAGAGAGTAGACAGTCCCTGCTTGAAGGATACCAAGTCAGGGGCCTCAGAAACAGATGCTGGTAAAATGTATCAAGCTTACCGCGTTGCCTGATCAGGGTCTGCACTATTTGCTTACAGTTCAGGAATTACTGGGTCGGACGCCGCAAATCTGATCAGAGTATACACAAACTGCTGACAGAACATTGATGAAAGGAATCGACTTGATCATTGCTTCCACTTCTATTTATTACGTTGCATCGGCGTTGACGCATCGTTGCGTAGACAACATTTGCGGCAATACTCAACCATGTATTACCTAGTGGGCACACAATGTGTATGCAACGTCGTATCAATGCCGATGCAACTTATTACGTTGCATCAGCGTTGACGCGATGTTGCGTAGACGGCATTTGCGGCAATATTCAACAATGATTTACTGGCCGACTCTGTTAACGAACCAACCGACCAATTTAAAACAAAACTGGTAAAGGTGCTTAAGCGATAATTAAAGACGTTTAACTTTGCAAAGAGCGCATGTTTTCACACCTTATCATTAAGGGAATAAATTGTGTGATTAATGTGTCAAAACAATGTGATTCACGGTATTGATCAAAACAGGAAATACTCAACATACAGAGCTCTCACTAGGATTTTGAAAACAGGATTCCAGGAATCCTTCCTTGTAAAAAGTTGGATTCACAGATAAAAAGTTGGATTCGCACATAAAAAAGTTGGAGTTCTGATCTTGATCGCGTATAGAACATAGACAAAACTTCTTATTATCAGGCTACACGTCCATATGAAAAACTGTATACTTTCACTGCTCCCAAACTCCTTTTTTCTGATAAATGCATTTAATAACTTCGTTCCAAACATGTAGATTGTGGGTACTAGTTAGAAATATTTCACTTATGTGACTACGCCCACCCCCAATGCAGTTGCTCAGATTTATTCTCACACTTCTAGTCAAATAATGCCACATAAAAATAAGGTAGTATTAGGATAACAGCAGATATAATGTAAACCCAGACCAGAAAAGCAGCATTCTATTTAGCTATATTTGTGCTTTCAAATTCGGACGTATATGTACGTGACAGTAGCTCAATTAATTTTTAATTGGTGAAAACAAATACGTAGGGGAAGCATCCTAACCACGTCTGACTTCCTGTAATTGTTAAAAATGATTGTATTTTGAAGAATTACATACATTTTTGTCACCAGTAAACGTCGAAACACACTTTGACCAAGCGATAAAAAGTACGATCGTGTAGTCGCAAAAAACTATGACATTGGTAATTTGTCTATTATATCTTCTTCGCCGTAACCCTGATTTAACTAAACGTGATATTTTACCGACTCATGCTTATCCGTTGATGATATGAGATAACATAAATTAGTAAACTAATTAATTGTAATCCGTAATAACACGGGGATTAGCGCGGCGAGATTAAACAGGTACAATCATTTTTAACACGTGCCGCAAACCGACCACTTTCCAATATCGTCTCTCCCACTGACAGGTGCATAAATACCTGTCAATATAGGTCACGCCTACTGGTTTGTGGCATGTGCGCTTTCAACATAATAAACGGCGCCGCATTTGATCTTTTTTGGTATTGCATAAGCGGCCTAAATTAGCTTCTGAATTTACCGCTTCTGTAATTTTGGACGCGTGTCGCAATAAAAACATGCGTGCACAAGAATCGCCGGTTGTGAATTTTACGCGTACAACGGCGAAAGTTGGCGTAAAATACGCAGAATCCTGCGTTTCCGAGAGCTCTGAACATAATTCCTAATTCACATTTTCATTCAAGAAACAGGTTCTTCTCTCTCTCCCTCTCTCTCTCATATGAATCTTTTATATATAAAATATAGTAAAATAGTTTGGGGGCGAAACGACTAGGGTTGGGGGGCGAAACGACTTGGGTTAGGGAGCGAAACAACTAGGGGCCAAAAAAGGCGGTGAAACGACTAGGGAGGAAATGACCAGGGGGGAAAGTTCTTGGGGGCGAAACGTCTTCTTACCTTTCCGGTGACCCTATCTATCTATCTATCTTCTTATACTGAGTCGGTCATATCTGGCCATTACCTCAGTTGATTGGGTGGCTAAATTTAGAATTTAGCTGAAAAAAAAAAAAAGGAGAGGCACTGGATGCGTCCTTAAAACTATTTACAATCTGCATAACAGAGGTATCCTAAAACGCATACCTCTGAGACCCAATCTTACACTGTGCGGGCTTTGAACTCTTCTGCGGACTTGGCATTCACCGCAGAGGAGGGAAGACTATTCCATTGGGGAATAGTTCTAGGAAAAAACGAGTTCTTCAGGGCATCACTATAGGACTGGTATCTACGATATTGTGAGTCGTTTAATTTTGATGCCCTTGTTTGGGTCGACAGTGTTACAGGGGTCAAGTACCTATCTTTATCAATAGACACTGAATCAGAGTGTATCTTGTAGAAGAAGGTTAAAGAGGACTGCTCACGACGGGCCTCCAGGGACGGCCACTCTAGCTCATTAAGCATGTCACCGACGCTACTTCTATTTCGCCATCGCCTACAGGTCCATCGAGCAGCTGTCCTCTGCACCTTCTCCACCTGCTGAGTCTGAGTTTTAACATAGGGGTGCCAAATGGGTGATGCATATTCGAGTTGAGGGCGAACCAATGTTTTATATGCAACATCCTTTGTCTGCCTAGGTGCAAAAACCAAGTTCCGTCTAAGGAATCCCAAAGTCCTAGTTGCTTTAGATGTAATCTCTTGAGATATGTTGACCCCAATCAAGATCGTCAGTGATGGTGATACCAAGATATTTGGCGGATTGAACGTGCTCCAAAACTTGCTGGTGAAGGGTATAGTCAAACTTAATTTGCTTGTCCGGAGGGTGTCGTGACACTCTCATTGAGTGACATTTGGCCACATTGAACTTCATTTGCCAATCGGCCTCCCACTGTGCAAGTTGATCCAGGTCATCTTGTAAAATAAGACAGTCAGAAGGAGAATATATGTTCCTATACAGGACACAATCGTCAGCAAACAAACGGACCGATGACCTGATATTGTCGGGGAGATCATTAATGAAAACCAAGAAAAGGACCGGTCCAAGGACCGAACCTTGGGGGACTCCAGATAAAACAGGGACTGGATCAGACGCTTGGCCATCAAGTACAACTTGTTGTGAGCGCCCAGAGAGCCATGAGCTAATCCACCTATGCGTGGATCCTCTTATCCCATAGTACTCCAGTTTATGTAATAGCCTTCTGTGAGGTACCTTGTCAAAGGCCTTAGCAAAGTCCATGATGATCAAGTCAGTCTGTTTGTGGCCACGATTTATGGCCCCATCCAGATTGCTCACAATGTCATGGTAAAATTGAACAAGCTGCGTTTCGCAAGACCTTTGACTCCGGAAACCATGTTGACAGTCAGCAAGAATGCTCTCAAAGGCTAAGTGCTTGTTGATGTTGCTTACTAATATATGCTCCAAGGTTTTGCAACAGATGCATGTTAGCGACACTGGTCTATAATTTGCTGCATCATATTTTTCCCCTTTTTTATAGACCGGGGTTACATTTGCTTGTCGCCAGTCATCTGGTACAGTGCCCTGGGCAAGTGATTGATTGAAGATAAAGGCCAACACAGGAGATATTTCAGCACTACATTCCTTAAGTACCCTGGCATTCAGGTCATCGGACCCAAATTTCATTGGGGCGATTTTGTATGGGCCGAGGCCGATTTTGTATGGGCCGATTTTGTTATGGGCCGAAATGTCCAGGGACCACTGGAGAGGATGTCAGTTAAAAAAAAAGAAAGTACAAAAGAGGAATGCCATGCATGCGACACAGCGACAAACCTGTAAAAATTTTCAGATCCTCCGATAGCAACCAAACAATAGGCATTTGTTAACTTTGAAAAGACCCCGACTTCATTGTTCCTTTCAAACTGTGTGCGTACAGCCATATCTAAATGAATGTCAACCGCTCGTTCGCTTATAAATGGGCAAATTGGTAATTTCAACAATTTTAGCAATCAAAGTTTTTTCGTTTCGCAATCACGCTGGCCGAACTTGTTTCAGAATTTTAGGTAATTTTTGAGCGGCAAAGGCGAGAAAGCGCATATTTTGCATTGTGCTTTAAATAACGGCGTATGATTTTATTATTAAACGACCAAACCTTATTTTCCGGTGCAAAGTTGTTTTTTCTATCGTCCATTTTATCCTTAAGGTCATAACGGCCCGATTCTAATCAGTGTTCTGGACGAGGGCAGCAGGTAGAATAATTTTAGATACTTTTGGACACAAAGGACAGACTATGCCGTGACCAAGGGGCGGACAGGGTCACTAACCAGGATCAGAATTGTTACTAGTGGCGCGTCAGGACACATACTGAGAGTTTTGCGTTCCGGATGTTCATATGTTACATTTATATGCTGACATTTATCAGTTATGTTTTTAGTATTCTTCGGAACGCGACATGTGTACCAAGTTTGGTCACCATAGGCCAAGGAATAAAAAAAGTAGTTTAATGTGGGGTTTAAGCCATTTAGTACCTGAAACCCCAAAACGGATAGCCTACCCTAGCAAACAGTGCAGTCAAAACTCAGACGCCGTCTGATCAGGGCCTCCACTGTTTGCTAAAAGTTCAGTCATTTAATCAGTTGATCACCAATATACAATCAAAGTACTGAAAGTACTGAGGAAAGTTGATTTATGGGAATAATTATTATATACCAATGTTAGTCGTAGATCAAGCAGTTATTTAGATATTTTGCTGACAAGGTCCCAGAGGGTTAAAAAATTCGACGAAGAAAAAAATGATTTATCGATTGTTTTGAGTTAAACGACAGGTCAACCCTTGTGGATCATTTTTGTCTTCTCCAAGAGAAAGGGGGAAACGAGAAAGAACAGACAGTCGAGGAGATGAAAGTAAGGGACAGAGGAGAAAGAGGAAAATGAATGGAAGTGTAGAAACAGAAGAAATAACACCCCCACCCCCACTCTACCTTTACCTGCTGCAAGGAAAGCAGGTGTTGCCCAGCTGTAAGTCAATATCAGCTGGACTCCTCAGGCACACAAGATATACATCACCTTTGCCTCACTCAACTACCCCCACGAAGAAATAAAAAGGAAGAAAGAAAGATAAACGTGTCTGCCAATTTCTTCATGGTCAAACAATAAATTTCTAAATTAGCTCAGTGCATTCTGTGCTTGTCCTATCTGCTAATAATCTTACAGAGAAGTTCTCCTAGCGGGCACATGATGTCTTATCAACGTCGCATTGATACGACGATGCACATACGTTGTGCAGCCGCTTGGAGCTATGTTCCTTCGTGCGTCGGGACATAAAAAGGAGAATAACTTGACAAAAAAGATCATTTTTAAACCATTTGATTTAGACATTATAGCCCTGATCAGTCGCCGCGTTTACCCAAGGCGAATTAATATACATTTAATCCAAACTGTACAATAGCCCATAAATGCCAATTGTTTCAATACTGGGCCATTCGGAAACAGTTTAGATAGATTAGAGGCCACAAAATGTTGCGTCTGATCGGTGTCTTCACTATTTGCTAAAAGTACGGGACTTGAATTAAAACTCACAGCTTACAACACATGTTTTGTAATTAGAGCTCTCGAAAGCAGGTGAATAAATGTGTTCGATGTAGGTCAGTAAGGGGTAGTTTAGTTGGTTACTGATAAGCTAACCCTTTTAACCCCGTATACCGGTGCAGACGCCGAGGTAGAAATACAAGTATCTATGCAAACCATGTAGATTCTGATAAGACGGCACGTAGCTAGCACGTCTCGCTAGAATCTTCATGTACACTGTATGTCATCATGTCAGAGAACTAATCAGAAATCCTTTTCTTTAAGAATATATTTAAAGCGAGAAGAGTCTTGTTTAGAAACTCAGGGATGAAAGAGTAAAACATAAATATCGTCGGAAAGCGCGTAGGAAAATAGTCCCAGAGTATTGTTTTCTTTTCAGAATTCGTCTTTCTGCGCCAATTTATATTCAATCCGTATAAAAAGTAGAAGTAAAACAAAGATCAGGAATTGATACAATTAACTTACTCCACCCATAAAAGACACCAAAGGGAAAGAAATACAAACATTAAGCGACCAGACCATAATGGAAACCTAAACAAAGGAAGGCCATAAGGACAGTTACTTTCCCACAAAATGGCCATATGGCCATCCAAAATTAAAAGACACAAGTGATACACACAGTAAGTAACAAACAACAACATAAATAAATCGCCACAGAAGAGCCGCCTTGGAACGGTCAGTGGAAGATTTCCACTGGGGGCTTAAATCGATTTTACGTGGCCACAATCCTCGCCCTTACTTCCGTCGCGATTTAGACAAATAATTTGTTCAGTCCGCATGAAGGCCTCCTAACTCATCAGTGCAACATCTCCGTGAACACAAAAATCAAAGAACCACAGAGGTGAGACAACGGTGAGGACTCGACAGCAAGAAACCACTGAAATGCTGGAGCAAAAGAAAACCAACAGTTAGCTATAGACTCCGATGCATTAGTTAGACTATCATGATTCATCATGATAAGCAAACAGATGCTGTGAACAGATCATAAAGTCTCGAAAAAAGAAATATTTTGAAAGACGTTCCATTCCTGCAAAATTAATTTTCAAGAGTTCCTTTGGACTATTTTATGCAGCGAACGAACAGCGGAACTGGAGTAACGCGGCCCAGTACCGGAAGTAGAAATGTGTTGACATAGAAATTTGATTTAAAAAATCAACTTTAAAAAATAAGGGGATTAGATAACTCCAGCAAAATTGATTAACGGGTGATTGATTGACGGATCATTAACGTGTGATGATTTAATTTACCACTAAAATGCTAACAACTTAAAGTGTGAAATAACACACTGCTGAAGGTTCATAATTATCTATAAAGACGCTGATTTGACTGCGTCGGATGGTCTGAGAAAAACGACATGCAAACTTGGATCAACATTACGGCAAAGTTAACGCTTTTATTTCGTTGTATGTCGCTGTAGCTGTGGAAAGTTCGTGCAAGTCTCAAAGATTTTGAAGGTTATGATCAGACTGCATGCAAGCGCATGATGGTCTACTTCTTCATGTGCCATATACAGATATACACATTTATGATCATGATGCGTATCCATTCTATAAGATTTTTCTTGACAGCTATGCGGATGTGATCTGAAAATACTGATCATACTGCACATACTGCACTGATGTGCATGTTGATTGGTATTCGCTATTATCCCAATGACATGCAGAGTTTCAGAACAGCACGCGAAACGTTTTCGGGATAGCCCTGACTGCAGTCAGCTGTTGATCAATTCACAGCATCTTTTTGCTTATCAAACGATGAATCATGCAATATGTTGAATATGTGCTGACTGATACGCCATTGGAATTTGGGAAAAAGGCAAATCTGCCCCAAACATTTAATATGATCAGCCTGCACATGTAGTGTTTCGGAACTTTCCCCCAGCCTTATTTAGCATGGCGCGGCGCCATGCCCCTTTTCTCCAGCGCTATGTCCTTTTTCAGACATAGGTGAACTACTTAGTGGATCTAAGCTTGCCCAGGCAAAGTGCTGCGAGTAGGACTGAACCCTATTGGTTCACTGTCAAACAGGCAACAATTAATGCTAAAAAGTGACTAAAACAGGTTTTTGGTCTGTTTCAGTGATTTTTTTTACCAAAATATACGGCAACATCTACTCTGTCTGAAAAAAAAAAAATGCTTTGAAGTTTTACGTCCCCGTCAACACTGTACAAGTCATTCTGGAGACGTTGCTTCCAATTTTGTGGGACTTTTACCCAACATTGAGATGAAATGACATCTCAAGCACTGTCGCCCAATGAAACCAATAGGGTTCGGTCCTACTCGCATCACTTTGCCTGGGCAAGCTTAGATCCACTAAACAGTTTACCTCTGTCTGAAGAAGGACATGACGCTGGAGAAAAGGGGCATGGCGCCGCGCCATGCTAAATAAGGCTGGGGGAAAGTTCCGAAACACTACATTTGCATGCTGATCATATATAATGTTTGGGGCAGAACTGCCTTTTTCACAAATTACAATGGCAGGCATTAGAAATTAGGTTTCTTGCATTGATAGAGTGAAGAGAGTGCTCTTGTGTGGAGAGAATGACCGTAGAAAAGATTTCAGGATCAATCTCCACGAAAGAATGTTGCCGACTCCGGCAGGTATTGAACCCGCGCCCTCCTGATCACCAGTCCGGTGCTAGAGGGCGTGGCCGGTATTGCACATTTCAGTGCTGGTCATGAACAGACTCAGCAAAACCGAGTCGACTATTTTCATTTATTTGGTGTATTACTTGCTTCCAAAGGATCTAACATCAGAACTTATTTATCAGTCAGCACATATTCAACACATTGCATGATCCATTATGATAAGCAAACAGATGCTGTGAACAGATCATAATCTTTGAGGACTGCACGAACCTTCAAAATCTTTGAGACTTGCACGAATTTTCCACAGCCACAGCGACATACAACGATATAAAAGCGATAACTTTGCCGTAATTAACGGATGCGCATGTTGATCCAAGTTTGCATGTCGTTTTTCACAGACCATCCAACGCAGTCAAATCAGAATCCTAAAGAAATGAACCTTTTGCAGTGTGTTATTTCACACTATAAGTTGTTAGCATTTTTAGTGGTAAATTAAATCATCACACGTTGATGTTCCGTGAATCAATCACCAGTTAATCAATTTTGCTAGAATTATCTAATCGCCTTCTTTTTGTATATTGGTGATTAAATGACTAAACTTTTAGCAAACAGTGGAGGCCATATCGCGTTCTGCGGCGTCTGAGTTGGGTCTGCACTGTTTGCCAGAATATCCGTTTTGGGGTTTCTGTAGACTTATAAAGTCTATCTATCTAATCTAATCTATCTATCTATCTATCTTCTGATACTGCGTCGGTCACATTTGACCATTACCGCAGGTGTATATGATATACACTCCAGGTTTGGCAGGGTGAAATCCTACACAGTAATCATGTAATCACGGTAGGGATCTTGAACCTGCATAGGGGATGGTTCTCCCTGCACAGGGGGCCTCCGGGTAACGTCCCGATCCGAAGGACGGTGCACTTTATGACATTCATCCCTGCAAATGATGTCAATGGAGCGTGTTCGGACACAGAAATTTTATCGCCGCTGCCGGGGATCGAACCAGGGACCCCTAGCATCAGAGGCAAGTGCACTAACCACTGAGCTATCACGCTCTGATGAGATGTGACTTTTTTTACAAAGTAATCCTTAGATGAAAATATATACCCCTTCCTCAAATCTCTCTCTTGAGCTCTCATCACATCACTAGATGTTTGAGTCAGGATAAAATAAAATCTGGCCTTGCACGGAGGCATAATATAAAATATGGAATGCATGAGCACACCTATTAACATCTAGGACTTATATAAGTCTAGGGTTTCTGGTACTAATTGGGGTAAACCCCACATTATATAACGCAAACTGGGATTTCAAGGTATGTTAGATTAGTCACGGATTACCGTCAGGACGTCCATCTGTCACACTCATTGTGAATGCAACTACTTTTTTTATTCCTTGGCCTATGGTGACCGAACTTGGTACACATGTTGCTTAGGTACTGCAGATGTGCATTATGACATCCAACTTTTGATCTTACTCCAGGAGGACCATGGGGTGAGGTCAAAGATCAAATTTTCAAGAAAATGCTTGTGAATGCAACAACTTTTTTATTTCTTGGCCTGTGGAGGCCAGACCTGGAACACATATTGCTTAGGGACTGTAGATGTGCATGGATTTTTGTTTGATTTGATGTTTAACGTACCCGTCAACACTGTAAAGGCCATTTTGGAGACGTTGCTTCCAGTTTTGTTGGACTTTTACCCGACATTGAGATGAAATGGGCCCCGTCAAGCGATTTTGGTACTTATCGCCTATGCGAGCAGCAAAGGTTCAGGTGAGCCTGCGCATTCGCGCAGTCTCGCCAGAACCTTCGCTGCTCGCTCATACAAGCAGTGAATCAAGAGGAACCTTCAGACAGAAAGCCATTTCCTTGGCCCCTCTGAATGGCTGGGCATGCGCAGTTAAAATTTGTCATGACGGAATGTTCGAAGACACAAATTCGCTTGGCGGGGCATTTAATGACTTCTCAAGCCCTGTCGCCCAAAGATGTGCATGGAAGTATCCAGATTTTGATCTACCCCACTGGGGTCGTGGGTCAGAGATCAAATGAGCCCCACCAAGCGAATTTGTGTCTTCGAGCATTCCGTCATGACAAATTTTAACTGCGCATGCCCAGCCATTCAGAGGGACCAGGGATATGGCTTTCTGTCTGAAGGTCCTCTTGATTCACTGCTTGTATGAGCGAGCAGCGAAGGTTCTGGCGAGACTGCGCGGATGCGCAGGCTCGCCTGAACCTTTGCTGCTCGCATAGGCGATAAGTACCAAAATCGCTTGACGCGGCCCAAATTTAGAAAAAGTGGGTGTTTGCGATGATGCACAATAGATATCTCTAGTGTCTCATATTTTTACTAAAATGTAGATTGTGGGCACACGTTAGAACGGCCTCTTTGGGGCCCATCTAGCGCACACAGCCTATGTTTGCAGTGAGAAATAAGAAAATATCTAGTAATTTCACGAGAATATGTTATTTTGTATGCGCTGTGTCAGCCTGTGTGAGATTATGTCACACATGTATTTTATCATCACGAAAACACGCCTATATAATTTTGACCCCCTTGAACCCCATGCACTTTTATATAGTAAAACAGGGGTTTACAGGGGTAGGCCTTATTTGTTCTTATTACTGCTCTAAAATATAGATTGTGGGTACTCGATTGTGGGTACTCATTCGCGTATCCACAATCTTTTTTTTTTTGTTTTGAGCAGAAATAAGAAAAATATCACAATTTTTTCATCTTAAAATTTTCATTTTTTCGGCGATAAAGGTTACACTGTATTTGTATAGGCGTGTTTTCATGATGCTTATTTCTTCATCGGGGCAACCGAATGACATTGACAGGCTTAAAAGTCTCCCTGCCCTACATCATAGTGTAGTTTATATTTTCTTGTCGTTTGGGCTCATTGATTCCATTGAGGAATTTTGAAAATATTTGATAAGGCCTAAATGACCGAAACTAGCTAGTCTGGTCCAGAAAACATATGCACTCCATATTTTCCAGTTCTTTTGTGTATTCCTTGCTTCCATAGGATAACCCTTTCTACAACATATTTAACACCACTACAGCTGTTGTCTGGGAATGTGTGGCGGCCGTAAAATGTCTCCCTGCCCTACATCATAGTGTAGTTTATATTTTCTTGTCCTCTGGGCTCATTGATTCCATTGTGGAATTTGGAAAATATTTGAGGGTAAATGATGAAGCCTAAATGACAGAAACTAGCTAGTCTGACCCAGAAACATATGCACTCCATATTTTCCAGTTCTGTGGTGTATTCCTTGCTTCCGATGGATAACCCTTTCTACAGCATATTTACAGCTGGACAAAGCTCGCCGACGACGTAAAGTTAACAAGTCTTTGAACCCTAACACAACGACAACATTCTGCGTAAATAGAGGATCTTACAGGCGTGTTCATGTATTATTGAATTTATTAAACGAGTTGAGGAAAAGGGATAAAATGCGAGGCTGTGCCGAGCATTTTATCCCTTTTCCTCAAAGAGTTTAATAAATTCAATAATACATGAGCACGAATGCAAGATTCTATTTATCATATGACATTTTAAACGCATTTTATTCACGATTGTTTACAAAAATGTCAATATTCCGCCGTTAGTAAACGCGACGTCGTTAAGGGCGTCGTACATGTAACGTTACGGGACGTATCTAGCTAATTTGCATATTTAACCCACTATTGGATTATCGAAAATAATACATAGAGAATCTCACACTCGTGGTCATTTCATATGAAATGACCACGAGTGTAAGATTCTCTTTATCATATGACCACTTTAAATTGGATTTTATCGCCTTTAAATCTGATATTTTTTTTCCACAAAAAATGCATTGTTGACATGGACGTCGTCAGGATGTTACTTTATCCCGCCAAAGTGTTATTACACGTGTGGCCATACGATTTTTATTACACGACGTTATCCACTGCTTATCAACGATGTCATATGATAAATGACGTTATTACACTCTCAGACGCGACGTCATATGATAAAATGTTATCCTGTATGTTTCAGAATCTGCACTTTGAGATGTCCGCTACAAAGCGATATTCGTTATTGAAAACTATGTCAGCATACTGTTTAATCAATCTGTTAGCGGACTTGAATGAACAAGTGGTTATCAAGAAACGTACCAGACAAAACTACAGATACGCTAAAACTGCGCGAATAACAATTGTTGGTACATTTCTTGTTGGACCAATTGCGTTTACATGGATGAGGTTAGCAGAGAGGATATTGCCTGGTCGAGGAATACGGACAGTTATCAAGAAAATTTTGATAGAGCAGTCTTGTGTGGGACCGTTTTCCATATCAATGTTTTATATCTGTAAGTAACCCATATGGGGCTTGAATCATGAAAAAAATGAAAAAAAAAAAAAAAAAATAAATAAAAAAAATAAAGTAAAAAAATTATTATAATATAATAAAGTACCAAAAAAAAAAACATTTTTTTTTTTTTTTTTTTGCATTTTTTTTTTTTTTTTTTTTTTTTTTTGACTATTCAAGCCCCTATGAGTAACCGAACAGGAGAACTGGACCTTTTAGAATGCTGTATTCAAAACTGTCATTTTGGGAGTCGAATCGGCGGAGTTACGGACGGACATTTAGTTCAAACCTTATCTTGTTGAATATTCATTTAAGCCACACCCATTTCTATCTATCAACCAATCAAATTACTTGATGTAATTTATTGCCACAAATTCATAAACTGAATGCCAAACAGTGTAGATCCTGATCAGATGACCATCTGATCTGGATCTACACTGTTTGAAAAAGATAGGGGTTGTCATGAACAGCAAGATAAGGGTTAATTTGCGACCGCAATACCGACGATTTACCTCCGAAAATGACTACATGTATGTTGAACAGAATTATTCCTTCTACACTTTTGCGCTTATTCACTTGTTTTTGTTAAAATTGTTCTGTTTCCCAAAAACGGCAAGCACAATGAGCTTCGTAAAACCAAATACTAACGAACAGCGACGTTACTTGATGACTTCGGGATTCGGACCGTTTATCTCGGATTTTTCCAGTCAGACATCGTGTTACGTACGCAAGTGAATCAGAATAATCACTTAAGGATACACTTCGCCGTAACATTACGCAAACACGCCTATACAAATACACTGCCACCTTTATCGCCGAAAAAATGAAAATTTTATGATGAAAAATTGTGATATTTTTCTTATTTCTGCTCAAAATATAGATTGTGAGCACTCGTTAGAACCGCCTCGTCGAGGCGGTTCTAACGAGTACCCACAATCTATATTTTAGAGCAGAAATAAGAAAATTAAGGTTTACCCCCGGAAACCCCACTTTTTCTATATAAAAGTGGGGTTACATAGGCGTGTTTTCGTGATGTATAAATATTTTTTTTTTGCATTTTTTTCCAAAATGGCGTTCTCTAAACCCATTTTATATCTCGTAGCAGCCATTTATTGGGTAAAAAAGGTTCACTTGACGCTGGCCTCATTGGAATGCGCTGATTTTTTTAACCATGCATTCCTTGTTTATAAGCTCACCTGCAGCGAACTTCAGGTCAGCTTATGCCGTGACCTGTTGTCCGTAGATCGTTAAATTTTCACATTTGGACATCTCCTACAAAACCTTAAGTGAGATTGAGCTTATACTAGTTTAGAGGTACTGGGACAACGTGGTGGTTCAGAATTTCTAAAATCGTTCCATTCCGATATTCAAGATGGCCGCCATGGTGGCCATCTGCAAATGCTTCAAATGTCATCTCCTCCCGAAAAGGAAGTCGGACTGAGCCGAAATTTGGCGGGAGGCTTTGGGTGACAAGGATATTCAGAATTGTTAAAATGGTTGCATACAGATATCCAAGATGGCGGTGATCTTGAAATTCTTCAAAGCACATGTACAGTAATCGCACAAGTCCGAGAAAAGAAGAAAAACGCATGGTAACGATTATTTTCATGGTCATTCTATATGGGTTACTTGCGATCGAAGCACAAACCATTTCACATATTTTAGGGGCTAATGGGCGACGGTCGGATAGATAACCAGATGGATAACCAACGGTCTTTTAAATTTAAAAGGATAGAACAAGATGAAGAATCTTCTTAACTCGAATCTTTGGAAGTTTTATTTTTTTCTCCTGAAAATTTGCTCTTTCAACTCTTTAATATTTGCTGATACGCTCTAAATTAAACGTACACGTGCTCGATTAATGACTACATAAACTAATGTGTGCTAAACATAGACACAATCTTTTTGTGAAAGCTAATGAATTTTAAAGATTGCAATGCTCAGGATTACACGGTTATATTCTTATAAACTGTAGCTCTTGATACAGAATATGCATTACTCCCACCTGGCCAAACGCTCGCATTGATAACTGTAGACCGGTGCAGATATCTATGCAGACCTTCAAGATACAGATGATATGGTACAATACGACCAGTTCGCCTAGATCTACACTGTTCGTCAACATTGGCATATTAATGACTTAGACTAAACCAACTTTTTACAGAAATTGATATATATCAGGCCTCATATTTTTCAGGCACGTGCAGGATTTCAGGCTTTTAGAGCTTGATTTTTCTTTATTTCAGTTTTTTTTTGCTTCCATTTTTTTATTTTTCCTCCTATATTCTGTATAAAAAAGACCTTTAAACGCAAATCCTGCTAAATAAAATTATTGAGCTACACATACATATGTATTTCTGACTATTCACCAAACAAATTACTCGATTTTTTTTTTCATTTCACAAACGGCATTACAAACAGTGTAGATCCTGATCAGATGGCTTCTGAAGCCATCTGATCTGGATCTACACTGTTTGCACAGGTAATGGTTGACATGTTCAGCATGATGAGGGTTAAGGATGTAAAATCGGGCCTTTCAGGCACGGAAATGCTTGGTCAGTATGAGGCCTGATATATGCCAGAGGTGTGCAGTTTAGAAACTCGGGGATAAAGGGTATATTAACATGGTTTGTGTTTACTATTGTAGTAATTTTTGTCCGAAGTACACAATTGAGTCTATAAGCATTTATAAAATATTATGAAATCAGGTCTTTCGAACTACAACGACGATCCGGTACTGTCAGGCTGGGTCTTGGGGACAATTTATGCAGCGAGCGAAAGCGGAAGCAGTGAGGGGATCCAGTACCGGATATAGAATTGAGTTAACATAGAAACCTGATTTGAAAAAAAAACAACTTTCACTAAAGAAACTTAAACTGAATGTTTGGTTTTTCTCAATGAGTGTTATTTTATCTATTCAGCAACCAATATATTGGAAGGGAAAGCGGACATCTTTGAAGAATGGCGACAGAAATTTTTCAAGACCTGAACGGTATGACTTTTGTATGTTACAATATTGTTTTATGTAGTAGTTTGCTCACGGTTTCTTGGTAGCATTGTGATAGTGTTTACTCCTTTATTTCTCGCCTAGGCGAAACTGAACACGGCGTCCACATTTTCATTAAAGTCCTTTTGAGCCTTTTTCCCAACCATATGGTGGATTTGGTTCATTTTGGAATGGAGTTACCTATAGGCCCAACGTTTTATTCAGCAGTACCCTTGTCCGCACCCTCACACACCCCAGGGCATTACGTTTGATTGAAGGTTGACGTTTACGTTTCAGACCTCGTATTTTCCTAACAGTATGTGATGGATTTCATTAAAATTTGGTATGATGTTAGATATAGTTTCAAGGTTTTATTCAACAATTACCTCGCCCAAACCTGGTCATGGACTTTACAAAAGTTAATACATGTATTTAAGTTTTACGTTAAAGTTTTAGGACGCAAATTTTTCCATTCTGTATACATGTAGATACTTTGCAACATAATCGGTATGCTTATGGGTGCAGATCCAAAGTTTATTCAGCAATAGTCTGTTCACGCCCGTGCTTTAAGGCCAAGGTCTTGAATTGAGAACGTTTATGTTGAAGGTTTGTTTATATTGATTACAGCTCATAGTTTCCAAACCATATGCTGGACCTGGTTTATATTTTGTATGATAAAAACTATTGATGCCCAGTTTTAGAAGCACAAACCCCATTTTTATGCCCCGTCATTCAAAAATGGCGGGTAATTATGTTATACCCTCCGACGTTTTGCGTGTCCGGCCGTCCGTACGTCCGTCCGTCAGCGCCTCTTAGTTTCGTGTCCACTTCATAACTCTGATACCGTTTGAGATATTTTCACGAAACTTCACAGATATGTTGACCACTATCAGACGACGTGCCGAACATATGAACCGTAACTCTGATTTTCCTACTTTTGGAGTTGTTGCACTTTGTACATTGAACATAGCCATTTCTGTCATAGTTTCGTGTCCGCGCCATAACTTCAATACCGTTTGAGATATTTCCATGAAACTGTACAGATATGTAGAGCACCATGAGACGACGTGCAGATCATATAAACCGTAACTCTGGTTTACCTACTTTTGGAGTTATTTCCATTTGAACTTTGCATATAGATGCTGCTATTTGTTTCGTGTCCGCTCCATAATTCTGATACCATTTGACATATTTACATGAAACTTCACAGATATGTAAAGCATCATGAGACGTCGTGTAGAACATATTAACCATACCTCTGATTTTCCTACATCTGGAGTTATTGCCATTTAAACATTTAACATAGCCATTTCAGTCATAGTTTCGTGTCCGCTCCATATATTCGATACCATTTGAGATATTTCCATGAAACTTCACAGGTTTGTAGAGCACCATGAGATGACGTGCAGAACATATGAACCTATCTCTGATTTTCCTACTTCTGGAGTTATAGCCCTTTGAACATTGAACATAGCCATTTCTGTCATAGTTTCGTGTCCGCTCCATAACTTTGATGCCGTTTGAGACATTTCCATTTAACAAAATAAACCGACGTGCAGAACATGTGAACCATAACTCTGATTTTCCTACTTTTTGGAGTTATTGAACATTGAAGATAGCCATTTCTATCATGTAGTCTGTTTGATTTGTTTGTTTGTTTGATTTGACGTTTAACGTCCCCGTCAACACTGTAAAGGTCATTTTGGAGACGTTGCTTCCAATTCTATTGGACTTTTACCCGACATTGAGATGAAATGACATCTCAAGCCCTGACGCCCAATGAAACCAATAGGGTTTATTAGCATGGACGGTCCGCCTCGCACCGCGGTTCCTGGACAGGCTTAGATCCTCTAAGCGGTTTACCAGTACTAGTGTGCGGGCCAGATTCAGCTCTGCATGGAAGCATCATGTAGCCCATATATTTCTTCAAGCCCCTATGGGCGGGGCGCATCCGCAACTATTATTGACATTTATGCCGTTGGCGCAAAGGATTAAGCCTTTTACTGTGCGCTGACCTTCTCGGCTTACCTGTACAGAATGTCTTGTTGGAAATAGCAGGCGCTTTAATGGAAACTATTTTTTAAACAAATATAACTTATTTATTTTTGAATTTGACAAACAAGTTCTGATTTAATCTAATTGTCCGTTTAAATACCTTCAAAAAGATATCAAATAAGTGGAACTTTAATTTAATTAGCTGCCGGCATAAACAACCCGTAATCCTTATATGAAGCATACAAAACTGTGGAAAAACAACGACAGTACCATACTTTAACGGCTAAAATCTTCACTTTCTGTTAATATTGCAAACAATCGCCTGTATCAGACGATATGTGGTGACAATGTTGTGCACTTTGATAGCAATTATAATATTTCAAAATTATATTTAATAGCGGCATTTTGCGATTAAATTTGGAGCTTATACAGAAAAAGCTTTATCGTCTACACACGCGTGTAATCTCAAAGAGTGCCATTCTCCGTCGACCGTGAAATGAACACATCTTCGCCTGGGCATCTCCTTGGAATGTAAATCAATCTAAAATGCGGTGTCTGATCTGTGTCTTATTTATTTATTTATTTATTTATTTATCTATTTATCAATCTAAAATGCGGTGTCTGATCTGCGTCTTATTTATTTATTTATTTATTTTTCATGACCCGATTAGATTTTTTATACTTACTAAGCAATTTAAACAAACATTGCTAGTAATAAGATTAAAATTGAAAGAAAGAAAGAAAGAAAGAAAGAAAGAAAGAAAGAAAGATAGATAGATTTTTATAGAAAAAAACTGGAGTTTACCGTGATATTTGTTTTTTTTATTTCTAATCAAAGACATAGGTAGTGGGTACTCGGTAGAGCCACCTCAAGGAGAATACAAAACTGATGTATTTAGGTTTCCATTACGATAACACAACCATGCGATAAAGTACATTTTTCACATCTCCAAAATGGCTACTTTTCTGATGAAAATCAGTGATCTGTTTCATATAAATACTGCAAACATGGGCGTTGGGTGCTCGTTAGAACCGCCTCGTTCGTTAGAACCGCCTCATCGAGGCGGTTCTAACGGGTACCCACAACCTATGTTTTGGAACAAAATTAAGAAAAATAATGTATACCCCCGTTAACCCCAGTTTTCTCTGTATGAAGTGGGGTATAGGGGGTCTTGTTCACGTGATGATTAACACATTATCAAGCATTGACTGAGCCTCACGGATGTGTTATTGTAATTTATTTATTTATTTGTTTATATTTTTGGTCAGTGCGTGGATTGTTGGTTATACGTAGAACCAGCTCGTTCCGATTTATTTATTTTTATATGTATGTATTTATTTCAACTGTTAAATGATTTATTAAGATCAGGGTGTACATCTTTTCTGGTGTTCCTTCCATCATACCGGGGAAAAGAATTTGCATGTAAACCCAACTTTATAAATTGAACAGTCGGATAATCAGGGATCAGCATGATTTTAACATGACACAAAAACATAGTTCGAAAGTACAGTCACTGTTGTTTTTTTCGTCATGGCAACAAGCCATGTAATGAACATCCCCTTAAACAATGCTTTATATAGAGAAAACTGGGGTTTACTGTGGTATTCATTTTGTTTTTATTTCTTCTAAAAGACATAGGTTGTGGGTGCTCGTTAGAGCCACCTCAATGAGGCGGTTCTAACGAGAATACAAAATCGGTTTTGAGTATCGATAAGTTTTCATTAACAAATTAACTGTTTTTGAGATATCAAGAATACCCTACTATGCCGCACGGATGTGTTATCGTAATTTATTGATTTTCGAATTATTTATTTAAAATTTATTTATTGCTCAATACGTTGATTGATGGTACCATTTAGAACCAGCTCATTCTGATTTTTTTTTTTTTCTAAATTTATTTATGCATCACGTGAACATGTCCGTGAAATGAAGACCCCCTTAAACCCCAGTTTATATAGAGAAAAAAGGGATTTACGGGGGTATTCATTATTTTTCTTATTTCTGCTCCAAGACATAGGTTGTGGGTACTCGTTACGACCGCCTCAATGAGGCGGTTCTAACGAGCACACACAACCTATGTTTTGAGCATGATTTTGACTTAATAAAAACAAAAACATAGGTAGAAAGATTTCAATTTGGCGCTTCTGTGCCCATAATCAACGTTTTATTACACTCAGGGGAAAATATCACAATTATCGCTTTTATGACACGTGGATTGTGTATTGCGTTCCGGCTACCGACCGTCAGGAAGTCCGAAGATTAATGGACACGCGTGCACGTATAATGGATTACCTTATTTCCGGAAAGATTGTGTCATGGGTACTACTGTGCATTCTTTATTCATATGAAGTATTGGTGCTATTTAGATAATGAGTACCAATTGTTATTATTATTATTATTATTATTATTATTACTATATCTTTGTTTGTTTGATTTGAGGTTTAACGTCCCCGTCAACACTGTAAAGGTCATTTTGGAGACGTTGCTTCCAATTTTGTGGGACTTTTACCCGAAACTCACTGAGATGAAATGGCATCTCAAGCCCAGCCACCCAATGAAACCAATAGGGTTTATAAGCATAGACGGGCCCACTCGTGCGCACCGCTTTGCCTCGGCAGGCTTAGATCCTCTAAGCGGTTTACCAGCACTCGTGTGCGGATCGGTTTCAGCTCTGTGTGGAAGCATCATGCAGCCTATCTATTTCTTCAAGCCCCAGATCAGACGTCGAGCTTAGATCAGGGCCTTTACTGTCAACCCATTACGGCCTCCGCCCAACGGAGCTTCATTACGTGAACGAGTCCGTGAAATGAACACCCCATTAAACCCCAATTTAAATAGAGACTACTGGGGTTTACGGGGGTATACATTATGTCTCTTTTTTCTGCTCCTAGACATAAGTTGTGGGTGGCGGTTCTAACTAGCACCCACGACCTATGTTTTGAGTATAAATAAGAAAAATATCACAAATTTTCATCAGAAAGATTACCTTTTTTGAGGTATGAAAAAATGCACTATATCACACGGGTGTGTTATCGTGATGTGAAGAAATAGATTGGGCTGCATGATGCTTCCAACGCAGAGCTGAAACTGACTGCACAGCACATGAGTACTAGTAAACTGCATGGGGGCTCTAAGGCTGCCCATGAAAAGTGGTGCGAGTTGGACCGTCCATGCAGATAAACCCTACTGGTTTCATTGGGTGGCAGGGCTTGAGATGTCATCTCAAGGTGCGCAAAATGACCTATACATTGTTGACGGGCACGTTAAGCCTCCAATCAAACAAAACTGTCAACCCATTAAGAAAACATATCCTTGTGATAATGTTTTCTTTCTTATCTTTGAAATGTTAATTTATATCTGAAAAAAAAAATCAAACAAAAAAGCACATTATTTTTATGATGAACAATACAATGTCTTGGTGCGGATAACACACACATTGTTACCCCTCTAAACCTCTCTTTTCTGTATATAATGTAAAGTGGGGTTTACAGGGGGTTTTATTACATGGACTTATGAACATGTTGCTTTTCTAAACAATGCAATGTTAAATAATGCTACCTGACATCCATTAAATGTAATTTTTTTTTAAGAAAATAATGTGGAATTTCACATTCCAGAACAAAATGGATTTTATGAGAACCGATAATATTTTAAGTACAAAAAGGCTCAATTTTAATCGTTTGACAAAAAGAGAATTTTTCTCGCTTAAAGTACCAAAGCACGCAGTTCTAAATTAACTAGACGTATCTATCGTTCAATATCCCCCGGGGTCATTTTCACACACAGCCGGATTAAAACACAATATTGATTACACGATAGGTAAACGATAGGTATCTATCGTAGGCCTCAGTCAAAGGGAGACAAAACAATATTGACTTTCTGTGCGACTGTCACGGTTGAAAGTCATCGGGCTAATGTCAGATATAGTTGGCCATGCGTAGTCTGTTTGAAGCACAGTATCTCCTGAACCTAATGATTGATTCTGACCAAACTTCGGATGGTTACATCACTAGGATGGGGGAAACAGCATTTGTTTTTTGGTGGCATTGACCTTATTTTCAAGAGCACAGGCTCCCAAAAATTATCAATTTTAGGCCAACGATGGCTTGGCTGCACCCAATCTCATGAACATATCAATGAAATGTGGTCTAACTTGGTACAAAATATTATTGCAATTGACTATTTTGAAGACCTTGACTTTACTTTAAAGGGCACCGGTCCCCAAAACCTGAAAATGAGAATTTTAATTCTGGTTTAATTTCTTTTAGAGCCATGGCTATTTGAACATTGAAAATAGTCATCTTAGTCATGTATTACTGTCAACTTTATTAAGGTAAATAGTAATGCACCCTTCTTTGAATTCCCTTTTCACTGTGATATGGCACTTGCTTGATGTAATCATAGTGACGGGGCATTATGAAGTGCTTGCAGTTTTATTGTCCATCAGATTTAGGTCAAAGTAACGAACCGAGAACTGATATTTCAAAGTTTTGTATTTTTAGTTGTTAATTGCTCCCACTTTCCAAACCATATTGAAACGGCAACTGTACTGATATTGGTGAAAATTGTATCGACAATAAAAATCTTATGTGAACAAGCCCGTACAATGAGCAACCCTCTAAATCCCACTTTATATATAGAAAATCGGGGTTTACTGGGGTATACTTTATTGTTTCTTAATTCTGTTCCAAGATATAGGTTGTGGGTTCTTGTGAGAACCGCAACTATGAGGCAGTTCTAACGAGCACCCACAGCCTATGTTTGCAGGTATAAATAAAAAGAATATCACAAATTTTCATAGGAAAAGGAATCATTTCTGGAGAAATGAAAGAATGCACTATGTGGCATGGGTGGCTTATCGTGATGGTTATCCGTTTCTGTCATTAGATAGCGTACTTACTTGTCCAGCAAGGGTGTACATTTCCTGGAGTTGCTAACGTGATGCATCATTACGAAAACACGCCTATTAAAATATAATAAAAATGTTTTACCACCAAAAACTGAATACTTCATATAGAGATATGCGGTAGATAAAACATTCGAATATTTTTCATTATTCTGCTCAAAACATAGATTCTTGGTACTCGTTAGAACCGCCTCATTGAGGCGGTTCTAACGAGTACCCACAACCTATATCTTGGAGTAGAATTAAGAATAACAGTGTTCATCTCTGTTAACCACAGTTTTACCATACAAAAGTAGAGTTTAAGGGAGTCAAAATTCTATGGGTGTGTTTTACGTGATGAAGGAATTCGAAGGATAATCATGCAAATGACCAGAAATATTGAATTTATTCCTAAATTTTCAGAAAAAAAGTTTAGTGGAATGATAATAAATGTATTTGTGAACAGAACAAATTTCCCATGTTTCCAAGGGCTAACCTTCTCATAGCATATTGACAAAACCTGCCCGGCTGAGAGACTCGATTTGCCATTAAAAGTGTTGACTGGGTCGGTTAACTCCAAATAAAACCAGCATTCTAATTTTTTGTCCTTAGAGAAGTTTGTACAAGTTGCTCACCTTTTCATACCAATTCATGTTTTGGATTTGTTTGAATCCCTCTTTGATTTTAACGCTATACATTATAATCATGTTTCGTTTTACTATTTCAGAGGGGGCTGATGTTCTGGCCCATTGTTCAAGCCATAAATTTTTCCTTTGTACCACATCATCTAAGAACCTCTGTAGTCCTGCCGTCATGTTCTTTTCTGTGGACAACCTACCTGTGTTATATGAAGGAGAAAGAAATAATTCATGTAGTAAGTTAAACTGTCATCCTTAATCGTTGTCTTGCTGAATAAATTGAGCCCCGCCAAGCGAATTTGTGTCTTCGAGCAATCTGTCATGACAAAGTTTAACTGCGCATGCCCAGCCGTTCAGAGGTGCCAGGGATATGGCTTTCTGACTGAAGGTTACTCTTGATTCACTGCTTGTATGAGCGAGCAGCGAAGGTTCTGGCGAGACTGCGCGGATGCGCAGGCTCGCCTGAACCTTCGCTGCTCGCATAGGCGATAAGTACCAAAATCGCTTGACGGGGCCCAATTAGTAAGCCACATCCATTCATGACTTTCAGCCAATCACATTATTTGACATAATGTTTTGTTTTGTTTGATTTGAGGTTTAACGTCCCCGTCAACACTGTAAAGGTCATTTTGGAGACGTTGCTTCCAATTTTGTGGGACTTTTACCCGACATTGAGATGAAATAACATCTCAAGCCCTGTCGCCCAATGAAACCAATAGGGTTTATTAGCATGGACGGTCCGCCTAGCACCGTGGTTCCTGGACAGGCTTAGATCCTCTAAGCGGTTTACCAGTACTAGTGTGCGGGCAGGATTCAGCTCTGCATGGAATCATCATGCAGCCCATATATTTCTTCATGAAATAAACTGAATTAGATATGTGCGTGCATATATGTGATCAAGGTATCCGACTTTGAGACAGATAGACAGCAAGCTTAAATTCTTCTTCCGAAATTCTAACAATGGATAGGACATTTACTACCATCAAGACCTTCGTCATTCTCTTATAGGTATCTTGGAATGGTCGTGCGTTTCCTGAAATATACAGAAAAATGCGGAGATCATACCCCCAAGAATATAAAATTGTTTTTTCGGAGAAAAAAACACACTAGACCGTACCAAGGCGGCCGTTTCCTTGTAGTTTCTTCCGTGTCAGTTGACATTGCGTGTTAGTGCATGTGATGTTTTATGTGTATGCCTCGGTGTGTATATAGAGGATCTTCCATGAGTGTTCATGTATTATTGAATTTATTAAACGAGTTGAGGCAAAGGGATAAAATGCGAGGCTTTGCCGAGTGGATTATCGAAAATATTACATGGCGCTATTACACTCTCATACGGGACCCAATATGATAAAGAAAGAATACCAGATTCGTGTCTTTTGATAAACTTGATATCAAATGACACAAATCTGGTATTCTGTTCATCGATTCACCCCCTTGTACACTCTTGAATTGGCATTTTGCGGTCAATTATCGATTGTCCTCAGTGTGTTGCAACTTTCCGGCGCGCAATAATCGGTCAACCGTGATCTTTCCTATGATATATTTTTAAGTAATTTTTTTCCATTTTTTCCAGTGAAAATAACAGTATTGTCATTTTTTTCCGGTAGTCCCGCTCATTCATAAAAGTGCAATGTCACGTTGGCCTGATAAAGTTCACTTGTCCTGAGACAGGATATCTTTATCAGGTCAATGTGTAACGATGCAATTAGTATAGGGGGTGACTCATAATTCCTTTTTTATGCTGATCGTTTTTCAATCTACCAAAAGTTACTAAGCTTAGTAGCTTTACTTTTCTGATTATGTCCACGTGACTATCACTGATTTGTGCGAAATCCAGGTAAAGGCTATTTATAGCCACGCTATTCTTCTGTAGAATCGATCTGGACTAGACCCTAACGATGGGTTTGTCAAACAATGTGGACCCAGACCAGAAGCGGCGTCTGATCAGGGTGCACACTATTTGCTTACCGTTCAGCTATTTAAGGGTTAGATGAAAAGTACTATAAGTTACCATTCAGGGCCCATCACGCGAACAAGTCCGTGAAATGAAGACCTCCCTAACCCCACATTATATAGAGAAAACTGGAGTTTACGGGGGTATACATTATTTTTTCTTATTTTTGGTCCAAGACATAGGTTGTGGGTACTCGTTAGAACCGCCTCACTGAGGCGGTTCTAACGAGCACCTGAACCTATGTTTTGAGCATTTATAAGAAAAATGTCAAGGATTTTCATCAGAAAAGTAACCATATAGGATGTGAAAAATGCACTATGTCGCACGGATGAGTTATTGTAATGATTGTGCCTGGCCTACACTCAGAAACAATCGACCTATATCTTGCATGCGTAAAAGAAATCATATAGTAGATTAGACAAGAATGAAACCAGAGTAACGGTGATATTAATTATCAGAAGAAGTTCCTTGTTTGTTGCAATTGACTGTTAAGTAGAAAGTAAATAATACTTAGGAAACAACCACCCAACGCCAGCCAAAATCAAAGCACTGATAGCACTGATAGGTCGATTGTTTCTGAGTGTAGGCCAGGCACAATCATTACAATAACTCATCCGTGCGACATAGTGCATTTTTCACATCCTATATGGTTACTTTTCTGATGAAAATCCTTGACATTTTTCTTATAAATGCTCAAAACATAGGTTCAGGTGCTCGTTAGAACCGCCTCAGTGAGGCGGTTCTAACGAGTACCCACAACCTATGTCTTGGACCAAAAATAAGAAAAAATAATGTATACCCCCGTAAACTCCAGTTTTCTCTATATAATGTGGGGTTAGGGAGGTCTTCATTTCACGGACTTGTTCGCGTGATGGGCCCTGAATGGTAACTTATAGTACTTTTCATCTAACCCTTAAATAGCTGAACGGTAAGCAAATAGTGTGCACCCTGATCAGACGCCGCTTCTGGTCTGGGTCCACATTGTTTGACAAACCCATCGTTAGGGTCTAGTCCAGATCGATTCTACAGAAGAATAGCGTGGCTATAAATAGCCTTTACCTGGATTTCGCACAAATCAGTGATAGTCACGTGGACATAATCAGAAAAGTAAAGCTACTAAGCTTAGTAACTTTTGGTAGATTGAAAAACGATCAGCATAAAAAAGGAATTATGAGTCACCCCCTATACTAATTGCATCGTTACACATTGACCTGATAAAGATATCCTGTCTCAGGACAAGTGAACTTTATCAGGCCAACGTGACATTGCACTTTTATGAATGAGCGGGACTACCGGAAAAAAATGACAATACTGTTATTTTCACTGGAAAAAATGGAAAAAAATTACTTAAAAATATATCATAGGAAAGATCACGGTTGACCGATTATTGCGCGCCGGAAAGTTGCAACACACTGAGGACAATCGATAATTGACCGCAAAATGCCAATTCAAGAGTGTACAAGGGGGTGAATCGATGAACAGAATACCAGATTTGTGTCATTTGATATCAAGTTTATCAAAAGACACGAATCTGGTATTCTTTCTTTATCATATTGGGTCCCGTATGAGAGTGTAATAGCGCCATGTAATATTTTCGATAATCCACTCGGCAAAGCCTCGCATTTTATCCCTTTGCCTCAACTCGTTTAATAAATTCAATAATACATGAACACTCATGGAAGATCCTCTATATACACACCGAGGCATACACATAAAACATCACATGCACTAACACGCAATGTCAACTGACACGGAAGAAACTACAAGGAAACGGCCGCCTTGGTACGGTCTAGTGTGTTTTTTTCTCCGAAAAAACAATTTTATATTCTTGGGGGTATGATCTCCGCATTTTTCTGTATATTTCAGGAAACGCACGACCATTCCAAGATACCTATAAGAGAATGACGAAGGTCTTGATGGTAGTAAATGTCCTATCCATTGTTAGAATTTCGGAAGAAGAATTTAAGCTTGCTGTCTATCTGTCTCAAAGTCGGATACCTTGATCACATATATGCACGCACATATCTAATTCAGTTTATTTCATGGCTCTTAGGGTTGGCATTTTCAGAAAAATATTATGTTCTTATCTGTGACCTAAAGGGGCAATTATTAGGTGGCCGGCTGTATAACGATTTCTTGCAGAAATAAAACCACTAAAAGTATATACTGTACAGATATATGCTTGCAAACTCTATATTTTTCCATATAAAGTGGGCTTTACCATTTTCCCCCTGTATAATAAGGTCTTAACATAGACTTAGTATATTCAAGTTCAGACCATGATCCCGTTTGTTATGGGGAGGAAACACCTGATTAAAAGCCACGGTGAAAATGAATGAAATTTCAAACAATGACACTTCAAAGTTTGTTCGTTCAAACCAAATTGGGGGTCACCGACTTAACTTAAAAAAATCGCTGCGCCACCCATATGGCTATCCTACATTTCCACGAATTCTAGAATTTAGTCTGCTCACAACAGTGTTCTTGCAACTACTGGATATTTCTTCATATAACAATTGTCTTTGATTATACAAATCATTTCATACCAATTTTACTCTCAGTTTTGAGTAATGGTGCTATCTTCATGCAAACTTAAGTTTCTGCCATTTTAAAAAGTATGGAAAAGTGCATTTTTTTGTAAAAAAAATAGAAAACCAGCTAGTAAAAGTTATTGATATTTTGTCAATATAACTATCTACTTCTTATTTTTCCACATAGTGACTCCGCAGCAATAAGCATCTCATCCATCGATGTTCCGAGGCTGACTGTCTATTTCTTTAGAATTCAGGGACTTTAGAGTCAATCCACCTTCCAGCCACTGCCTTAAGCTCATCATCTGAGCGTAAGTGAACACACAATTCTTTCTCCAAGTTCGGAAATAAAAAGTAATCACTGGGTGCCAGATCAGGAGAATAGGGTGTATAAAGTAAGGGTTTTGAAACTGTTCCGCTTCATTTCGTCCTCAGAAAATTTGCAAGTTTGAACTCTGGAATTGTCATGTTGAAACAGCACACAGTTGTAATTTTTCTACGACTTTTCTGTACTGTAGCTGCACGTAATTGGTCCAAAATACCCTGTAGTAGCAATATAGTCTCTATTAAGAGTCTGGCCATTAGGTAACAGAACCCCCTTGCTGTCCCAAAACACAGTTGCCATGACCTAGTCAACTGAAGTCTGAGTGTTGAATTTCTTTTGACGCGGCGAACCATGACCGGTCCATTGTTTACTCAGCCGTTTAGTCTCAGGATCATGTTGATGGATCCAAGTTTCGTCCCCGGTAACAATTCTTTCAAGAAAGTCTTCCGGATTAGAAGCATACCTTTCCAAAAGAGGCTCAGACACGGACACTTGGAAAGCTCGTTGTTCTTTATTAAGGCATTTAGGCCCCCAATGCACTGAAAGCTTCCTCATGCCCAGCCGTTCACTAGAATAGCAAAAAGGCTACCTCAGAAATCTCCAATCATCTAGCAGTTTCTGAAACTTTCATTCGCCTGTCCCCTTAGATTTTCACTAGTGACGTCATCAGTAGCGTTCAAAGGTCTTCCACTGCGATACTCGTCTTCCAACCTTAACCCACCACGTTTAAAATCAGCCACCCAATTTTTAATAGTTGAATATAAAGGAGCAATCTTTCCGTAAACTTCACAAAATTACTCATAAATTTCCTGATACGTCTATTTTTCAAAAAACTGGTATCTTACAACGATCTGTACTGAATTTGTGAAGAAATTTCGGCAACACTGACTCCTGTCATGTTTTTTGACCTCCCACGGACTACAACTACTAGATTGACCGATAAAATCTTGTGTAACCATGAATAAGGCATTGTTGAATGATATGTGAAAAGCGTGCACGTGTTACGGGTCAGTAACTGGGTTAGGCCAGTTAAGTATTGAACGACCCTCGTAGTCTCAGACATGTTGCAGTAGACAACGATAATTCCTCCTATCATCACGGTACTGATGATATGTTCGTGATTTTGTGATGCCCACTTTATGTGTAGAGCTGAGATGGATTTTCAAAAGAGTATATATTTTCCTTATTCTGGTTGCTGAAGGCAGAAATAAGAAAATATCACTAGTTTTCATCAGTAAACCTTTAGATTTTGAGATATGAAAGAATGTGCTTTGCCATATGTATTTTCCTAATGTTATCCAGACCAATTTAAACGTTTGACATTGCATTTGCTCTGTTCTCATTCAGACTTTTTGCATTTTCATCAAAGGTTCATCAAATTTTAAACCTCAGGGGCCAGTTGTTCAAAGCATCGTTAGCTTAACGAGCTCGTTAGTGGTCATATTGTTAACTCTTCTAGCAAGTACAATATTGAAAATTTTTGTATTTTTGCTGAAAAAATGTGAGCAGCTTTTGCATCCGCAAAAGCTGCTCACATTTTTTCAGCAAAAATTTCAGCATATTTGCCATATTTAATGATCAAAGTTTTAACGATACGTTAACTAACGACGTCGTTAGTTTTGAACAACTGGCCCCTGAACTCGGTACAGTGAACAGTAATGTTTGAATGACAGTGAGTTTTCCAGATGTATTCTTGCATATGTCAGTATATACCGTAAAAATTCTAAAAATTCGGACACCTTCAGGACTTGCTGTAATTCTCCTAATTTATTAATATAATGTTATTAATCAAGTAATTTCGTATTGGCCCAGGTACAGGTCCGAGGTCTGCTGTATTGGCACGAGGCCGAAGGCCGAGTCCAATACAGCTGACCGAGGACCTGTAACTGGGCCAATACGAAATTACTTGATTAATGACAATTTTATTAATTGACGCGATTAAAAACATGATTTATGATTATTGAATATTGGTTGACCTTGTGTAATAAAGGATAATCAATTAATAAAAAATGTTTCACCATCCAGCATGGAGTCCAAAAGGTACAGATGTTGATATTAGCTGGTCTTAATATAAATGTGTATTTTAAGACCAGCTAATATTAATATGTGTTTCGGAATGTGCACCGAGCAAACACATAGAGAACATAAGAGTATATACTGCCGAGCAAAAAAATAAAAAAACAAACAATTAAGACCAGCTAATATTAGTACTAATCCTGCTTTTAAATTCATATTTAGGTTTCCTTTATTCTTTATTGGTCGTTTCTATACCCAGTACCCTCTAGAAAGAATCCATCTTTGGGACTGTTCAAAATTGGTCTTAAAGATCGCTTTTGAACAATTCCAAAGGCGGTCTTGATATAGGAATGTACTATACTGTGTACCTATTTGCTACTGTGTACTTATTAGCCAAATTGCAGTATGTTTCCTCTGGCTTGCTTTGCCGGATCATTACAGGGTCACTGAAGAGGCTTTATTAGCGGAAACTACGTAGTATGACCCATCTTCTTTCTTATGAATGTTTTCATTGCTCTTAAAGGAACTCATTTTTGACTTTTATTTGCCTTCACTGCAGCTAGTGTTGTGCTGTGTGGCGGCCGTAAAACGTCTCCCCGTACATCAACCATAGTGCAGTTTATATTTTACTTTTGGTCCTTTGAGATCAGCGTGAATATTCTGAGAAATCAGAAATAAATTATTGGTTTAGACTCATATTCTAGACAGGGTTTTAATTATTTGGACTGGATTTTGATTTATATCAGTCTTTGAATCGACTGCCTATTCGAAATTCGCCAAATTGCAGTATGTTTCCTCTGGCTTGCTTTGCCGGATCATTACAGGGTCACTGAAGAGGCTTTATTAGCCGAAACTACGTAGAATGACCCATCGTCTTTCTTATGAATGTTTTCATTGCTCTTAAAGGAACTCATTTTTGATTTTTATTTATCATCCTTGTTTTCTTATTTATGCAGACCTTTGCAAAATATACAGTCTGGGAGTAACTGCTGTTGTAGGAAACTTTCTTTGTCTATCGAGGAATTTTTACCTAAATGAACTTGCTAGTGGTCAAAACATTTACTGTTCTAGCAAGAAGAAATATCTAGCAGTGGGATATACAATATATAGCAGTGGGATATATATGATTCTAAAGTATAAATAAATGAGGCAAATTTTCTGCCTGAGGTGTGCAAAATTTTATATTGTCAACAGTTTAAAATGTATGATCAGGACAAGTTTCAAGCTCGGGCATGACAGCAGTTTATTAACCTCGGACTCTGGTATAAATTCATGCCAAAGACAGCACTTACTGATGTTGTAACTGGTGACTTCTTTGTTAGGAATGAGCCAGCGCATGACAAAACCTACAATAAGACATGTGCGCCCAGTGAAGACTCAGATCAGCCTGTGCATCCATATAGTCTATCCAGATACTTCTCGTGCTGCATGAAGGAGCACTGGGCCCTTAGCTATCGTTAGAACCCTCAATGAAGACTGATCAGACTGCGCAGATGCACAGGCTAAACTGAGTGTTCGTTGGGCTCACATGTCTAATTGTAGGTTTTATCATGCGCTGGCTCAAATACATTGAAAAGAAGTCTTCCTCACTGTGTAGCGGAAGTCAATTTAAAATCTATGGGTGTCGGGTTGAGTTTTATTGCAATGTTGTATTAATTTTTTAAAATATATATATTCATGTATATATATATAATGATTTTTAAGACAATTTGTCATTTATTTTAATAAATATATTTGTGATTTTTACGATAATTATTTTGTTATTTAAGTGATGACTTGCTCACTTATATTCCGGTTGCTTACATATGTTTTTGCATACATGTACAGGGGGACCCTCGTTTTAACGACAGTATTTGTTTCCTATTATTGAGGCGTTATAATGAATTTACCGTTATAAAGAATCCCAGTTAGGAGTATGACAGGCTATAAAAGGTCTTTTCCATATCATTACTCCAAGAAACAAATGTAAAAGACATTTATTAGAATCGCCTAGGCGATTCTAACAAATATCTATAGCATTTGTTTCTTGGGGTATTAAATTACAATCTTTCATGACTATGTATTCGATTTGGGTATTTCCAACCAGAAGGAAGTCCACGTCGCTCGGAATGGAGGCTAAGCCTTGAGCTAAGAATTCATTCCATCGCAATTGTCGTTATAACGAGTTTTGCCGTTATAACGAATGTCGGTATAAACAGGGTTGACTGTATTTTACACTATTTATTGCAGTGTTCAGTGTATTTATAATTAATTTTTATATTTGAAATTAATCATTGATTGTTTTGTCAATGTCTGAATATTTTGTATATTATGTAATTTTTGTCAGTAACATTGTGAACACAATATTCACAAAATATATAGTTATCATGCAAAAATCAAAATCGTAGATGTGTTCAAAAGTTGAAAATACAGTTTATAAGTAGAACAAACAATCAGGATGTTATGTTCATTGCCACTTTTTAGGGCTGGTAAATATGTTGACCATTGTAGTGATGTCGTAACATTTTTATGGTGACTTAGTATATAAATTCAGAAAAATATATAACCGCAATGACTTCAGCACCCAATTTCGTAAAATCATTCTTCGATATAAAAAGATTGGGTACAACATGGATATTATACGACAGACTGCATGCATGGTAGTTAACCCAATCACGGTTGGCAACTTTGCTTCCCTCTTTAATTGCACGCCGGTGGGTCAGGCCTCAGATTCTATGACGGCTCCAACGTAAAGGCTTATTGAAAATTAAAGAGATAATGTTGGTTGGTGCCTGATGCTCTGTCTCTAGTCGGGCTCATCGGAGTCTAACTGTTGGTTTTCTTTTGCTCCAGCATTTCAGTGGTTTCTTGCTGTCGAGTCCTCACCGTTGTCTCACCTCTGTGGTTCTTTGATTTCTGTGTTCACGGAGATGTTGCACTGATGAGTTAGGAGGCCTTCATGCGGACTGAACAAATTATTTGTCTAAATCGCGACGGAAGTAAGGGCGAGGATTGTGGCCACGTAAAATCGATTTAAGCCCCCCAGTGGAAATCTTCCACTGACCGTTCCAAGGCGGCACTTCTGTGGCGATTTATTTATGTTGTTGTCTGTTACTTACTGTGTGTATAACTTGTGTCTTTTAATTTTGGATGGCCATATGGCCATTTTGTGGGAAAGTAACTGTCCGTATGGCCTTCCGTTGTTTAGGTTTCCATTATGGTCTGGTCGCTTAATGTTTGTATTTCTTTCCCTTTGGTGTCTTTTATGGATGGAGTAAGTTAATTGTATCAATTCCTGATCTTTGTTTTACTTCTACTATAGGTTGATCTAAATTAAAGATCATCGGTAGCATGGCTGTTGTGGGGCATTGATTACATATGCATTTAATGCAAATCACAGGACAAATTTGGTTGCTATGGCAATGATATGATACCACAGTCTTGTGTGGAAAACGTTCTGTTCTTTCCCTGAAAAGCCTGTTATGAAACAGATAATAAGAATAGATATAGAGTGATTAGAGTCTCATAAAAGTTCGAAAAGGAGCTAGATTCGACCGTTGATATTGGATTTACGTCTTGGACTTGTCACCAGCATACTCAACAAGATATAGTCAGTTTCTTGTAGAATATAGCAAGGTTGGTTGGTTGGTTGATTTGAGGTTTAACGTCCCCGTCAACACTGTAAAGGTCATTTTGGAGACGTTGCTTTCAATTTTGTGGGACTTTTACCCGACATTGAGATGAAATGACATCTCAAGCCCTGTCGCCCAATGAAACCAATAGGGTTTATTAGAATGGCCGGTCCGACTCGCACCGCGGTTCCTGGACAGGCTTAAATCCTCTAAGCGGTTGAATAAAATATCAGTCTCTTTCGAAAACCAGATCAGTTCGTTCTTATTCGAGCAACGGACACCTAAATGACGAAAGCACCATTAACGTGGCCTTGTCACCAGGCTACTTGGTCAGGTGCATTAACTTTTTGGACAATTCCACATTTTATCAAGTTTTATGTGACCCTTCATTCACTTGAACGCTAGCAATCCCATACTTGACCTTGTCATCGTCTTACTTTAGATGATTTGATTAGGTAGTTCCGCTTGCAAGCCTTGGAGTTTTGTTACTTGTTACCCAGACAATTGCATCATTTCTCCACCTTTGAAATATTGATACTAATACTCCTGATTCATGTGATTGTAAAAACTCAAAGTATTGCTATCCTGCTGCGGGTCATGTAATTACTGGTAATTTGAAAATTATTCCTGATTCTAGGATAAGGAATATAATTTCTAAAGGACCGAAATATCGGTTTCCTTCTAAAATTGATTTCAGTAAATGTAGAGATGAAATCGCTGCTTCCTTGAATGAATTCGGTAATCGATGGTGTGAGCAAGAGTATGTTGAGCATAAAGCCCTTAAGGACTGGAAACTTAGCATTTTAAAACTAGTAAATAAACGCATTTCTTTCTATTCTCAAAATACTAACTTATTACCTCCTAAGCCCAAGACGTCTTTACGTCATCTTAAACTAGGTATTCAAGAATTTCATAAGAAGTTTGTTTTGGCCCCTGCAGACAAGGCCGCTAACAACGTCGTCGTTGTGTGACGGCTCCACTATGTTAACACGCTTAAGCAGGAGCTTGGTGGTACTATGGCCTATGAACTTCAGCCTTTAGCTGAAGAGAGAGCTATAGTAGATAAACATGTTTGTCTTTCAGCCACCAAGTTTGCTGTGTGTGTTAACGAATGCCAAGACAAGCTTCCTACGCTATACTGGTTACCAAAACTTCATAAAAAACCTTACAAAGCACGGTTTATTGCAAATTCTAGCTCTTGCACTACCACTGAACTTTCTAAATTATTAACTTCCTGTCTTACTGCTATTAAAACGCATGTAATTAAATATTGTGATAAAGTCTTTGAAAGATCAGGAAGAAATCTGTTTTGGTCTATAAAAAATTCGAATGAGGTTTTAAATAAATTGAAATCTAGACATTTTCGTGCTTCTAGTCTGTCTACCTATGATTTTTCCACTCTTTACACTACACTTCCTCATAATCTTATAAAAGAAAAGCTTAATGATTTAATTGAATGGACTTTTCACAGAGAAGATTCTCTCTATCTTGCATGTAATGTCAGAAATGCATTTTTCACTTCTAAAGAGCATAAGAATTATACACTTTGGTCATGTCAGAAAGTGTGTGATGCCCTCACCTTTCTACTTGACAATATTTATATTAGATTCGGTACTAAGTTATTTAGACAAATTGTGGGTATTCCGATGGGTACTAATTGCGCACCTCTTGTGGCTGATCTGTTCTTGTATTGTTATGAAAGAGACTTCATTTTGTCGCTTTCCATTGATAACCAATCTGAAATTATTGAAGCTTTTAGCTCTACTTCTAGATATTTAGATGATTTATTAAATATTGATAATACCTATTTTGATGGTTTGATCAGTCAGATTTACCCTCTAGAACTTCAGTTAAATAAAGCAAATTCTTCTGATACCGAGGCCCCGTTTTTGGATTTACATCTGTCTATTGTAGATGGATTTGTTTCGTGCAAAATTTATGATAAACGCGATGACTTTGATTTTGAGATTGTAAATTTCCCTTTTTTGGATGGTGATGTTCCTCGTGCGCCATCCTATGGCGTTTATATTTCGCAATTAATTCGATTTGCTAGAGTGTGTAGTCATGTAACTGACTTCAACACTCGTAATAAATTATTAACGGCTAAACTCCTTAATCAGGGTTATCGGTACCATAAACTACGCAAAGCCTTTTCAAAATTTTATAGACGCCATTCTGATTTAATTTCAAAATTCAATATTGGACTTAAATCTCTTCTGCAACAATGTCTATCGGAACCCGAATTTTATGGTGACTTGGCATATAAATTCAGAAAAATATATAACCGCAATAACTTCAGCACCCAATTTCGTAAAATCATTCTTCGATATAAAAAGATTGGGTACAACATGGATATTATACGACAGACTGCATGCATGGTAGTTAACCCAATCACGGTTGGCAACTTTGCTTCCCTCTTTAATTGCACGCCGGTGGGTCAGGCCTCAGATTCTATGACGGCTCCAACGTAAAGGCTTATTGAAAATTAGAGAGATAATGTCGGTTGGTGCCTGATGCTCTGTCTCTGGTCGGGCTCATCGGAGTCTAACTGTTGGTTTTCTTTTGCTCCAGCATTTCAGTGGTTTCTTGCTGTCGAGTCCTCACCGTTGTCTCACCTCTGTGGTTCTTTGATTTTTGTGTTCACGGAGATGTTGCACTGATGAGTTAGGAGGCCTTCATGTGGACTGAACAAATTATTTGTCTAAATCGCGACGGAAGTAAGGGCGAGGATTGTGTTACATGTGGGTTTACGGCGTCCCGCAAACCCCCATGCTGACAAGACAACCGAGCGTGATCTCTGACAGGTGTACGGGCAGCTGTGGGGTAAGGCACAAGAAAGATGTTAAATGATTGACATGAATTATTTACAGTATCTACATACAACACTTACTAACACAAAACATCACAAATTGTTGCTTCTGTAGCCAACTCACGACGTCCGCTCCGAAGGCAAAACACTGTTCTGTGCTCGGAACGGGTGACGTGAATACCTACAGAAGCAAACAACAAAAACAACAAGAGAAACAAAAAAAGAAACAACACAAAACGCGACTGGCCAGTTTATAACTTTGGGTGAATCCCCCACTCGCGTGACACTTCTTCTCGCGAACTAGTAAAACTAGTCTATCAACATAATTGATTATCCTAGGATTAGCGATCACGTTTGCTGATCAGCCGTTTAGTGATCGTCCAAATAAGGTACGTTGACCTCTTCCATGATCACATTTGTTTACAACGAACAATGATTTAGAAGAATCTGCTTCTATCCTGGTAGGCGCTGATTACGGCGGTCTGTCCGCCCTTGCTGGACCCTAACGCCTAGCGTCGTACCAGTACCTGCTGCTATGAAGCAGGGAGCAGCAGGTCACACATTGTTATGCCTGCAAATTACGATAACGGGACTAGAAACGAGTCACAAAACATACATGCTATATCATGATCCCCCTCCCGGAGAAGTAAAAATATGTTCATGCATATACCGTTATTGCGCATGCGCCGACCAGACATACAGGCTGATTAGTGCATGCGACAAATAACCGTACAGCAGAACTCAACTTGACTGTGCATCAAATTATCAGCACCCAGCGCTTGACACAATAATACTCAAAGTTCATGGTTCCTTACTGAGCACTACAGAAATCAATTAATGCTCACTACTACTGAGCATAATACTCATCAAATTTGTGCTCACTACATTATCACAAGTAAGAGGCAATTGAACAGACCACGCCTTTGCGCTACCTGGTCAGCCGCCAATTACAGGAAACATAACAATCTCTATTTCATATCCTTCTCCGCGACACGGCTCACAAATATAGCTATTCACAAATTCAATACATTAATAACAGATAGAAACTACAACAGAAGATTTTCATCTATAATCTACAACATTTGTTAGTGTCTCATATGGGCCAACACTGTTTGCCGTAAATTCTCTCTATTTGGTAGGCACCCCGTCACAACCGTCCTCGCGACGCCGATGACGCAGCTGACGTCATCCCCGCCGCTCAGGCCGTTATGACGTGTGGCGACCAAATACTCCCACTTATCATCATCACGTTCTTTATATGTACATACATGCACAAACTGAGTTATCAGACAAAAACGGCATCATTACAAAATGAACTCGTAATTCTTCTTGAACAAAATTATTTCTAATCAACGTGAACATGCTTGTAAAATAAAATTCATTACGGTTCATCATCACGGATAACCCAACAGGCTCTTGTATGAGTTTGCCCTGATGATGAAGATGTGGTTAAACCCGTCTTAAGTTTACGTCCCCTCTACACCTAATATCATATTGGGACGGAACCACGGTTTTCTAACCACAGCCAGTCACAAGTCATGGATCAAACAAGTGACCCGGCGTTTATTAATTACATTCTACAAAAGGGGTCTAAAAGCCTAAATGAATCTAGAATGAGCGGGTGTCCAAACTTTACGTCTCACCAACATCTAGGGTCAGCATGAGACAGGACCTCACTTAGAAAGACTCATTCTACTACTGGAGAAGCCTGGGATCGATCCTGCGACGTCTAGCTGGCAAAGCCAGTAGCCTAATCACTACAGGCCTCAATAGTGAATTCAGAATAGGCTTCAGAAAGTTGGGGTATACTAGAAGTAAACCCCTCCAAAACCTACAAGCATGTTCATACAAAAATAATACTAAACATAGATTAAACATACCTTTCAATATACTTTCTATTTCCCCGTCACAATGTTGCGTTTACTCTTTACAACTTGACCTGCTGCTAAGGTGTCCGCTTTTTTCAGGGTTTATATATCTATGAATACTACCGGAAAATCATGCCTACTCGTATTACCTTGCTTTGTTCGTAGGGAAGTGGAGATACCGGCCACAAACAAAGCCAGATAGCAAAATCGAGTAGATAATGGATTTGCCTTCAAATAGTATATTTCCCATAGGAAAAATTGATGAAACGACCCTATAATCAATGACATGACTCCTGTCAAAACGAACACCCACACAACACGTGACGGGAATAAAAATCATATATGGCACAATTTGGCGGTTGGCGATTTTTAGGCAAATTCTATAGAACTCAGCCTTTTAGCGGCCCCCTGTATTGTAAAAACAGCTCTCTATAAACCACTCATGCATACATCGTATGATATGTGCATGACTTGTTCATGGAGCCGCATAGTTTGCGTACCATATTTCACCCAAAATATTTCACTCACACCGCCCTACCATATATCTACTAAAATAATTTAGATGTGCATAAGCACCAGAGAGGTTTCCTATTCCATCTCGTAACAAAGGTTTCCCCTTTTGGAGAAAAAACAATCAGAAATGTTTTTTCTTTGTGTACAGAGATGGAATAGGATGAACCTATCTAAACAAGACAGCTATTTACACAACAACCGTGCGAAGAATTACCTACTAAGGTAGTCTGCCCCCAAATTTTCTTGGCCCCGAATTGCAACAATCCGAAATCTATACGGCTGTAGTTTCATTGCCCAACGCATAATTCGAGGATTGAGAACTTTTGCTGTTTGCATATACGACAAGGGCTTGTGGTCTGTCTCAAGCAGGAATTCTACTCCGTAAAGATACTTGCGAAATTTCTCAACACCCCAGATAATAGCCAAACATTCCTTCTCTATTACAGAATAGTTTTTCTCACGAGGCAAAAGTTTCTTGCTGGCATAAGCAATGGGAAGTCGTCCTTCCCCTTCAAATTCTTGGAGCAAAACGGCTCCTATACCAACATCAGAAGCGTCCGTCCGGAGTATGAACGGATTCCCATCATGAAAGATAGGAAGACGAAGAATAGGACTAGACGTGAGTCTATTCTTCAGGGTCTGAAAAGCCTTTTCATGATGGTCCTGCCAGTCTGTGATCTTGTTTGGTCTACTTTTCTTAGTTAAATCTGTCAAAGGGGAAGCGATAGATGAGAAATTTGGAATGAAACGGCGGTAGAAACCAGCCAACCCAAGAAATGACTTTATTTGTCTCTTAGTAGAAGGTCGAGGAGCATCCTTTATAGCTTGTATCTTGTCTTCTTGCGGTCTTACTGACTGAGCAGCTACACTGTGACCAAGACATTCGATACTGCTATACCCAATCATACACTTGGAAGGTTTTGCCGTCAACTTGGCTGTCCTGAGTCTATCTAAAACTTCACGTAATGACGTCAAGTGGTCTTTCCAAGTTTCGGTAAAGATCCACATATCATCGACGAAGCTATCAACGTTAGAAAGTTCGGACAGAATCTTTCTCATCAACCTGCAAAATGTTGCTCCTGAGTTTACCAAACCGAAGGGCATAGTTTTGAATTGAAACAAGCCTTTGGGGGTTTCGAACGCAGTTAGGGGTTTTGCCTTAGACGTCATTTTTACCTGCCAATAACCTTTTGACAAATCTAATTTGCTAAAGTATTTGTGCCCCGACATTCTATTTATAACCTCCTCCATATTTGGCATTGGTTCTGCATCGAACTCCGTCACTTTATTAAGTTTACGGAAGTCAATGCAGAACCGCACCGAACCATCTTTTTTAGGGACAAGTACTACAGGGGATGAATATGGAGATATTGATGGCTCAATAACTCCTAAATCTAACATATCTTGAATTTCCTTTTCCATTACATCCCGTACTTTATATGGTATGGCATAACCTTTTGACCTCACTGGTTCCGTCGTCAGCAACTTTATGTCGTGTTCTATTTGGTCAGTTCGTCCTGGTACACTGGACAGTACGTCCGGGTATTCTTTTATCAACGTCTCTATTTCTTTACGCTGATCCTGCGTTAACATTTCTGAAATATTGACGTCCTTAAACGTCTCTGGTTGCTTTGCAGTAGGAAAAGCGCAATCTTCCAATGAGAATTCGTCAACGTCATCATTTTCAGTTGACTGAGTGGACTCTACAGATAGCAAGCAATGTGACGTCACATTTTGACGTTCCACATATTGCTTCAGTATGTTAGCGTGATATGTGTTAACATTTCCATTGACGTCAATCTTATAATCCATTCTGTTCACTACCTCAACAACTTCATAAGGACCTTTCCATTGAAGCAATAATTTATTACTGTCTGTCGGTAGTAACAACAGTACTTTGTCGCCGACGTCAAATTTACGCGACCTCGCGCCTTTATCATAATAAGCTTTCTGCTTAATCTGAACCTTCTTTAAATTATCACGCGCTAATTTGCATGTCTGCTCTAACCGTTCCCTAAGCTCAATAACGTATTGATACGTCGAAAGAACTTGCTCATCGCGTACCTCTTCAGCCCATAATTCTCTTAATATTGCCATTGGACCTCTGACGTTACGTCCATATAACAACTCAAAAGGGGAGTATCCTAAAGACTCTTGTGGGACTTCCCTTACCGCAAATAATAAGGCTGGAAGATATTTATCCCAATCTTTTGGACGTTCAGCACACATGCGACGTAACATCTGCTTTAACGTAGCGTGGAAACGCTCTATCAGTCCGTTGCAAATTGGGTGTCTCGGACTACACGTTAACTGTTGAAGAGAAAGAAGTCTGCTGACTTCCTTCATTACCTCAGCAGTAAACTGTGATCCACAATCAGTCAACATTTCATCAGGAATGCCAACCCTACTAAACATTTCAATAAGCGCTTCCGCGACACGTTCCGTCTCAATACTCGGTAAAGCTATCGCCTCTGGATACCTTGTCGCATAATCTATCATGGTTAAAATATACCGAGATTTCCTATCAGATCGAGGCTCAATTGGACCAACTATGTCCACTGCCACCCTCTTAAATGGCGTATCAATCAATGGCATTTTTCCTAGAGGTACTTTAGTGACCCGACCTTTCTGAATAGTTCTCTGACAAATATCACAAGATTTACAAAATCTAGCGACATCACCGCAAATACCGGGCCAGTAAAACTCAGTTACAACTCTATCCAATGTCTTCCTAATACCCATATGTCCAGACATAAGCGTTTCATGAGCCAGTTTCAACACCTTTCCTCGGAAACTTTGAGGGACCACAAGTTGGAAAGAGACTTTGTTACCCTTGGTGAACTCCCTATATGCCAACCCTTTTTTCTCAATAAACCTAGTTTCACCTCGGTTTAAACCACGACTCACAGTCTTGTTCCCAGATACAACCCTTTTCCTGATGTTTTCCAAAGTTGGATCATCAACCTGAGCTTGCTTGAAAGCCTCCTTGTCATCGTTAATGATCTGATCGGGAACCTTAAGTTTTCTGTAAGGCTTCTCATCCTGCCTAGTTTGAGACCTAGTTACAGCCGCAGCTGAGAAATGAGACATATCAGGAAGTTTTGATCCATCAATGTTACCTATAACCAAATCGTACAACGTATCATCCATACACAAAGCTTCAGTTTTCCCAGTAAAAAAAGGACAATCAATGTCAATCATTGCCAAAGGATACCTTTGTGTGGATTCATCAATCAACGTAACATTTGATTCCTTCCCTATTAACTGACTATCCGAAACCAAACTTCTCCGAACGACACAGCCTGTACACCCAGTATCTCTTAATACAACCACCTTTTTATTATTAACCAATCCTTGTGCCGTCGGTAACCTTGCCTTTAAGAAGTAACAGACACCTTCCCTAGTTTCCTTACTACACTCCTCCCTATCCGAAATCAAAGGATCACCAACCTTATTTTCAAAAATACTTCCAATCTCATCACCTTTCCTAGTTACTTCCGTTTGACAAAAACTAACTTGGTGTGCTGCGCCACGTGGTGTGCTATTATTTTTACCGCGTCCGCGAAAAGACCCTCTAAAATTACCACGACCACGTGTATAACCACGACCTACATTCTGCGTATTCTCATTCTTAACCTGAGAACCTTGAGTCTCTACGCGCGTGTTAAAATTTTCTTTAACACCGCTATCCCCAACTCCAGTTGCTCCTACCTCTGCGCTATACAATTGTTTCCTGTCGGGGTTCTTAAAACATTTAATTGTTAAATGCCCCTTACCACATATGCTACACTTGATATCCGGTCTACCACTCGGTTTGTTCGAGTCAACTTTGTCCTGTTTACCCTGCGCTGCGCCTCTATTATCGCGTTGCCCCTTATTAATGCAACTATATACGCCCCCGCGCGCTTCTGCAAACAAATCTGCCTCCCTAGCCATTTCATCTAAATTACCAAACTGTTTTGGCTTCAGATGCACATACAGTTCTCTATTACATGACTCCAGGAACTGATCCCTTGCCATGAAATCACAGACAGCCGGAAAAGATTTTTCTATCTTTGCCATATTAAGCCATTTTTCTAAATAACTTCTCAGTCTACTACTGAACTGTATGAACGTTTCTGATTTCTCGGGCCTACTATAACGAAACTGTTTCCTAAATCCGCGCTCTGTCATGTCAAAATTCTTTAATAAAGCGTCCTTTAACTTTTCATAATCCGCCGCATCCTCATTTGACAACCGGTCATATACATCAAGTGCGCGCCCTTTGAGCAATGCACTTAAATACGCGGCCCAAACACTCTTATCCCATTTATTAGCCGTAGCATATTTCTCAAACCTAGATAAATAACTATCCATTTTATCTTTACCCTCTTCAAAATAAGGTAACTTAGGATCCCGGGCATGCGCCACCTTCTCAGCTTTTTGCTTTTCAAATTCTAGCTCGAGCTTCGCTCTCTGCATTTCTAACTGATTCCTTAATTCTTGGTGCTGTAGCTCAAACCCATGTTTTATTTTTTCTAAATGGGCCTCACTAATCTCTTTTGCCTCCCTTTCAGTCTTGATGCGTGCTATTTCAAGTTCCTTATTAACATTCAACATAGCTAGTTCATGTGCCCTTTCCTTTTCCTTTTCCTCTAACTTAGCTAGTTCATGTACCCTTTCCTTTTCCTTTTCCTCTAACTTAGCTAGTTCATGTACCCTTTCCTTTTCCTTTTCTTCAGACCTTAACCTTTCTAAATCCCTTTGCTCTTGCCTTTCTGCCCGCTCAATATCCTGCTGCTCTTTAACAAAACCTTGTAACTCCTTCCCCTCATAACCTAAGTCCTTTCCCATTTGCATTAAACGCTCCATTATTGATAACGTAAATCTCACGTTACTATCAAAACCACTATAAACTGATCAGTTATGATCAGTGATGATTGAATGGGCTTAACTAAAACGTTAAGATATGTGTTATACGCGTTAATCTAACTAAAACGTTAGTTATTAAAGCACACGCGATTTGAAATGTCAAATGCTTTCAGCACAGTATGACGTTGCGTACTGGTAGTCTAATATGACGTCATAAACTGACGACGTTTACAGTAAAATGCTACAATCCGAAGTTTTATCACATTACAAAACTCCGATCATAACAAGTCACCATTAATGTTTCTATTACGTCATACCTAACCTCAAGCCACTGCGTAAATATTAACGCTACCGTTATGTCAACGTCAGTAAATTGTTAACGTCACTACGTCAGAACCATGTGTGGGTAAGATCAATTAGTAGCTCCAATTTAACTTAGTAGAATGTCAGGTAACACAATTAAGTGGGGTCTACTTAAATTTTTCGTTACCAAGAAAAAGTGGGGTTTGCCTTGCCTTCCTGCTCAGAAATTATCGACTTGTCAGTATCCATTCAGTTGAATACATGGGTTTCGCACTTCATCAACGCAGGAAGGAAGATTCAAGTTAATTTCTAAATGTGGCTGTCAATACATTTTTTTTTTTTTAAATTGATGATTCAGAGTATCAATGTGCTGTTCCACAGCCGGGAACACCAGCCAGAGATCAAATCCCACTTCTGACACCAAATGTTACATGTGGGTTTACGGCGTCCCGCAAACCCCCATGCTGACAAGACAACCGAGCGTGATCTCTGACAGGTGTACGGGCAGCTGTGGGGTAAGGCACAAGAAAGATGTTAAATGATTGACATGAATTATTTACAGTATCTACATACAACACTTACTAACACAAAACATCACAAATTGTTGCTTCTGTAGCCAACTCACGACGTCCGCTCCGAAGGCAAAACACTGTTCTGTGCTCGGAACGGGTGACGTGAATACCTACAGAAGCAAACAACAAAAACAACAAGAGAAACAAAAAAAGAAACAACACAAAACGCGACTGGCCAGTTTATAACTTTGGGTGAATCCCCCACTCGCGTGACACTTCTTCTCGCGAACTAGTAAAACTAGTCTATCAACATAATTGATTATCCTAGGATTAGCGATCACGTTTGCTGATCAGCCGTTTAGTGATCGTCCAAATAAGGTACGTTGACCTCTTCCATGATCACATTTGTTTACAACGAACAATGATTTAGAAGAATCTGCTTCTATCCTGGTAGGCGCTGATTACGGCGGTCTGTCCGCCCTTGCTGGACCCTAACGCCTAGCGTCGTACCAGTACCTGCTGCTATGAAGCAGGGAGCAGCAGGTCACACATTGTTATGCCTGCAAATTACGATAACGGGACTAGAAACGAGTCACAAAACATACATGCTATATCATGATCCCCCTCCCGGAGAAGTAAAAATATGTTCATGCATATACCGTTATTGCGCATGCGCCGACCAGACATACAGGCTGATTAGTGCATGCGACAAATAACCGTACAGCAGAACTCAACTTGACTGTGCATCAAATTATCAGCACCCAGCGCTTGACACAATAATACTCAAAGTTCATGGTTCCTTACTGAGCACTACAGAAATCAATTAATGCTCACTACTACTGAGCATAATACTCATCAAATTTGTGCTCACTACATTATCACAAGTAAGAGGCAATTGAACAGACCACGCCTTTGCGCTACCTGGTCAGCCGCCAATTACAGGAAACATAACAATCTCTATTTCATATCCTTCTCCGCGACACGGCTCACAAATATAGCTATTCACAAATTCAATACATTAATAACAGATAGAAACTACAACAGAAGATTTTCATCTATAATCTACAACATTTGTTAGTGTCTCATATGGGCCAACACTGTTTGCCGTAAATTCTCTCTATTTGGTAGGCACCCCGTCACAACCGTCCTCGCGACGCCGATGACGCAGCTGACGTCATCCCCGCCGCTCAGGCCGTTATGACGTGTGGCGACCAAATACTCCCACTTATCATCATCACGTTCTTTATATGTACATACATGCACAAACTGAGTTATCAGACAAAAACGGCATCATTACAAAATGAACTCGTAATTCTTCTTGAACAAAATTATTTCTAATCAACGTGAACATGCTTGTAAAATAAAATTCATTACGGTTCATCATCACGGATAACCCAACAGGCTCTTGTATGAGTTTGCCCTGATGATGAAGATGTGGTTAAACCCGTCTTAAGTTTACGTCCCCTCTACACCTAATATCATATTGGGACGGAACCACGGTTTTCTAACCACAGCCAGTCACAAGTCATGGATCAAACAAGTGACCCGGCGTTTATTAATTACATTCTACAAAAGGGGTCTAAAAGCCTAAATGAATCTAGAATGAGCGGGTGTCCAAACTTTACGTCTCACCAACATCTAGGGTCAGCATGAGACAGGACCTCACTTAGAAAGACTCATTCTACTACTGGAGAAGCCTGGGATCGATCCTGCGACGTCTAGCTGGCAAAGCCAGTAGCCTAATCACTACAGGCCTCAATAGTGAATTCAGAATAGGCTTCAGAAAGTTGGGGTATACTAGAAGTAAACCCCTCCAAAACCTACAAGCATGTTCATACAAAAATAATACTAAACATAGATTAAACATACCTTTCAATATACTTTCTATTTCCCCGTCACAATGTTGCGTTTACTCTTTACAACTTGACCTGCTGCTAAGGTGTCCGCTTTTTTCAGGGTTTATATATCTATGAATACTACCGGAAAATCATGCCTACTCGTATTACCTTGCTTTGTTCGTAGGGAAGTGGAGATACCGGCCACAAACAAAGCCAGATAGCAAAATCGAGTAGATAATGGATTTGCCTTCAAATAGTATATTTCCCATAGGAAAAATTGATGAAACGACCCTATAATCAATGACATGACTCCTGTCAAAACGAACACCCACACAACACGTGACGGGAATAAAAATCATATATGGCACAATTTGGCGGTTGGCGATTTTTAGGCAAATTCTATAGAACTCAGCCTTTTAGCGGCCCCCTGTATTGTAAAAACAGCTCTCTATAAACCACTCATGCATACATCTTATGATATGTGCATGACTTGTTCATGGAGCCGCATAGTTTGCGTACCATATTTCACCCAAAATATTTCACTCACACCGCCCTACCATATATCTACTAAAATAATTTAGATGTGCATAAGCACCAGAGAGGTTTCCTATTCCATCTCGTAACAGATTGTGGCCACGTAAAATCGATTTAAGCCCCCCAGTGGAAATCTTCCACTGACCGTTCCAAGGCGGCTCTTCTGTGGCGATTTATTTATGTTGTTGTTTGTTACTTACTGTGTGTATCACTTGTGTCTTTTGGTTTTGGATGGCCATATATCCATTTTGTGGGAAAGTAACTGTCCTTATGGCCTTCCTTTGTTTAGGTTTCCATTATGGTCTGGTCGCTTAATGTTTGTATTTCTTTCCCTTTGGTGTCTTTTATGGGTGGAGTAAGTTAATTGTATCAATTCCTGATCTTTGTTTTACTTCTACTTTATTCTGTGTAGGCCAGGCATATCATCTATGATCAGTTTGTTTTAAGTGCTTAAATGAAATGTTAATCCCAATCATGTAAAAATGCCAGTGAACTTTACATCAGCATGACTTCTTCAGGCTTGATATGGACTACATGATACTAGGTGCATAAAATTTCAGAAAGCCTGTTAGATCGGATTTTTGGATCTAGTGTTTGTCAACTGACCCATAGTTACCAAAAAATCTTACGTTATATTGACTGTACCCGCATGCATATCATGTCACTATACGGTTTGCTTTCAAACATGGATTTAAGGATTTAACTAAACAATCTCTTTAGTCCCCGCCCATTGGGGCTTGAAGAAATGTATTGGGCTGCATAGTGCTTCCGTGCAGATCCGAAACCAACCTCACATGAGTACTGGTAAACCAGATAGGGCTCTAAGCCGGCCCAGTCAAAGCGGTTTGTGTCGGACCGTCCCTGCATATAAACCCTTCTGGTTTCATTGGGCGGCAGGGCTTGAGATGTCATTTCACCTCAATTTCTGGTTAAATTCCCACGATATTGGAAGCAGCGTCTACGAAATGACCCAGATAGTGTAGACGGGTACGTTAAACCCCCAATTCAAACAAACAAAAAACTAAACAGCCTTTTTTTCCGACGTGTCTCCGTGGCCTAGTGGGAAAGAGCGCTGATTGTTAATTATTAGATATGGTTCGAGCCTCGCCCTGAGCACATGTGAGACGCCAAGTTCTGCAACGCAAGGTCAGTTGGTTTTTCTCTGGATACTCCGGTTTTTGCCCAACTCTGATTAACGATCGGCTCGAAATAAGTGAATAAATCTTGAAATAGCTCTTTAAATAAAGGGCAGCTATCAGTTTCTGGCGAAAGAATGTGCACTGTACTGGTTAACTGCTTACATATAAAGTTGACCAGGAAAAGTGTGGACAGGTAAACTGACCGGCACAGAAATGACCTAAAATAGTGTTGACTGATGGCATGTGTAAAAAATATTTAGTGTTTAAATGTTGATACACACTTTCTGCAATGAATTTGTTGGCTCAAAAACAGTGTAAGTACATTCAGCAAGTGCACAAACTTTATTTTTGTAGCCTTTTACATTTTGAAGCAGTAAAGTTAAGGCACTTGGAAGGTCACATTTTATACATGGTACTTGCACTCTTATTCTGCAATATCATGCAGCAGGATTCAATACATTTTAAGGTTTAAAAAATTGGCGCATAAACATTGTAAGTGCACTTACATTGTTTTTGCGCCAACTTCAAACTGTCAGAGCACATCACGAAAACACGTTTACATAAATTTGACCCCCTTGAACCCCACTTTTATATAGTAAAACTGGGGTTTACAGGGGTAAATTTTATTTTTCTACGACTATCCACAATCTATAATTTGGGCAGAAATAAGAAAAATATCACAATTTTTCATCTTAAAATGTTTTTTTTTTCGGCGGTAAAGTTTACAATGTATTTGTACAGGCGTGTTTCGTAATGAAAAACGGTGTAATATTGCAAAATGCTGAACGAAGTCCTGATTTAGGGAGAATCTAGCTGTAATACGTATTTTCCAAATGTATCATGTCCTTAGGCACACAATTATGCTATAAACCCATTTTAGCCAAAAATGTCAGTTACACTGTTATTGCACAAAGCAGACGTTTTGACGTAGTTACGTAGTAACGTATATTTATGCCAATACTTGAAAATAACAGACACAGATGGGCGATCGAATACCGTCGTATGACTTTGATTTAGTCGTAGAAAAATGTTATGTCAAACTATGGATACAAACATATTACAGACTACCTCATTTTTGTTTGCTTTGATTGTTGATGATATTTGTATTTTGTGATGTTACTACACATGATATAGAATGAAGACTATTGTTTTATTATAAGACTCTATATGGTACGAGTGCAAGTCAATAAATAACTAGCTTATCCGATTGTCAAATGACAGAGACAACCAGGACTTTGTTTCAGTATTTTAGTGTTTGGGTTGTACGTCCCACCAACAGCTAAGGTCATACGGAGACGGGACCTTGGTTTAAAGACTCGTCCGAAAGACTGGAGAAGCTCGGGAGCGATCCTGCGATCCCTGGTTTACAAGGCGAGTAGCGTATCCACTACACCAAGGAGGGTTCTGAGACCTTATTTCAATACATATTTTAGGCATTAGGGCAAAATTGCACCTATATCGTGTCATTCACTCATTAGATATTGAACGTCAAACATGGATAGCGATACATAAGCAAGCTTTTCGTCAAAAGTTGAGTACCGTGCTGTAATTCGATACTCGTATTTGAAATGGAAAACAGGACAGAACATACATTGGGAGTTGTTCAATGTTTATGGGTCTTCTGTCCCATCGTATGCGCAAGTTAAATTCGGGGTTGGGGAATTCAAACGCGGTAGAACGTCTTTAGAATGAAAAGCTAAAGGGTTGCCTTTGGAAACAAAGATTACATAAACGAAAGAAAATCGGAGACTCGGTTTAAATGAATCTCTTCAAACACAGCAAATAGTTTGCAAGGCTGCATACGCCTCCTAGCACCGGCTAAAGCGATATTTCGATTTTCAAGGCGGCCAGAACGGGCTTAATGATCCAAAAGGAAAAGTAAATATAATCTGTACTATGATGAAGCACGGGGAGACTTTTTACGGCCGCCACACGGCACTTAACACTAGCTACAATGAGGTAAAATAAAAAGCTAAAAGGTTGCCTTTGGAAACAAAGAACACATACATGTAAAGGAACGAAAATCTGTGACGAAACCAGGTCTGGGCGCTAATAAGATGCCATCAATGAAGGAATTTGAAACAAAGTGTACACTGATAGGCGATTAAGGTGGAAGAAATAGCGAATTACACATTACGGACAGACATACTGACAGACTGACAGAATGACACGGTGATTTTAGGGCACTCTTAGAAAAATCAGTCGGTCGCTTTTTCTGCGGGTCATGCAATTGTCAGATAGTTTTCATATTTCAGCTCAAAAACTCAGTGTGAACTTGTTAGAACTGCCAAGGTGAGAAGAAAAATTATAATCACAATATATATTTTTGAGCAGAAATAAGAAAAATTATATTCTGTAAACCCCAGTTTTACTAAATAAAAGTGGGGTTTGAGAGGGTCAAAATTTTATAGGCGTATTTTCGTGATGTCAAATAGGAATTTAGCCAGATCCGGAATCTGCTAGGCCAAATAGGAATTCTTATTTGGCCTAGGCAGATTCCGGTTCTGGCTAAATCAATATTTAGTTCAGCCAAATCCCAGATCTGGCTGAACTCTGTTTAGTCCAAATAATCATTTCCTACTGTATTTGACTAGGCAGATTCCGGATCTGGCTAAGTAGGAATCTTGGTTTAAGTATAAGAGACCTTCATTAAATATTGATTAATTGGCTTCAATTACAGTTTTATTCCTATTTCATTTGTTTTTGTCTCACATGTGGGGCCCGTCGAGCGATTTTGGTACTTATCGCCTATGCGAGCAGTGAAGGTTCAGGCGAGCCTGCGCATCCGCGCAGTCTCGCCAGAACCTTCGCTGCTCGCTCATACAAGAAATGAATCAAAAGGAACCTTCAGACAGAAAGCCATATCCCTGGCAACTCTGAATGACTGGGCATGCGCAGTTAAAATTTGTCATGACGGAATGCTCGAAGACACGAATTCGCTTGGCGGGGCTCATGTTAGAAACATGTTGTTTAGACCATCTGGCTTATCACTATTATAACAATCTTTTTGTCATCTTAAATGTATGTCTTTCATACGATGAAGGCCCAATTAAACCCACTTTATATAAGGAAATTGGGTGGGTGGGGGTCAATCTGAGACTATTTTAATTTTTCTTATTTATGCTCTAAAACTTCATGTATAAGGCCATAACAATCTGTGTTTCTAGAGTAAAAATATAAAAAAAAGAATTATTCGAATTTGGACGAGTAATGTTTAAGTGGAAGATGTTTAAATTAAATTAAGTTGCCATTCTTATCTGTTGTAGGAGCTTATTCGATGTCTAATTTGAGATGAAAGTAACATTAGTTGATAATAGATGATAATTTTATTTGTTGAATTTATTCTTATAAATATAATGAAGCATTTCTTATTTGTCTTTTAAAAACATGATAGCGAAGCCAAACCAGATTGTTGGCACTTGTTGAAACGGCCTCAATGAGGCGGTTCTGAGAAGTTTGGAGCAGAAATATGGAAAACTGAAAAAAAAATAAAACCTGAACAATGCTTGTTCTATAGATATCAAAAATGCTGTTGTGGAACACGAGTGTTCTACCCAAACTGACATCATTGAATAGTCAGTCCTTCATAGATTTGTAAATTTGCATAGAGCCAGATCAGCCTTTGGACAGAATTTATACTACATGTAGCCCGCGTTTAGAGCCTAGTTTGAAGAAAACCTGTCCTTTGGGTCTTCTACCAGGGCCAAGTTTGTTCAAAGCAACTTTAGCTTAACGAGCTTGTTGGTGGTCAACTTTATAACTGCTCAATGTCAAATGCACAAGGTATTTTTGCTGAAAAAAATGTGTAACGTTTGCAAGTGCAAAAGCTACTCATATTTTTTCAGCAAAGTATTTGTCAGTATGTCATATACATTGATAAAAAATTCAATGACATGTTTTCTAATGATATTGTTAGTTTTGAACAACTGGCCCCAGGTAAGTCATAAAACTCATGAAACTGACTGGTCAAAGACACAAACTGTGTTTGTTTGTTTGATTTGAGGTTTAACGTCCCGTCAACACTGTATAGGTCATTTTGGAGACGTTGCTTCCAATTTTGTGAGACTTTTACTCGACACTGAGATGAAATGACAGTTCAAGCCCTGTCGCACAATGAAACCAATATGGTTTATAAGCATGGACTCGCACCGATATACCTCGGCAGGCTTAGATCCTCTAAGTGGTTCACCAATCTCGTGTGCGGGCCGGATTCAGTTCTGCGTGGAAGCATCATGCAGCTCATCTATTTCTTCAAGCCCCGATGGGTGGTGGCCGCCGACATTACGATAACACACCGTGTGCATTCAATATCCCCAAAATGGCTGATTTCGCATGATAATTTGTAATATGTTTCTTATTTAAGCGCACAGGATAGGTTATGGGTGCTCGTTAGAACCGCCTCATTGAGGCGGTTCTAACGAGGACCCACAATATATGTCTTGGAGCAGAAATAATATAATAATGTATACCCCCGTAAACCCCTATTTTCTCTAGATAAAGGGGTGGTTTAGAGGGTTGTTCATTTCACGGGCTTGTTAACATGATGGACACAGACTAGCAGGGGTCTTGAAAATTTGGATATAGGAGCTACATATATTATACAATCCAAGCAGCGATCACACAAGCGGCTGTTCTGCACCTTTGTTGATCGCAAATGGTAAACAAAGATTTGTTTGTTTGAATTGAAGGTTAACGTCCCCGTCAGTACTATTTAGGTCCTTATAGAGACTTTGCTTCCATTTTTGTGAGACCTTTACCCGACATTGAGATGAAATGACTTCTCAAGCCCTACCATCCAGACAAACCAACATGATTCATATGCAGGGACGGTCCGACCCACAGACAGGTATAGGCTTTCTAAGCGGTGTACCAGTACTCATGTGAGATCGGTTTCAGCTCTGCGTGGAAGCATCATGCACCCCAGTCTATTTCTCCTCCTGGACAGGCTTATGCATAAGCGGTTAACTAGTATAGGGCACCTTCTTTCGACAGAAACTGTCAAATGCCCTTTTGGAATCAGCGGAAGGGTTAGAATGACCGTCGGCCCCCGCCCATCGGGGCTTGAAGAAATATATGGGCTCCATGATGCTTCCACGCAGAGCTGAAACCGACCCGCACACGAGTACTGGTAAACCGCTTAGAGGATCTAAGCCTGCCCAGGCAAAGCGGTGCGAGTCATGCTTATAAACCCTATTGGTTTCATTGGGCGACAGGGCTTAAGGTGTCATTTCATCTCAATGTCTGGTAACCACAAAATTGGAAGCAATGTCTCCAAAATGACCTTTACAGTTTGACGGAGACGTTAAACCTCAACTCAAACAAAACAAACAAAACAAAAGTTAGAATGACCGAAGAAAAGATTTCATGTTCAGCTCTGCATAAGTACGTTGACGACCCTAGCAGGTATCGAATTCGCGAACTCCTGATCACCAGTCAGATGCCCAGTTGACTCAGCTACCTAGACCGGCTTGTTCATGGAAAATCATATAACCACTTTATATCATCAGAGTGAGGAACAAGAGGATAAGACCACATTGGACACACCCAAAGTCATAGTACAGGGTGGCACTCAGCTTTGTCAGCGAGAGAGATTAACTCATTGTATGCTAGTGGACTCTTGCATTGCTATATGTCGGTCCTGTTGGACAAGTCCATTTGTCTTATAAGGGGTTGCAAGCCTATTTTTTGTTTGTATTTTATTATTGACAGAAAATTCTGTTAGTAAATAGTGCAGGCCCAGATCAGACGCCGCGTCTGATCTGGGCCTACACTGTTTGCCAAGGTACCCCTTCTGGGGTTCCACATGCAATGGGTAATATTGTACAATGTAGGATTTGCATATTATCTTCTAGTTTTCATTCTGCTGTTTGCTTTAGCATTTCCATGTCCAAAGTCCAACTCTGGCACTCTATCTGGCTTCTCTGAATTGTGGATCTTAAATTTTTGGTTTCTGTTGGTCAAGTACATATGGTCATATATCCTCAGTCCAATATACTGAAACAAATACATGTCAATATACACACGGTGCATGGAAAATTTTCATGGTTTCAAAATTAGTCAAAGTATACAACACAATATACAACACTCAAACATAATATAGTATGTACAAAAAGTTTGGCAACACATTTCTGACGTCTAGCTCTTTATAAATGCTTGATTTTACAATTATTTGAACTATTTTGAGACTTGTAGAAGACGTTTTAGACTCAGATTCCGTAATCAAACTATTTTCGTTTTTTTTTTTGTTGTTTTTTTTTTCGTGTAGTCTTTGCTTCCAAAGGATCCAGCTATTCAGAACTTATTTATCTTCACTGCAGCTGGTGTTGTACCATGTGACGGCCGTAAAATGTCTCCCCGTACATCATCATAGTGCAGATTATATTTTCTGGTCCTATGGGATCATTCAGTTCATTTAAAATCATTTTGAAAATACGGTTCTGCTTAAACCGGTGCTAGAGGGCATGTCCTGTGTTGCACATTTCACTACTGGCCATGAACAGATTCAATAAAACCGAGTCTGCTATTTTCGTTTATTTGGTGTATCTTTTGCTTCCAAAGGATTCGCCCCGCCCATCGGGGCTTGGAGAAATAGATTGGGCTGCATGATGCGTCCACGCAGAGCTGAATCTGACCACACATGATTACTGTTAAACATGCCCAGGCAAAGCGGTGTGAGTTAGATCGCCCAATGCAATTAAGCCTTCTGGTTTCATTTGGCGGCATGGATTGAAATATTATTTCACCTCAACGTCGGGTAGAAGTCCCACAAATTTGGAAGCAACGTCTCCAAAATGACCTAAATAGTGTTGACGGGGACGTTAAACCCCAATTCAAACAACTTCAAACAAATCCAAAGGATCCAGCTACCAATAACCTATTTACAGTAATGCCGATAGACTTTCGGATGAGTCTTTAAACCGAGATCCCATCTCCGTATGACCTTAGCTGTTGGTTGGACGTAAAACTCGAACACTCACTCACTCACAGTAATGCCGATAATAAAACGTGCTAATGCGTTCATCCATAAAACCCAAATCACCCCTAAATCAATACCTCAAATATCACATAGCTTTAGTCCTTAGTTTGAAGATGTTTTCTCTAGTTCACGCTGCGCTCTTCAGTTTAATCCTGCATGATACTCTGTAGGACGTTATTAAAATATCAAGAACACACATAACTGTTTGGAAGGACATGTTTACTAGTTGCAAAATATGGAGTGTAACGCGCCATCAAAACTAACAAGATGGTATAATTGCTTTATTAGATTTCTTCGACAAGATAATAAGCTATATGGTTCAATTATCTTTAAAACAATGGTCGCATCGGAAGCACCTCATCGAGTACACACAATATACCTTTTCAAAAGCAAAGAAGAACACTTTCCAAAATATTCTAAATATATTGTTTTCTGGTATCAGCATGTCTTCAAGTTTTAAATGCATCCTCTACACTGCAGTAGAACACAGTAGTCTTTGAGTACATAAGCGAATAAGATGGAACGTCATTAATTTCCACTTAAGTAGAATTAAGTAAAGTTTGGTGAGAATTCTGCAGACGTTGCAAAATTTGGACAAACTCTGGACCTCTATGACATTTACAGGTAGAACAAGGCCATCAAAATCGATACATACTTTTTTTTTTATCTTGAACAGATACATTACGCCAAATCTGTCTGGAATTCACCAGTTGGTTCAGGAGATATAGTGCAGATAGGGCAAAATTTACAGTCTCCACATAAATTAGATCAAGGTCAACAAATACCAATCAAGTCTTTGGTAGGTTCAATGATATACTGTCCCGCGTTTTCATAAGTTCATTCTGAAGATAGGATGCAGTAAGATTTTTGTGGACCAAACGTGACAGTTTTTGTGAGCCGCTATTTTCCCAATCCGAATGCTGTATATAGCGATGCAAGTTTGGAAAGAATCCATCCATTTGACCAGGAGATATCGGCCCCCGCCCGTCGGGGCTTGAAGAAATAGATGGGCTGCATGATGCTTCCACGCAGAGCTGAAATCTACCGCACACGAGTACTGGTAAACCGCTTAGAGGATCTAAGCCTGCCCAGGCAAAGCGGTGCGAGTCCATGTTTATAAACCCTATTGGTTTCATTGGGCAACAGGGCTTGAGATGTTATTTCATCTCAATGTCGGGTAAAAGTCCCACAAAATTGGAAGCAACGTCTCCAAAATGACCTATACAGTGTTGACGGGGACGTTAAACCTCAAAACAAACAATCTATCTACAAGGTTAAACGAGCAAATGTATCCATTATTTAGGCGATAATCGTAAAGGTATGCGTAATTTGAACTTACGAATAAAATCATTAGTATTCCAGCTATAGAGCACAGAATGCATGAAAATCCAGTATTGCCACCAAAATGAGCTTCTATCAGGATACAGCCAACCAACGCCAGTACTCCTACAAGGAGAAAATAAGATACAGAAAAACTTCGATGGCTCGAACACCTGCAGCTTTACCATGGTTGATTAGATGTCATACTTAAGGGGAATGGAACACCTTCATGGGAGGCAACTCCTGCAAAAGTATGTTTTGGCTCCCATGTCAATAGGGATCAACTCTTAAAGGAAAGAATTTGCTCCTGAGGAGCAAATTCTTTCCTTTAAGAGTAGACCCCCTTTTCAGTGCGACAGGGCTTATAGAAAAGCGAACAGGAAGTGCCGAATGGCGGAAAAACCTGCCAGGTGTTTCCATTCCCCTTAAGTCCCTGGGGAATTGCCCCGCATCTACAGATATCAAAATAATTAGGAGATTTTTTGGTAGATTTATCTTATCCCAGCAGCTGAGATCTCAAAGTCCTCCATTACTGGGTTGGGATTAAGCGTTCCATCTGGGACAGAATCTGCAGTGATTTTGCCATTATCAGCCATTTCTTGGATTTTCATGGTGCACAGTCGGGTTAAAGAGAGTGGGGCTTTAGTTGTAAACACTGATTGGAATTGGGCATCATATATTGTAGATTTTTCTTTGGTGTCAGTCACAAAACTTTATCAGCGTAATTCGTGAAAGACCAGCAATCATAGGACGAGCTCACACACTGCAGTTAGAGTCGAATTATGGCTGGAGAAATGTGGCACTGCGTGGGACCTTAAATTGGCTGTGAAATTTCTATTGACATTGAAAGCAATGCTTAAACTGATAGCAAAAAATATCCACAATTTATTGTCAAAATTTGATATTTCTTCAGCTATCTAGCTTATATCATTGCACTATCACACACATTTTTTTATTTATTTATTTATTTTTTGTGACACTGAGGAGGTTACATTTTCCACGAACACCACAAAAACATGACTATATAATTTTGACCCCCTAGAACCCTAACTTTAAATATAGTAAAACTGGGGTTTGCCGGGGTAAACCTTATCTTTCTTATTAGGGCCCCGCACTGAAAGTGTGGGTGCCCTATAGTAATCACTCTGTCCGTCCGTCTGTCTGTCTGTCTGTGTCCGTCTGTCCGTCCACAAATTTTTTTATCCTCCATAACTTTCTTATTCCGGGATGGATTTAATTATTACTTGTCAGAAATGTTAACCATAATGTGATGGAGTGTTGCGCCCAAGACTCAGGTCCGTACCTCAAAGGTCAAGGTCATACTTAGAGGTTAAAGGTCTGTCTGTCCGTCCACAAATTTTTTTATCCTCCATAACTTTCTTATTCCTGGATGGATTTAAATATTACTTGTCAGAAATGTTAACCATAATGTGATGGAGTGTTGCGCGCAAGACTCAGGTCCGTACCTCAAAGGTCAAGGTCATACTTAGAGGTTAAAGGTCAAAAAAGGGTCTTTCCTGTGTCCAATTAATAACTTTGTAATTATTATTCCTGGATGGCAGAAGTGTTAACCATAATGTGATGGAGTGTTGCGCGCAAGACTCAGGTCTGGGTGCCCTATAGTAATCACTCTGTCCGTCCGTCTGTCTGTCTGTCTGTCTGTCCGTCCGTCCGTCCACAAATTTTTTTATCCTCCATAACTTTCTTATTCCGGGATGGATTTAAATATTACTTGTCAGAAATGTTAACCATAATGTGATGGAGTGTTGCGCGCAAGACTCAGGTCCGTACCTCAAAGGTCAAGGTCATACTTAGAGGTTAAAGGTCTGTCTGTCCGTCCACAAATTTTTTTATCCTCCATAACTTTCTTATTCCTGGATGGATTTAAATATTACTTGTCAGAAATGTTAACCATAATGTGATGGAGTGTTGCGCGCAAGACTCAGGTCCGTACCTCAAAGGTCAAGGTCATACTTAGAGGTTAAAGGTCAAAAAAGGGCCTTTCCTGTGTCCAATTAATAACTTTGTTATTATTATTCCTGGATGGCAGAAGTGTTCACCATAATGTGATGGAGTGTTGCGCGCAAGACTCAGGTCCGTACCTCAAAGGTCAAGGTCATACTTAGAGGTTAAAGGTCAAAAAAGGGTCTTTCCTGTGTCCAATTAATAACTTTGTTATTATTCCTGGATGGATTTAAATATTACTTGGCAGAAATGTTAACCATAATGTGGCCCTGCACTGAAAGTGTGGGTGCCCTATAGTAATCACTCTGTCCGTCCGTCTGTCCGTCCACAAATTTTTTTATCCTCCATAACTTTCTTATTCCGGGATGGATTTAAATATTACTTGGCAGAAATGTTAACCATAATGTGATGGAGTGTTGCGCGCAAGACTCAGGTCCGTACCTCAAAGGTCAAGGTCATACTTAGAGGTTAAAGGTCAAAAAAGGGTCTTTCCTGTGTCCAATTAACAACTTTGTTATTATTAGGGCCCCGCACTGAAAGTGTGGGTGCCCTATAGTAATCACTCTGTCCGTCCGTCTGTCTGTCTGTCCGTCCACAAATTTTCCTACTCCTCTGATAGCGCTGCCGGGGCCCTAGTCAGTTTCACTGACAGCTCTAGTTTCTGCTCTTAACATAGAATGTGGGTACTCATTAGAACCGCATCGATGAGGCGGTTCTAACGAGTACCCACAATCTATATTTTGAGCAGAAACAAGAAGCTATCACCATTTTTTATCTTAAAATCTTCGTATATCCAGCAGTAAAACTTACAATGTATTTGTATAGGCGTGTTTTCGTAATGTTTGCTTGTTTGTTTGTTTAATTTGAGGTTTAACGTCCCCGTCAGCACTGTATAGGTAATTTTGGAGACGTTGCTTCAAATTTTGTGGGACTTTTACCCGACATTGAGATGAAATGACATCTCAAGCCCTGTCGTCCAATGAAACCAGTAGGGTTTATAAGCATGGACGGTCCGACTAGCACCGCTTTGCCTGGGCAAGCTTAGATCCTCTAAGCGGTTTACCAGTACTCGTGTGTGGCCGGACTCAGCTCTGCATGGAAGCATTATGCAGCCCATCTATTTCTTCAAGCCCCGATGGGCGGGGCGGATTTTCGTTATGTATTTTCGTAATGTATATCCTTGCGAAAAATTCATTAAAATTAATAAATTATGGTAAAGTCTGTCCTTATCATGGTGACAAACACTGTTGATCCTGGTGAGACGGCTCTGGATATACACTGTAGAATTTCCGTAACTCGAACCGCGATGGCTCGTGTACCATTGATGAGTCGAACCCTTTCTTGAGTTCGCAGAGAATTTCCTCCAAATACGATATAGGGATAATATAGGTATATTTTCTTTTATCTTGCAAATGTATGCTGTGTGCAATCATTAGAATCGACTCGATGAGGCGAGTCTAATGAGTGGACACAACATACATTTATAATAAAGAACACCGAAAGATTTCCCGTTATTATCTTCATTATGCCTCCTGCTAGGGCGCTAATCGTAACCCTCCGCGGCTTAAACTACCAAACAAATTTTCATTTTCCAAAAGGGATTCGAACCATCGACTATATTAAGTAACTGTGTTGGTCTACAGGGTGAAAGTTTTAACACGATAGCACAGTATCATCGCGAAAGGGTATTTATTTGATGAGGTTTCTTGCTTACCTGATATCGGGTACAAGACCCCAAATGATATAGACAGGAAGGCTCTGTAGATTTGATCTTCCGTGAGACGGAAGAATATGCCCACGACCAACAGGCCTGTGTTGACGTACAGACCGACCATAGCCGTCGTCTCTAAGTAAAACACACTTCTCATCAAGTAGTACTCTATAAATGGAATACACTTTTTTTGCAAGTACAGTAAAATTCCGCTATTAACCCTTATCTTGCTGAATATTCATTTAAGCCACACCCATTTCTGTCTATCAACCAATCAAATTACTTGATGTAATTTAATGCTACAAATTCATAAACTGAATGCCAAACAGTGTAGATCCAGATCAGATGGCTTCTTCAGAAGCCATCTGATCTGGACCTACACTATTTGCAAAGATAGGGGTTGTTGTGAACAGCAAGATAATGGTTAAGACCACCTAAAATTAAGACTAGTTCTGCTTTAAAAAGCTTATCTACATGTAGTAGGTTGCAGTTATCCTTTCTATGCGTTTTCTGCATACAGTGTCCACTGGTCTGAGACCATCTTTGGGGCTGTTCAAAAGTGGTATTAAGACCACTTTTGAACACAGCCGCAAAAAGACCACTTTTGAACACAGCCCCAAAAAGACCACTTTTGAACAGTCCCAAAGGGGTCTTAAGACCACTTTCGAACAATCCCAAAGGTGCTCTAAATATTGGAATTATACTGTACTCATTAAATTGAAAAGGACCACATTCCTCAACAGTAAGTACTCTGTATAATGTATGGAGGATCTTACATTCGGGGTCATTTTATATGATATTTATGAAACGAGCCTACGGCGAGTTTCATAAATGTCATATGAAATGACCGCGAGTGTAGCTATCTGTTTTTCATAACGATTTTAATTCGGATTTTATGGCTAAAAGAAGTGAAAAAGAACGACGTCATGGCGGTACGCGCCAGTAACCATATTTATTACACGTGTGGTCACATCTTTTATTGCATGACGTTATCCACTAAATATCAGTGATGTTATATGATAAAAAATGAACACACTTCTCCAGAAGTACACTATATAATTATGAAATGAAATGGACCGCACTTCTCATCAAGAAATTCTCTATATACATAATTTATACAATAAAATGGAACATCTATCTCATGAAGTAGTATGTTCAAACTTATGTATTAAATATAAAGATAAAATAGTGCGCAAGTCTTGCTGTTGCAAAGGAGAGTTCTATGAAATGAAATGGAACACCATTCTCATCGAAAAGTACTCGATATACGTATAGAATTAATGGTCAAGAAGTTCTAAATACAAAATTGAAAAGGTCAATAAACAAGACCCTAATACCTACCGATTGTTAAAATCTGTTAATGAAAATCAGATTGGTTTTAAGGAACAGGCAGGTTCATCGGATCATATCTTTACCCTCAAATCGACATGGTTTGAGATGTCGTTTCACCTCAATGTCGGGTAAAAGTCCCACAAAATTGGAAGCAACGTCTCCAAAATGACCTTTACAGTGCTGACGGGGACGTTAAACCTCAAATCAAATTGAAAATGCTAAAGCAAATAAAAAGAAATTATTTGCTTCTTTTATTGACCTGAGAAAAGCATGTGACACTGTCTGGAGAGAAGGTTTTCTTTATAAGTTATTAAAGTTTGGTATACCCACAAAACTTTTTCACATTACTAATTCCATGTATGACGGTACTTGCTGTAGAATTAAATTTCTGAGTGGCATCAGTAGAGCGTTTCTCTCTACTTGTGGTGTTAAACAAGGAGATGTTCTGAGTCAACCTTTATTTAATATGTTTCTCAACGACCTGGTCGACTCACTAACTATAGCAGAATGTCACCCAGTTGTAACTGGTGATTTAACAATTAATTTCTTACTACAAGCAGATGATATAATCCTCCTTTCTTATTCAGAAGATTGGCTACAAAAATTACTAGATTGCTTGAATGACTTTTGTACCAACTGGAAACTGAATGTTAATCATGAGAAATAAATAATAATGGTATTTAACTCAAATGGAAAATCCCACATCAATTACTTTAAATTTCAAGGTAAAATATTATAAACTATTAAATATTTCTGTTACCTTGGAATAACTATAAGCGAAACATGTAATATTAATGCATCAGTTTCACTTTTGATGGAAAAAAGGAAGAAATTAAACAGTATGTTGGTTTTGAAATCCCTGCTCACTACAGGAAAATCTTTTCGAATCACAAGTTTGTCCAATTATCTTGTATTGCAGTGAAATTTGGGGTATCACCGCAACTTTCAAAGACTCCGATTCTTTCGAATATCTTCACTTGAAATTTATAAAGGAAATCCTTGGTGTACATTGCAAAGGAACTTATGTTGCATGCAGATCTGAAATAAACAGGCTGCCGTTAAAAGCCCGGATTCAAATATCAGCCATATAGTTCTTAGAGCATATTCTTTGCTCTCATAATATGGTTGTGAACAAAATTTATTTTGCCACTGGAAATATAAATACATGGATCCAAATCATTAAAAAAATAATCAATCGCTTAGGATTTTCTAATGTCTTATTAGATCCCACCTCACAAATACACGCTTTTGTGAATCATATATGCAGACTAGTATTAACCCTTATCTTGCTGTTCACGACAACCCCTATCTTTGCAAACAGTGAAGATCCAGATCAGATGGTTTCGGGCGGGATCTACACTGTTTGGCATTCAGTTTATGACTTTGTAGCAATAAATGACATCAAGTAATTTGATTGGCTGATAAACAGAAATGGGTGCGGCTTAAATGAATATTCAGCAAGATTAGGGTTAAAGATCAAGTGCTACAATGAACAAGACTCTCTTATTTTAAATAGTACAAAATTAGAATATCATAAAAGATTTTATGTTATCCAAGCACGTGCACACTGTGTAGCTCTTATAAAGTGTCATTCTGAAATGTCTATTTTGGCCAAACTTCGAATAAGTGCTCACAATCATGCCATAGAAAAGGGCAGACATAATATTTCCAGACTACATAGGACATGTCCTGTTTGCATTATGGGATCAATGGAAAATGAAGATCATTTCTTGCTGGAATGTACGGCATACAGGCAGCTTCGTGAAGACTTCCTTCTGAAGCTAAATCGAATGGGTATTAATATCACTGATACCAACTCTTGTAGAAAATGGTATTGTCTCTGAAACGAGATGGAATAGGAAACCTCTCTGGTGCTTATGCACATCTAAATTATTTCAGTAGGTATATGGCAAGACGGTGCGAGTGGAATATTTTAGGTGAAATACGGTAGACAAAATATGCTGCTCCATGCACAAATCATGCACATATCATACAATGTATGCATATATGGTTTATGGAGCAATTATTTACCATACAGTTGGCCGCTATAAGGCTGATTTCTACAAAATTTGCCTAAAAAGTCGCCAATCACCAGATTGTGCCATATATAATTTTCATGCCAGTCACGATGTTGTGGGTGTTCGTACAGACGGGAGTTATACCATTGATTTATAGGGAAGTTTCATATTTTTTTTCCCTAGGGGAAATACTATTTTAATGTAAATAAATTATCTACTCGAATTTGCTATATGGCTATGTTTGTGGATGGTATCTTCACTTTGCCACGGTCTTAGCGAGCTAGCACGAGTATGCATGATTTTTCAGTAGTATTCATAGATATAAATACCCTGAAAAACGAACATTATTCAGCAGCAGGTTAAGTGCGAACAAGTTCACACAACATCGTGGCGGGACAGTGGTCGAATATTGAACGGCACAACGATGTGTGGTGACCTGCTGCTCCCTGTCGCAATAGGAGCAGGTACTGGTACGACGCTACGGTCCCGTTGCCCTGCATAGGCGGGCAGGGCCAGTTTAACAGAGTGTCGACCATAACGATAGGTTGAGAGAAACCATAGTATCGAGTATACCGACAGATTGAAAGAAACCATAGTGTCGAGTATAACGACAGGTTGAGGAAACACCAAGTGTCGAGAATGAAGTAGAAGTTACCGGTACTGTCGATTGTCACTGAAAACAATTGACAGTGAAGATTAGTCATGTGACACTGTGACAGTTGATTGTACGACCCGCAGAAAAGGCGACCGACTGAAGTCGGTTGATTTTCTAAGAGTGCCCTAAAATCACCGTGTCATTCTGTCATTCTGTCAGTCTGTCCGTCCGTAACCCGTTTGTGAAAATTGGTGATTGTGACTTAACCGCTTGGAATATTTAAACAATTTTTGGCATACTGATAGATACCAATGAGATCTAACCAATGAACTTGCGAAATATTATATTCCATTTAATATAGCCTCGCCGAGGCGAAAAATGTGAAAGTTTTCGAACTGCTTCTCCTCGGAAACCGTAGGGCCGATTGAAGTCAAATTTCATATGGAGCCTCTATGGGATGGGGAAACCAAAATTTGCTCATGGGGTCGAGGTCACATGACCAAAATGGCCGCCAAGCCATATATGGTCTGTCTGTCCGTCCGTAACCCGTTTGTGAAAATTGGTGATAGTGACTTAACCGCTCGGAATATTTAAACAATTCTTGGCATACTGATAGATATCAATGAGATCTAACCAATGAACTTGCGAAATATTACATTCCATTTAATATAGCCTCGCCGAGGCGAAAAATGTGAAAATTTTCGAACTGCTTCTCCTCGGAAACCGTTGGGCCGATTGAAGTCAAATTTCATATGGAGCCTCAATGGGATGGGAGAAACCAAAATTTTCTCATGGGGTCGAGGTCACATGACCAAAATGGCCGCCAAGCCATATATGGTAAAAACCCTTCAAAAATAGTCTTCTCCAGAACCACTGGGCAGATTTCCACGAAACTTGATAAATAGCATCTGGGACGTAGGCCCATCATAAATTGCCAAAATGGTGACCCTGGGTTGATCTTGACCTTCTTTGTGCCTAGGTCAAACATTGACACATATGCTTTTGTATTTGAAAAGTGAGAATGCATTTTATCCTGCAAACGATTAAGAATTCAGTACTAAAGTATAAGATGTATTTTTGCTCCTTACGATAAGGCGCATTTATTGGGGGAACCGTTTTAGGTCCAGGTCACATGACCAAAATGGCCGCCATACCCATATATGGTAACACTCATAAAGCTAAAAGCATCCAGCGGGTCGTGCACTTCAGCTGAAACACTGGTTCTTCAGTTATATTCAACAGCTTTAATGCAAAGTTCACCCATAGTGGACTTATAAGTGGCCAACCGCGGTGTTTGTATTTCTTGCTGTTTTTTTTTTTTTTTTTTTTTTTTATTTGCTTCTGTAGACATTCACGTCATCCCGGTCCGAGTACAGAACATAGTTTTGCCTTCGGGGCGGACGTCGTGAATGGGCTATAGAAGCAAATAAATGTAATGCTCAGTGTTGGTAGTGTTGTATATAGATACTGTAAATAATTCATGTCATTCATATGATATCTTTCTTGTTTCTTACCCCACAGCTGCCCGTTCACCTGTCAGGGATCACGCTCGGTCGTCTTGTCGGCATGGGGGTTTGCGGGACGCCGTAAACCCACATGTAACAGTCTCGGAAATAGTCAAAATGTTAATTATATACATGAGATCTCGTTGAAACACGTGAAAGCTTGTTATAAGTAACTTCCGTGGTTTCAAATACAATATCACCATTGCTTCATTTGAATTCACTTTTCGTGTTTAAATTAATGTACTTTTTACAGGCTTGCCATTACCGTTCATCGTGAATGTGTTAAGTGCAAATAAATCATTGCCATTGCCATATACAAAACTGAAAGGTGTACAAGTACTCGATATAAATATACATGTAATTTGCACGCTTCTCATCAAGAAGTACTGATAACATAGAGGATCTTACATGAGTGTCCATGTAATATTGAATTTATTAAACGAGTTGATTTGTTTGTTTGTTTGATTTGAGGTTATGCGTCCCCGTCAACACAGTATAGGTCATTTTGGAGACGTTGCTTCTAATTTTGTGGGACTTCTTCCCGACATTGAGATGAAATGACATCTCAAGCCCTGTCGCCCAATGAAACTAATAGGGTTTATAAGCATGGACGGTCCGCCTCGCACCGCGGTTCCTGGACAGGCTTAGATCCTCTAAGCGGTTTACCAGTACTAGTGTGCGGTCGGTTTCAGCTCTGCATGGATGCATCATGCAGCCCATCTTTTTCTTCAAGCCCCGATGGGCGGGGGCGGTTAAACGAGTTGAGGAAAAGGGATGAAATGCGAGGCTGTTCCGAGCATTTTATCCCTTTTCCTCAACGAGTTTAATAAATGGAGGATCTTACATGAGTGTTCATGTATTATTGAATTTATTAAACGAGTTGAGGAAAAGGGATAAAATGCGAGGCTTTGCCGAGCATTTTATCCCTTTTCCTCAATGAGTTTAATAAATTCAATAATACATGAGCGCGAATACAAGATTCTATTTATCATATGACATTTAAAGCGCATTTTATTCCAGATTGTTAACAAAAATGTCAATATTCCGCCGTTAGTAAAGGCGACGTCGTTACAGACGTCCTACATGTAACGTTACGGGACGTATCTAGCTAATTTGCATATTTAATCCACTAGTGGATTATCGAAAATATTACATGGCGTTATTACACTCTCAGACGCGACGTCATATGATAAATTCAAATAATACATGGGCACGAATGCAAGATTCTGTTTATCGTATGATATTTAACACGCATTATATATTCGATTGTTTACAAAACTACCAATATTCCGCATTAGTAAACGCGACGTCGTTAAGGACGTCGTACATGTAACGTTACGGTACGTATCTAGCTAATATGCATATTTAATCCACTGGTGGATTATCGAAAATATTACATGGCGTTAATAAACTCTCGGACGCGACGTCATATGATAAAATATAAAACTGAGCGATATACGCTTCTTGTGTACTGGAAGTATTGTTGTTGTCCAGGCAACGTTAATATTAAACATAGCAGCATGCACTTTGTACAGTCATTTTAAATACAAATTACATTTTTAATGCGTTGTGTTTTACTGTTTTCTAGAATGTTTTGTAAATGTGTACAAAACTTTAATTATCATAATACACAGAATCAAGTTTCATATCATATTCTGTATTGATTCCAGGAATAAATAAATTTGTCGTGTGGTGCGGTGTGGTCTGGAGCGATGCAGTGCGGTGCGGTGATGTGCTGTGCAGTGCAGTGCAGTGCTATGCAGTCAATGCGGTGCAGTATAGTCTAGTCTATAAAATCGAAGGGATTTTACCGTATGTTGCCAAGTCCCAATAATCAAAACGACACCCTCCACTCACAAGCCCAGCCCAGTCACATGGTATTTGACCACCCCTAATGTAAACAGCCCACATAGGTGTGAAATATCCAATAGTCATTAAAACAAAACTTAGAATATAAGCTGAAGATAAACAAACAACGAACGTTAACTTCCTTTTTCTCTCCATTTTATAATTAGAATAATATTATAGTTTTTTTTCTATATACAATTATTCCTTTTTGTACCAAATGAAATCTTCCTCCTTATATATGGCAGGAGTCCATTTAAAATTTAGGGGTGTCAGGTTGTGTTTTCTTCATAATTTATTTGGAAAATGATTGAACTTTTAGCAAACAGTGGAGGGCCTGATCAGACGCCGCGTTCTGCGGCGTCTGATCTGGGCCTGCACCGTTTCCCAGGGTATCCGTTTTGGGGTTTCTGGTACAAAATGGGTTAGGCAGCTCGCAAATTTGTAACGATTAATTTGTAATTGTTTTTCCATGTATGTAGTTCCCTTACTCTTAACTGGACTCTTCCAGCGTTATATATTGGACAAGTCCATTTGTCATGTTAGGGGTGTAAGATCTACTTTTTCTGTTCTTTTCTGCTCTGTTACGAAACAGTGTAGGCCCAGATCAGACTCCACATTATGCGGCATCTGATCCGGGTCTGGACTGTTTGTCTATGGCTAATTAGTAAGAATGGGTTAACCCTTAAGACGCCGAGAAACGTACATCTGAAAATGTCGTCTGCTTTTGTCGTCTGCTGAATATTTTTGCAAACTTTTAAAAAATATTTTTTGCATACAGGCAAACCGTGTGGATCCAGATCAGACTGCTCCTGTAGCAGCAGTCTGATCTGGGTCCACACTGTTTGCAAAAAATGACTTTCAATGTAACTAGCAGACGGCAAAGCAGACGACAATTGTCGTGATAGGCATTTAATGGGTTGAGCCCCGTTACGAAGATAACTGCCGTCGGGGTTTGAGACCATGCAGGTAATGTTAGCTGCACAGACAAGCATGAACCTTGAAAACAAGAGGTATTGTGGTAACTAAGGAACTGATCAGACTGCGCTGATGCAAAGGCTTATCTGCGCCTTTGATGTTTGCAAATGCCACCGTCAAACAGGTCTTCTCGTGAAATGGTTCAAATTAACTGAAAATAATGCATTCCTTTGTAATGCGGTGCAGTTTTATAATCAATAGACCTTGCCCTTAAAGAGAACGGGAACACCTAGCACATTGTCTGCTATTTTTCAAAGGGAGACAACTTTCGGCACTTCCTGTTCACTTTCTATAGGCTCAGTCGATATAGAAGGCACAAATTCTTTTGCTGAAGATGTACCAATTTCCCTTAAGACGCTAAGAAAAGTATAATTGTATCTGAAATGTCGTCTCTTTATGTCGTCTGTTGCATATTTAAGCAAACTTCTCAAACCTATTTTTACATACGGCAGACAGTGGACTCTGATCCGGATCAACACTGTTATGTAACCAACTTACAAGAAAGCAGACGACACTTGTTGTCGTTGGCGACGTAAGGGTTTCTTTTCATGAAGTGACTACATAATTGTGTTTTGCAGGTTTGAGATAAGAATGACATAAATTTGCATTGAACAAATAAATACATGAATACAACTTAAATTTAAATCTTCGATCAATACGTACCTGCACTAAGCGGAAGTTATATTCGATCACTAAACAATTAAAGAAAACATGGGCACACTTATATTATTACCATATATACATGATAGCGTCGAAAAAAATCTCGTACTGTAAGCAAACATCGGCGACTGATCTGGGTCTGTATTGTTTGCCAATTCCTGCCAGATTCTATAGATAACCTTCTTATGCACACTGACCTCACAGTGATAAGAATAGTCTGGCTATTTTCTATAAATTTCCGACATGTGATAGTCACGTGGACTTCATCATTGTAAAGAAACATAAGGTAGATTGATAAACAATCGACCCTAAAATGTGACATTTTCAATATTGAATTTCAAGATCAGACGCCGCAAAATTTCTCTGTTTGGTTAAAACATATTTGGCTGGTTGGTTTGAGTTTCACGACCCAGTCAATGCACCATGAGCCTCATGTCGAGCCGGTTGGTTCACCTAACCAAAATCTGCATGGCTAAGTTTGTTCGTTTTGTTTGATTTGATGTATAACGTACCTGTCAACACTGTCTAGGTCATATTGGAGACGTTGCTTCCAATTTCGTGGGACTTCACAACCGACATTGAGGTGAAATGACGTCTCAAGCCCTGTCGCACAATGAAACCAATATGGTTTACAAGTATGGACGGTCCGACTCGCACCGCTTTATCGCTTAGATCCTTTAAGCGATTTACCAGTACTCGTGTGCGGTCGGTTCCAGCTCTTCGGCCCATCTATTTCTTCAAGCCCCGATGGGCAGGGGCCGAAAATTTGCATGGCGGTCTTTTACATAAGCTGTCAGTCAATACAGCGAAACTGACATTCTTGGGAGAGAATGACCGCAGAAAATAGTTCATGATTAATCTCCACGAAAGGATATTGCCGGAACCGACTTGGATCGAACATACTGCACATCATGAAAATCCGCTTTTATAATTTTGACCCTTTTTAACCCCATATTTATATAGTAAAACTGGGGTTAACAGGGGTAAACCTTATATTTCTTTTTTCTGCTCCACAATAAAGATTGTTGGTACTCGTTAGAACCGCCTCGATGCTGCTGTTCTAACGAGTACCCACAATCTATATTTTCAGTCGAATTAAGAAAAAAATATTGCAATTTTCCATCTTAATATTTTTTTTTCGGCGATAAAGGTTACAATGTATTTGTGTAGGCGTGTCAGGCGCACATCCGACAGGGTCGCCGTGGCCAGCTTTGAACTTTCTGTGAAACATACAAAAAACACGCCTATTCAAATGCATTGTAAATTTTACCGCCTAAAAAAAAAACAAAAAAAACAGAGGACTAATGGCCCTGAGCCGCTGAGTTTATGAAGCCATTCGATTTTTGAGAAGATTTGTAAAGGTTTTTACAATGGTAGCAATCTTGGTCGTGCCACCTGATAATGGGCCCATAAGTTCAGGAGAAGGGTTTTTATCTGCTACATATATGGGCATGGCGGCCATTTTGGATATGTGACCAACTTCATATCAATAAATTTTCATCAGTTTGTTCCATAAACCTTTCAGATGAAATTTGGTTACAATTTAGCAGTGGTTTCTATGAAAAAAAAATGTTTTACATTTCATAGCTGAATGACAAAGGTTAGAGAGTGACATTTACGTTTAATACTCAGGTGGTTTCACTCACTCTATAAGCTAACTGCATCTACCAGTTTTCATATCACAGGCTGCAATAGTATAAAAAATACACGTTTTTTATTATTTTTTTTTTGGTTGTTTTTTTTTACTTTTTCCGAAACATATGTCTATGAAACAAAATTTGACCTGGGTGTAAAAAGGGGCTGGGCCAACAATGGTCATCAATTGAGGAAACTATATAAGGCCCAAGTCCCCAATGCTACATACCAACTTTCATGAAAATCGGCCCATTGGTTGCGGAGCAGAAATTTCTGAATTGTTTTGCCCTTTATGATCATGGTCATCTTGGTCATGTGACCAAACTCATATGAATAAATTATCATTCTCTTGTTTCTGTAAGTTTTTATATAAAATTTCCCAGAGGTTTCAGTAGAAAATAAGTTTTAATCTTCATACGTAAAAGGCCTCAGGCCAAGGTCTAGGAATGACATTGACCTTGAAAGTTCATGTAGTTTCATCCACTCATTTAGCTCACTGCATCGAACAATTATCAGATCAGGGACTGCAATAGTTTCCAAAAAATACACAATTTTGACTTTTCCTTATTCAAAAGTCTATGTGACCAAATTTGACCTTAGCGTAAAATAGATAAAGGTCATCCGAGGGTTATTATTTGAACAAACTGTGATGAGCCCGGGTCCCCGATGCTACATATTAAGTTTCATGACAATCGGACCTCTGGTTTGTGAGAAGAAGATTTTTGAAGGTTTTTATCTTATATGGACAATCTTGCTCATGTGACCAAACTCATTTTTAATTAATTTTCATTTCCATTCTATAGTCATTTTTATGAAATTTGTTAACAAAATGGATTAGTTCTTTCTGGGGAAAATAAGTTTTAATATTTCATATCTGAATGACATTGGGCCAAGGTCAAATAATGACCTTGACCTTGAATACTTATTTAGTTTCATCCACTCATTTAGCTATCTGCATCTACTAAGATCACAGGCTGCAAAAGTTTCCGAAAAATACACAATTTTGAATTTTTCCTATACAAGAGTCTATGTGACCAGACTTAACCTTGGCATAAAATAGGTCAAGGTCACCTGAAGCTCAGTTTTTGAATAAACTATTATGGGCCCGGGTCCCCAATGTTACATACCCAGTTTCATGACAATTGGCACACTGGTTCCAGGTTTTTGAAGGGGTTTTACCTTATACGGTCATGGCGGCCATCTTGGTCATGCGATCAAACTCATTTTATTTTGTTTTTCATTTCCTTCTTTCTAAAAGCATTTACATGAAATTTAGTTACAGATGGCTTACTGGTTACTGAGGAAAATAAGTTTTCATTACCTTGGGTCAAGGTCAAACACTGACCTTGACCTTGGACACTGATGTAGTTTCATCCACTCATTTAGCTACCTGCAGAGGCTGCAAAAGTTTCCGAAAATACACAGTATTTACTTTTTCCCATACAGAAGTCTATGTGACCAAATATGACCTTGGCGTAAAATTGGTCAATCATCATTTGAACAAACTGTGATGGGCTCGAGTTCCCAATGCTACATACCAAGTCCCATTGTAATCGGCCTACTGGTTCCGGAGTAGAAGATTTCTGAAATATTTTTACCATATATGGACATGGCGGCCATCTTGGGTTTTGTGACCCAGACCCCGCGAAGAAACTTTCCTTCTCCAATCCAACGGAAGCTTCACATAATATTTGACTTCAATCGGCCCAGTGGTTCCAGAGGAGAAGATGTTTGAAAATGTTGACAGACGCCATACAAACAGACTACAGACAGACAGACCACGGACCCTTGCCATACTATAAGCTCACCTATGAGCCTTAAGCTTAGGTGAGCTGAAACACTAATAATTGTATGATGAAAAAATGTGATATGTGTCTTATCTCTGCTCAAAATATAGATATGTACACAGTAGAACTGCCCCATTGAGGCGGTTCTGATGTGTACCCACAAACTATATTTTAGAGCAAATAATAAAAATAAGGTTTACTATATAAAGTGGGGTTCAAGAGGGTCAAAATTATATATTTACATTAACAGTGTTAAGCCTGATATAAACCTATAGAAAATAACGTAGTTCATATGAACGCATCGAGTCACATGATTTTCAGTGACGTCAAGTGACATCAGTCTAACGACGTCAACGCTGTTCTGCACTTTGTAGAAAAACAGCGTATAAATGTTTTCACTTTAAAAGAAGGCCCTATAAGCATTTTTGCACCCAGTGATGAGGAGAAGAGAATGTAAATATATGAAGTAAACTTGATTTCTCTATTGTTCATGGAAGTATGAACGACAGTGAGTCGCTAGCAAAGTTTACATGGCGAAGTTTACACTTTGCAGAAGTCCATGCATATAAACCCTATTGGTTTCATTGGGCAGCAGGGCTTGTCATTTCATCTCAATATCGGGTAGAGGGAAGCAAGGTCCTAAATAGTGTTGACGGGGACGTTAAACATCAAACAAACAAACATCTATATGAGTTCCTTTAAGTAAAACAGATAGGCTTACACCGGTGCCAAGTGTTTCACAATAGACTCCGCAGGTCCAAATTCTTACCCATTTTTGTACCAAGGCGGAGCTCATAGGAAAACAGACAGGAAGTCCCGATAGTGGTCTACCTAGCATATTTTGGCGGGAAATATGTCACGTGTATCCATTCCCTAATCTTTTGGGTTTGGTTTTACGGTCCTTTCAGGATTGTTTCACTTACTTCGAGCCGATCGTTAATCAGAGGTGGGCGATCACCGGAGTACCCGTAGAAAAGTCACCCATCCTTCCGTTAGCGAGAGACCTTATGATTAATAGTCAGCGCTCTTAACCCATTAGGCCATGGAGGCACCTATCTCCATTTAAAGTGGTAACGGTTTATTTAGGATGCTTGTTTATTTGGAGGTTTTTCGCCCGCGTCGACACTATTTAGTCTATTTTGAGACGTTTCCTCCGATGTTAAGGGACTTTTACCGGATACTGAGATGAAATGACTTCTTAAGCCCTATCGCCTAATGTAACTGCTACGGTTTAAGGATCGGTCCTACTCGGGCAGGTTTAGACCTTCTAATTTCGAGAATTCAAGTTCGGTCGGTTTAAGCTCTGCGCGGAAGTATGGGGCGCCGTTTTACTATTTAATAAATCAGCCGAATAATGGATATCCATAATTCGAATTATGGATATCCATAAATTGAAATATGGATATCCATAATTCGATTTATGGATATCATTAATTCAGATCGATTTATGGATATCCATAATTCGATTTATGGATATCCATAAATCGAATTATGGATATCCATAATTCGAATTATGGATATCCATAAATCGCCGCCAAAGCCTTTGGATAAATGATTTCTCCCTAAGACACGTGATTGTTTAATGTAAAAAATCTTCAAGGTCTTCATCATCGCTGGAAGATGATGGCAAGTCAAAGGGACCTCTCTGCCGTGCAGCCTTTTCAGCGCGTAAGGCTTCCAAAGCAATGAACGTCATACGCTGAACGCCCGCCACGTGTGCAGTTAAATATCGGAACCAGCCGTAAGATCTTGAAATTCCGGCCAACGCATCCGGTCCCTCTGGAATCACCTCTATGAGGACTGTGCACCTAAGGACACTGGAAGTCGGACGTAAGATTATAATGATCCAAACAGTCAATCCGTGCATGCTTTCTGGAGAAAAATGCACATGGTCGTTATACAGTAAAATTCCTATATTAAGACCACATTTGAACAGTTCCAAAGGTGGTCCCTGAGCAGAGGACATTGTGTGCAGAATTCACGAAGAAATAATAACTGCACCCTTCTAAATAAGCTTTTTAAAGCAGAATTTGTCTTAATTTTAGGTGGTCTTAGTAGCAGAATTTCACTGTATATAGTATTAACATATATCCATATAATACTCTACTTGAGAAGTATGGGGTACCAGGCAGATTCAGATATACCTCTTGGCCCCGCCCATTGGGGCTTGGAGAAATAGATTTGGCTGCATGAGCTGAGAGTACTGGTAAACCGTTTAGAAGGACTAAGCCTGTCCAAACAAAGTCGTGCGAGTCAATGGGCCACAGGGATTGAGATGTTTGTTTGTTTTTATTTGAGTTTAACGGCCCAGTCAACACTAATTTAGGTCATTTTGGGCCGGTCATTTTACCTATCCACACTTTTTCTGGGCAGGCTTATGCGTAAGCAGTTAACCAGTACAGTGCACATTCTTTCGCCAGAAACTGACAACTGTCCTTCTTGAATCAGCGAAAGGAGGAGAATAACCGTAGAAACTATTTCATGATCAATCTCCACGAAAGAATGTTGCCGACCCTGGCAGGTATCGAACCCGCGTCCTCCTGATCACCAGTCAGACGAGCATCCGACTAAGCTTCCGAAGCCGGCGGGAGTGAGATGTAATTTCATCTCAATGGAGGCTTTACACTGATGAGGCTTTATTAGCCGAAACTACGTAGTATGACCCATCTTCTTTCTTATGAATGTTTTCATTGCTCTTAAAGGAACCCATTTTTGATTTTTATTTACGTCCAACATAATTGGATACAACGTCTCCATAATGACCTAAATAGTATTGAAGGGAACGTTAAACATCAAATCAAACAAAACATATCTCTGCTACACCACAGGCCACCACTAAGCCTACCCTACATTACCTCCACCTCCATCCCGGCTTTTATTACACACCATAATCGGAAACCTGACGCGAATAGTCGATTTTTTTCCAAAGGGAGTAGTCATTATTCATTAGGTTTATTTGCAGAGTTGAATGATGGATATCCATAATTCGATTTATGGATATCCATAAATCAGCCGAATGATGGATATCCGTAATTCGAATTAAGGATATCCATCAATCGATTTATGGATATCCATATTTCGATCTAAATTAATGATATCCATAAATCGATTTATGGTTATCCATAATTCGATTTATGGATATCCATAAATCAGCCGAATAATGGATATCCATAATTCGATTTATGGATATCAATAAATCGAATAATGGATATCCATTATTCGATTAATGGATATCATTAATTCAGTTCGATATGTGGATATCCATAATTCGAATTATGGATATCCATAAATAATAATGGATATCCATAATTCGAATTATGGATATCCATAATTCGAATTATGGATATCCATAAATACTTTTGGATATCTATAAATACGGATTAAATAGTAAAACGGCGCCCCATACGGAAGCACCATGCAGCCCAATCTTTTTTCCAAGCCCCGATTTGCGGGGCGCTTTATTTGAGGTATACATGTACATAGAATGTGTTATTGTCCGTATCTCTGGAAAATAGATATGAAGGCATTGATCAGAAATTTGTTTTATTTTATTTATTTATTATTTTTATGCCCCCGTAGGAGGGCATATAGTTTTGGCACTGTCCGTTTGTTTGTAAGTCCGCACTTTTTGTGATGCGAACTACTTCCACATTTCTTCACCGGTTGAGCTGAAACTTTGCACATGCATTCCTTGTGAGGTAAAGGGGTGCCCAACACAATTTTCACGTTGATCCTATCATCTGCGAAGGAGTTACGGCCCTTTATTTTCTTAAACATGTTCTAAAAACTATGTGATGCAAACTACTTCAACATTTCTTCACCGATTCAGCTGAAACTTAAGTCCGCACTTTTTGTGATGCGAACTTCTTCCACATTTCTTCACCGGTTGAGCTGAAACTTTGCACATGCATTCCTTGTGAGGTAAAGGTGTGCCCAACTCAATTTTCACGTTGATCCTATCATCTGCGAAGGAGTTACGGTCCTTAATTTTCTAAAACATGTACTAAAAACCCTGTGATGCAAACCACTTCCACATTTCTCCACCAATTCAGCTGAAAACATGGATTTCTTGTGAGGTGAAGGGGTACCTAACACAATTTTCACGTTGATCCTCTCATCTGTGACAGAGTTACGGTCCTTGATTTTCTGAAAAACGCGTTCGAAAACCTTGTGACGCGAACTCCTTCCGAGTTTCTTCGCCGTTTGAGCTGAAACTTTGCACACGCATTCCACGTGAGGTAAAGGGGTGCCTAACACAATTTTCACGTTGATCCTATCATCTGCGATGGAGTTATGGCCCTTTATTTTCTGAAAAGCGCGTTCTTAAACCTTGTGACGCGAACTACTTCCACATTTCTTTTACAATTTTGTTAAATGTTTGCATATGCATTTGCAATGATATGTAGATGTGCCTAACACAAAATTGATTCTGCTGGGATGAAGCGTTTTGGAGTTATGGCCCTTGATTTTCTAAAAAAAAATGCGCTAAAAAATCTTGTGACACAAACTACCTTCACATTTCTTCACCGACTGAGCTGAAACTTTGCAAATGGATTCCTTGTGTGGTGAAGGGGTGCCTCACACAATTTTCAAGCTGATCCTATCACCTGGGACGAAGTAAAGGCCCTTGATTTTCTGAAAAATGCATATAAAAACCTTGTGACGCGAACTACTTCCACATTTCTTCAACAATTGAGCTGAAACTTTGTACATGCATTTCTGGTGAGGTAAAGGGGCGCCTAATACAATTTTCACGTTGATCCTTTTATCTGCGAATGAGTTACGGCACTTATTTTATGAAGAAAAAAAACGTTCTTAAACCTTGTGACGCAAACTAATTCCACATTTCTTCGACAATTTTGTTAAATTTGTATGCCCTGATAGGAGGGCATATAGTTTTTGCCTGGCCGTTTGTGGGTTTGTGCATTTGTAAGTCCGCCATTTTTTGTGATGCGAACTACTTCCACATTTCTTTAACGATTGAGCTGAAACTTTGCACATGCATTCCTTGTGCGGTGAAGGGATGACTAACACAATTTTCATGTTGGTCCTATCATTTCCTCAAATTGGCTCCCACGGGGGCATTGCTCACTTACAGTGACAGCGTGTGTTTCTTTTTATTTTATTTTATTTAATCTTTTTTGTTTTTTGTTGTTTTTTTTTTTGGGAAAAAAAAGAAAAGAATATGATTTTTACATGGGCTTCAGCGGCAAAAAAAATGTGTATTCAGACATGTGCACCAAGTGAAGACTCAGATCAGACAGCGCATTCGCAGTCTTATCTGAGTCTTCACTGGCGAGAAGCTTCTTCATGAAAGGAAATGCTGTATTCCTGTCTATACTGAATTCAGTCTTCGCTGGGTACATATGGACGCTCTAGGTAAATATCAAAGCACAGACAGTACTGTCACAGAGTAGGCAGAAGAAAATTGTCCTGAACGGAGAACTGTTTTGTTTAAACCTTACATTACTCATCATAGTGCAGATTTTAAATATTTCCTGGTCCTTTGGGATCATTGAGTTCATTTGGTATCATTTAGAAAATAGAGTTCTGCTTGAGCTGGTGCTAGAGGGTGTGGCCGGGGTTGCACATTTCAGTACTGGTCATGAACAGACTCTATTAAACCGAGTCTGCTATTTTCGTTTATTTGGTGTATTCCTTGCTTCCAAAGGATCTAACTTCAGAACTTAATTAATGTACAGTATGTGAACAGTGCAGACCCAGATCGGACGCCACAGAATTATACAAATGGCATAGACCTTGATCAGACGCCGCTTTATGGGTTAACCCTGTTTTCCAAACCCAACACATGATTCCAGTCATGATTCTATTCACCTTATTTGCATTTTCTGCTTGTTCCTAGTCTGAAGGTTATCAGTGTTGGAAAAACAGGTAACCAGACCACCTGACCTTTCAAGGTCAGGGGGTCTGGTTACCTGTTTTCCAATATTGACAATGTGCAAGCTGGGAGCCAGCAAATAATGCAAATATGGTGAATAGATATAAATCTCTTACGCAACACTCTGACCTCACAGGGATAAGAATATTGCCGCAATTTTTTTAATAACCGTTAACTGGATTTCCTACAATGCATTGCTAGTCACTTGGGAGCGTCTGTGCTTAGTAAGTTTATGTCGATTGTCAGACGGGCAATCGACCCCAAATGGATACATTCTCAATGATAACAATGCTCTCAGAAATATTTCCTTCCTTGCTCTTTAAGAAATCAATTTTAATTTTAACATATACCCTGTCAAAAAAGTAACTATACCCACTTCCGGGTAAATTCCAGCAGCTATCCGGCAGCCATTCAGCTAAACGTCGCTGTAAACATGCGAATCGGACATTTAGCTACAAAATGCATACATTTGCATTTGCCCATACTATTCTGCTCAAGAATTGTCTTGCAATATGTGCCTAGAAATGTTTTGCAAGGAATTTGGCATTGCGCATGCGCAGATGATGATTTTTGTCTGAGAAAAAAGGTCATGGCCATTGCTCATCGAAACTCACTTTACCTTTACAATATCTCATGCTCTAGCACTACAATAAAGGCTTCAATTTGTGAAATTCTCAGATTATCTCCCTTTCAATTAAAAATAAACCAATTTTCAAACTGTTGCCATTTCTATACCTGTCATTCAATTTTTGCAATTTCTTTAACAAGCGCTTTGTCGCCTCCATTGCTGTTAACCATGATGAAAAATAATGTAGAAAATTCATGTAGCATGTAGCACTACCAATTTCTATTTTCCATGGAGTTTCAATTGATAGCAGCATTTTGCACACAACTTCAAAGAATCGGAGGCGATCGGTGATCGTCTGTTTCTCTTAGCAAATGGAACTAAAGTTACAAACCTTTTGTTAATAGACACACAAGGTATCTAATAAAAGGTTACATGTATCAAACTTTAGAAATCTTTTGCTAAGTGTAATTTTTAATGGTGGTAAATCTTGGCCTTTGTATTGATTTATTCTGCGACCCCTTGGGTGTTTAAAAGAATAGCCCAGGCGGACGAGTTTACATAAACAAATTCAGTTTGGGCTTTTACATGGTAAAATGAGACTTCTGACTAAAACAAAACACATTTTGTGTGTTTTTCATTTTTAGTAACTATGGTAAGAGCTGGAATTTTATGTATAGGAACTCTTTTGACTCAGTATATTTTGAACATGTATCTTGCCATTTTCTTCAAGGAAACTTCGTTTTGTTTTTATATAACCTATGCCTGCCTGTTAAAAAAGATTTACTCCTTAGGACAAAATTCTATTTTTTTTTTTCAGAGTAGGTTCCCTTTTCAGAGATAAACACTCAGGAGTTCCTATTGTTATCTCACTTCTATGGAAAAGCCTACAAATAGTTATGGTGTATTCATTTACTTTAAAAGTGTTCTGTAAAAATGATCTGTTCTGTAAAAAAGGAAATAACTGAATAACACATCCGGATGTTATAGTCCTTTCTTTCACAGCTAAAAGTGCGTTAGGTTGTGAGTGCTTGTTAGAACCGCCTCAAAGACAGATTGTGGGTGCTCGTTAGAACCGCCTCATTGAGGCGGTTCTAACGCGTACCCACAACATATGCCTTCGAACAGAAATAAGAAAAAATAACGTATATCCCTGTAAACCCCAGTTTCCTCTATATAAAGTGAGGTTTGGAGGAATGTTCATAGCACTGCTTGTTAATATTATGGGTTTTTTAATGATCACAAGTTCAAATTCACGTGTTTGCTCTTTGCGCCCCAGGCTTTGTTTGTTTGATTTGAGGTTCAACGTCCCCCTTAAGACTATATATCGGTCATTTCGGATGCATTGCTTCCAATATTTTGGGAGTTTTCCTCGACATTGAGATGAATGATATCTAAAGCTTTATCTAAATCCAATGTTTTTATAGGGTTTATATGCATGGACGGTCCGACTCGCACCACTTTGCCTTGTCTTACGACAAAGGAAAGATGCATAGCCTGAAAAAATCCCCGCCTATGAAGGGATTCGAACCCGGGTTGCTCGGGTGAGAGTCCAGTACTCTAACCGCTGAGTCAAAGAGTCGACTCCCGGACGGAGTTGTCAGAGAGTGGTGATAAACCTATAAGCTATGCATATGATCTAGCAAGGTAGATACTGGAAGGGAGGTAACGCACACCCTCGTCAAGGAAGTCATTATTTATGATGACGTGGAGCCAACTTCGGCACGAAGCCAATTCTGGCATGTAAAGTCCGATCTCGGACGATCCCCCATCTTACGACAAAGGAAAGAAGCATAGCCTGAAAAAATCCCCGCCTCTGGTGGGATTCCAACCAGGGCCGCTCGGGTGATAGTCCAGTGCTCTAACCGCTGAGCCAAAGAGTCGACTCGACTCCCTGACGCCGTTTTCAGAGTGGTTATATGCATATGATCTACATATGATCTAGCAAGGCATATAATGGAAGGGAGGTAACACTTGGTAAGCTTAGACGCTTTATGCGATTTACCAGTACTCCTGTGCAGTCAGTTTCAGCTCTGCGTGAAAACATCATGCTGCACAATCTATTTTTCCAAGCCACGATTGGCGGCGGTCCCTTCGCGCCCAAGGTTGATACTTATTTTAATGGGGACCAAAAGGCCAGTAATCAGTTGGCATATAGGAAAAGGGTCCTTAGTATCTTCGATTTATGTATAGCAAACTAATAGGGCTAGAAAACTACCGTAAAAAATTCTAAAAGTTCCGACGCCGTTAGGACCTAAAATCTTAATGAATTTTTTCACGATCCAGCATGTAGCCCAAAGGGTGCAGATGGAAGGGCATACAGTGAAGACCCAGATCAGACTGCTCCTTAAACAGTGTAGATCCGGATCAGACTGCTCCTTCAGTCTGATCTGGGTCGGCACTGTTTGCTCAGCCTTTCTGTCCTATACTTGTGAGCATTACTAAATATTCTTGTTAAAAGGTGTGCGCCACCAGCACCAAACCTCCCTTTTGATCGTCTAACAACTTTTTCACAGGAAAGAAAAAACATCATTTTCTTCCTTAATGTATTTCTTTCTTTCTTTTTTTCTTGAATATTTACATTACGTAAACAAATTAGACAAACTTCAAAACTTTGATGTAATATGCATTACTGAAACTTGGCTAGACCACAGAACTTCGGATGACCTTTGAATCTTAAAGGCTACAAATTATTTAGGCGTGACAGAGTGGGAGAACATTACGGCGGAATTGCGTATTTGTTAAAAACAATACCTACTCATACAGACGAAACGATCTCGAGTTGCCAAATATAGAGTGTATCTGGATAGAAGTTATGGTAAATAGTAAGAAACAATTAATCGGTACGTTCTATCGTCCGCCTAATTCAACGAATGCCTTGTGGTCGTCGAATGAAGATTCTATTGGCCAGGCATTTGATACAAATATACGAAATATTCTAGTAACTGGTGATTTCAACTTCGACATGTTAAAACAGCCTGCCACCAAAAAAGTAGAAGATATTTGTCAGCAATTTAGCTTTCACCAGTTAATTAACGAGCCAACACATTACACTGAATCTTCCTCCTCTATGATAGATATTTTTTAACTGGAAATAAAAACAATTTATTATTAAGTGGTGCCGGTGAACCTTTCCTTGGTCAGAACACAAGATATCATTGTCCTATATATTGTGTACTGACTTTTAAAAAAGCCATTACCTCAGTTTATACTCGCAAAATTTATCTATATAACCGAGGTAACTATGAAGCATTTTCAAATGACCTGGAGGAAACCGACTGGAAATCACTCGAAAGCAATCGGGTATTGACACCTATGCGGGAAATATTACAAATAAAATATGTCTGCTGGCTAACAAGCATATACCTAACAAAATTATCAAAATAAGACAGTCAGATCCCTCGTGGCTTTCAAATGATATAAAACGATTAATACGGAAAAAGAAACGCTTGTATGACAAATATAAGAGAACAAACAACATACACGACTTCGAAAATTACAAACATATCAGAAACAAATTAACTAACGAAATAAGGAAATCAAAAAATGATGACATAAGGGAATTAGCCAATAAATTAGAAAATACTAACTAAGGCCCTAAAGATTGGTGGAAAACGTTAAAACAAACTATAAAGCCTAAACAAACACCCACAATCCCCCCACTCAAAAGTGGAAGTACAATATACTCCACTGAGTGTGAAAAAGCTGCAGCTTTAAATCATTATTTTGCACATCAAACTGAGTTAGATGAAAGTCGAGCATCTCTGCCTGATACAGCAAATGCACCCATTAATACACGGGAATCAATAGTTTCATCACCTTAAGAAGTTGCATCCATTCTCCGTGCCCTTCAAACTGGCAAAGCAGCAGGACCAGATTCTATCAACAATAAACTTCTTAAGGAACTTGCACAGCCATTATCATCTCCCTTGTCTGAATTATTTAATTTTTCTATTTCTATGGGCAGAATTCCAGACATATGGAAACAAGCTATTGTAACGCCTATTTACAAGAAAAATGACCCTTCAGATGTAATGAACTTCAGGCCTATTTCTCTCTTGAGTACAATTGGAAAAGTTTTAGAAAAAAAATATACACAAACATGTCTTCAATTGCTTTCGTGATCATCATGTTATTACAGCCATGCAATCGGGCTTTATTCCAGGCGATTCAACAGTGAATCAATTGGTAACTATTTATAATACTTTTTGTAAAGCTATCGATGAAGGGAAAGAAGTCCGAGCCATTTTCTGTGACATAAGCAAAGCTTTTGACAGGGTATGGCATAAAGGTTTGCTTTTTAAACTTGAAAGAGCTGGCATTACTGGATCTCTCTTACAGTGGTTCACAAACTACCTAGATAACAGAAAGCAGAGAGTTGTACTGCCGGGAGTCAGTTCTGAATAGGCATCTACTAAAGCCAGAGTCCCACAAGGCTCTTTTCTTGGTCCTCTTCTTTTTCTTTTATACATTAATGATATTGTTGAGGATATAAATTCATCTATTAGGCTCTTTGCTGATGACACTAGCCTTTACGTAATAGTAGAAAAGCCGCACCAAGCTGCTCATCAGCTAAACTCCGATCTTCTCAAAGTCAACCAATGGGCAACTAAATGGTTAGTCACATTTAACCCAGCAAAGTCCGAGTCCATTACTTTTTCAAGAAAGCGCCATAAACCTAATCACCCCCCCCCCCCCCCCGGGTTCTAATGAATCAAACACGAACCAGTGCTTCAGCTGAAGTGCACGACCCGCCGGATGCTTTTAGCTTTATGAGTGTTACCATATATGGGTATGGCGGCCATTTTGGTCATGTGACCTGGACCTAAAACGGTTCCCCAAATAAATGCGCCTTATCGTAAGGAGCAAAAATAGATCTTATACTTAAGTACTGTATTCTGAATCGTTTGCAGGATAGAATGCATTCTCACTTTTCCAATACAAAAGCATATGTGTCAAAGTTTGACCTAGGCACAAAGAAGGTCAAGGTCAACCAAGGGTCACCATTTTAACAATTTATGATTGGCCTACGTCCCAGATGCTATTTATCAAGTTTCGTGGAAATCTGCCCAGTGGTTCTGGAGAAGACTATTTTTGAAGGGTTTTTACCAAATATGGCTTGGCGGCCATTTTGGTCATGTGACCTGGACCCCATGAGCAAATTTTGGTTTCCCCTATCCCATAGAGGCTCCATATGAAATTTGACTTCAATCAGCCCAACGGTTTCCGAGGAGAAGCAGTTCGAAAATTTTCACATTTTTCGCCTCGGCGAGGCTATACTAAATGGAATGTAATATTTCGCAAGTTCATTGGTTAGATCTCAATGTTATCTATCAGTATGCCAAAAATTGTTTAAATATTCCAAGCGGTTAAGTCACTATCACCAATTTTCACAAATGGGTTACGGACGGACAGACAGACAGATCCTATATGGCTTGGCGGCCATTTTGGTCATGTGACCTGGACCCCATGAGCAAATTTTGGTTTCCCCAACCCATAGAGGCTCCATATGAAATTTCACTTCAATCGGCCAAACGGTTGCCGAGGAGAAGCACTCGGAAAATTTTCACATTTTCGCCTCGGCGAGGCTATACTAAATGGAATGTAATATTTCGCAAGTTCATTGATTAGATCTCATTGATATCTATCAGTATGCCAAAAATTGTTTAAATATTCCAAGCGGTTAAGTCACTATCACCAATTTTCACAAACGGGTTACGGACAGACTGACAGACTGACACGGTGATTTTCGGGCACTCTTAGAAAATCAACCGACTTCAGTCGGTCGCTTTTTCTGCGGGTCGTGCAATAAACGAAGTGACTTCACACAAACATCTTGGGTTAATCTTTACTAACGATTGTACATGGCACGAGCACTTGGAATATATCAAGTCAAAGGCGTGGATTCGTATCAATGTAATGCGGAAACACAAGTCTACTCTTGATAGGAAACCTCTACAGACTATCTATATCTCTTTTATAAGACCTCTCTTGGAATATGCAGACGTGGTCTGGGACAACTGCACCCAGTATGAAGCTAACGAGCTTGAAAAAAATCCAAAACGAAGCTGCACGGATTGTCACAGGAGGAACAAAACTTGTCTCTATCGATGCTCTACGCGCTGAAACCGGGTGGGAAACACTGTCGTCCAGAAGGAAAAAACACAAACTTCAAATGTTTTTTAAAATGAAAAATGGCCTAGCCCCGGAGTACCTCTCTTCTCTGGTACCACCTTCTGTTGGTAATACATCGGCTTATCAACCGCGTAATGCATCAAACATTAGTGCTATACACGCCAAATCACAACAATATTACAACTCATTTCTACCATCTACTATTAGAGTTTGGAACGACCTCCCAAGCGAAGTGAGTAATTCTCCTTCTAGTGAGTCCTTCAAACGCAAGTTAAATGCAAACGTAGAAATTCCTCCAAAATATTACCTTTGTGGAAACAGACTTGGACAAATTTATCATGCAAGACTTAGGACAAATTGTAGCTCGTTAAACCAGCATCTCTTCTCTAAAAATATTATTGATAACCCACTGTGTGTTTGTGGCTCAATAGAAGATACATATCACTTATTGTTAATTTGTAATCGTTACACTAGCCAAAGACAGGATTTACTCAATACAGTATCGGAGTTTTGTCGCATCACTCTTAATCTGCTGCTCTTTGGCAGTTCAGAGCTTTCTTTACTCCAGAATAAACAGGTTTTTCTCGCGGTGCAGGAATTTCTGCTAAAAACAAAACGCTTCAAATAAACCGATGAATTTACTTTATACCTTACGTCAATTGCAGTATAAAACATCCACATAGGAAGGCATATAAGATGGATCTCTTGTCCTGTTCTGTTCTACAATTTCCTACCTTTTTTATAGGTACCGATGCTACAAGGAAAAAGTTCTAGAGGCTAATAATTGGCAAATAACGCTTTGTCTCTGCTTACATGCGCAAAGTCGTTAGTTTTTTAAAACATAGTGTTGGAATAAGAACTTATCCACTCCCCGTGGAGCCTGCAGCAGATTATGTAAATTCTAAGGAATGTTGACACAAAAATCCATGAAATAAAATACTAAGGGTCTTGTTTACAAGCTAAATCACGTATCACTATTGTCTATACTGTAAGCAAGATGGGATACAGATTTTTCAAAAGTCTAAAGACTTTCTTCTGAATCACATTTGTATAATATTGTTACTTTGTAGCTTCTATATGTATTAGTTATACAAATAAAATAAAGTTTAAACTAAATAAGTGTAATGAATATCCCTCTACACCCCACTTTATATTGAAAAAAAAAAACAGGGGGTTTACAGGGGTATACATTATTATGCATGGCGTGCCTTTTTATTCTCACTATGCCCCCTGATCTGGCTGTACGATAATCCCTTACGCCCCCGCGCATCGGGGCTTGGAGAAAGAGATTAGGCTGCTTGGTGCTTCCGCGCAGAGCTGAAAATGACCGAACTTGAGAACCGGTAAACCGCTTACAGCAACGTGGCGCAAATCGTTAAGTCGTTAAGCGTTCCTTAAATCCTTGTGGTTTCTTTGGGCGGTAGGGCTTGAGATGTCATTTCGTCGCAGTGTCGGGTAAAAAGCCAACGCTGAAATTGAAAATGAAATAGTGTTGACGGGGACGGGACCTAAAACCTTCATTCAAACAAACAACCAAAGAAACAATAAACCTTTATAGTAAAAAAGTGAATTTTGACTAGATATAGATATAGCATGCAAGAATTTCTGATACTGTGTCGGACGTGCTCTGTGTGCTAGGGCATTGGCAAACAGTGTAGATCGAGATCAGATGCCACAGAACGCGGCGTCTGATCAGGATCTTCACCATTTACTGTAAATACTGGCATTTAAGTCTTAAACAAAACAGTACAAGAATTCAGGACTATTTGTCCCAGCCTACACTCAGGGACAATGGACCCAACAGTGCTGTCAGTGCTTCGATTTACGTTTTATTTAATGTTGATAATGATGTAGCCTTGAATTAAAATAGTATACTTTTAAAATTCACTATTGACATTATTCCATGCGGGTCCTCCAGGTAGCTTTGTTGCTTGTGATTAAATTCTTAATTGCAAATTTTCGCTTTCAACCCGAAAGCCGGCACAGATTCCTATGCAACCAGAGTCGATCAAACTGGCACGGCTGAACCGTTTTGTTTGTTTGTTTGATTTGAGGTTTAACGTCCCCGTCAACACTTTAAAGGTCATTTGGAGACGTTGCTCCAAAACGGTTGTGGGACTTTTACCCGACACTGCGATGAAATGGCTTCTCAAGCCCTGCCGCCCAATGAAACCAATAGGGTTTAGAAGCATGGACGGTCCGACTCGCACCGCTTTGCCTGGGCAGGCTTAGATCCTCTAAGCGGTTTACCAGTACTCGTGTGCGGGTTGGTTTCAGCTTTGCATGAAGCACCATTCAGCCATTTTAGTTCTTCAAGCCCCGATTGGCGGGGGCGAACGAACCGTCTCCTCAGGATCTACACTATTTGCAATCATGATAATGATTTTGTCTAACTCGCTATTTGCACGAAAAAAGGTGTCCAAAGTCAAAGCTGAAAGAGACCATTATGATGAGTAAAATTCCGATATTAAGATCATCTTTGGGATTGTTCAAAGGTGGTCTTAAAGACCACTTTTGAACAGTCTCAAAGGTGGTCCCTGACTAGAGGACATTCTATGCAGAAAACACGAAGAACCTTCAAAGTATTTTTTTAAAAGCAGAATAAGCTTTAGTATTAGGTGGTCCCATTTTTACCGGAAACCCCAAAACGGGTACCCGGGCAAATAGTGCAGGCCCATATTAGACGCCACAGAACGCGGTTTCGGATCAGGGCCTCCACTGTTTGCTAAAAATTCAGCCATTTTCGCAATAAATTTTGAAGAAAAAAAAACCTGTCACCCCTAAATTTTTAAATGGACTCCTGTTGTAAGGAGGAAGATTCCATTTGGTACAAAAAGGGTTAATAGCGGATTTCACTGTAGTTGAGAGGGCCAGGACATTGTTGTACTTTCATCAAAGCGTTTTGTCAGAAGTTGTGTTTATAATGAGCAGTGTCAGGCGGAAAACGGTTTTCGGGCATGCGCTCTACGATGATCGAACCAACGAGCGTACTCACAGGCTCCCCTGTCTGTACAAAAAACAACAATTTTGCGTCAACGAGCATCCATACAGATCACAGCGAAGACTCCAATCAAACTGCGCGGGCTCACAGCGAAGACAGTCTGAGCAGAGCCTTTGCTGTACGCACTTGCCCTGGGAATATTTTTACTTGTCGCGATTTAATTTATGGCTGAAAAAGTGCTATATTTTAAGAAAATTCGGCTAAAATTGATTCATAACTGATATCCTTCTGTCGCAAAGCAAATAGTCTAACTTACGAAGCTTAATAATTTAGGATTATTATTATTGTCAATTGTTGAGTAACAGTATTTGCTTTGCGAAATACAATTTCAGAATAGATGAACGTCTGCATAAAGGCTTAAAGCGCTGCGAGGAATCTAGATCACACTTATACTTTTAAATCTGAGAAAATAAGGCTTGACATTTCATGTGAATCGTCTGTTCCATCACACGATTCATATCTAATTTGAAGCCATGTTTCATCTGAAAAATTAATAAATAAACAAAAATAAGTAAGTAATAAATAGATAAATGAATAATGAATAAAAACAAAATTTGCAATGATGTCTGCATTGGCTTTTTAAGCGTTAATTTTCAGAAAATGAATACATTATATTCACGATTTACTGTTTGATGCAATCAGAACAATATAACTAGAGGAACTATCACTAAAGGTGATGATTAATACCCCCACCTCAATACTTGACACAGAAAGCAAACATAAACAGTGTCCACTGAGTCCATTCAGGGGCAATAACTCCATAATTGTTGGACAGATTCTCCTGAAATTTGCGTCTCTCACATCTACTTATTGATTCAGGGGCCATAACTCGGTAAATATGGGACAGATTTTGTAAATTTGCGTCTTGTACATCTACCCCTCCCGGTGAACAATTATGGCAAGTATCAATTGAATCCGACTGATAGTGAAGGAGGAGTTGAGCGGACAAGGTTTTAGCACATATTTTTAGCAAATCAAGGGCCATAACTCCGTAATTATGGGACAAACTTTAGTGGATTTTGCGTCTTGCACATCTGCCCCTCCTGGTGGACAATTAAGGCAAGTATCAATTGAATCCGACTGATAGTGAAGGAGGAGTTGAGCGGGCAAGGTGTTTTAGCACATTTTTTAGCAAATCAAGGGCCATAACTCCGTAATTATGGGACAAACTTTAGTGAAATTTGCGTCTTGCACATCTACCCCTCCTGGTTAACAATTATGGCAAGTATCAATTGAATCCGATTGATAGTGAAGGAGGAGTTGAGCGGACAAGGTTTTTCTAGCACATTTTTAGCAAATCAAGGGCCATAACTCCGTAATTATGGGACAAATTTTAGTGAAATTTATGTCTTGCACATCTACCCCTCCTGGTGAACAATTATGGCAAGTATCAATTGAATCGGATTGATAGTGAAGGAGGAGTTGAGCGGACAAAAATTTGCAGACAGACCGCCCGCCCGTCCGCCCGACAAACCAACCGACAGGCTGATTCCAGTATACCCCCTTCAAACTAAGTTTGCGGGGGTATAATGAATAAAAGATGATGCTAATAGCAGTATAAGAAACAGTACTTTCAGTCAGAGACTTAACAGAATCATCTTGGGTTGCGCTACTGATATTTGTTGCCGTTGTACGTTTCATTTTCGGTTTATCGACACTCGTTTAAGTTATTCATTTAAAGGTGTAGAAATTAAAGGATTGTCAAAATTTGTTACATGTATCAGGTTAACAAGAACATGAAAAGAACTCTTGAAACCCGTATTTTTTTATTTTGAAAAGTTGTAAATTACTCTCCTAACGTACTTGAGTCAGTTAGCGCAGCGCACACCAATAAGTTTTCAAGGGCAATACTAGGTACAGATTTTTGAAGAACAGTGCTAAAACATTACGAAAACACGCCTATTACAATATATTGGGTACAAAATGTTCACAAAAAAATTTTTTTTTTTTTCATATAAAAATCCTGATTTTTTCTATGATTATTTCGGCTCAGAACATAGATTGTGGGCACCAGTCACAGCCGCCTCGGCGAGTCGGTCTAACGAGTATCTACAATCTATGTTTCTGAGCAGAAATGGGAAAAATAGCATATATCCCTTTAAACCCCAATTTTGCAGTAGTTTTTTCATAAATGTCAGCATTTTCGATCCTATTTTTTCTTTTTTTTTTGTCTTTCTTCTCTATCATGATTGATAGTTTGTTTCTTTGTAATATTCATTTCACCGATTACAACATGCAACATGTAAGTTAGATGAGAAACACATTAATATAAGCCTGTTGGCTGCTCTCTGGATCCCTTAAGTTATTGAATTTGTGTCATATATATTTATGACATAATTTGCAATAAAATACGTGTATGTTTAAACCAACCCCAGTTTTACTATATAAAATGGGGTTTAAGGGGCAAATTATACAGGCATGCTTTCGTAATGGAGTCGTGGACAGATTGATGTCTTCTCTTTATTAGGGAATTAATTGTGTTTTAATACAACTGCTGCTTGTGACAACTTTCGACATGTTTTTGTTCAATCAAACATGTATAAAGTTGACATAAGAAGCATATACATATGCGTTTGACCATGCGCTTAATAGACAGAGGATCTGACATGAGTGTTCATGCATTAATATTTACATTTCCAGTGTAAAGTCTAATGAAAACTTACCGAAAACAACGTAGTTCATACTTTCATGAACGCGTCGAGTCACATAATTTTCATTGACGTTAAGTGACATCAGTCTAAACCATTGTTCTCTGCGGGCGTTACTGACGCCAACACTGTTCCACTCTTTATAGAAAAACAGAGTGTAAATGTTTTTCAGCTTGGAAAGTTTGCTCTGTAAGCATGTTTTCGCCCAGTGATGAGGGGCAAAGAATGTAAATACAACAAGATGTGTTTGTGAAACACTGATGCCCCCGGACAGCGCATGTTAAATATGAAAGCAGTATCACTAAGCAATCAAAAGGTATGGCCAATGTTCAAGTCTTAAAAAAGTAGGTCAAGGTCACAAGGTAAAAAACTATGGGATTGTTGAAAAGGTCTTGTGACATAGTATGCACATGTGAAATATGAAAGCCCTATCACTTACCAATTGAAAGTTATGGCCAATGTTAAATTTAATAAAAAAGGTCAAACATCAAGGTAACAAGGTAAAACTAGAGTGATGACAATGTTTCTCTAAAAATAGCCATAGTGACCTTGACCGCGAAAGTAGATCTTGCTCAAGATATTATCATAAGCATCTTTTGTGTGAAGTTATATTAAAATCTGTTAATAAATGTAAGCGGCAGAGCGATGACAAAGTTTTTCTAAAAATAGCCATAGTGACCTTGACCTTGAGGTCATGACCTTGAAAGTCAAAGCAACTCGAGATGTCATCATAAGAAACATTAAAATCCATCAATAAATGTAGGTGCTAGAACGATGGCAAAGTTTTTCTAAAAATAGCCACAGTGACATTGACCTTGAAAGTCAAAATCGCTCGAGATATTGTCATAAGGAACATTTATGTGAAATTATATTGAAACTGGTGAAAAAATGTAAGCGCTAGAGCAATGACAAAGTTTTTCTAGAAATAGCCACAGTGACTTTGACCTTTAAAGTCGAACTCGCTCGAGGTATTGCCATAAGGAACATTTGTGTGAAGTTATATTGAAATCAGTGAAGAAATGTAGTCGCTAGAGCGATGACAAAGTTTTTTCTAAAAATATCCACAGTGACCTTGACCTTGAAAGTCGAAATCGCTTGAGATATTGTCATAAGGAATATTTGTGTGAAGTTATATTAAAATCGGTGAAGAAATGTAGGCGCTAGAGCGATGACAAAGTTTTTCTAAAAATAGCACCAGTGACCTTGACCTTGAAAGTGGGACTCGCTAGAGATATTGTCATAAGGAACATTTGTGTGAAGTTATATTGAAATTGGTGAAAAAAATGTAAGCACTAGAGCAATGACAAAGTTTTTCTAAAAATAGCCACAGTGACCTTGACCTTGAAAGTGGAACTCGTTCGAGGTATTGTCATAAGGAACATTTGTGTGAACTTATATTGAAATCAGTGAAGAAATGTAGTCGCTAGAGCGATGACAAAGTTTTTCTAAAAATAGCCACAGTGACCTTGACCTTGAAAGTCCAAATCGCTCGAGATATTGTCATAAGGAACATTTGTGTGAAGTTATATTGAAATCGGTGAAGAAATGTAAGCGCTAGAGCGATGACAAAGTTTTTCTAAAAATAGCCACAGTGACCTTGACCTTAAGGCCATGACCTTGAAAGTCGAACTCGCTCGAGATATTTTTGTAAGGAACATTTGTGTGAAGTTATATTGAAATTGGTGAAGAAATGTAGGCGCTAGAGCGATGACAAAGTTTTTCTAAAACTAGCCACAGTGACCTTGACCTCGAGGTCATGACCTTGAAAGTCGAACTCGCTCGAGATATTGTCATAAGGAACATTTGTGTGAAGTTATATTGAAATCAGTAAAGAAATGTTGGCGCTAGAGCGATGACAAAGTTTTTCTAAAAATAGCCACAATGACCTTGACCTTGAGAGGGGTGTCTGGATGGACAAAAATTATGGTACCAGTAGAAAGGTCTTGTGACAAGGAGTGCACGTGTGAAATATGAAAGCCCTACTACCTTCCAATCGAAAGTTAAGGCCAATGTTAAAGTTTATAAAAGTAGGTCAAACGTCAAGGTCAAGGTCACGAGGTCAAAAATTATGGTACCACTAGAAAGGTCTTGAGACAAGGAGTGCACATTTGAAATATGAAAGCCCTACCACTTACCAATCGAAAGTTATGGCCAATGTTAAAGTTTTTAAAAAGTAGGTCAAACATCACGGTCAAGGTCATAAGGTCAAAAATTATGGTTCCACTAGAAAGGTCGTGTGACAATGAATGCACATATGAAATATGAAAGCCCTATCACTTACCAATCGAAAGTTATGGCCAATGTTAATGTTTTTAAAAAAAATGAAAAAAATAGGTCAAACGTCAAGTTCAACGTCACGAGATCAAAAATTATGGTACCACTGGAAAGGTCTTGTGATAAGGTATACACATGTGAAATATGAAAGCTCTATCTATTACCATTCAAATGTTATGCCCAATGTTAAGGTTTTTGTAGACAGACAAACGGCCAAACGGACAAACGGAAAAACAGACAAACGGACAAACAGACAGACAGACCAAAAACTATATGCCCCCGAATCTCTTAGATTCCGGGGGCATAAAATAAACTTAATTTTTCTGCTTTTCAGGAAAGTATGAACGACAGCAGGTCGCTAGCAAAGTTTACCGGGTTCAATTACTTTGCACGCGACCCACTGCGTTTATACTTCCATGAACTGCAGAAAAATAAAATTCATTTCTTTATTGAACTTATTAAACGACTTGAGGAGAAAGGATAAAATGGTAGGCGTCGCCGAGCATTTTATGCCATTTCCTCAATGAGTTTAATAAATTTAATACTACATGAACACGAATGCAAGATTCTATTAATCATATGACGAAACGCAATTTATCCACGATTTCTGTACAAAAATATCAATAATTTGCCATTAGTGAATGCGACGTCGTTAAGGACATCGTAGGTGTAACTTTATGGGGCCTATCTAACTAATTGAATATTTAACCCACTAGTGGTTTACCGATTTTAACGTATGCATACCGTTATTACATTCTCAGAAGACGATAAAACAACTTTTTATGATAAGAATGATATATCCGTTTTAATACATTTGCTAGTTTTATACAGTATTCTAACACAGTGCGCCTATATAGGCAATGCAAAATAGCTGTGTTTTATTCTGCAACAAATCACAGCTCGGAAGAGCGTGACGTGTGACGTCATTAAAAACTGCAAAATGTGACGTCACTAGTCGATTTACTTGACGTTAGACGGTGTAACGTCATTTTCTCGCATCGAAAACGTTAGAAAAGGATATAAATGCATGTGTTTCAGTTGATAATTTTAGCGGGATTTCTTCTAACAATGGCGAAAAGTTGGGAGATTTTGAAGGAAACAACAACATTATTGCCGATTTTCAGCGTGTTAGAATCGAAATAGATCAGCTCTAGTCAATGATTTGTTGGGTAATAAATCACAGTTTGTCGGTCAGTTGTACGTAGACAAATCACGCGCGCTACGCGCTCGTGATTTGTCTACTTTACAACTGACCTCCAAACTGTGATTTATTACACAACAAATCACAGTTAGAGCTGATCTATTTCTTAATTAATATCTGTCATGTGCGGTTTGTTATAATGTTTCGTCTTGCCCTGTCTCTGTTCTGCAGATGGTGTCTGATGTGTCAGATGTGGAGATGATATCGGGCAGTCGTATTTTAAACATATATCGTCTATCATAGCCCAATCTTTTAATGCTAACTGTACACGTGTTATTTTGTTGCAAATGTAAAGTTGGTGAGACGTTCTTATGTGAAAGCGCATTGTGCCTTTACCATGGCGAAATGCTCCAATACATAGACCGTTTGTAATCGTTGCGAACGTACCAGCCTGCGTTGTGATGGGACCTAAATAAGAAACACTCGTCGTTTTGATCGAAGACAGCTTTATCATATTCCATAATGGAAATGGACTGGAAAAACAAATTTTCGACTAGCTGCTTGTTGCTGGTACTGACACATACTGTAAAATTAGTATGTTTGGAACAGTGGTTGCCGCTGTCAGACCATCTTCTGCGACATGCAACTGTAAGTAAAATAAACGAATACTGGGCCCATTTATTCAAAACTACGCTTGTAGCTGTTAAAACTTTCATCATTCAATTTGGCAAATATTATATAACAGAGTCTTTGAGAAACTGGAGCGGTCAAATTGTTTCTACACTTGAAAAAAAAAAAAATAATAATAATAATTATAATAATAACAATAATAATAATTATAATCAGCAAAATTAAAAAAAATGTGTAGTCTATCATTAATGCTTTTATTTGTAATTTATAAATTACATGTTTGCTTACTTTTTTATTTTCATTTTAATCTCGCGTGCAATGAGTGTACGCAAACATGTTTAGATGGAGTTTAACGGACCATTCAACACTTTTTAGTTCGGTTAGGTCAATGAGCCGGTCGGTTTACTTAACCATATTTTACCTTGGTAGAGAGGATATTTTATTTTTTTGAGGTCATGCTCAGACTACATTGCGTGTGAGTAGGCTAAACATTGTCATAATGCTTAGTGCTGATTAAATTATGTTATGTTATGCTATGTTATGTTATTTTATGAATACCAAAATTATTTAATTGAGTGTGTTGAAAACATCGGAATTGTCACGAGTGCGAAGCATGAGTGAACTTTCTGATTTATTCAACACACGAGATTTCGCACGAGTGCCAATTCTGATGTTTTCATTTTTTATTTTATTTTATACGAAAAACAAACCAATTTTTTTCACAATGTGAAAATATCATTTTTATTTGTCATGCCCCGCCACTCAAAAAGTGGCAGGGTTTAATGTTATACACTCCAACAGTTTGTGTGTCCGTACTCCGTCCGTCCGCCAGCGCCTCATAGTTTCGTCGTGTCCGCTCCATAGCTTTGATACCATTTAAGATATTTTCACGAAACTTCATATGTATGTAGAACACCATCAGACGACGTGCAGAACCTATGAAACGGAACTCTGGTATTCCTATTGTTGGAGTTATTGTCCTTTGAACATTGAACAGCCATTCCTATCAGAGTGTCACTCTGATGCCATTTGAGAAATAAAAATCTTCACTAAACTTCACAGTTATGTAAAGCACAATGAGATGTCCTGCAGAACATATAAGCCATAACTTTGATTTTCCTGCTTTTCGAGTTATTGACCCTTAAAAATCAAACGTAGCAATTTCTGGCATGTAGTCTCTTTGAAGCACTATATCTCCTAAACCTATTACTTGATTCTGACTAATCTTGCATGGTTACATTACTACGACTGGAGAAAACATCCGTTAGTTTTTGATGACCTTGACCTTATTTTCAAGGGCACAACCCCCTCCCCTCAGAACTGTCAATTCGGGGCCAAAATGCCGTGTCTGCACCCTATCTCATGAACGAATCAAAGAAATTTGGTCAAACCTGGTACAATATAGCATTGCAACCGACAAAAGATTTAATTAGATTTGGTGACATTTACCTTACTTTCAAGGATACAGGCCCCTAAATCTGTCAATATCGGCTTGTCTGCACCCTATATCTTGAATGAATAGATGACATTTGCAATATATCATTACAACCTACCGAGCATTTGATGGTTGGTGTTTGATGACATTGAGCTTATTTTCATGGTCACAGGCCCTCAAAACTGTCAATTTTGGGCCAGATGTGGCTTGCCTGCACCCTTTCACATGAACAAATGGTGATATACTTGTATCTGCTCTGTAAAAAAGGAGATATTTTCCGTAAACTTCACACAAATGTTAAGCACCATGAGGGGTTCTGCATAAAATAAGAACAATAATTCTGGTTTACTTCCTTTTCGACATTGAAAATAGTCATCTCAGATTTGTATTGATGTCAACTTTATTTAGGGAAAGTCTAATGCACCTTCACTTTGAATTCCTTTTTGATAGTTTATGGCATTTTATTGATGTAAATGTAGTGGCGGGGCATGATGCAGCGCTTGCAGCGCTTTAATTTCGGAGTATGCATTGATTTCACCTCTAAGTATAAAATAAAAGCGAGTATGTTGTCCTGTGAACATTCTTTCGCCAGAAACTGACGATTCCCTACCTTGAAACAGGGAAGGGAGAGAATGGCCTTAAGGATAGACTACATCATGATATCAATAATTTCTGTATCTTCCACCAATTTCAGTTTCTATATCCGTTTTATATCTCATATCTTATGTTGAAAGCCTGACTTCCAACCAACAGAAATGTAAAATTAACTGTAAATCCCTGAGATTTGTTTCTGTTTTTTTTTTTTTTTTTTTTCTTCAAATAAACGCTCATGCCTTTTTATGGTGCTATTGGTACATAAGACTAGGCACAACTGTCGTTAATGGCCATACATCTCCGTTGGGTTCATCTTCAATAAATGTCTAAGTCTGTAACTTCGAGTGAAGCAATTTAGCATTATGATCAATCATTTACCTGTCAGTAGTTGATGCACGTCTACGAGTAGCTTAAGCAAAGTTTGAGAAATACACATATTTAATGAATGAAAACGTACCTAGAATAACACTTTTGAACTGTTTGTTGACACTGATTTGCAAATTGGGCAATGGGCTGCAGTATTAGGATAGTTTAAATGGACAGTAGACGTTTTTCAGCTTTCCTGAAAAAAAAAGTATGAAAATTTTAGGTGGATGACTGGCTTCAAAGTGATTCAGTTTCTTAAATAAGTGCCAAAATTGCATAATTACGGAGCCCGGGAAGTGACATTTAACTCTTTTCTTTATTGTGTTATAACGAATTATTATTGAGTTTTATCGAATTATTATTACGCTTTATCAAATTATTATTGCGCTTTATCGAATTTTTATTGCGTTTTATCGAATTAGTATTGCGTTTCGTTTTATCGAATTATTGTTGCGTTATATCGAATTATTATTGCGTTTTATCGAATTATTAATTCGTTTTATCGAATTGTTATTGCGTGATATCGAATTATTATTGCGTTTTATCGAAATATTAATTCGTAATATCGTATTGCGTTTAATCGAATTATTAATCCGTTATATCGAATCATTATTGCGTTATATCGAATTATTATTGCGTTTTATCGAATTATTATTGCGTTTTATCGAATTATTTAGTAGTTATATCGAATTATTATTGCGTTTTATCGAACTATTATTGCGTTTTATCGAATTATTATTGCGTTTCATCGAATTATTAATTCGTTATATCGAATTATAATTGCGTTATATCGAATTATTATTGCGTTATATCGAATTATTTTTTGTGTTTTATCGAATTATTAATTCGTTATATCGAATTATTAATTCGTTATGTCGAATTATTATTGCGTATTATCGAAATATTAATTCGTTATATCGAATTATTATTGCGTTATATCGAATTATTTATTCGTTATGTCGAATCATTAAGTCGTTATATCAAATTATTATTGCGTTTTATCGAATTATAATTGCGTTGTATCGAATTATTATTGCTATTATTATTGGCTAGTTTTTACCGATAAGGCCTCAACAGTGACCCTCTGATAATTTCAAAGTTCCGCAATAGATTCAATAATGCTTAAGGACTAGAAAATAAGATCTACACTATGGGATGAAGGGCAGGGAGACTTTTTACGGTGACCACATAGTCCCTTAACACCAGCTGTAGTGAAGTTAAATATGTTCTATTAAAGGTTTATCCTTTGGAAGCAAGAAATACACAAACGAACTGAAAACTGTCGAGTGTACAAGTTTGCTGGGCCAGAGCTACTCAACTTAAGCCAGAAGTAGTCTCCGAAAACAAATTAAATTCTTATAACAACTTAAAACCTACCCTTTCAAGCTTTGCATATGAATAGTATTTTTATGTACTTTCGGCAAAGCTTGAACAAGACCGTCTTGACCTCGGTCGATGGTACCCAGAGTGCCACCCTATAGTACTAATGCATTTTTGATCGGAAATATAGCCTAGTTTATCAACTTTATTTGATCGGTTATTTACAATATCTAAATGCAAAATAGAAAACTATATAACCGCAATGACTTCAGCACCCAATTTCGTAAAATCATTCTTCGATATAAAAAAATGGGTACAACATAAATGTTATACGACAGAGTGCACGCATGGTAGTTAACACAATCACGGTTGACAACTTTGCTTCCCTCTTTAATTGCACGCTGGTGGATCAGGCCTCAGATTTTATGACGGTTCCAGCGTAAAGGCTTATTGGGAATTAGAGAGATCTTATCTAAGGTAATGCTGGTTAGTGCCTGATGCTCTATCTCTGGTCGGGCCCATCGGAGTCTAACTGTTGGTTTTCTTTTGCTCCAGCATTTCAGTGGTTTTTTGCTGTCGAGTCCACACCGTTGTTTCATCTCTGTGGTTATTTGATTATTTGTGTTCACGGAGATGTTGCACTGATGATTAAGGAGGCCTTCATGCAGGCTGAACAAATTATTTATCAAAATCGCGACGGAAGTAAGGGCGGGGATTGTGGCCACGTAAAATCTATTTATTCCCCCCCCCCCCTCCCCAGTGGAATTCGTTTCCGCTGACCGTTCCAAGGCGGTACTTCTGTCGCGATTTATTTTTATTATGGTTTGTCTTTGGGTGTTTGTGTCGCTTATATTATTTTATTTTGGATAGCCTATTTGCCATTTTGTGGGAAAGTAACTGTCCTTTTGGCTTTCCGCTATTAATGTTTCCATTACGTTTGTTGTTTCATGTTTGTGTTTCTTTCCCTTTGGTGTCTCTGATGGGAGCTGTGGGTTAATTCTATCGATTCCTGATCATTGCCCCGACTTCTATTTTAAATTATCGATATGTGTGTCTGATAATGAAAGTCGATTCAGAAAATATCGTCTTACAGTTCCTTTGTTAACATGTCGACTTGTGCAAAGTCATTAAATTACACTACTTGCGATTATATCGCCTTTTTTAAGGCGAAACATTTTTTTATTCCTAGATAAGTTTCCATGAGCCAAAATAACGATAATTATTTTCATGCGGACTGAACAAATTATTTGTCTAAATCGCGACAGAAGTAATGGCGAGGATTGTGGCCACGTAAAATCGATTTAAGCCCCCCAGTGGAAATCTTCCACTGACCGTTCCAAGGCGGCTCTTCTGTGGCGATTTATTTATGTTGTTGTTTGTTGCTTACTGTGTGTATCACTTGTGTCTTTTAATTTTGGATGGCCATAGGGCCATTTTGTGGGAAAGTAACTGTCCTTGTGGCCTTCCTTTGTTTAGGTTTCCATTATGGTCTGGTCGCTTAATGTTTGTATTTCTTTCCCTTTGGTGTCTTTTATGGGTGGAGTTAGTTAATTGTATCAATTCCTGATCTTTGTTTCACTTCTACTTTGTTGAAGTCGATTGTTATATTAATTCAAAGATTGCAACTTTGATTTTATTTCGCGTGAGTGTTAGCCGATTTACGGTGATACAACAGAATATGTAGATGTACATGTCAAAAATATACCGGCAAATCGAACCAAATCGCTATATCTATTACGTTAACACACTCATGCAAAATTTAGCCTCTATTTGTGGTTCTCAAAATGGCATTTTTCGGAAGAAAATTTGCGATATTTTTTCTTATTTATAGTCCAAACATAGATTTTGGAGCTTGGTAGAACAGCCTCAATGAAGCGGTACTAATAAACTATAAAAATCTATAATCGAATCATAAATTAAAGGAATACCCCTGTAACCCCACTTTTTTCTATATTAATTGGGGTTTACAGGGTCATGATTGTAAGGACGCGTTTGCGTAATGTAGAGTCGCAAAAATTGCTGTATAACACAATTAACATAGACACCAATACGCTGCCGTAATATTGCATTATTATTGCGTTTTATAGATTTATTATTTCGTTTTATCGAATTAATATTGCGTTTAATCGAATTATTATTGCGACATAACGCAATAATTCGTTAAAACGCAATAATAATTCGATAAAACGCTAAATAATTCGATATAACGCAATGATAATTCGATAAAACGCAATAATAATCGCTATAACGAATTAATAATTCGATGAAACGCAATATTAATTCGATAAAACGAATTAATAATTCGATAAAACGCAATAATATTTCGATAAAATGCAATAATAATTCGATATAACGAATTAATAGTTCGATAAAACGCAATAATATTTCGTTATAACGAAATAATAATTCCATAAAACGCAATGATATTTCGATAAAACGCAATAATAATTCGAAATAACGAATTAATAATTCGAAAATAAATGCAATAATAATTCGATATAACGACTTAATAATTCGATAAAACGCAATAATAATTCAATATATCGAATTATTAATTCGATATAACGCAATAAATAAAAGAGTTAATGTTACTTCCCGGGCTTCGTACATAATATTTTGCACATATGTTCTTTTAAAGTCACAACTTGCTAAACGTTTCACAGAGTTTCGATATCTTATTCCATTAGGTTTTATATCTTATTCCATTAGGCTACATCATAGTGTAGTTTAATTTTCTTGTCCTTCGGGATCATTGATTCCATTGTGGAAGTTTGAAAATATTTGAGGGTCACTTGTGATGCCTAAATGACGAAAAGTAGCTAGTCTAGCCCAAAAGGCATGTGCACTTTATATTTTAGAGTTCTGTGGTGTATTCCTTGCTTCCAAAGGATAACCCTTTCTAGAACATATTTAAATGAAACTTTTGTTCAGTTTAACCAATTAATTTCGCTACGGAAAATAAAAATCGGGGCTTCAAGAAATAGATGGGCTGCATGATGCTTCCTTGCAGAACTGAAACCGACCGCCCACGAGTACTGGTAAACCGCTTACAGGATCTAAGCCTGCCCAGGCAAAGCGGTGCGAGTCCGTCGGTTCATGCTTATAAACCGTATTGGTTTCATTGGGCGACATGGCTTGAGATTTCATTTCATCTCAATGTCGGGTAAAAAATCCACAAACTTGGAAGCAACGTTTCCAAAATGACCTACAGTGTTGACGGGGACGCTATACCTCACATCACACAAACAAACAAATCAGGAATGTAAAAAAAAACTCATAATCTTTTTTACTTTTTATTTCATAACGTAAATACAACACCATGCCAGTTCCAATTGACCGAGACAACCAATGTTTTCGTGCCTTGTTTCAATAAATGTTTTAGACATAAGGGCAAAATTGAACCCTTATTAAGATATTGCACGTCAAACATGGCTAGCGATACAAGAGCAAGCTTGTCGTAAAAAGTTGAGTACCGTGCTGTAATTCGTTAAAAGTTGAGTACCGTGCTGTAATTCGTTAAAAGTTGATAACCGTGCTGTAATTCGTTACTTGTATTTGTCAGGAAATACATTGCGAGTAGATTAATGTCTTCTGCAACATCGTATTTAAATTCTGGGTTAGGGAATTCAAACGCGGTAGAACCTAGACGAAACCTGGTTTGAACTCACATCAGATGTCACCGATAAAGAAATGTGTAACAAAGTACCCTGATAGGCGAATTAAGGTTTAGAAATAGCGTTTCAACAATTTATATGATCGCTTGGGTATCCCAAAATCCCTCAGCGATGAGCAAATGGCAACCAGAGCATCAGTATGCAGCGTTTCTGGTGACTGAATAGATGAGACCTGGGCCCACTATTATGAGCCAAAGAAAAAAACTCAAAGTCACCTGATGGTAGGGCCGTGGTCTCCGAGAACATAAAAAAACAACCCTCTGCTGGCAAGGTGATGGCAACTGTATTTTTTAGGACGCACAAGGCGTTATTATGTTGGACTTTCTAGCAAAGAAAAGTACAATGACTGGTGCGTATTATGCAAATTTGCCCGATCAGCTAAGATCCGTGATCAACGCAGAGGTAAATTCTTCAAAGGGATTCTGCTCCAACAGGACAATGCATGAGTCCACACACGCAAAATTTAAATTGCAATGGATGCTGTTGAGCTGAATGAGGCCGAGCTAAAACCGCACCCCGCCTTTTCTCCGGACTGAGCTCCTGGTGAATATTACATATTCCCTAACTTGAAAAGAATTTCCACGGATGTCATTTCCTGTCCAACGAAGAAGTCGTAGCGGCAGTTGAGGAGTGTGTCGGAGATAAGGACCCTTACGTTTTCAGTTCTGGGCTGATGGCACTGCAACAGCGTTGGTCCAAGGGTATCATTCTAGAGGGCCATTACATCGAAAAAGAATAGATCGATATCACCCAGAAATAAGTAAGGCTGTTTTTCTTCCTCGCCTTCGTAAAATAGCTTTAATATTATACTTCAGTTTCTTATTCCCCGGTCACACATTCACGGATCACCTTGCCGGTTCAACTACGGATTAAATTCCACGGATGATCCCGGAAATGTCAATTTCCGTAGTCCAGTACGAATCCGATACGGATGCAGATCGTAGTAGCTACGGGTTTTGATGTATCTAGCAAGGATAATTCAGGAAAGGTGCATTGGGATTGTTACGGTTTAATAGTTGACACCGTCGGGAAACAAACTCCGTTGTAGCTATCATTTGTGCTTACGTCACAGGTTAGGAAGTTTGTTCGGGTACGATTTATGTTCGGAAAACAGGTATTTCCATTTCTTTCTGGAACACCTTCCATTGGAGAAATTTGACACGTAGCGCAGTAGATAACGCATAAATTCCAATTTCTTTGGCTACTTTTATTATCTGTGTGCTTACCATGGTTACCGAGAATATCTGGGACAAAACTCCGAAAAACTGACTGTTAGCGAACACGGAAAGCTCAAGAAAATCCTCTTTTTTCATAGCCCACAGAAGAAAAGTTCTGATAACAGGTTCGCTTTGAAGCACCTTCGTCACTTAGCTACACCCATCCCTTTGACAGCAGCACATAATCCCTCGTCGAAGTGTTGAAAGAGAAAATATAGTAAAATAATAGCGTGCACGGACTTCCGCCACGAGCAAAATAAGATAGCTTCCACGTAAGATCTTTCCCGAAGGGTTTTGCAGATTTACAAACACGCTTGATTTGCATACTATCTCTCTTTTTAGCTACACGGAGTTTGTTTTCTCAGTGGGATAAACTTGTTTATATATATTCAAAATTAGAGTAAATTGTTTAATGAAAACAAGGTTTCATTTTTTCTCTAAACGAAGATTGTATCGTGTTAGTCGCTTTCTAGTTCAATGAGCAGTGCCACTCGCCATTTGTTTAGTGTGGTTCAGCGATGTTCCATTTGATTCTACGAAGAGCGTTTGTTTCTACTGGAGTTTGACGGCCCATTCAACACTATTTTAGATCATTTTTGAGCCAGTCAGCTTATTTCATCCACACTTTTCCTGGGCAGGCATATACGTAAGCGGTTAACCGGTGCAGTGCACATTCTTTCGCCAGAAACTGACAACTGCCCTTCTTGAAACAGCGGAAGCGAGAAAATGACCGTAGAAAAGATTTCATAATCAATCTCTCCGACTACGAAGAGTGACTTCCGAAAAATGAGAAGAGGGTCAGTATTTAAATCTACAACAGGTATACAATAAAAACGAGTGTTTTTCAATCTGTCGACGCATTTTCGTTTGGTTTCCTTAGAGTTGTACGTCCCAGTCAACACTAAGTTATATCGAGCAAGACAGTTTAATTAACCACTTTTTATCTTCACTGCAGCTGCTGTTGTGCCATGTGGCGGCCGTAAAAAGTCAACCCGTACATCATCCTAGTGCAGATTATATGTTCTGGTCCTTTGGGATAGCTGAGTTCATTTAGAGAACTTATTTATATTCACTGCAGCTGCTATGCCCTGTGTCAGCCGTACAAAGTCTCCCCGTACATCATGATAGTGCCGATTATATTTTCTCATTGAGTTCATTTAGAATAATATTGAAAATAGAGTTCTGCTAGAGGGCGTGGCCGTTGTTGCACATTTCAGTACTGGTCATGAACAGACTCAATAAAACCAGTGTGCTATGTTCGTTTATTTGGGGTATTATTTGCGTCCAAAGGATCTAACTATTCAGAATTTATTTATTCATAGGTAGTCAACCAGAACTGTGACAGTTATTTTGCCAGAGGCCGACACCTGCCTTTCTTGAATCAGCAGAGAGAGAGAGAGAGAGAGAGAGAGAGAGAGAGAGAGAGAGAGAGAGAGAGAGAGAGAGAGAATTACCGAAGAAAAGATTTCAATGTTGCCGAACAGGCGGGGATCGATCATCAGTCAGACACGTTTTCGATAATTTTCTGAAAAAGGGGTAGTCATTTGGAACTGAAAACTATGGGGTTTGCAAGATTTTTCTGGGCTCGACGCTTGTTTCAGCCATCCAGGCCTCATCAATGACCCTCAATTGTTCCCTATTAAATCCCGTATTCCAATAAATGATTCCAAAGGACAAGAAAATATTACCCACTAAGGGCATTACCTGATTTACCTGCATATGCGACAACATAAAGGCCCGGTATATGTGCACAATATGTGAAGTAGTCTGTATGTGCTCATATTCATATCAGGAAGAAAAGCGCTGATCCACAAAAAAGCGATTTTTGCAAAATTCTTACATGTATGTTTACTTGTATGCGGGTCGGTTTCGACTTTGCGTGGAAGCATAATGCAGCCCATCTGTTTCTTAAAGCCCCGATAGACGGGGCCGAGCCATCTTAGATATCGGAACGCAACGATTTAAACAATTTTGAATCTGCATGTCGCCCAAATGCCCTCACCAAATTTCACCTGCATCTAGCATGGTTTTGGACATGTCGAAATTGTGAATTTTACGACAGACGTTCCAAGGCGGCTCTTCTGTGGCGATTTATTTATGTTGTTGTTTGTTACTTACTGTGTGTATCACTTGTGTCTTTTGGTTTTGGATGGCCATATGGTCATTTTGTGGGAAAGTAACTGTCCTTATGGCCTTCCTTTGTTTAGGTTTCCATTATGGCCTGGTCGCTTAATGTTTGTATTTCTTTCCCTTTGGTGTCTTTTATGGGTGGAGTAAGTTAATTGTATCAATTCCTGATCTTTGTTTTACTTCTACTTTACGTGCAGACGATAGACGGAAAGCGGACAGCAAACTACGGCATAATGTTACCGATGCTCCAGATGTACAACATACAGTTAATAAAAATAGCCTACATGCACTAGAGTCTTAAATGTTAGCTTCCACGGACACGGATTGAAAATGATAGCTTCCACGGATATGATTAAGAATATTAGCTTTCACGGACGAGTGCAAAAAATGTTAGCTTCCTAGGACATGGGTTTCCATAAACAAATGCATGTATTAATCATTATTGCTGCTAGTAATATATAATCAGCATATATTTATTTGCCGTTCTACCTGTAAAATTATTTATTGCAGCCATGGGACACCAGCCAGCAGTGTGTTGTTATTGTGGAAATATTTTTCAGAGCCGTTCAGGTTTAAGTGACCATAAAATGAGCTATACCAATCAGGCCCCTATACGGATGCTGTAACAAATATGTTCTATAAAAGGATTATCCTTTAGGAGCAAGGAATACACCATAGAACTGGAAAATATGAAGTGTTCCAAGTTTTCTGGGTCAGACTAGCCAGTTTGGCCGAATCTTTCTGCAGCAAAACAAACCTGCAAAGGCATGGATAGGCTATTTTTGATAGTAACTCCTCGAATTCGCTGTTCACCAATAGGAAAAATATGAATCAATGTAATGTGATTTTATGTCTTTATCACTTCTTTGTATCGATAGATCTTCCTTTCAATAATTTCTTTCGCTCCGTGGTAACTGAAAACAGTCAGGACAAATAGTTAATGAATACTTATTCCAATTGTTATCAGTTACCGTGGTGAGAACAGAGATAATAAAGAACTGATTTAAAGGGAACTTATGTTTAAACCTCTCTGGTATATTAAAGGAATATTATCTCCTAATTCAAGTACTGGTAAAATAGAAGTGAATGCAATGATCAGGACTCGATACAACCCACAGCTCCCATCCGAGACACCAAAGGGGGGAAAAACATAAACATGAAACAACAGACACTAATGGAAAAATCAAAGCAAAAAGGACAGTTACTTTCCTACAGAATGGCCAATCGGCTATCCAAAAAAAAAATGATATAAGCGACACAAACACCCAAAGACAAACCATAACAAAAATAAACCGCGACGGAAGAACCGCATTGGAACGGTCAGTGAAACGAATTCCACTTCGGGCTTAAATCGATTTTACGGGGATACAATCCTCGCCCTTACTTCCGTCACAAATTAAACAAAGAAACTGTTCAGTCCACATGAAGGCCTCCTAACTCATCAGTGCAACATCTCCGTGAACACAAAATATAATAAAAAAGCCACATAGATGAAACAACGATGAGGACTCGACAGCAAAAAACCACTGAAATGCTAGAGCAAAAGAAAACCAACAGTTAGACTCCGATGGATCCGACCAGAGACAGAGCATCAGACACCAACTAACATTACATTGAATTAGATCTCTCTAATTCTCAGTAAGGCTTTGCGCTGGAACCGTCATAGAATCGGAGACCTGACCCACTGGCTTGCAATTTAAGAGAGAAGCAACGTTGTCAACCGTGATTGGGTTAACTACCATGCATGCAGTCTGTCGTATAACACTTATGCTGTGCCCAATCGTTTTATATCGAAGAATGATTTTACGAAATTGGGTGCTGAGGTCATTGCGGTTATATATTTTTCTGAATTTATATACTAAGTCATCATACAATTCGGGTTCCGATAGACCTTGTTGCAGAAGAAATTTAAGTCCAATATTGAATTTTGAAATTAAATCAGAATGACGTCTATCAAATTTTGCAAAGGCTTTGCCTAGTTTATGGTAGCGATAACCCTGATTAAGAAGTTAAGCAGTTAACAATTTCTTACGAGTGTTGAAATATGGTACATGACTACACACTCTGGAAAATCGAATTAATTGCAAAATATAAACGCCAAAGGATGGCGCACGAGAAACATCACTATCCAAAAAAAGAAAATTTCCAATCTCAAAATCAAATTCATCGATTGTCATAAATTTTGCAAGAAACAAACCCATCCACAAAAGACAGATTCAAATCCAAAAACGGGGCCTCGGTATCCGAAGAATTTGCTTTATTCACCTGAAGTTCTGGGGAGGGGGGGGGGGGGGGCGGGTAAATTTGACTGATCAAACCATTGAAATAGGTATTGTCAATATTTAATAAATAATCCAAATATCGAGAAGTGGAGCTAAAAGCTTCAATGATTCAAGATTGGTTTTCAGTAGAAAGGAACATCATGAAGTCTCTCTCATAACAGTGTGCAATTATTACATATCGGAATACCCACAACTTGTCTAAATAACTTAGTACCAAATCTTATGTAAATATTGTCAGGTAAAAAGGTGAGAGCTACGTAAAACGCTCAGAGGATATAAGCCTGTCTAGGCAAAGCGGTGCGAGTCTGACCGTCCATGCTTATAAACCCTATTCGTTTAATTGGGTGGCAGGGCTTGATAAGTAATTTCATCTCAATGTCGGGTAACATTTGATCGGGAAGCAACGACGTCTCCAAAATGGCCTTTACAGTGACGACGGGGACGTCATAACTAAAATCAAAGAAACAACATCTAAGATGCCCATGGCGGCCATCTTGAAATTCATCAAACGACCTCACAGACTGTAAGGCGGGAGCGAATATCGATGCCAGGCGTTTGACAAGGCCTTCGTGTGTTACTAGTATTAGGAGATAGTGGGTACATCATCTGTATGGCGCCTGAATGATATGGCTCCTTTCATGGTCACTTAGACCTGAACACAATAACGACACACTGCTGGCTGGTGTTCCATGGCTGCAATAAATAATTTTACAGGTAAAATGGCATATAAATATATGCTGAGTATATATTGCTAGCAGCAATAATGATTAATACGTGCATTTTGTTTATGGGAATCCATGTCCATGGAAGCTAACATTTTTTGTACTCGTCCGAGGAAGCTAACATTCTTAATCATATCCGCGGAAGCTATAATTTCCAATCCGTGTCCGTGGAAGCTAACATTTAAGACTCCTGCGCATGTAGGCTATTTTTGTTCCTGTATGTTGCATATCTGGAGCATCGGTAACATTATGCTGTGGTTTGCTGTCCGTTTTCCGTCTATCGTCTGCACGTAAGCCCGTCTGTTGTAAAATTCACAATTTCGACATGTCCAGAACCATGTTAGATGCAGGTAAAATTTGGTGAGGGCATTCGGGCGACATGTAGATTCCAAATTGATTAAATCGTTGCGTTCCGATATCTAATATGGCTCGGCCCGCCCCATCGGGACTTGAAGAAATAGATGGGCTGCATTATGCTTCCACGCAGAGTTAAAACCGACTCGCATACAAGTAAACATACATGTATTAATTATGCAAAAATCGCTTTTTTTTGTGTGTGGATCAGCGCTTTTCTTCTTGATATGAATATGAGCACATACAGACTACTTTACCAAAATTATATGTGTGTGGATCAGCTATTTTTTTCTGATATGAATATGAGCACATACAGGCTACTTTACACATTTTGCACGTAGACCGGGCCTTTATGTTGTAGCATATGCAGGTAATGGTCTCAGTGGGTTATTGCACGACCCGCAAAAAAGCGACCGACTGAAGTCGGTTGATTTCTAAGAGTGCCCTAAAATCACCGTGTCATTCTGTCATTCGGTCAGTCTGTCAGTCTGTCTGTCCGTCCGTAACCCGTTTGTGAAAATTGGTTATAGTGACTTAACCGCTTGGAATATTTAAACAATTTTTGGCATACTGGTAGATATCAATGAGATCTAACCAATGAACTTGCGAAATATTACATTCCATTTAGTATAGCCTCGCCGAGGCGAAAAAAAGTGAAAATTTTCGAACTGCTTCTCCTCGGAAACCGTTGGGCCGATTGAAGTCAAATTTCATATGGAGCCTCTATGGGATGGGGGAAACCAAAATTTGCACATAAGGTCCAGGTCACATGACCAAAATGGCCGCCAAGCCATATATGGTCTGTCTGTCTGTCCGTCCGTAACCCGTTTGTGAAAATTGGTGATAGTGACTTAACCGCTTGGAATATTTAAACAATTTTGGTATACTGATAGATATCAATGAGATCTAACCAATGAACTTGCGAAATATTACATTCCATTTAGTATAGCCTCGCCGAGGTGAAAAATGTGAAAATTTTCTAACTGCTTCTCCTCGGAAACCGTTGGGCCGATTGAAGTCAAATTTCATATGGGGCCTCTATGGGATTGGGGAAACCAAAATTTGCTCATGGGGTCCAGGTCACATGACCAATATGGCCGCCAAGCCATATATGGTAAAAACCCTTCAAAAATAGTCTTCTCCAGAACCACTGGGCAGATTTCCACGAAACTTGATAAATAGCATCTGGGACGTAGGCCCATCATAAATTGCTAAAATGGGGACCCTGTGTTGACCTTGACCTTCTTTGTGCCTAGATCAAACTTTGACACATATGCTTTTGTATTGGAAAAGTGAGAATGCATTTTATCCTGCAAACGATTCAGAATACAGTACTAAAGTATAAGATATATTTTTGCTCCTTACGATAAGGCGCATTTATTGGGGGAACCGTTTTAGGTCCAGGTCACATGACCAAAATTGCCGCCATACCCATATATGGTAACACTCATAAAGCTCAAAGCATCCGGCGGGTCGTGCACTTCAGCTGAAGCACTGGTATACATTTACTAGTCCTTTGGAATCATTTATTGGACTGCGGGATTTAATAGGGAACAGTTGAGGGTTAATAATGAGGCCTGGTCGGCCGAAACAAGCTAGTCGGGCCCAGAAAAATCTTGCAAACCCCATAGTTTTCAGTTCCAAAGAACTACCTCTTTTTCAGAAAATTATCGAAAACGTGTCTGACTGATGATCGATCCCCGCCTGTTCGGCAACGTTGAAATCTTTTCTTCGGTAATTCTCTCTAACTCTTCTGCGGTTTTAAGAAAGGCTGGTGTCAGCCTCTGGCAAAATAATTTCCACAGTTCTGGTTGACTACCTGTGAGTATATAAATTCTGAATAGTCAGATACTTTGGGCGCAAAGAATACATCACGTAACGAAAATAGCAGACTGGTTTTATTGAGTCTATTCACGACCAGTACTGAAATGTGCAACAACGTCCACGCTCTCTAGCACCGGCTTAAGCAGAACTCTATTTTCAATATTATTCTAAATAACCTCAATGAGAAAATATAATCTGCACTATATTATGATGTACGGGGAGACTTTGTACGGCCGACACAGGGCATAGCAGCTGCAGTGAATATAAATAAGTTCTCTAAATGAACTCAATTATCCCAAAGGACCAGAAAATATTTTTTTTTAGGATGATGTACGGGTGGATTTTTTATGGCCGCCACATGACACAACAGCAGCTGCATTGAAGATAAAATGTAATTACGTAAACCGTCTTGCTCGATATAACTTAGTGTTGACTGGGACGTACAACTCTAAGGAAACCAAAGGAAAATGCGTCGACAGATTGAAAAACACTCGCTTTTATTGTATACCTGTTGTAGATTTAAATACTGACCCTCTTCTCATTTTTCGGAAGTCACTCTTCGTAGTCGGCAACATTCTTTCGTGTAGATTGATTATGAAATCTTTTCCACGGCCATTCTCTCCCTTCCGCTGTTTAAAGAAGGGCAGTTGTCAGTTTCTGGCGGAAGAATGTGCACTGCACCGGTTAACCGCTTACGTATATGCCTGCTCAGGAAAAGTGTGGAGTAAACTGACCGCGCCAAAAATGACCTAAATTAGTGTTGATGGGTCGTCAAACTCAAATACAAACAAACGCTCTTCGTAGAATCAAATGGAACATCGCTGAACCACACTGAACAAATGGCGAGTCGCTTTGCTCGTTGAACTAGAAAGCGACTGACACGATACAAATCTTCGTTTAGAGCAAAAAATGAAACCTAGTTTTTGTTAAACAATATACACTAATTTTTAATATATATAAACACGTTTATCCTATTGAGAAAACGAACTCCGTGTAGCTAAAATGAGAGAAAATATGCAAATCAAGCGTGTTTGTAAATCTGCGAAACTCTTCGGGAAAGATCTCACGTGGAAGCTATCTCACTTTGCTCGTGGCCGAAGTCCGTGCACGCTATTATTTTATTAATTTTTTCTCTTCCAACACTTCGACGAGGGATTTTCTGCTGCTGTCAAAGGGATGGATGTAGCTAAGTGACGAAGGTGCTTCAAAGCGAACCTGTTATCAGAACTTTTCTTCTGTGGGTTATGAAAAAAGAGGATTTTCTTGAGCTTTCCGTGTTCGCTAACAGTCCGTTTTTCGGAGTTTTGTTCCAAGTTTTCTCGGTAACCATGGTAAACACTTAGATAATGAAAGTAGCCAAAGAAATTGTAATGTATGCGCCACCTACTGCGCCACGTGTCAAATTTCTCAAATGGAATGTGTTGAAGAAAGAAACGGAAATACCTGTTTTCCGAAAATAAATCGTACCCGAACAAACTTCCTAACATGTGACGTAAGCACAAATGATAGCTACCACGGAGTTTGTTTCCCGACAGTAAGTTGATGAATAACATAACAGAATTACGTCTTGTAAATGCTGAGCAATGGAAACTGTCCCAATGTGTAGACTATCCTGTCTCATTTTCTTTGGTGGTCGAAACCACGGGCGTGTTTTTTTTTTTTTTTTTTTTTTTTTTTTCGGTTCGTCCGTCCCTCTGTTCATGCGCCCATTTGATAATTCAGAACGCCATGCTCTCAAGCTATCAAGTAGGTAACGAATTTTTTGTGTACATAATTTGGCAAGGTAACCCTTTGGTTTGGAGCAGCAGTCCCTCTGGCTTCGTGCCCCTGAGCTAATCGCTTTTGATATTTGTTCGACAGTTTCCAGCTAGTCTTGTGTTTCAGCTTTCATAGTTGTCAACGGTGGGAGAAACCTTACAATAGGCACAAATACAGCGCCTAGGTACAGTATAGTAACAAGTGTGTCTGTTATAGGAGACGGCAATGAAACTCTTGTTCTTGACACTTCGTCGCCTCAGTTCTACCTGGAACACAGTAAGTCATAAATATACATTAACCACTTTCCTACTGGTTAAGCGGGCCTCCGTGGCCTAGTGGTTAAGAGCGCTGACTCTTAATCATTAGGTCTCTCATCGCTGTGGTTCGAGCCTCGCTCGGGTCATATATGAGACGCCAAGTTCTGCACCGGAAGGTCAGGTGGTTTTTCTCCGGGTACTCCGGTTTTCGCCCACCTCTAATTAACGATCGGCTCGATATGAGTGAATTAATCTTGAAAGGTCCGTAAAAAACCCACTGGTTAAATCAATTTAGCCACATTAAGCCATTCTGATTTCTTGATGTACTTTACGAGCCAAATGTCATTTGTCTCTGGCTGAGACACTGCTTGTTTATCGCTGTCTGTCCGACGCTGGTCCACTGTCTTGTGCTGACTGGGGTAGATACATATCATGTGACTTCAAAAGCCATCTGTTCTGGATCAACACTGTTTGCAAAGGTAGGATGCATCGTGGTTCAGCAGGACGTATGTTTGTTTGTTTGTATTGGGGTTGAACGGCTCATTCAACACTATCTAGGTATTTATTCACACTTTTCCTGGACAGGCTTATACGTAAGCGGTTAACAAATACAGTGCACAGTCTTACGCCAGAAAATGACAACTGCCCTTCTTGAATTAGCGGAAGGGAGAGAATGGCCGTAGAAAAGATTTCATGATCAATCTCCACGAAAGAATATTCCCGACCCGGCAGGTATCGAACCCGCGCCCTCCTGATCACCAGTCAGACGTGCATCCGACTGAGCTACCGGGGCCGGCGGGACAAGGGTTAAGATTACACATGATGCCTATATACATAGCAACATATGTGTTACGAGATGGAATAGGAAACCTCTCCGGTGCTTATGCACATCTAAATTATTTTAGTAGAAATATGGTAGGGCGGTGCGAGTGAAATATTTTAGGTGAAATATGGTACGCAAACTGTGCTGCTCCATGAACAAGTCATGCACATATCATACGATGTATGCATGAGTGGTTTATAGAGAGCTGTTTTTACAATACAGGGGGCCGCTATAAGGCTGAGTCCTATAGAATTTGCCTAAAAATCGCCAACCGCCAAATTGTGCCATATATGATTTTTATTCCCGTCACGTGTTGTGTGGGTGTTCGTTTTGACAGGAGTCATGTCATTGATTTATAGGGTCATTTCATCAATTTTTCCTATGGGAAATATACTATTTGAACGCAAATCCATTATCTACTCGATTTTTGCTATCTAGCTTTATTTGTGGCCGGTATCTCCACCTCGCCACGAATTGAGCAAGGTAATATGAGTAGGCATGATTTTCTGGTAGTATTCATAGATATATAAACCCTGAGAAAAGCGAACACTTTAGCAGCAGGTCAAGTTGTAACATGTACCTACAACATCGTGTCGGGAAATAGAAAGTATATTGAAAGGTATGTTAGATCTATGTTTAGTATTATTTTTGTATGAACATGCTTGTAGGTTTTAGAGGGGTTTACTTCTAGTATACCCCAACTTTCTGAAGCCTATTCTGAATTCACTGTTGTGGCCTGTAGTGATTAGGCTACTAGCTTTGCCAGCTAGACGTCGCAGGATTGATCCCAGGCTTCTCCAGTAGTAGAATGAGTCTTTCTATGTGAGGTCCTGTCTCATGCTGACCCTAGATGTTGGTGAGACGTAAAGTTTGGACACCCGCTCATTCTAGATTCATTTAGGCTTTTAGACCCCTTTTGTAGAATGTAATTAATAAACGCCGGGTCACTTGTTTGATCCATGACTTTTGACTAGCTGTGGTTAGAAAACCGTGGTTCCGTCCCAATATGATATTAGGTGTAGAGGGGACGTAAACTTAAGACGGGTTCAACCATATCTTCGTCATCAGGGCAAACTCTTACAAGAGCCTGTTGGGTTATCCGTGATGATGAACCGTAATGAATTTTATTTTACAAGCATGTTCACGTTGATTAGAAATAATTTTGTTCAAGAAGAATTACGAGTTCATTTTGTAATGATGCCGTTTTTGTCTGATAACTCAGTTTGTGCATGTATGTACATATAAAGAACGTGATGATGATAAGTGGGAGTATTTGGTCGCCACACGTCATAACGGCCTGAGCGGCGGGGATGACGTCAGCTGCGTCATCGGCGTCGCGAGGATGGTTGTGACGGGGTGCCTACCGAATACAGAGAGAATTTACGGCTAACAGTGTTGGCCCTTATGAGACACTAACAAATGTTGTGGATTATAGATGAAAATCTTCTGTTGTAGTTTCTATCTGTTATTTATGTATTGAATTTGTGAATAGCTATATTTGTGAGCCGTGTCGCGGAGAAGGATATGAAATAGAGATTGTTATGTTTCCTGTAATTGGCAGCTGACCAGGTAGCGCAAAGGCGTGGTCTGTTCAATTGCCTCTTACTTGTGATAATGTAGTGAGCACAAATTTGATGAGTATTATGCTCAGTAGTAGTGAGCATTAATTGATTTCTGTAGTGCTCAGTAAGGAAACATGAACTTTGAGTATTATTGTGTCAAGCGCTGGGTGCTGATAATTTGATGCACAGTCAAGTTGAGTTCTGCTGTACGGTTATTTGTCGCATGCACTAATCAGCCTGTATGTCTGGTCGGCGCATGCGCAATAACGGTATATGCATGAACATATTCTTACTTCTCCGGGAGGGGGATCATGATATAGCATGTATGTTTTGTGACTCGTGTCTTAGTCCAGTTATCGTAATTTGCAGGCACAACAATGTGTGACCTGCTGCTCCCTGCTTCATAGCAGCAGGTACTGGTACGACGCTAGGCGTTAGGGTCCAGCAAGGGCGGACAGACCGCCGTAATCAGCGTAGACCAGAATCAGAATCATTGTTCATTGTCAACAAATGTGAGACCATAAAAGAGGTCAACTAACCTGCAGGATATTCGGACGATCGCTAAACCTGTGATCGGCAACCTGTGATCGGCAACTATGTCGATAGACTAGTGTGCAGTTTTCACTAGTTCGCGAGAGGAAGTTTCACGCGAGAGGGGGATTCACCCTAAGTTATAAACTGGCCAGTCGCGTCTTGTGTTGTTTCTTTTTTTGTTTTTGTTGTTGTTTTTGTTGTTTGCTTCTGTAGGTATTCACGTCACCCGTTCCGAGCACAGAACATTGTTTTGCATTCGGAGCGGACGTCGTGAGTTGGCTACAGAAGCAACAAATTGTGATGTTTTGTGTTGGTAAGTGTTGTATGTAGATACTGTAAATAATTCATGTCATTCATCTAACATCTTTCTTGTGCCTTACCCCACAGCTGCCCGTACACCTGTCAGAGATCACGCTCGGTTGTCTTGTCAGCATGGGGGTTTGCGGGACGCCGTAAACCCACATGTAACATTTGGTGTCAGTGAAGTGAGGATTTGATCTCTGGCTGGTGTTCCCGGCTGTGGAACAGCACATTGATACTCTGAATCATCAACTTTAAAAAAAAAAAATGCATTGACAGCCACATTTAGAAATTAACTTTAATCTTCCTTCCTGCGTCGATGAAGTGCGAAACCCATGTATTCAACTGAATGGATACTGACAAGTCGATAATTTCTGAGCAGGAAGGCAAGGCAAACCCCACTTTTTCTTGGTAACGAAAAATTTAAGTAGACCCCACTTAATTGTGTTACCTGACATTCTAATAAGTTAAACTGGAGTTACTAATTGATCTTACCCACACATGGTTCTGACGTAGTGACGTTAACAATTTACTGACGTTGACATAACGGTAGCGTTAATATTTACGCTGTGGCTTGAGGTTAGGTATGACGTAATAGAAACATTAATGGTGACTTGTTGTGATCGGAGTTTTGTAATGTGATGAAACTTCGGATTGTAGCATTTTACTGTAAACGTCGTCAGTTTATGACGTCATATTAGACTACCAGTACGCAACGTCATACTTTTCTGAAAGCATTTGACATTTCAAATCGCGTGTGCTTTAATAACTAACGTTTTAGTTAGATTAACGCGTATAACACATATCTTAACGTTTTAGTTAAGCCCATTCAATCATCACTGATCATAACTGATCAGTTTATAGTGGTTTTGATAGTAACGTGAGATTTACGTTATCAATAATGGAGCGTTTAATGCAAATGGGAAAGGACTTAGGTTATGAGGGGAAGGAGTTACAAGGTTTTGTTAAGGAGCAGCAAGATATTGAGCGGGCAGAAAGGCAAGAGCAAAGGGATTTAGAAAGGTTAAGGTCTGAGGAAAAGGAAAAGGAAAGGGTACATGAACTAGCTAAGTTAGAAGTAGAAGCAAAGGAAAAGGAAAGGGTACATGAACTAGCTAAGTTAGAGGAAAAGGAAAAGGAAAGGGCACATGAACTAGCTATGTTGAATGTTAATAAGGAACTTGAAATGGCACGCATTAAGACTGAAAGGGAGGCAAAAGAGATTAGTGAGGCCCATTTAGAACAAATAAAACATGGGTTTGAGCTACAGCACCAAGAATTAAGGAACCAATTAGAAATGCAGAGAACGAAGCTCGAGCTAGAATTTGAAAAGCAAAAAGCTGAGAAGGTGGCTCATGCCCGGGATCCTAAGTTACCTTATTTTGAAGAGGGTAAAGATAAAATGGATAGTTATTTATCTAGGTTTGAGAAATATGCTACGGCTAATAAATGGGATAAGAGTGTTTGGGCCGCGTATTTAAGTGCATTGCTCAAAGGGCGCGCACTTGATGTATATGACCGGTTGTCAAATGAGGATGCGGCGGATTATGAAAAGTTAAAGGACGCTTTATAAAAGAATTTTGACATGACAGAGCGCGGATTTAGGAAGCAGTTACGTTATAGTAGGCCCGAGAAATCAGAAACGTTCATACAGTTCAGTAGTAGACTGAGAAGTTATTTAGAAAAATGGCTTAATATGGCAAAGATAGAAAAATCTTTTCCGGCTGTCTGTGATTTCATGGCAAGGGATCAGTTCCTGGAGTCATGTAATAGAGAACTGTATGTACATCTGAAGCCAAAACAGTTTGGTAATTTAGATGAAATGGCTAGGGAGGCAGATTTGTTTGCAGAAGCGCGCGGGGGCGTATATAGTTGCATTAATAAGGGGCAACGCGATAATAGAGGCGCAGCGCAGGGTAAACAGGACAAAGTTGACTCGAACAAACCGAGTGGTAGACCGGATATCAAGTGTAGCATATGCGGTAAGGGGCATTTAACAATTAAATGTTTTAAGAACCCCGACAGGAAACAATTGTATAGCGCAGAGGTAGGAGCAACTGGAGTTGGGGATAGCGGTGTTAAGGAAAATTTTAACACGCGCGTAGAGACTCAAGGTTCTCAGGTTAAGAATGAGAATACGCAGAATGTAGGTCGTGGTTATACACGTGGTCGTGGTAATTTTAGAGGGTCTTTTCGCGGACGCGGTAAAAATAATACCACACCACGTGGCGCAGCACACCAAGTTAGTTTTTGTCAGACGGAAGTAACTAGGAAAGGTGATGAGATTGGAAGTATTTTTGAAAATAAGGTTTGTGATCCTTTGATTTCGGATAGGGAGGAGTGTAGTAAGGAAACTAGGGAAGGTGTCTGTTACTTCTTAAAGGCAAGGTTACCGACGGCACAAGGATTGGTTAATAATAAAAAGGTGGTTGTATTAAGAGATACTGGGTGTACAGGCTGTGTCGTTCGGAGAAGTTTGGTTTCGGATAGTCAGTTAATAGGGAAGGAATCAAATGTTACGTTGATTGATGAATCCACACAAAGGTATTCTTTGGCAATGATTGACATTGATTGTCCTTTTTTTACTTGGAAAACTGAAGCTTTGTGTATGGATGATACGTTGTACGATTTGGTTATCGGTAACATTGATGGATCAAAACTTCCTGATATGTCTCATTTCTCAGCCGCGGCTGTAACTAGGTCTCAAACTAGGCAGGATGAGAAGCCTTACAGAAAACTTAAGGTTCCCGATCAGATCATTAACGATGACAAGGAGGCTTTCAAGCAAGCTCAGGTTGATGATCCAACTTTGGAAAACATCAGGAAAAGGGTTGTATCTGGGAACAAGACTGTGAGTCGTGGTTTAAACCGAGGTGAAACTAGGTTTATTGAGAAAAAGGGTTTGGCATATAGGGAGTTCACCAAGGGTAACAAAGTCTCTTTCCAACTTGTGGTCCCTCAAAGTTTCCGAGGAAAGGTGTTGAAACTGGCTCATGAAACGCTTATGTCTGGACATATGGGTATCAGAGTTGTAACTGAGTTTTACTGGCCCGGTATTTGCGGTGATGTCGCTAGATTTTGTAAATCTTGTGATATTTGTCAGAGAACTATTCAGAAAGGTCGGGTCACTAAAGTACCTCTAGGAAAAATGCCATTGATTGATACGCCATTTAAGAGGGTGGCAGTGGACATAGTTGGTCCAATTGAGCCTCGATCTGATAGGAAATCTCGGTATATTTTAACCATGATAGATTATGCGACAAGGTATCCAGAGGCGATAGCTTTACCGAGTATTGAGACGGAACGTGTCGCGGAAGCGCTTATTGAAATGTTTAGTAGGGTTGGCATTCCTGATGAAATGTTGACTGATTGTGGATCACAGTTTACTGCTGAGGTAATGAAGGAAGTCAGCAGACTTCTTTCTCTTCAACAGTTAACGTGTAGTCCGAGACACCCAATTTGCAACGGACTGATAGAGCGTTTCCACGCTACGTTAAAGCAGATGTTACGTCGCATGTGTGCTGAACGTCCAAAAGATTGGGATAAATATCTTCCAGCTTTATTATTTGCGGTAAGGGAAGTCCCACAAGAGTCTTTAGGATACTCCCCTTTTGAGTTGTTATATGGACGTAACGTCAGAGGTCCAATGGCAATATTAAGAGAATTATGGGCTGAAGAGGTACGCGATGAGCAAGTTCTTTCGACGTATCAATACGTTATTGAGCTTAGGGAACGGTTAGAGCAGACATGCAAATTAGCGCGTGATAATTTAAAGAAGGTTCAGATTAAGCAGAAAGCTTATTATGATAAAGGCGCGAGGTCGCGTAAATTTGACGTCGGCGATAAAGTGCTGTTGTTACTACCGACAGACAGTAATAAATTATTGCTTCAATGGAAAGGTCCTTATGAAGTGGTTGAGGTAGTGAACAGAATGGATTATAAGATTGACGTCAATGGAAATGTTAACACATATCACGCTAACATACTGAAGCAATATGTGGAACGTCAGAATGTGACGTCACATTGCTTGCTTTCTGTAGAGTCCATTCCGTCAACTGAAAATGATGACGTTGACGAATTCTCATTGGAAGATTGCGCTTTTCCTACTGCAAAGCAAACAGAGACGTTTAAGGACGTCAATATTTCAGAAATGTTAACGCAGGATCAGCGTAAAGAAATAGAGACGTTGATAAAAGAATACCCGGACGTACTGTCCAGTGTACCAGGACGACATAAAGTTGCTGACGTCGGAACCAGTGAGGTCAAAAGGTTATGCAATACCATATAAAGTACGGGATGTAATGGAAAAAGAAATTCAAGATATGTTAGATTTAGGAGTTATTGAGCCATCAATATCTCCATACTCATCCCCTGTAGTACTTGTCCCTAAAAAAGATGGTTCGGTGCGGTTCTGCATTGACTTCCGTAAACTTAATAAAGTGACGGAGTTCGATGCAGAACCAATGCCAAATATGGAGGAGGTTATAAATAGAATGTCGGGGCACAAATACTTTAGCAAATTAGATTTGTCAAAAGGTTATTGGCAGGTAAAAATGACGTCTAAGGCAAAACCCCTAACTGCGTTCGAAACCCCCAAAGGCTTGTTTCAATTCAAAACTATGCCCTTCGGTTTGGTAAACTCAGGAGCAACATTTTGCAGGTTGATGAGAATGATTCTGTCCGAACTTTCTAACGTTGATAGCTTCGTCGATGATATGTGGATCTTTACCGAAACTTGGAAAGACCACTTGACGTCATTACGTGAAGTTTTGGATAGACTTAGGACAGCCAAGTTGACGGCAAAACCTTCCAAGTGTATGATCGGGTATAGCAGTATCGAATGTCTTGGTCACAGTGTAGCTGCTCAGTCAGTAAGACCGCAAGAAGACAAGATACAAGCTATAAAGGATGCTCCTCGACCTTCTACTAAGAGACAAATAAAGTCATTTCTTGGGTTGGCTGGTTTCTACCGCCGTTTCATTCCAAATTTCTCATCTATTGCTTCCCCTTTGACAGATTTAACTAAGAAAAGTAGACCAAACAAGATCACAGACTGGCAGAACCATCATGAAAAGGCTTTCCAGACCCTGAAGAATAGACTCACGTCTAGTCCTATTCTTCGTCTTCCTATCTTTCATGATGGGAATCCGTTCATACTCCGGACGGACGCTTCTGATGTTGGTATAGGAGCCGTTTTGCTCCAAGAATTTGAAGGGGAAGGACGAAGTATGACCCATCTCCTTTCTTATGAATGTTTTCATTGCTCTTAAAGGCACTCATTTTTGATTTTTATTCCCATTGCTTATGCCAGCAAGAAACTTTTGCCTCGTGAGAAAAACTATTCTGTAATAGAGAAGGAATGTTTGGCTATTATCTGGGGTGTTGAGAAATTTCGCAAGTATCTTTACGGAGTAGAATTCCTGCTTGAGACGGACCATAAGCCCTTGTCTTATATGCAAACAGCAAAAGTTCTCAATCCTCGAATTATGCGTTGGGCAATGAACCTACAGCCGTATAGATTTCGGATTGTTGCAATTCGGGGCCAGGAAAATTTGGGGGCAGACTACCTTAGTAGGTAATTCTTCGCACGGTTGTTGTGTAAATAGCTGTCTTGTTTAGATAGGTTCATCCTATTCCATCTCTGTACACAAAGAAAAAACATTTCTGATTGTTTTTTCTCCAAAAGGGGAAACCTTTGTTACGAGATGGAATAGGAAACCTCTCCGGTGCTTATGCACATCTAAATTATTTTAGTAGAAATATGGTAGGGCGGTGCGAGTGAAATATTTTAGGTGAAATATGGTACGCAAACTGTGCTGCTCCATGAACAAGTCATGCACATATCATACGATGTATGCATGAGTGGTTTATAGAGAGCTGTTTTTACAATACAGGGGGGCGCTATAAGGCTGAGTCCTATAGAATTTGCCTAAAAATCGCCAACCGCCAAATTGTGCCATATATGATTTTTATTCCCGTCACGTGTTGTGTGGGTGTTCGTTTTGACAGGAGTCATGTCATTGATTTATAGGGTCGTTTCATCAATTTTTCCTATGGGAAATATACTATTTGAACGCAAATCCATTATCTACTCGATTTTTGCTATCTAGCTTTATTTGTGGCCGGTATCTCCACCTCGCCACGAATTGAGCAAGGTAATATGAGTAGGCATGATTTTCTGGTAGTATTCATAGATATATAAACCCTGAGAAAAGCGAACACTTTAGCAGCAGGTCAAGTTGTGACATGTACCTACAACATCGTGTCGGGAAATAGAAAGTATATTGAAAGGTATGTTAAATCTATGTTTAGTATTATTTTTGTATGAACATGCTTGTAGGTTTTGGAGGGGTTTACTTCTAGTATACCCCAACTTTCTGAAGCCTATTCTGAATTCACTGTTGTGGCCTGTAGTGATTAGGCTACTAGCTTTGCCAGCTAGACGTCGCAGGATTGATCCCAGGCTTCTCCAGTAGTAGAATGAGTCTTTCTAAGTGAGGTCCTGTCTCATGCTGACCCTAGATGTTGGTGAGACGTAAAGTTTGGACACCCGCTCATTCTAGATTCATTTAAGCTTTTAGACCCCTTTTGTAGAATGTAATTAATAAACGCCGGGTCACTTGTTTGATCCATGACTTTTGACTAGCTGTGGTTAGAAAACCGTGGTTCCGTCCCAATATGATATTAGGTGTAGAGGGGACGTAAACTTAAGACGGGTTCAACCATATCTTCGTCATCAGGGCAAACTCTTACAAGAGCCTGTTGGGTTATCCGTGATGATGAACCGTAATGAATTTTATTTTACAAGCATGTTCACGTTGATTAGAAATAATTTTGTTCAAGAAGAATTACGAGTTCATTTTGTAATGATGCCGTTTTTGTCTGATAACTCAGTTTGTGCATGTATGTACATATAAAGAACGTGATGATGATAAGTGGGAGTATTTGGTCGCCACACGTCATAATGGCCTGAGCGGCGGGGATGACGTCAGCTGCGTCATCGGCGTCGCGAGGATGGTTGTGACGGGGTGCCTACCAAATACAGAGAGAATTTACGGCAAACAGTGTTGGCCCTTATGAGACACTAACAAATGTTGTGGATTATAGATGAAAATCTTCTGTTGTAGTTTCTATCTGTTATTTATGTATTGAATTTGTGAATAGCTATATTTGTGAGCCGTGTCGCGGAGAAGGATATGAAATAGAGATTGTTATGTTTCCTGTAATTGGCAGCTGACCAGGTAGCGCAAAGGCGTGGTCTGTTCAATTGCCTCTTACTTGTGATAATGTAGTGAGCACAAATTTGATGAGTATTATGCTCAGTAGTAGTGAGCATTAATTGATTTCTGTAGTGCTCAGTAAGGAAACATGAACTTTGAGTATTATTGTGTCAAGCGCTGGGTGCTGATAATTTGATGCACAGTCAAGTTGAGTTCTGCTGTACGGTTATTTGTCGCATGCACTAATCAGCCTGTATGTCTGGTCGGCTCATGAGCAATAACGGTATATGCATGAACATATTCTTACTTCTCCGGGAGGGGGATCATGATATAGCATGTATGTTTTGTGACTCGTGTCTTAGTCCAGTTATCGTAATTTGCAGGCACAACAATGTGTGACCTGCTGCTCCCTGCTTCATAGCAGCAGGTACTGGTACGACGCTAGGCGTTAGGGTCCAGCAAGGGCGGACAGACCGCCGTAATCAGCGTAGACCAGACTCAGAATCATTGTTCATTGTCAACAAATGTGAGACCATAAAAGAGGTCAACTAACCTGCAGGATATTCGGACGATCGCTAAACCTGTGATCGGCAACCTGTGATCGGCAACTATGTCGATAGACTAGTGTGCAGTTTGCACTAGTTCGCGAGAGGAAGTTTCACGCGAGAGGGGGATTCACCCATAGTTATAAACTGTCCAGTCGCGTCTTGTGTTGTTTCTTTTTTTGTTTTTGTTGTTGTTTTTGTTGTTTGCTTCTGTAGGTATTCACGTCACCCGTTCCGAGCATAGAACATTGTTTTGCCTTCGGAGCGGACGTCGTGAGTTGGCTACAGAAGCAACAAATTGTGATGTTTTGTGTTAGTAAGTGTTGTATGTAGATACTGTAAATAATTCATGTCATTCATCTAACATCTTTCTTGTGCCTTACCCCACAGCTGCCCGTACACCTGTCAGAGATCACGCTCGGTTGTCTTGTCAGCATGGGGGTTTGCGGGACGCCGTAAACCCACATGTAACAATATGTGATGACTATAACGATGAAGTTTCAAAGAAACTAGTGCAATTTTAACACATGATAACTTAATCCCATACATGAACAGAAACACATGCTTTAGCGCTGTATTAACCCTTTTTGTGTCGAATGGAATCTTCCTCCTTATGTATAGCAGTACAGCAGGAGTCCATTTCAGGGTTCGGGGGTGTTGGCTTTAGTTTCTTATGAAATTGTTTGGAGTATGGCTGGGCGTTTTGCAGACGGTGTAGGCTGTGATCAGATGCCACATTCTGCGGCGCCTGATCTGGGCCTGCACTGTTTGCCAACTACCCGTTTTGGGGCTTCCGGTACAAATGTGTTAGCCCTAAACCTGCTGAGCAGGACAACCCCGACCTTTGAAAACAGTGCGATTCAGATCGGTTGCCCATCCGATCAGGATCTGCACAGGCTAATATTCTTATTATTCGAATCTGAATATTTCACATTATTTCAAGCAATTTGATTGGTTGGTGGTGTTATGTATAAGAATTTATTTTTCTGATTCCCACTTTCACCCCACTGGGTGACCTAATAGTGCTATAAATATCTTGTTTATCTTCTTATAGAAGATTCTCGAAAACTAAGTCACAGATTGATTTCATTTTTGTAAACATCTTGTTTACAAGGAAAAGTACTTTGGAAACTTCTAGAAAGTTCAGGTTTGCATTATTTTTAGAAAATTACATCATCTTATTCCACAGCCCTGTGGAACATTCTAGAGAAATCTTAGGGTCTATAAAAGAGCTTGATTTTTCTCATTGAGCCAGACTTAGTTTGAAGTTTGGGCATTTAAGAAAAGTTATTTCTGAATTCTGTGTTGGATTGTTAAAGGATAATGTTTTTCATTTCGGACTGTGAATTCTGTGGGATCAAGGAAAATAGATTCATTCAAGGATATTTCATAACAGAGCTAAGTACATTTAATTTTCTTACTTCTAAAGATTGAAGATACCTTGTAAATAAATTTTGTTAATTTTTTTCCATTTCGGACTGTGAATTCTGTGTGCTCAAGGAAAATAGATTCATTCAAGGATATTTCATAACGGAGCTCAGTACATTTAATTTTCTTACTTCTAAAGATTGAAGATACTCTGTGAATAAATTTTGTTATTTTTTTTTTTTTCCAAAAAGGCTTATTTGCTTATCAGGGAGTTTATACTACCTTAAGGATCCTAAAAATTCGGACACCATGAGGGCTTGCTGTAATTCTCCTGAGGTTGTGATGGACTTGTTTCATGGCACAGCAGGGAGTGCAGACGGAATGACAGACAGTGTCGACCCGGGTCATATTGCTCCTGATCAGGGTCTGCACTGTTTGGTTAGAATTGTCTGTCCCAATATTTAGGATCTTTGATGTGCAGAATCTGACAATTTTTGCACATGATAACTTCGTTCTATACATGAACAGGAGAAGAGTTTATAGTGCACAATAATTAAACATCTCAATGTGTTTATACTACCATAGGGATCCTGAAGATTGGGACACCTTGAAGCTTGATGTAATTCTTCTGAAGTTATGATAAAATTATGACAAATTTGTTTCGTGACACGGCAAGGAGTGGCAGACAGTGAGGACCCTGACCAGACTGCTTCTGATCTGGGGCTTCACTGTTTGGGTAGAACTGTCGGTCCCAATACTTAGGATCATGATGGTATCACCTAGATATCATTTACACTTGGTATTCCAGTTGTTGTTTTTTTTTTTGTCTGTCGTTTCGAAAATTCGCAATAAATTCTTGTATGAATTCTCCAGGCGGCCCCGCCCATTGGGGCTTGAAGAAATAAATGGGCTGCATGATGCTTCCACGCAGAGCTGAAACCGACCGCACACTAGTACAGGTAAACCGCTTCATGAGAAAGTCTAAGCCTGCCAAGGCAAAGCGGTGCGAGTCGGTCCGTCATTGCTTATAAACCCTATTGGTTTCATTGGTCGACACGGCTAGAGATGTCATTTCATCTCAATGTCGGGTAAAAGTCCCTTAAAATTGGAAGCAACGTATCCAAAAATGACCTATACAGTGTTGAAGAGGACGTTAAACCACAAATTAAACAAATTGCTTCTCTATAAAATCTAGAGGAGGCTCATCATCCCGGTGCTGACAAGGTTGCGTGAATCTGAGTCGCACATGTCTTCTTATGAGTTTTGTCAAGCATCGGCTAATTACCTTGCCGACGCTATAACTGTCTGTCATTGGTATATTTACATAACCATTCCCTAAGCTTAATGGCCAAGCGCGGCTTCTGATCAGGATCTACACGTTTTGCTTATAGTATAGGAATTTAAAGGATAAACGAAACATGTACAAATCCACACTCGAAGACAATCGACCCACCAGTGCTGTCAGTGCTTTGCTCTATAAATGATTTTTACAGCACACGATGAGAAAGTTTGATACCGAAAAAAACAAACAAAAAAAAAAAAGAAAAAAAAAACTGTCAAATATGACTTTAAGCCCGCTTTTATTTTACTGAAACGAGATTGAATTTGGTTGTTTGATTTTAGGTTTAACGTTCCCGTCAACACTGTATAGGTCATTGTGAAGACGATGCTTCCAATTTTGTGGGATTTTTACCCGACGTTGAGATGAAATGACTTCTCAAGCTCCGTCGCCTAATGAAACCAATAGGGTTTATAAGCATGGACTCGCACCGCTTTACCTGGGCAGGCTTAGATACTCTAAGGGGTTTACCAGTACTCGTGTGCGGTCGGATTTCAGCTCTGCGTTGAGGCACCATGCAGCCCATCAATTTCTTCAAACCCCGATGCGCGGGGGTCGTGAAACGGGAATGAATGCGCGACGTCCTGATGAGACAGAAACCCTCAACCTCTGACATGATACATATGTTTTGGGCCTCTAGTTTTATAGTTCTTGAGAAATATGTGATAAAATTTTGTGGGTAAAACTATGTATTTTCAAATAAAACTGACGAATTAGATTGAATGTATTGTGACGTTATATCTTGTCGGGACAGTTTTAAACTGCAAATGGTTAAGCTAGTATGTTTTAATTCAGAAATCATTAGTGTTAACGTTTTATTAGAAAAGTATCAAAGTGTAATGTTTGTAAATGCGCAATAAAAGGTGTGTTTCCTGGAACTAGGTTAGTGACGTAAGCAGGTAATAAAGCTGTCTAACTATCTTTCTTATAGGGTGGAACCGGTCAGAAAATGATTTGTTTATTTGATGTTTTGGCACATTTAATACTTTTCCCAGACGATTTTGACACTAAATTCTAATAAATTAGATTACGGAAATAATCTCGGTTATACGTCATAGTTTGATTATATTTAGACATGCCATCATTTGTGGGTGACAGGAAATTGCCTTTTATGGCCAGTTCTTCGCAGTAGCAACATCACGTAATTGTTTAATTTAGTAACAAGTAATGGTTTTTCCTTCCTAAAAATTGAAAGTCTTTAACTTATAAAACCGGGAGTGTGGGTTGATGGGTGGTTCTTGTTTGTTGTGCGTCTGAAGTGAAAAGCTGTACATAGTGTCTGTCATGTGAACTCTGTCGTATGATAGTTGAGAATGAAAGGGTTTTCCTGCAGTAAAGAAACCTTAATAAATAGACAGTAGCAGCACAAATGTCTTGGGTGTTATTACATACCATGAAGCCACCCGGCAGTGGACACTACGCCACACCACTGGACTTTTAATGGTGCCGTGACCAGGATAGACTCTACCTTATTGTAACCGATATGTGCCTTCCGTTGGATTATACGGGACATTACGTTCGAGCTTCAGGACACTGTGGTCTGGTAAGTTAAGTCTACTTTATTCTTAAATTACAGACATGGCTGGGCCGGACGTGGGACAGGTGTTTCAAAATCTGGCCGTGGAAATGGGTAATGTTTCCACTGCTCTTGGGGCTCAAGGGGTCAGTCAGATTGTACCTCCGTTTGAGGGGGAGGCAAAACGGTTCAAAGAATGGGTAAAGTCTATAGAGAAATATGCCAGGCTTATGGAACTTGATGATGCTAGGATTAAAAGGGTGGCTTATCAATCCAGTCGGGGGCCAGTTAGTGACTTTATTAATCGATATTCGGAGGGACTTCCTGCGGCAACTTGGGCACAAATGAAGGCTGAACTTAGCAGCAGGTTTTCCGAAATTACGGATGCACAACATGCATTCCTGTTACTCAGGAAGGTGCACCAGAAAGCTGGAGAGACAGTGCAGGTTTATGCCGAGAGGCTGATGGCGTTGGCCGAGGATGCATTCGACAATCAAGCAGGGCAACCGGTTCAAAGGCAGCTGATTGACACTTTTGTCGATCGGCTGGCTGAGGATCAGTTAAAACTTAAGGTGCTTAGAGATAACCCTGCAAACTTGGAGGCTGCTGTTACGGTGGCCACCAATGAACAAAACCTGCGTAGGCGTTTCACTCTGCGCACACGTCATCAATATGTCCCTGATGATAATCGGATGGAAGTTGACCATTACCGTCCCGTGCCCCGATGTTATAACTGCCATAGGAAAGGTCACAAGAGTAAAGACTGTAAAGTTAAGGCCCATGTAAACGCAGTTGAGCAAGCAACACCGTACCAGGGGGTTGATAAGAAAAAGGAAATGCTGTGCTGGTATTGTGGGAAAAAGGGACACTTTAAAAAAGAATGTAGGAAACGGCAAGCTGATTTTGGCAGGGGTAATAACTCCCCAAAGCCAAGGGGTAATCAGGTCAATCATGAAAACTAGGGCCCTCCTTCCGTGTTGAAGCCCACGGAAGGAGAAGAAACATTACTAAAGTCATTCCAAAATTTAGCATAGCATTAACAGGGAGTCCAAATTCATGTTTAATACGAATAGGGAAACATCAGTTCAGATCACTAGTAGACTCCGGAGCCGAAGTATCTATGATGCACACGCGTGTTTATCGGTCGTTAAAAATAAAACCACCGTTAATAAAGAAAGAAGCAGAGCTTCAGTCGGTTAATGGCACATGTTTAAATTGGATGGGTACGTTACCCTTACTTTCCAAATCGGGGATACCGAAATTAAACATTCATTTTACGTGTCACCTTCTATAAATAGAAATTTTATATTAGGTCGAGACTGGCTTGTACAGAACGGTGTAAGGTTATACTTCGACTTAGGATTTCTACGAATTGGTAGGACTCAGATTCCTCTAGAGGAGGACATACACATAGCTTCATTAGTTCGTCTTAGATCAACAACTGTCTTAAAACCACAGACAGCTACTGTCTGCCTTGGCATAGTAAAGGATAGTCATGAGCTTCCAGTTTATAATGTATACGCAGTTTCCGCTGTTGAAACAAAATTCCTGAACAATGAACCAGGACTGATGGTTTCGAATTCAATAGCCAAAATGAATAAGAGTCGATTCTTACCTGTCATGGTAGTCAATAACACAAACCGTACCGTAAGGCTTTCACGGGGATGTGTCCTTGCAAAGATGGAGAGAGTAAATGAGGCCAAAATAAATAGTCTTGACTCTGTGAAGAGAACGATAGCTGCTACAAAAACCAGTGATTGGAAAGCAGAAGTGGAAGTACCTGATAGGCATAGAGACTCCACGTTAGGGTTTTTAGGGCAACACCATGATTTGTTTGCAGCCAAAGACTCGGAGTTGGGTCATACTGACACTGTCAAAATGAAACTTGATACAGGCAATCACCCACCCATAAAATTAAGACCATACAGAACTACCATTCATAACCGGGAAGTAATTGATAAAGCTGTGGACGAGATGTTGGATGCCAATATAATACAAAGGTCTAAATCTCCATGGAGTTTCCCAGTGGTGATAGTTGATAAGAAAGATGGGTCAAAACGATTCTGTGTGGACTTCAGGAAACTGAACCAAATTACTAAACCAAATTCATATCCTCTTCCTTTAATAGACGACATTTTGGCACTCCTTGGAAAAGCAAAATTCTTTACCTCCTTAGATCTTAAGTCTGGGTATTGGCAGGTGCTTATGGATGAGGCCGATAAAGAGAAGACTGCTTTTGCATGTCACAGAGGACTGTTTGAGTTTAATGTGATGCCTTTCGGTTTGTCCTCAGCCCCAGCTGTCTTTCAGCAGATGATGGCAATCGTTCTGCAAGGGCTCAGTCATTTTGCAACTGCCTATTTGGACGACATTTTGATATATAGTAAACTTTGGAAGAACATCTGTTTCACTTGACCACAGTCTTTGACAGGTTACGTATGCATGGTTTGAAATTGAAGTTAGAGAAGTGTTCCTTCTTGCAAGCAGAAACTCAGTATCTTGGTTTTATCATCAATGCACAAGGTGTCAGTCCGGATCCGCAAAAGGTAGAAGCCATTAGGTCTCTTCCCACACCCACATGTGTTCGTGAGGTTCGTTCCTTCATTGGGTTGTGCTCGTACCATCGCAGGTTCATTCCAAACTTCTCTGAAATAGCAGAGCCTGTTATTGCTCTCACTCGGAAGTATGCTCGGTTCAAGTGGACAGAACAATGTCAAAGTAGCTTTGATTATCTGTAGCAAAGCCTCAATGTGGTGCCCTTATTAGCCTATCCAGATCCAAACAAACCCTACACTCTGTACACAGACGCCAGTAATTCCTGTATAGGGGCATGCTTAACCCAAGAGTCTGAGGGAAATGAAAGCTTTTTGCCCAATGTCAAAAATGAAAAGCCCATTTATTACCTTTCTCACAAATTAAGCAAAACTCAATGCAAATGGTCAACAATTGAAAAGGAAGCTTTTGCCATTCACTATTCCTTGCAGAAGCTTGACTATTACCTACACAACGCGAGATTTACCATTAAAACTGATCACAAGCCTTTAAAGTATTTGCTGGAATCACCTATGCAGAATAAGAAAATTCAACTTTGGGCTCTGGGGATGGCTGGGTATAACTGTACCATAGAATACATTGCTGGCACGGAGAACACGTGCGCTGACCTACTTTCAAGAAAGCCAGATGGGGATGACACCGTGATTGAAGCGGGGTTGTTAGAACCAGATATAAACGACCACACCTATGAAGTTGGAGCCATAAACTCAAATGAAATCAATCCCAAGAACTTTGCCGGATGTGAGGTGCCAACTAAGGACCGTCCTGAAATTCCGGAAACTTATCTGCCAGGTTTGGACATGAGACTAGAACAGGGTAAGGATGAGGCTGTAATGGAACTGAAGAACCTGTTAGAACATGGTGAACCCTCCAAAGCAATAAAGCATAGATATCTTGTCGAAAAGGGCATAGTGTATTATCTGTCCAATCCGGATGATAACCCTACACTAAGGCTGTATGTACCAGATCATTTAAGGCAAATGGTCATTACACAATACCATGATAAAAATGGTCATATGGGGGTACAAAAGACATTTGATACTATCAGACAGAAATATTTTTGGCCAAACTTATTTTTAGAAATTTATGATTACGTCTCAAGGTGTGTAAGTTGCCAGGCTCGGGCAAGCAAAAATGTCAAACCTTTGCTACAAAATGTGGATATACCACCATACCCCATGGCTAAATTAAGTCTTGATTTGTCAGGACCATACCCAAAGACTTTGTCAGGAAATAAATACATCATTGCCTTTGTGGACTGGTACAGTGGTTGGCCGGAAGCTTTTGCTGTGCCGGACAAGACTGCAGAGACCGTTGCTCACCTGATAATCGAAGAAATCTATCCACGCTTCGGCTGCCCTTTGGAGCTGGTGACAGATAATGGATCTGAGAACGTAAATAGAGTCATGAGAGAGACCCTAGGGGCGCTGAATGTACATCATGTCACCACTTCCTTCTATCACCCTTCTAGTAACAGTAAGGTGGAAAGATTCCATAGGACCCTTCATGACGTGCTAGCAAAGAGACTACAGGATGAACAGGATGTCTGGGACCTTCACCTGAACCAGGTTCTCGCAAGTATCCGTTTCAATGTCAGTGAAGCTACAGACTATACTCCATTTTATCTGCTCTATGGCCGTGATGTAGTCTTACCCATCGACACTCTCTTGAAACCTCATAGGAGATACATGGGGGAGGACATGCATCAGATTGCACTCCAAGAGCAGCATAAGGCATTCATGTTGGTCCATGGACGCATCAGGAAGCAACAACGGAAACATGCGAAATATGGTAATAAAAACCGAAAGGATGTATCATACAATATAGGGGATCCAGTGTTCTATAAAAAACATGTCCGTACCAAGATAGAGGGTCGTTGGAAACCTTTCTATCGGATTATTGAACAGAAATCACCAGTGACCTATGTGTTGAAAAATCAGTTAGACAATAAGACTGTTGAAGCTCATGCTGATCACATAAAGTTTGCAAAGGTTGATACCTGGGAAATACCCAAAACGGATGCGGGACAACCAATTCGTAAGGCAGCGTATGTTGTACCGCCGGAATCTGATGACGGTTCTTCTGGTTCTGAATCCTCAGAAACGGAAGCAGAGGGACCAGAACGAAGGTTTGTAGATCTAGCGCGTCGTGAACGTGAAGACTCGGATGAAGAGGGCAATATTTCAAAAATGGAACTTGCAAAGCGCGTTCGTGACCGTGAACTCCGGGAAAATGCAGAAAATGCATATGCATCAGAGGAGATGCAAACCGCAAGCGACGCGGATTCGGAGGCTACTATTGATTATGATCCATCAGATTCTATAATGATTGAAGAAGTAAAGAAATGTCAAGCCACAGTTGGCAAAGATAAGGAAAATGATCTTCGTAGCAAAAAGAAAACTAAAAAGGGTCGAAATACTAAGGTTAAAACTCTGCTTAGTGCTATAGCTAGCCTATTCTAAGTAATGTTTAAGGCTTCTTGCACCTTGTATAAAGATTAAAATTAGATAAGTCAAATCTAATTTGGGGTGTCTGTTTCATTGCAGGAGACAGACTTTACCGGCAGCCAAGATGCGTCTCCTTATTCTTCTGTCACTGATTGGCTATGCCGTGGGGGTAATAATTCATGAAAACGTTGCTTTTCAACATGTAAACGACGTGACATCTACCAGAGCTAAATGGTTGGTCAGTTTCGTTCATGACCTTGAGCCATTTAGATATTTCCTTAGAAGAGTGTATTCTGATATCTTCAAGGCAACTGAGGTGGCCGATATATTGAGCAGTCATTTTACTGACCCACAACAACAGGGTTTCAGGGCTACACTTAAACAGCTGGGTAAGGAAGTAAAATCCCTGCAGGAAACACAGCATAGTATTATCACCAGCTATGTTGACTACCGCTCATTGGGGACTAGGTCCGAAAGAAGCATCCTACCCCTGGGGGACCGTATCCTATCCTTCCTTTTTGGGACCGTTTCGGAGGCGGATCTAGATAATATAAAAAGGGCAGTAAGGGACATGTCACAAAATCAACAATCTATCCTGCACATGTTGGATGAACAAATGACTATCTTGAATGTGTCCCGAATACAAATTGCAGAAAACCGACAGGCCATTATGAGTCTTGTTGATTGCATGGATGAGTTTGAGGGACGCATTAACAACTTAACAGTCGCTATTCAGAAACGATTTGAGCATATTGAGATGTTTGCTAACATATATGCACAAATGGACCTAATTTTAGCGGGACTACGTGATGCTATTCAACGTGGTACCATATACTTGGACAATTTACGTTTGGAGATAAATATGTTGGCTCTTAGTCGTTTGTCTCCAAGTTCCATCACTCCTAAGAATCTGAGAAAACTTTTAACCCAAATAAATAACAAATTACCATCTACTCTCAAACTTCCCAGAGGATCCACGCTCCAATATTTGGTATTTTTACCGTACACTCACTTGTTCCACTGTCATGGATGGATCCCAAATAGTTGTGGTAATAAATATACCACTGTTAGACTTTACAGGTGAATATGAGGTTTACCGCATGTATAACATACCCTTACCCATGCCCAGCAGGCCAAATAAGGTCAGACTGACCTACGTACCTGACATGGTCGCCAAAAATGACATCGAGTCGGCAGGATTACTGATTAATAAAGATCGTAGTCGCTACACTCTTTTGTCTGAACATGAGTTGCTGGAGTGTAGTGATCAGTTCACTAAATATTGTAGCCCAAGAAGCGCCACCATGCCTGTAAATTTAAACCAGCTTTGTGTCCTCGCTTTGTTTTTCAAAGATGCACCAAAAGTCAATAAATATTGCTGCAGACTAGTTCACCCAAATACACTGCTGCCCATGGGTACATATTTAACACAGGGTTTATGGGTAATTGGTACGAAAGAAAAAATAGACTTCTCCATTGTATGTTTGGGAATGTCGGGCAGAAAGTCGATAAAAACACACACTACACAAGCTATTGATCCACCTTTGGGAATAATTCAATTGGAGCCAGGGTGTCACGCTGCAAATAACTTTCTGAGTCTGCCGCCGTACTATTTCTTTGAAGAACAAGTTGACATACCTGACCCCTACACGGGATTGCTAGAACTCCACAATACGACCGAATTTAAATTATGGGAACCCTTTTCACAGGCCTTACCAAATTTTAGTAAACTGGAACTGCCCACGAACCTGAGTACCATAAAGCAGATACCAATGGATGATTTGATTTTAAGGTTGCGTAGTATGCGCAGTGTAGAACTAGAAGATACCTCTTGGCCTTTATGGGCATACATCATAATTGACAGTGTTGTCTGCATCACAATTGCGGGGGCCGTATTTCTGTTCTTAAGATATTGCAAACATAAGAAACCCCTTGATTCTGAAAAGCACGGTTGCTGTGCCCGGCTTGCCATGTTCTGTAGTGACAGAGTTAAGGTAGACGATGACGAACCGCATGACCACCCAACGTCGGTGTCCTACTCCAAGGAAACGGATGAAGTGGCTATACTTCAGGGCAGGGCCCAATCTGCCCCACCGAGTGAAGAGATCCTAAGGAACTCCATTCCTGGACCACTCTACCCTAAGTTACCTACGGTGGCTCAGTAAGACAGAACGGTTCATTATTAGTGTTGAACAGTATACGTGTATATAGCCTGCTACGTTTTGTGGTGTATATAAACTGCAGGACAAAAATATGTTGAATAACCCTTGTTGTACAGAAATTTTACATGTATTCTGAACTTATGGAACAACCCTCGTTTAAACAGACAGACGGACAGACGCCTGGTGAATCCACAGTTGAAGCCAAAATACTATAGCAAAACTGTTTCTATAACTTGTTATAATCTTGTGTATTATCGAAGTTAAAATCGACAAGTACACTCGTAAATCAACCAAAAACCAGAAGATACAATTAATTAGGGAAAAAAGGAGGAACAATGCGATAAATGATGTGCAATAAATATGGGAATTGAAGACACTTGCTGGCTATTATCGAAAACGTTAATCTTTCAACTTTTCTCAGCTACACCTCCTTATTAAACAAGCCCAATTGGAGCTTATTAAAACAACAAACTATGGCCAGGGAAAATTCATTCGACCTACGGTTAGACACGAAAATATAGCAAAATAATAAAAGAAAATCAGAAAAATAACAAGTGACTGGATTTGAAATGGCTGAAGGGGGACACAGATTCAATTCCTCCTGTTGGAAGTATGTGACGTTAGGGGATTTGTGGAGTGACCTGTCTGCCCAGGAGCGGGCGGATTTGGAATCCAGTAACCCCATGTGGCTACAACTATCGCCACATACGATGTTCGCAAAGATCGTGTGGTCCAGGGAGGCATGCACGTTGCTGCACCCTCAGTCTCACCAGCGGCCATCTCCGGTGTGGCATGCCGGGGAAATCCACACAGGAAACTCAGACTCAATGTCACGCTGGGGCAGCGACCTATCCATCATAGACATTGACGACGGGCTGGGAGAAACAACGTCTGCACCAACCACGGAGGTGCTGGGAGAAACAACGTCTGCACCAACCACGGGGGCGCTGGGAGAAACGACGCCTGCGCCATCCACGTCGGGCAGTGGGGGTCTGGAGGACTTGGAGTCGGACAGCGAGACCGACACCGCCGACGAGCCGGAAAAGTGAGCTAAGGAAACTACGTGGGGCGTTCGAAGATTCGGGACTGTGTACTGTAAATAACTATGTACTGTAAATATTTCTATTGTGGCGTTGAAATATATATCCACACATTAATAAGGGATTATTTAACGGTAGGAACATTAGTTTTGTGTTTTAGTGGACTCAGTTAGAAAATGTGCATGTGGATTATTTAATGGCTGCAGGAAAAGGGTGAGTGGCTTTATTTCAATTTTAGTTCATAATGTTAATGTTTAAAGTTAGCCATGTAGTCATGTAAAATACATGGGATGGAATTTTAAATACTTACATATTTGTGATAGATCCAGGAACTAAATTAATCATGTAGATATTCTATCGTTTCATAATCCAATAAAATATCTCCCCCGTCGGGAGCAGTGTGACGTTATACCTTGTCGGGACAGTTTTAAACTGCAAATGGTTAAGCTAGTATGTTTTAATTCAGAAATCATTAGTGTTAACGTTTTATTAGAAAAGTATCAAAGTGTAATGTTTGTAAATGCGCAATAAAAGGTGTGTTTCCTGGAACTAGGTTAGTGACGTAAGCAGGTAATAAAGCTGTCTAACTATCTTTCTTATAGGGTGGAACCGGTCAGAAAATGATTTGTTTATTTGATGTTTTGGCACATTTAATACTTTTCCCAGACGATTTTGACACTAAATTCTAATAAATTAGATTACGGAAATAATCTCGGTTATACGTCATAGTTTGATTATATTTAGACATGCCATCATTTGTGGGTGACAGGAAATTGCCTTTTATGGCCAGTTCTTCGCAGTAGCAACATCACGTAATTGTTTAATTTAGTAACAAGTAATGGTTTTTCCTTCCTAAAAATAGAAAGTCTTTAACTTATAAAACCGGGAGTGTGGGTTGATGGGTGGTTCTTGTTTGTTGTGCGTCTGAAGTGAAAAGCTGTACATAGTGTCTGTCATGTGAACTCTGTCGTATGATAGTTGAGAATGAAAGGGTTTTCCTGCAGTAAAGAAACCTTAATAAATAGACAGTAGCAGCACAAATGTCTTGGGTGTTATTACATACCATGAAGCCACCCGGCAGTGGACACTACGCCACAGTATGCTGGTTTTCCAACCTCTTTAGTACACTAGTTCGGGGGTCAAAAGCAAAACCCTGCTAATTAAACAACCTTGATATTTGCAAACAAAATGGATCCATTAGGAAAAAACTGACCAAATATGTTCACTTTTCTATACATTTTATGGATCCCACTTTAAAGGTGCATTATTGAGCTATCTGGAAAAATGCTTCCATGGTCTCAATGTCAAGGTCACGGACTTAGAAATTTTTAATGTTTAACACTCAGGTTAAGGTATTTGTACCACGTTGAACTTTAACTTTTATGATTCATTTGGTTCATATTTGGTTTAATGATAGATGCTGGTCCAAAGATTTATTCAGTAATAGCCCCACCAATGCCTATGACTTCAAGGGCAAGGTCGCAGAAATAGAAATTTTCAAAATTAAGTATGTTAATAGCTTATATTTTCCAAACTCTATAATGGATTTGCTTCATATTTGGTATGACAATAGTTGAAGTTTCATTCAGCCATAATCCCTGCCGCATGACCTTAAGGTGATTGGGGGGGGGGGGGGGGAGGTAGGTCCCTGGGCGCGGGCATTTGTGTTGTATTTACACGTTTCTAGTTTATCATCCGTTTAACGTCCGTTAGTGCTATTCAGTGATGTGTGAGCAGGGCTTTAGAAAACTGCATTTGAAATGTCGCCTGTTTATGTCGTCTGCTGCTTTTTCTTGCAAACTTTTCAAACTTTTTTTTGTATAGAGGCAAACAGTGTGGACCCTGATCAGACTGCTCCTTACCTAGTAGAGCAGTCTGATCTGGGTCCACACTGTTTGCAATACTGGCTTTTAAAGATAAGAGATAAAGATAAGAAAACAGACGACAATTGTTATGATTGGCAGGCTACGGTCCTACACTGATCCACAGTTATCTTATTTTTTTGCATATGACAGTGAGTGACTTAACATGGTACGTGCGACTGAGTGCCTGTCTTAACTCTGGGGACACTGCGACGCTCGAGCTCAGTTTAATCTCCGACCAGGATCAACCATGCGACAACGTCCACCTCTCAGTTACAGTAGAGCCAACGGTAAACATATAGTCTTGTGATAACTGAAGGATAGTTTTTGTTTTGTCAATTCTCCATAAAAGCCATTGTTGCGGATATTCGTTAGATTTGTTTGTATGGGAATTTAACGGCCCAGCCAACACTACTTTAGGTCATTTTTGAGCCGGTCAGTTTACCACACTTTTCTTGGTCAGGCCTATACGTAAGCGGTTAACCAGTACAGTGCAAATTCTTTCGCCAGACACTGCCAACTGCCCTTCTTGAATCAGCGGAAGGGAGAGAATTACCGTAGAAAAGATTTCGTGATCAATCTCCACGAAAGAATGTTGCCTACCCAGGCAGGTATCGAACCCGCGTCCTCCTGATCACCAGTCAGACGCGCATCCGACTGAGCTACCGAGGACGACGGGTATTCATCCGCCTCGGTGAAGCGGTTCTAATGAATACCCAAAACATAGGTTTATATGGAGAAATAAGGAAAACTATCCTTCAAATATCACAAAATACTGACCTTATCTGTTGCTATGCCGGTAAGACAATTCTCAGTATGACGAACGGAAACTAGAGAAAATACTCCCATTCTGCAGCTTGTCACATTAACGAAACATTGAAAAGAACACTAAATCCCACTTTATGTAAAGAAAACCGTGGTTAATATGGCTATACATTATTGTTCTTATTTTTGCTCAAGTGCACAGATTGTCGTTACTCCTTGAGGCGGTTCTAACGAGCGTCCGAAATCTATATTTGGACTTGAAGTAACAACAAGAATTCCGCCGAAGGCTATGTCGCGCCTGCGGGGGCACACAGTCACCGAACAATGACATCTAGGCCAGGTCAAACATAGATGCTTGCATAAAAGTTGCCATTCATAAATACAAGCTTGTACTAAGTATCATTAATGATTCTTGAGAAATAAACTTAACCATTCGGGTGAACGCTAGGGTGGTTGCAATATGTTACAGATAAAAGTTTGTACCAAGTATCATTAATAAAGCTCTTATAGTTCTTGAGAAATTAACTTGATCATTAGGGTGAACGCTAGGGTGGCCACAGTATTTACAAAGCCAGGGAAAAATGAAATTTAGGTCAAGGTCAAATATGGATGCTTGCATTTAAGCTGCCATCCCCAGATTCAAGTTTGTACCAATATCATTAAGAAGCTCTTATAAATCTAGAGAAATAAACTTGACCATTAGAATGACGCTAGGGTGGTCGCAATATTTTCCAAAGTCAGAGAACCATAAAATGTAGGTCAAGGTCAAATATGGATGCTTGCGTTTAAGTTGCCATCCCTAGATACAAGTTTGTACCAAGTATCATTTATGAAGCTTTTATAGTTCTGGCAAAAATAAACTTGACCATTAGGGTGAACGCTATGGTGGTCGCAAATGTTGACGCCTTGACAAACGGACGGACGGACGGACGGACGGACGGACGAACGAACTAACCAACGGACGGAAAACCGGGCACCTATATCGCGCTATGCTAATAGCAGGCGTGAAAAAATACTATAACATTATCATCGGACGGTAAACTGCTAGTTTTAGAGATGAGAAAGGCACCATTAAGCATAAGGATGGTTATTGTAATAGTTTTGTTTTGAATGTTCAATTTTAATTATTCATATATGAGCCAACACATGACAAAACCTACAATAAGACATGTGCGCCCAACGAAGACTCAGACCAGCCTGCGCATCCGCGCAGTCTGATCAGAGCCTTCGATGGGCGCTCTAAGGATAGCCGAGGGCCCAATGCTCCTCCGTGCAGCAAGAGAAGTCTCTGGTTAGGTTATATGGATGCACAGACTGATCTGAGTCTTCGAAGGGCACATATGTCTTATTGTATGTTTTGACGTGCGCTGGCTCAAAATAGCAACAACGCGACTATTTTTTGTATTCAGAGGGGCAGACCATAATTTCTTGCACACCAGACAAGGAAATCCGTGAGTTTACCCTGGGATAGAAATTTATGTTCTGACCCTGGTGTTCCGACCCCAAATCGAATATAATCGCGTGTTTGATACATGCACTGGTTGATTACAACCTCATGCGCGGCGTCGTCATGCGTGACGTCACTAAACATCCCTGTTGTGTCATCACAAAATGGCGCACGTCGGTAACCGAAGTGACAGCAGCATTAAAAATTCGCAATAGAAATGGAAGGTATGCAAGAAAAAGAATCATATATGGGTGTGAGGGGTGGATAGGAAAATCCGTCCCTCGGGATCACTGTCTGGCATCACTCGGCAAGCCTCGTGATGCCGGACAGTGTCCCTCGGGACGGATTTTTCAATCCACCCCTCACACCCATATAAGATTCTTATAATCTTGCTAGAACTGTCAGTAGAACAGTAACAAGTTCGTTAAGCTAACGATGCTTTGAGCAAACGCCACGCGTCAACAATACAAAGCAACCGCAATACTGGAATATGCGAGGGCGAGTCAATAAAAACAACAAAACAACAAAAAGAAAAACAACAGCCTAACTTATTTCTGGGTGAGATCGATTTCTTCTTTTTCGATGTAATTGTCCTCTATAATGATACACTTGGACCAACGCTGTCCCAGAATTGAAGACGCCAGGTCCTTGTCTCTGACCCACTTCTCAACTGCAATCACGACTTCTTTGTTTGGCCGGAAATGACGTCCATGGATATCCTTTTTTCAAGTTTTGGGAATAGGACATAGTCATAGGAGCTAAGTGCGGAGAAATGGCGGGATATAGTATCAGCTCGTATCCATTCCGCTCAACACCATCCATTGCAATTGTGCAAGTGCGGACTCTTGCACTGTCCTGTTTGAGCAGAATCCCCCTGGTGTATGAATGTCATTTGACGTGTCACCAGTAACAATTCTGAGAGTTTACCTCGGCGTTTTTTCACGGATCGCAGTTCTCAGATGGTCGAGCAAACTTGCATAATACGCACCTGTTATTCTACTTTTATTTGCTAGAAGTTTAACATAATAACGCCTTGTGCGTCCCAAAATACAACTGTCATCACCTTGCCAGCAGAGGGTTGCGTTTTGAACTTCTTTGGCCTCGGACACCCCGGCCCTACCAACTGGCGACTTCGAGTTTTATTCTCTGTCTCATAATAATGGCTCCTGGTCTCATCTACAGTCACTAGACGTGAAAGAAAATCATCTTCCTTTGACATAAGCCGCTTCAACAATGCGCTGCATTCTGATGCTCTGGTTGCCATTTGCTCGCCGCTAAGGGATTTGGGGACCCAACGAGCTGTTAGCTTGCGCATACCCAATCGATCATGTAAAATTGTTGAAAAGCTACCATGTGAAATGTGTAATGCATTCGCTATTTCTTCCATCTCAATTCGCCTAGAAGAGTACACCAGATCCCGTACTTTGTTACACATTTCTTCATCGGTGGCATCTGATGCGCGTCCAGACCTGGTTTCGTCTTCTTAAGACGATCTACCCCATTTGAATTCCATGTTAAATACAAGTACCAAATTACAGCACGGTAGTCAACTTTTGACTAAACGCTTGCTTTTACATCGCTAGCCATGTTTGACGTTCAATATCTTATGAGTGAATGACACGATAAGGGTGCGATTTTGCCCTGATGCCTAACAAGGCATATAAATCTTGGTTGCCTCGGTCAATTGGAAATGGGATAGGCTGGTTACTTATTGACTTGCCCTCGTAGAGTTAAGTTTATCTGTGCTGCTAGCTAAGTTGGACATGTAGATATCTTCATTACTGGCAAAGACAAAATGCATTTTTTTGTTTTAGTTGGGGTTTAACGTCCCCGTCAACACTATTACGGTCATTTGGCGACTTTGGTTTTAATTTTGTGGGACTTTTACCCGACATTGAGATGAAATGACTTCTCAAGCCCTACTGCCCAAATAAACCAGAAGGCTTTAGGAACGGTCCGATCTGCAGCACTTTACCTGGGCAAGCTTAGACCTTCTAAGCAGTTTACAATTACTTATGTCTGTTTCAGCTGTGCTTGGAAGAACATGCAACAAAATCTATTTCACCAAGCCCCGATGGGCGGGACATGCATATTTTCTTTACTCTTATCCAGCTTTACACGAAAACCATACATTTGCAAACAGTGTAGATCCAGATCAGATGAAAGAAGCCATCTGATCAGGATCTACAGTGTTTTTATGTCAATAAATCTGAATGAAAAGTTTTATCAAATATTGATTGGTTGACAGTCAGAAATGGGCGTGGCTTGAATTGATACATTCAGCACGATCAGGGTTAATGCTAGTTTTATTTACTTCCAGACACCACTGTTTGCACTGTCGGATAAGTCAGACCATCCCCACTTTGGTGCTTACTTTCGGTCATGTGACCCTGCAGAAGTCGTCAACGTGGCTCGTGTGATGAACGCTGCCTGGTGTATCTCATTTAATTGTTCCGTTAGATGTATAAATGACGCGAAACGATTCTGGGTAAAAGAAGGTTGGTATAGGGAGTCGCGCCATGAGTAAACCTTTGTGTGCCATTCTTAGCGAACGACAAAGGTGTAGATCAGACTGCGCATCCGCGCAGTCTGATCAGCACCTTTGTGTTCGCTGCTCGGCTAATACAACACCCTAAGATTTCAAGACAAGCTGAGCAAACTGGTTTGCATCGAACCTCGCAACAAACACTGAAGGCTTGGTACCAGAAACACAGGTGACGAATGCTCATCGGGGCACAGAAGCTTAATACTCATAATGTTATTATAGTCGGGGATTTGAAATTCGTAGCACCCGTATTTAAGGAGTTTAATGCACCTTACTTTCTCACACTTAAATATGATATGAATTTATTTAGAGGTCTCTCAGCATCTTGAAAATGGAGTTAGTAAATCAAAAAAGTGGGGAAAAGGACATAAAAAGGGAGAGATAAATGTTCCTACCCTCTTTTTGCATTTAAGCATCCAAACAATTCCAATCGACAGCTCCTCTGAAAATACAAGGCAAATCGGAACCAAATTATATGTGAAGCCGCCATGGGGTGGAAGAATAAACATATTTTTCTGAATGGCTGGGTCACATGACCAAAATGTCCACCATGCCCATATATGGTAAAAACCTTTGAAAAATCGCCTTCTAAGGAACATATCGACCTATGACCTTGAAACTTGGTATACAATATTAGGGACCCGGGCCCTATCAAATTTGTTCAAATGATGACATTTCGTTGACCTTGACCTTTCTTACGTCAAGGTCACATTCGGTCACTGACGATTTTGTATGGAAAAGACAGGATTTTCTGGTTGTGTTGAAGCTTGTGACATAATAGTTGATATTTGCAATCAGCTTAATGATCCTGGAGCCATAAGAATTTTTTTTCTAAAACTACTGGGCTACCTGATACCAAATGACATAAACCGCATCGGTGTGGTCGAGAAGTCAAAGTTTGTTAGAGGGATCTATGTGATCGTCATACCAATATATGTCCAAAAGAGATTTTAAATTCTGCATCTCATGAAATACTAGACCTTGGAATGCAGCATTTTGGACTCTAGCCGTGCGAAGATTGTTCAAAGCGGCGGCAAAAAAAACAACAACAAACAATGGTTGATTTCAAAATAATTTGGCAGCAATGGTCCTGGGCTTGGCCGCTACTAAACCAGTATGGTCTGTTAAAATAAATGGTCGCCAAGGGGTGTGTGTGTGGGGGGGAGGGGGGGGGGGGCATTTGTGCCCACTTGAGCTCTAGTGAGCTTAGTTTCCCATGTTTATAATTTTGTGTTCAGGGCATTTATTAAAAGTCGCGTAAGCTTGATGGCAAACGTAAACCATGCTTAATTGTCGTTGACATGATACATCAGCCACAGTTTAATACTGATTGCGCTTGTTTGGTTATCTTTTGTTGCTTAGCTGCATTTTCCAGCCTTCATAAACAATTAATTGATAACCAGTGGCAGTTTGGTATGAGGTTACCATGACAGCAATACCTCTGAAAGACGACAATGTTCAGTGAAGATAACAACGCGGTCCTAATTCAGTTTTTTTTTTTCAGAGGGCTGGCAGATTTTTGTACAGTATTTCATAATTGAAGGAAAGACATGATTAAATGAGTTTACGCCTCTGAACAATTCAGCCTCCTTTTGATTGAAGGTCTGCGAAAGTTTACTGCAAACAAAAAAGAAACATTATAGAGTATTTGGTGGAACGACTGGACTTAAATGTTTTAGAGGTTTATTTCTTTTTTTGCCATTTATTTGCTGTAGAAAAAGATACTTTACTAAATTTAATATCAGCATTTAATTCTCCAGCTGCGGAGTTAATATACCCCAGCTTATTTTCAGATTGAATGACTCTGGATTTGGTCACTAAGTTACATGAAGATGCAGAAAAGTTCAGTCGAGAGTCTGTGTTGAACCCGATGTTCCCACCTTTCTTGACAAAGGTGTAGAGAAGAAGTTTGATTTACGTAGGAATCGTAACATTTATTATGTCAACCATCGTCCCTGTTCACTGACACATTAGGTTTCAACCTCAAGTAAATTAACCCGCCCGCCTAGTTCCTTTCATATGTACGAACGCATTTCCGCCAGAACGCCTGAAGGTAGGTGTCTGATGCTCTGTCTCTGGTAGGAATAACCGGAGCCAACTGTTTGGTTTCTTTGCTGCAGCATTCTAGATATTCCATGCTGTCGAGTCGGCATCTTTGTTTCGTCTCTTTATTCGTTTGATTTTCTGTTCTCGGAGATGTTGCACTGATTAGCCAGAATTCCATCATGCAGAGTGAACAACTTATCGGTTTTGACCAAAACTATCAAGGGCGAGCATTGTGGCCACCTAAAATCAATTAAAGTGTCCACCCCCATCCCCGTAAATCTTCTTATTGACATCGTTCCAAGGCGGTCATTTTCTGTAGTTTATTATTTTCATAGTTAGTCCTTAAGATGTATGTATTGCTAATGCCTTTTTCATTTTGGATAGCCGTTTGGCCATGGCAAGAGATAACTGTCCTTCTGGCTTTCCACGTTTTCATTTTGTTGTTTTGAATAGGAGATGCGAGATATTTCGTATAGATTCCTGATCATTGCCTACACTCTGTTTTTCAAACGTGATAACTTCTGATGGCTTGTCATAGAAGGCCTTTTCGGTCAATCTTTTTGGGACAATTGGGGCAACGTGTACTTTGCGTCAATAGGGCGTCCAGCTGGTAGTGGTTTGCAGCTGGACAAGACCTGCTGTTCTTGCAGCAGGTAAGGGTAGAGATGGAATCCTGTTATTTCTTCTGTTTCTGCTTTTCCATTTTTCCCCTTTCTCTTCTGTCACTCACTTTCATCTGCTCAACTATCAGTTTTCTCCCTTTCTCTGAGGAGAGGACACAAAATGACTAACAAGGGTCGACGTGCCTTTAAACCAAAAATAATCAATATGTGGGACAAATATCAGTAAAAGGATTTGGTTGGTTGATTTCAGGTTTAACGTCCCCGCCAACACTGTAAAGATCATTTTGGAGACGTTGCTTCCAATTTTGTGGGACTTTTACCCGACATTGAGATGAAATGACATCTCAAGCCCTGTCGTCCAATAAACCAATAGGGTTATTAGCATGGACGGTCCGCCTCGCACCGCGGTTCCTGGACAGGCTTAAATCCTCTAAGCTGTTTACCAGTACTAGTGTGCGGGCCGGATTCAGCTCTGCGTGGAAGCATCATGCAGCCCATATATTTCTTCAAGCCCCTATGGGCGGGGCTGCCAGTAAAAGGAAGTAGTACAAAAGGAGATGAAGACTATACTAATCAGTGTGTGACAAGAGACACAGAATACTTAAGAGCTAATGGTGAATAGAGGAACAAGGCTACCGAAGGCAGGTTGTCCAACGAGATGGTAGAAAGTAAGTGCAGGTGACATCTTAAGATGCACGATTACAGGTTATATCACAACTCTGGGAAAAGAGCAGATAGAAGAATGTTTAAGGGGTAGCTTTACGTTACATTAAAGTTCGGGTACTATTTATTTTTAGTCGTGCGACTTAACAGAAAATAAGGTACCCAGTAAGATTTCAATAGAGACCTTGTAGTGGCCGGTAACATTTTCGTGTTTTAAATATAAGAATGTCGATGTTACTTGGGGAGCCTTCAGCACAAACCGGAAACTTTGGGTAATGATTCTTGACATATACAATGTATTCATTAAATGTTGATTGATTCAAGACACCAGTTTAGAGAATCACTTGATAGTTCAGCCGCTGACAAATATCCTTGGTGATGTATATTCCCCTCACTAAATGTAAACCGGAAGGAATTGGCCATCAGTAAGTTTTCAAAAATATATCTATTGGTCCCTGTTATGATACACCTATGACCATCCAGTAAAATAATGTATTTTATGTTTGTTTTAATATGGAATTTTATCACGATCTGTGACACAACAGAAAAAAGCGGTAAAAGTGCCATAGTTATCGGAGTCCCTTGTTGCATACTGCATACTGAAAAAGAGTCATCAAGTTACACATGCACGTGCATAAATTATCGTCCTGCATACTGACGAAAAAGAAATTGTTTCAAAAAGTACTAAAAATCATTTAGCTCGAAAATAATGTAAATTTTACCAAATTTGTGGGGCCAAATTTCAATGGTCAAAATTTATGGTAACACCGGATGTAGTTACGTCATGTCATGAATTTTGGTGTCTTCGAGTATTGACAACTATTTTGGCTGATGCAATAAATCAACATTCATTTGCAAGCGCAAGCTACACATAGTTAAACTTAATCCAACTATACCCTTCGCATGGGGGTGGGTGTAAACTCATAGAATTTTCAAACCCTTTTCCCCACCAGATTTGCTAAATAATCACATGTCATATAGGTTAGGCTTCTATCTCAATGAAAATGCACAAATAAAGCGTGAGAATTTTGGGTGCATTAAATTTTTCGAAATCTGGTCTCAAATCCCGGACTATAATCAAGTAATTTCGTATTGGCCCAGTTACAAGTCCGAGGTCTGCTGTATGGGCCCGAGGCCGAACGCCCAGACAACTGGCCAAGGACCTGTAACTGTGCTAATATGAAATTACTTGATTACTTGATTCATGATAGTTTATTGACACAATTCAAACATTGATTTTTGACCTCAGCTAAATATCACTTGACCTCCGATAATATTGGTGGACCTTGTGTTGATACGGATGACCCCCCATCAATACAGTATAATCAATTAGTAATTGTCAAAAAGCCAAATCGGCTACCCTACATAGCGAGCCTAGCTTCAAGTTCCTGCGCCTTCGGCTTGCTATATAGGATCGTCGATAAAAAAATTCCTCGGTAACCTACATTTTACTCAATACAGTTAGGTGCAATGATTTGACCTCGTGCGTATTTATGTAATCAGAGTGCTTGAATGAACAACAGAAAACAAAATCAAAGTACTGAAAGTACTGAGAGGCGGGCGAGTAATGTCATCTATTTACAATGCTCTTTTAATAGTTAAAACTTGAAAAAATGACTACAGTCACACGTAATTGCTCTTGAATTTATCATTTAGTGTATTTATCTTCAAACAGGCTATTTCAATAAAAGACCACAGACACGATGTAGGTCTCCAAGAAGTTGAATCTTTTCAAGATGGAAGAAACTATTATTTATTTATTTATTTATTTATTTATTTATTTATTTACTTACATGCACCTTCCTGTATCTTAATTAATTTGCACCAACTTTGCTGACGATCACATTGTTTGTTTGATTTGAGGTTAAATGTCCCCGTCAACACTGTATAGGTCATTTTGGAGACGCTGCTTCCAATTTTGTGGGACTTTAACCCGACATTGAGATGAAATGACATCTCAAGCCCTGTCGCCCAATGAAACCAATAGGGTTTATAAGCATAGACGGTCCGACTAGCACCGCTTTACGTGAACAGGTTTAGGTACTCTAAGCTGTTTACAAGTACTTGAATGCGGCCGGATTTTAGCACTGCGTGGAAGCATCATGCAGCCTATCTAATTCTTTAAGCCCCGATTGGCGGCGGCCTACTGACAATCACATAGCTATACACTGAGGACAAACTACAAATCATCATTCTGTGTTTTGAAAACAGAAATTTCACTCGTGCATCGCACTCGTGATAATACTGATGTTTTCAACACACTCGCATTCGGCTGCATTTGATCACTGAGTCGGAACAAACTACATCATAGTGTAGATTATATTTTCTTGTCCTTTGGGATCATTGATTCCATTGGGGAATTTTGAAAATATCTGAGGGTCACTGATGAGGCCTAATTGGCCGAAACTAGCTAGTCTGGCCCAGAAAACACATACACTCCTTATTTTTCAGTTCTGTGGTGTATTCCTTGCTTCCAAAGGATACCCCTTCTATAGTACATATTTATTTATACAATTTTATGTTTCCAAATGAAATCAAAATACTGAGGGAGGTTGATATATTAGGCCAAAATATACTGTCAATTAAGCTGATCTCTAGATCCGAAATGGTTAAAATGGCTTAGTCGAAAAGGGAGACATACTAAATCCGACGGAGGAAATGCAAACATAAATAAATAAATAGATAAATCTAAATACATAAATAAATAAACATAAACGAGCCTGTTCCTTTTTGTTTTTCATGCTAATACCGTAAATTCGAGATAAAAGCTCAACTTTACGCCACCTGTGCAGTTAGTTAAATAAAGTTCTGTTTTGTCCTGTTTTGTTCTGTTCTGTTCCCCCTCTGTAAAAAATGTCAAAGCCTAACGGACACGCCAAATCATTTCCTTTGGAAGTGGGGACATAAAAAGATGCAAAAGAAGAAAAAAAAATGTCGCTAAATTTTGCATGTTAGTCGTTTGACCCTTTAATTTCTGAATTTTAAATTATTAGACTGTATGCCTTGATCAGACAGATGCAGCTTATCTGCCCATCAGTGCCAAGCGTCCCTTTACTGGAGCATTCGAAAATACTGAAGACCCTGGTTACAGACACAGAATGTGGCATCTGATCAGGACCTTCATTATTTGCTTAAAGCACGGAACTTCATGTAAACTCACAGCAAATAAAATTTATATTTTGAAATTATACATGTAATTAGACCTCTCCAAAGCGGTCGGATACGGTAGGCTACCAATTAGTTTGAACACCCTAACAGTTCGAACACCCAAAATTATTTCGAATTTGTGGCTGAAAACTTTCTCATTTAATTCGAACTCTCAAATTTTTCGATACTTCGAACACACAAAAATGCCGAAAACTGCATCCAGAACAAGCATTTCGGACCGCTCCCGGGTTTATCATTATAACATCTTACTGGTCGTATATGAGCTAGCGCACGAAAAAAAAGAAAACTTAGCATGAAATATGTGCGACTTCCAAAGACTCGGATTAACATGCACTCTGTAAGGCAAATGGTTTTCGCTTCTCTCTCATTGGGTAGCCCTGTGGTAATGGAAGGTTCATACCATCACCGAATACTGATCAGACTGTGAGAAACGCAGGCTGCAAGTGCTTAGATCAACTTTGATGAACCACAGGAGTTTCACTTATTTATGTTGTGAAAATCCCATCGTCTGCACCAGGCTCATGCGATCAGCGAAGACTCTAATCGGATTGCATGAATGAGTACGCTAAGATGTGTCTTCGCTGGTTGCTCAACGACCTGCAAACACTGAACATGCGCATCCACTACCGGTATGTAAGGCAAAGGGTTTCACTTAGCCTTGTGACTTCGTAAGATTTAAGGGTTCAGTAAAGACTGATCACATTGCATCGATGTGCAGGCTGATTCTAGTCGGTGATGTAGCATTGTGGTCTACAAAGGCTTGGATCACCATGCATATGCAAGTGTTTTCGCTTTGCTCTCAGACTCTTTGAAGCGTAGCTTCAGCTTTCATTATTATTTGTGTGACAGTGTTACCCCTTTTCCATGTGCTGTGGCATTGATTCAATGCCTCTTTGATAGCAGAAGCGCCCCTTTAAATATTAATTGAGAGTTTCCCGCCTTTTTCCACAGAACGCCTTGTAGCACGTGCGAGTGAAATCATGGTTGTTGCATGCAAAAAGGGAGTTTAATTCAGGTTCGTACCTGTTGGGTTACCCTGGTTTTATGAGTAGCAAGTGAAGATGTCCATTTATTTCACAGTGACAAGGTTTTGTTGGAAGTAATTTCGGGGAACATGATTAAGAAAATAAGTCATATGCGATGGGCGAAGACTCAGGTCAGCCTGCACATGCATGCAGTCTGAACAATCTTTGTTGTTCGTATGTGTCTACCATGGCCTCTGTGCTAATCAAAGAACAACAGGTGAAAACTATGGCCACATTGGCTAGATGCGCAGGCTGATCTGGTCCTTCGTTTGAAACGTTTTTTTTTTTTTTCGTTCGCCGTGCGCCGGCTTAAAACGACGGTGCGTACATTTAACCGGCAAAAACTGCTTGCGACATTACAAACACATTCTTAGCTACCAAATGCAAGGATCAGTCTGTTCAGATCTCCTATCTCGAGTAAAATACTTATTGTGCATGTGCGTACAGAAAAGACTGACTAGTCTGCGCAGTTGTGCAATCGGGATTGTGTCTTCAATGAAACGTTTCATCGCGCACAAAGTGAAAATCACACATGCACATGTTAAATTTGTGTATGATGTCCGCATTTTCTTTTTCTTGTTACTTGCCTATCTAAATAACACGATGGTTTTGCATCCGCACAGTCTAATCAGTCTTCACCGGCCTACTCCGATGGGCATTGAATTGCTACATGCCCCCGGCTTACGCTGATTTGAGATAGCTTATGAGTAAACAGAGAACACACAAACAAGGCTGCGCAGTCTCGCCTGGGGCTTCACTATGCGCTTAAACAATATAGGTGTGTGTGTGTGTGTGTTTTTTTGTTTTGTTTTTTTTTGGGTGTGTGTGTGTGTGTGTGGGGGGGGGGGGGGTTGCTGAAGTATCTATGCGCTTAGCTCCACTGCGGGTTTCAACATTACATTCCATATATACATGTAGCTGGGCCGGGGTCGGCAACATTCTTTCTAGGAGATTGATCATGAAATCTTTTTCTACGGTCATTCTCTCCCTTCCGCTGATACAAGAAGGGCAGTTGTCAGTTTCTGGCGAAAGAATGTGCACTGTACTGGTTAACCGCTTACGTATCAGCCTGCCCAGGAAAGTGTGGATAGGTAAACTGACCGGCTCAAAAATGACCTAAATAGTGTTGACTTGGCCGTTAAACTCCAAAACAAACAAACAAACATGTAGCTGGACTTTGTCTGCTGCTGGGTAGCCGGAACAAAAAAAAAATATTACAGACTATAAGGAAATTCTTTGAAAAATCATCTTTTTCCTAGATATGGGCTACTCTTAAGAAAAGAATTTGCTCCAAAAAAAATCAATTTCTGTTATTCCTGAGATCACAAATTGACTCGCCCATTTTAAAGGGAATAGTGATAGCTCAATAGGTGTAAATGTCATTAATGACAATGTGTAACCTTATACTTGTAACTACATGATAAACTCGCATTCAAAGACCCCCTGCACACACTGACTTATTTATAGATCAAACGGTTCTGCACTGCATAAGTGATATTTATAACTTCTAATCACGTGCGGATTGACAGGGCCACGGGAAAAAAAAAACGTGGTTGTATAAAATATTGAACACAGACTGATCCAATGCTTGGAATTCTTTCAGATCAAACAGTTCGGACACTGATAAATTCCCAATCTGATATTATCTAATAATTCGAACACCCGGATCAGTATTTATTTTTTTACTGTTCCAATTAATTGATCATTTACCGTATGTTCGATGTTGATCAGTACAGAGAAGCGTGTCAACCCTTTCAACCCTGTACATCGCTGCAGACACCGATTCAGGTACAGATACCGATACAAACCTTACAGATCCAGATCAGACGGCATGTGACGAGCAATCTCATCAGATTCTATACCGTTTGCCAACTGTCAATGACTTGAAGAACAATACACCCTTATATAAGAATTGGTTCACTTCAAAGCTGGAAGGGTTCTGTTCAGAAACTGGGGGATGAAAGGGAATTATTTCAAGCATAAACAGCAACGGCGTAGGAAAATAGTACCGGATTTTTATACTCAGCTTTCAGCGCAAATTTATTCGTGAAATCTAATAAGCAGGTCTATTTTTACAAACAGTATTAATTTTTCAAACAGTCCGGTCGAACTTGATTGGATTTATTGCGTGTACTGCTTTTTCATTTTAGGTTTTCTTTTTTGAGCGGAGGACTACAAGAAGGCATGTCTAAAGAGGTGCACAAAAATCTGATATTGAGGTGTACGGTGACTATAGACGGGCTAAGCCCGCCTAAAAATCAGGATTTTTTTATCTTGGCATCTAGAGTAATTATTTATGGATCAAGACTCCGTCTGTATAATTTCGGTATAAGTTGACATTCTTGTTGCTTAGACACAGTGGAACATCACTGAAAATCAAGGATATACGTTTAGAACAAGTTGCCAGGGTTAAGTGTATCGGTTTTATTGTAGAAGTAGGGAAATGCATTTCCCTAAATATATTATTTTGTAAAATATATCTTTTGCAAAAGTTTGGAAGTGGTGAGTGTTACAATTGAGTGTTAAGATTAAAACAAAAGGGAACGATCAGGAACTGATACAATCAGAGCTTAAATACTTCCCACAATATCACTGGGGTAAGAAGTCCAAACATGGAGTGCCGACAGTTAACAAAACGGACAACAGGTAAACCGAGTCAGCAGCTCTTTCCCAAACAAGCCCAAACCTAACTAAAAAGGAGCAAAAACAAAATGTGGTAAAGAATCAGAATAACCAACATGACAAAAATTAAACTGGAAGGACAAACGTAACTAAAATGAACAACCAAAATGGGGGAAGAATCAGAATAATCAACGTAACAATGGGAGTATGGCAACCTACAAAAGTAACATTTCAAATAGAAATCAAACTATCACAGTCCGGAATTAATCTGAATAATAGAATAAGATTTTCTCTTCCAGGCATCAGCATTCATCATGTGGAGTGAAAAGCGTGTTAGAAATAAGTCATGCAAAATAGGTGCAGTTGGGGGAAAACATGCATTTATACTATGCCTTACAAAAACATAAACACAGACATTTACACTGTGTCTTAATAATGCAAACACAGACAGCTATGCAATGTCTAAATAATGGATACACATAGACAACACAAAACATAATGATGAACTATTGACTACTCAACTAAACTGAAATTAGATACAGTCTATCACTGGCACATTCAAATTGTAATTTATCCCTGTTTGTAAATGCAACATTTCAGACTATGAAAAAGAAATCATGAAAGGTCTATGTTATATCAAGCTATCTGAAAATGAAACACTATCTATCTGCTTTACACCAACACAGAAATCTTAAAATATAGCACAAAACACACGCATTCACAGATAATTGATAATGGTAAGAGTTAAATAATAAAATTATAAAACAGTTCGGCTGTCATGTAAGTGCCGCCAATAATCAAAGGTGCAGGATCATCATCTTGACAGTGATGTCTTCAAATACCACTAGTCAATAGCTAGTGTTCATAGATTCTACGCACAATGTAGTTACGCGTAAATTTATGCAAGCTTGCTTATATTAAATAAACTTAAATAAACTTAAGATTTTGATTTTTTACGAGGCCGGCAATTTTCGCGCACTGCAGCAAAGATACATAGTGAGAACTATATTTATCACAGATACACGAATAATAATTCACAGCAGAGGACATCAGACATCACGAATAATAACACACAGTAGAGGACATCAGACAGACATATGACATACAACCAGAACACCCTAAATAGTTGATGTAGTGGATTCGATCCATAATAGTGGGCGCCATGTGTCACAGGTGGAGTTGTATAGAAAACTAACTCAGTCGGGACTCAGTTGTATACAATACATAGTAATAGAAGAAGAGGGTCAAAGTACTAATATGTGACTAATTCATATCACATATATTCAAACATAGCATGACAATGCAAACTGTCATAACTAGCCTTGAATAAATATAAATGGGACTATAACATGGATGTTATACGACAGACTGCATGCTTGGTAATTAACCCAATCATGGTTGGCAACTTTGCTTCCCTCTTTAATTGCACACCGTCGGGTCAGGCCTCAGATTCTATGACGGTTCCAACGTAAAGGCTTATTGAGAATTAGAGAGATCTAATTCAAGGTAATGTTGGTTGGTGCCTGATGCTCTGTCTCTGGTCGGGTCCATCGGAGTCTAACAGTTGGTTTTCTTTTGCTCCAGCATTTCAGTGGTTTCTTGCTGTCGAGTCCTCACCGTTGTCTCACCTCTGTGGTTCTTGGATTTTTTGTGTTAACGGAGATGTTGCACTGATGAGTTAGGAGGCCTTCATGCGGACTGAACAAATTATTTGTCTAAATCGCGACGGAAGTGAGGGCGAGGATTGTGGCCACGTAAAATCGATTTAAGCCCCCCCCCCCACCCACCCCCACTCCCAGTGGATATCTTTCCACTTACCGTTCCGAGGCGGTTCTGTGGCGGTTTATTTATGTTGTTGTTTGTTACTTACTGTGTGTATCACTTGTGTCTTTTTATTTTGGATGGCCATATGGCCATTTTGTGGGAAAGTAACTGTCCTTATGGCCTTCCTTTGTTTAGGTGTCCATTATGGTCTGGTCGCTTCATGTTTGTGTTTCTTGCCCTTTGGTGTCTTTGATGGGTGGAGTAAGTTAATTGTATCGATTCCTGATCTTTGTTTTACTTCTACTTTGCATAGCAGGGCTGTTTTGTTTGTGCCGTGTGGCGGCTGTAAAAGGTCTCCCCGTACATACATTTAATGCTCTTATTTTGCCAATCCTCAGGGATTGCTTATGCAATTGCTTTTCACTGTTCCATCAAATAACTTCCTTTAGATACCTGTTAAAGGTCATTATTAAACCGATGTTCATTCCTCGTTGTATAACAACTGCTTGTTTGACATCCCTGGACTTTAAGTAGACTAAGATGTTTTGTGGGCTTTTGTTGTACCTTCCTTCTATTGAAGTAATTATCTTCAGTAATTTTATATGCTGATTTACTTAATGACCGGTATGAAAATCGCTTTAGTTTTGACGGTATCAAAACCTTATAAACCCGCATGAGTATCACAAATACATTTAAACTATCAATATCACCCCTTAGGTTACACTCTGCTTCTTCTATACGGATTCCCCGTTCTATTAAGAACTTTAATACTATGTTGCCTTCGGTATTGGCCAGACCCTTAAATTTTTCTTCTGGAACTTCAGTTAATCTCAATGGAGCAGGCAATACCAATGTTTTTTGGGAGTAGTCTTCGTATAAGACTATCTCCTCTCAAATCGCCGGTCCTTCGAAAATATACTAATCCGTGGAAAAGAAGTGGAATGTATCCTAGTGTTACTAAGTGCAATGCCAAGAGGTGCAGATGTTCTTCGCATTTAAGCACTGCGTCTACCGTTACTTCATCTGTAAACGGTAGACGCTTCTCTGTAGTTAACATGTCTGATTTGACATGACAGTCTACAGATTTAATTTATCTAATTACATGACGTGCTGCAAACTATAATATGCAGTACGTCGGTCAAACTAACCGCATGCTTAAATCTAGATTGAACGAGCATTATCGTAGAATGAGTAAGCCTAAGAAAACTGACACTTTCTTGTACCGATACTTTCGACGTACAGGTCATTCTGTAAATAACATTGTTATACAACCAGTGGAAAAACTTTACTACGATGCAAATTCTACATCTAGATTCAAAATTATTAAAAGACATGAGGCTGAACTGAAATGGATTAAATCTTTACACACCCCTTTTCCACTGGGATTTAATGACAACATTTATCATGAGGGTATTATTTCCAGAATGCCGGACTTTGATATTTTCTCGCTCCTGGAATGTCGAAAACGCAGAACTAGATCTCACGGCACCAGGAAAAATGGTAACTTTAAAAGTAAATTACATGCTTTTAAACGAAACAGTACTAGACTGAAGTGAATTGTATTATTAAATCATGGACGCCACTCTATGCTTTCATTTCTAAGTTCATTACCCGTTTCTGTTTTACGTCTTCTGGACACCGTGGCGAATAAATTCTACGATAGTTCTAATCAGTTATATGATGCGGCTCTCTTAACTAGAGGCTACACTCAGCATACTCTCCGTCCTTACATTGATTCTGAAATTAACCATAAACGCCATTTCTTCAAAATATCCTTCATTAATAAGGGTATTGATTTTATAGATTTGCCCAGTATTTTCCTTGAGAGCTCGGTGCTTTCTTCCATTCTTGCTTATTTTCAAAATACTGAAACACCTATAATTTGATATAAATATAACAAACCTTTTAGATCTATCATTTTTAATTTCAATAAACTTGTTTCAGATCTTGATACTGATACTAATACTCCTGATCCATGTGATTGTAAAAACACAATGTATTGCTATCCTGCTGCTGGTCATGTAATTACTGGCAATTTGAAAATTATTCCTGATTCTAGGATAAGGAATATAATTTCTAAAGGACCGAAATATCGGTTTCCTTCTAAAATTGATTTCAGTAAATGTAGAGATGAAATCGCTGCTGCCTTGAATGAGTTCGGTAATCGATGGTGTAAGCGAGAGTATGTTGAGCATAAAGTTCTTAAGGACTGGAAACTTAGCATTTTAAAACTAGTGAATAAACGCATTTCTTTCTAGGAAGTGTCTTCTGACAACCAGTTGTCAGGAGCATTTTTGCTATCAAAAATGTTCCTAACAACCAGCAATATTTTTCCATAAAAACCTATGATATTAGTATTATTTTAGTTATCTTTTTTAAGTATTTCATGGTTCTTGATACATGTTTAATGCTTTTTTGTCATTTTTTAGAATTCAAACGAACTTAATCCATGTATTTTTTTATTTTTGGAATAAATTCCAAGAATGAAATCAATCAAATAATTTTGGCCTATTATTTTTGTAATTGCAAAGTAAAACTAACAACCTTGTTAGTTAGTTAACCCATAAAAAGCCAGTCACAACAATTGTCATTATGTTTTGCCGTGTGCCGGTTACCTTAAAATTAATTTTTGCCAACAGTGTAGACTCAGATAGTAGGAGCAGTCTGATCAGGGCCCACACTGTTTGCCTGTATGCAAAAATATATTTTAAAGAGTTTGCAAAAAAAATTCAGCAGACGCAGACAAAATTTTCAAATGTAGTTTTTCTCGGCGTCTTAAGGTTTGACATGTTATCGAAACATTGACATAGCCCAAGATAAGAGATGATTTTCTCAATTCTGCATGAAAACATACGTTGTGGGTGTTCATGAGGCACTTCTAATGAGTATTCATACAGAACTAGTGATAAGGAAATATATGAAATGACAGATTATGCAGCTTTAAGTGTTGAGGAACTTTGTACAAATATGTCTAATATGCTATTACAACATACATTCATGTTGATAACACCTACCATAGTCGCAGATAAGATGGGCTAGGTGGAGCTATCGTTTGCGCCTGCCTTCGGAATGTTCTATTAAGAAAAAGGTAAACCAAGTCACCCGATCGTGTGAATTCAACTGTAACACAAGCAAAGCTGTTCTTTATATGGCTATTTGGTCCGCTTGGAGAAAGCATGCCGAAGGCACTCTACCAAATCTTCTAGTGGACTCAGGGGATTTGACATATATTGACAACACCTGAATGCGAGGTAGTGGAAACACTATCCCGCAGGAAAGTGGATGTCTGTTGTGTCCAGGGGACCAGATACCGTGGTGGAAACTGCCGCACGATCAAGAGCAAGGACACCAAGTATAAGCTCTACTGGTCTGGAAACGATAAAGACACTGCTGGTGTAGGAGTGTTTGTGACAGAAGAGTGGATAGAGAAAGTTTTTGAAGTGCAAAGAGTCTCAGACAGAATCATCGTGGTGAAGCTTGTAGTCGGCCAGTGCGTGGTACCCTTCTGTCTGTGTATTCCCAACAGGGTGGTTTAAGTGCTGAAGTCAAGGACTTGTTCTTTGACCAACTGCGTGCTGTGACTGCCAGGATCCGAACTCCTGATCCCATGCGGAGATTGGAATGGCCACGTAGGCCGTGCAGGCACTGGATACAATGAAGTGCATGGTGGGATCGGGTATGGTAGACCTGAACCAGATGTTGAGGGTGAGAGGATTCTAGTGTATGCCCTGGCATTTGACCTGCTCCTTGGAAACACATGTTTCAAGAAAAGTGACAGTCATCTTATCACGTTCAAGTCAGGAAGCGCAGCGACGCAGATAGATTTCATCCTTTACCGCAGGACAATGCGCAAACTTGTCACAGATGTGAAAGTGATCCCTGGCGAGGAACTAGCCCTGCAAAATCAGCTACTCATATGCGACATGAGGATTGTTGTGCCTCCAAAACCCAAGCGCAAGTTCACCCCAGACTAAAAGTTTGGAAGCTGAAAGAATCTCAGACAAGAAATCATTTCCAGGAGGTTTTCAGCCAGCATGTGAGTGCTTCAGCAGGTGTAGCAGATGCCACGACTGAGGATATATGGAACAGCTTCAAGACCGGTCTGCTCAAGACAACTGAAGAGGTGTGTGGCACAACTGGGCCCCACCGCTGGCGTCGCGAAACCTGGTGGTGGAATGAGGATGTTAATAAGGTCATTGCAGCCAAGCGACAAGCCTTTAAAGCATGGAAGACTGGTAAGGGCACCCGTGCATCATATCTTGCGGCTAAACGCATAACCAGACGTGCACCATGCTCGCCAAGAAGCCGAGAAGGAGATCTACAAGAATATTGACCCATGTCCTCAGACGTATACCGCCTTGCTAACCAGATGAGAAGAGAGAATTCCGATGTTGTAGGTGACAAACCAGTAAAGAATGATGCAGGGGAGATGTCAATGAGTGAAGACTCAAAGCAGAGTGCCTGGTTAGAACACTGCCAAAGGCTACTCAATGTTGAGTTCGACTGGGGCCCAGACCACCTGTCTGATTAACCACCAGTGGAAGGGCCACCCATCCCAATCACTATTGATATGTTTAAGAAGGCTATCTCTCAGATGAAGACTGCCAAAGCACCGTGTCCCTCTGGCATAGTGGTGGAGATGATAAGAGCTGCAGATGATGCGGGTGCCTCGATGATCCGCGACCTTGCAGCTGCAATCATCCGTGATGGGAAGGTACCCTCTGACTGGGAAAAGAGTTTCATTGCAAGGGCGATGCATTGGAACTGGGCAACTACCGTGGTCGCAAGCTGACAGAACATGTCATGAAAGTCCTAGACAGGATTGTTAATGGGCTCATTAGGCAGTTGGTGTCCACCGACGATTCCCAGTTTGGCTTCGTCCCAGGAAGAGGCACAACAGACGCAATTTTTGTTGTACGGCAGCTGCAAGAGAAGTATCTGGCGGCCAACAGGAGACTCTATGACTTTTGTAGACCTCGAGAAGGCATTTGACCGAGTGCCTCGGAAAGTCATCTGGTGGGCACTAAGAAAACTTGGAGTGGACGAGTGGATTGTGAAACTGGTCCAAGGAATGTATGCGAATGCTCGGAGCCGTGTCCGCGTTAGTGATGGTTACAGTGAAGAATTCGAGGTGAAGGTGGTTGTTCATCAAGGCTCTGTTCTCAGCCCACTGGTTTTCACCATTGTGCTTGAAGCCTTGTCTTGCGAGTTCCGCACTGGAGTCCCCTGGGAGGACCTGTATGCTGATGACCTTGTCATCATAGCTGAATCCCTTGAGGAATGTATCAGACGGCTCTTAACTTGGAAAGACGCAATGGAGGCGATAGGGCTGAGAGTGAATGCAGGAAAGACAAAGATCATCTGTGGTACAGGTCTGGACCTCTTGCAGAGTACAGGCCAGTTCTCTTCCGCTGCATGTCGCACTGGAGTGGGCAGCAACAGTATCTTCTGTAATGGCTGCAAGTTCTGGGTGCACAAGAAATGCAGTGGGCTCAAACGCTTGATAGAGGACCCTGATTACAGATGTACACGGTGCCAAGGAACTGCACGCCCCTTAGATGGCAGACTACAGAGGGAAGTCCAAGTGGGATCCGACAAGCTGGAGGTTGTAGCTTCATTTTGCTACCTAGGTGATATGCTCTCGGTAGCGGGTGGTTGCGACCTTTCAACTACATCACGTGTGAAAACAGCCTGGAAGAAATTCAAGGAGTTGCTACCAGTTCTCTTCCCACCACCCCTCGTTCAAGACACGCGGCCGTGTGTATAGCTCTTGTGTGCGGAACGCAATGCTCCATGCCAGTGAGACATGGCCATTGACAAAGCCAAACCTCCAACGTCTACAGCGAAATGACAGGGCAATGATCAGACAGATCTGCAATGTCAAGCAGATGAGCGTCTTGGCATTGAGGACCTGGACCTCATCCTCAAAGAGAGAATGCTTCGCTGGTATGGATATGTGGAACGCTCCAACGGTGCAATCAAGACTGCCTGTGATATACAGGTAGGTGGAAAGCGGGGGGCAGGAAGGCCCAAGATGACCTGGAAACAGCTAACAGAAAGAGATTGCAGAGAATGGAAGCTCTCTGCTATCGATCCTTATGATAGACAAGCCTGGAGATCTGGTGTAAGATCTGCCATGCGTGCAGCAAGCCAGCTTTGTGGAAGGTGGGGGGGGGGACTTATGTGGACGCTGCCCCTGTACCTGCACGTTGATGATGATGATGAATAACCCTGCCTAGTCAATCTTATCTGCGACTACAATATCAGAAAAAAGTTGGTGATATTTTTCTAATTTCTTCTCAAAAAGGGAACTTATGACATGTTTTTTTTCCATAGCACTCAAGTAAAATTGCCCCTATATTTATTGGGTATTTTTGTCAGTACAAAATGAAACTTTAAATTCTGCAAATACCATGTTTTTTTTCTCTTTTATTTTCAATCCAGTGGTTACGTTAAATACCAAAGAAGACCAAAATATTAAACATGTATCAAAAAACTTAAAATACTGGGCTAAGTAACCCAAATAATGCTAATATAGCAGGCTTTTATTGAAAAAAATATTGCTGGTTGTCAGGAGCATTTTTGACAGCAAAAATGCTCCGGACAACCGGTACCGCCAACCGATACCGGTTGTCAGGAGCATTTTACATAGCAAAAATGCTCCTGACAACCTTCTTTCTATTCTCAAAATACCAACTTATTACCTCCTAAGCATAAGACGTCTTTACGTCAACTTAAACTAGGTATTCAAGAATTTCATAAGAAGTTTGTTTTGGCCCCTGCAGACAAGGCCGCTAACAACGTCGTCGTTGTGTGACGGCTCCACTATATTAACACGCTCAAGCGGGAGCTTGGTGGTACTAAGGCCTATGAACTTCAGCCTTTGCCTGAAGAGAGAGCTATAGTAGATGAACATATTTGTCATTCAGCCACCAAGTTTGCTGTGTGTGTTACCGAAGGCCAAGACAAGCTTCCTACGCTATACTGGTTACCAAAACTTCATAAAAGACCTAACAAAGCACGGTTTATTGCAAATTCTAGCTCTAGCACTACCACTTAACTTTCTAAATTATTAACTTCCTGTCTTACTACTATTAAAACGCATGTGATTAAATATTGTGATACAGTCTTTGATAGATCAGGAAGAAATCTGTTTTGGTCTATAAAAAATCGAATGAGGTTTTAAATAAATTGAAATCCAGACGTTTTCGTGCTTCAAGTCTGTCTACTTACGATTTTTTCCACTCTTTACACTACACTTCCTCATAATCTTATAAAAGAAAACTTAATGATTTAATTGAATGGGCTTTTCACAGAGAAGATTCTCTCTATCTTGCATGTAATGTCAGAAATGCATTTTTCACTTCTAAAGAGCATAAGAATTATACACTTTGGTCATGTCAGAAAGTGTGTGATGCCCTCGCCTTTCTACTTGACAATATTTATATTAGATTCGGTACTAAGTTATTTAGACAAAGTGTGGGTATTCCGATGGGTACGAATTGCGCACCTCTTGTGTCTGATCTGTTCTTGTATTGTTATGAAAGAGACTTCATGTTGTCGCTTTTCATTGATAACAAATCTGAAATTATTAAAGCTTTTAACTCCACTTCTAGATATTTAAATGAGTTATTAAATATTGATAATACCTATTTCGATGGTTTGATCAGTCAGATTTATCCCACAGAACTTCAGTTAAATAAAGCAAATTCTTCTGATACCGAAGCCGCGTTTTTTTTTTTTTTTTGATTTACATCTATCTAATGTAGATGGGTTTGTTTCGTGCAAAATTAATGATAAACGCGATGACTTTGATTTTGAGGTTGTAAATTTCCCTTTTGTGGATGGTGATGTTCCTGGTGCGCCATCCTATGGCGTTTATATTTCGCAATTAATTCGATTTGCTAGAGTGTGTAGTCATGTAACTGACCTCAACACTCGTAATAAATTATTAACGGCTAAACTTCTTAATCAGGGTTATCGGTACCTTAACCTATGCAAAGCCTTTTTCAAAATTTTATAGACGCCATTCTGATTTAATTTCAAAATTCAATATTGGACTTAAATCTCTTCTGCAACAATATCTATCGGAACCCGAGTTTTATGGTGACTTAGTATATAAATTAAGAAAATTATATAACCGCAGTTACTTCAGCACCCAATTTCGTAAAATCATTCTTCGATATAAAAAGATTGGGTACAACATGGATGTTATACGACAGGCTGCATGCATGGTAGTTAACCCAATCACGGTTGACAACTTTGCTTCCCTCTTTAATTGCACGCCGGTGGGTCAGGCCTCAGATTCTATGACGGTTCCAACGTAAAGGCTTATTGAGAATTAGTGAGATCTAATTCAAGGTAATGTTGGTTGGTGCCTGATGCTGTATCTGTGGTCGGGCCCATCGGAGTCTAACTGTTGGTTTTCTTTTGCTCCAGCATTTCAGTGGTTTCTTGCTGTCGAGTCCTCAACGCTGTCACACCTCTGTGGCTCTTTGATTATTTGTGTTCACGGAGATGTTGCACTGATGAGTTGGGTCAGGCCTCAGATTCTATGACGGTTCCAACGTAAAGGCTTATTGAGAATTAGGGAGATCTAATTCAAGGTAATGTTGGTTGGTGCCTGATGCTGTATCTGTGGTCGGGCCCATCGGAGTCTAACTGTTGGTTTTCTTTTGCTCCAGCATTTCAGTGGTTTCTTGCTGTCGAGTCCTCAACGCTGTCACACCTCTGTGGTTCTTTGATTATTTGTGTTCACGGAGATGTTGCACTGATGAGTTAGGAGGCCTTCATGCGGGCTGAACAAATTATTTGTATTAATCGCGACGGAAGTAAGGGCGAGGATTGTGGCCTCGTAAAATCGATTTAAGCCCCCGAGTGGAAATCTTTCCACTTACCGTTCCAAGGCGGTTCTTCGGTGGCGGTTTATTTATGTTGTTGTTTGTTACTTACTGTGTGTATTACTTGTGTCTTTTTATTTTGGATGGCCATATGGCCATTTTGTGGGAAAGTAACTGTCCTTATGGCCTTCCTTTGTTTAGGTTTCCATTATGGTCTGGTCGCTTCATGTTTGTGTTTCTTTCCCTTTGGTGTCTTTGATGGGTGGAGTAAGTTAATTGTATCGATTCCTGATCTTTGTTTTACTTCTACTTTGTCGGTTTGAATCGACAAGTGTGAACAGACGACGACAACAATTTTCAGACAGCCGGTGCATGATAGTTTTATTCATGATCACATTACTAACCTCATGCACAAATAATGTTACCCTAATATAGATATAGAAACTCTAAAAATACAGAGACACAGATCAGACGACAGAGCGATCACAAAGGTACAGATCAGACGACACCGAGATCACAAAGATGCAGATCAAACGACACATCTTCACCATCTGATCTGCATATTTGCCTCCCATAGTTTAGATCCAAACTTACCTCGGTCAAGAAGCCGTATGATGTAGTGGTTGTGCTATTGGAATAATAACAGGGGTCCTAGAACTGATGCCTGGCTTCTCCAGACTTCCAGACAAACCGCCAGACCAAGGTCTCATCTGTGTATGACTATATTTTTGGATAGGACACATAATTAAAAACTTCACACATATTGGTCTAATTAAAACTCCGTGATCTAGGGACTAACACATAAATTAATGCACCACAAGGAAAATATTCAGGCTTCAATCTCTGGTCGGGCTCATCGGAGTCTAACTGTTGGTTTTCTTTTGCTCCAGCATTTCAGTGGTTTCTTGCTGTCGAGTCCTCACCGTTGTCTCACCTCTGTGGTTCTTTGATTTCTGTGTTCACGGAGATGTTGCACTGATGAGTTAGGAGGCCTTCATGCGGACTGAACAAATTATTTGTCTAAATCGCGACGGAAGTAAGGGCGAGGATTGTGGCCACGTAAAATCGATTTAAGCCCCCCAGTGGAAATCTTCCACTGACCGTTCCAAGGCGGCTCTTCTGTGGCGATTTATTTATGTTGTTGTTTGTTACTTACTGTGTGTATCACTTGTGTCTTTTGGTTTTGGATGGCCATATGGCCATTTTGTGGGAAAGTAACTGTCCATATGGCCTTCCTTTGTTTGGGTTTCCATTGTGGTCTGGTCGCTTGGTGTTTGTGTTTCTTTCCCTTTGGTGTCTTTTATGGATGGAGTAAGTTAATTGTATCAATTCCTGATCTTTGTTTTACTTCTACTTTACAGGAATCCATAAACAATACATATTTTCTGTATCGGGACATAGAACTCAGACCGACATAAAGCTCAACTGCTGGGACAACTACTGTTCCCCTGGTTAACCGATGCAGACTACTTGAAACTATACATGTGCATACCCAAACTCACAAATTGAATGCCAAACATTACAGACCCCGATCAGATGCCATCCTCAGAATCCATCTGATCTGGACCTACACTGTTTCCAAAGGCAGAGATGGACATGAACAGCAGGACAGGGGTTAAACAAAATCATGTTCTTCCATGGACTAACCATGGACTAACCTGAAAGCATTTTTGCTTATCAGCTATTTACCTGTACAATGTAAATATTGGCCCGATCAGAATAAATACAAAATTTCTAGTGAAATAAGAACATTCTGGAAGACTGCTCATATTTGGGCAATTACCTGGACTCATACTAAGATATAAATAACATTCTACATCTTCTTTGAAATCACTGAACGATTTCAAGTCAGCTGTGCAAAATGGCTGTCCCAAAATACATACAAAGAGAATTCCCGCGTGCAAATAATTGTTATTGTGCATATAAAAAGTGACCAATAACACATACTATTACTCAAATGACAAAAGTAAACAATAACCAGTGCTTCAGCCGGATGCTTTTAGCTTTATGAGTGTTACCATATATGGGTATGGCGGCCATTTTGGTCATGTGACCTGGACCTAAAACGGTTCCCCCAATAATTGCGCCTTATCGTAAGAGCAAAAATATATCTTATATTTAGTACTGTATTCTGAATCGTTTGCAGGATAAAAAGCATTCTCACTTTTCCAATACAAAAGCATATATGTCAAAGTTTGACCTAGGCACAAAGAAGGTCAAGGTCAATCCAGGGTCACCATTTTAGCAATTTATGATGGGCCTACGTCCCAGATGCTATTTATCAAGTTTCGTGAAAATCTGCCCAGTGGTTCTGGAGAAGACTTATTTTTGAAGGGTTTTTTTTACCATATATGGCTTGGCGGCCATTTTGGTCATGTGACCTGGACCCCATGAGCAAATTTTGGTTTCCCCCATCCCATAGAGGCTCCATATGAAATTTGACTTCAATCGGCCCAACGTATTCCGAGGAGAAGCAGTTCGAAAATTTTCACATTTTTCGCCTCGGCGAGTCTATACTAAATGGAATGTAATATTTTGTAAGTTCATTGGTTAGATCTCATTGATATCTATCAGTATGCCAAAAATTGTTTAAATATTCCAAGCGATTAAGTCACTATCACCAATTTTCACAAACGGGTTACGGACGGATAGACAGACCATATATGGCTTGGCGGCCATTTTGGTCATGTGACCTGGACCCCATGAGCAAATTTTGGTTTCCCCCATCCCATAGGGGCTCCATATGAAATTTGACTTCAATCGGCCCAACGGTTTCCGAGGAGAAGCAGTTAGAAAATTTTCATATTTTTCGCCTCGGCGAGGCTATACTAAATGGTATGTAATATTTCGCAAGTTCATTGGTTAGATCTCATTGATATCTATCAGTATGCCAAAAATTGTTTAAATATTCCAAGCGGTTAAGTCACTATCACCAATTTTCACAAACGGGTTACGGACGGACAGACAGACAGACCATATATGGCTTGGCGGCCATTTTGGTCATGTGATCTGGACCCCATGAGCAAATTTTGGTTTCCCCCATCCCATACAGGCTCCATATGAAATTTGACTTCAATCGGCCCAACGGTTTCCGACGAGAAGCAGTTAGAAAATTTTCACATTTTTCGCCTCGGCGAGGCTATACTGAATGGAATGTAATATTTCGCAAGTTCATTGGTTCCAACGTAAAGGCTTATTGAGAATTAGGGAGATCTAATTCAAGGTAATGTTGGTTGGTGCCTGATGCTGTATCTGTGGTCGGGCCCATCGGAGTCTAACTGTTGGTTTTCTTTTGCTCCAGCATTTCAGTGGTTTCTTGCTGTCGAGTCCTCAACGCTGTCACACCTCTGTGGTTCTTTGATTATTTGTGTTCACGGAGATGTTGCACTGATGAGTTAGGAGGCCTTCATGCGGGCTGAACAAATTATTTGTCTTAATCGCGACGGAAGTAAGGGCGAGGATTGTGGCCTCGTAAAATCGATTTAAGCCCCCGAGTGGAAATCTTTCCACTTACCGTTCCAAGGCGGTTCTTCGGTGGCGGTTTATTTATGTTGTTGTTTGTTACTTACTGTGTGTATTACTTGTGTCTTTTTATTTTGGATGGCCATATGGCCATTTTGTGGGAAAGTAACTGTCCTTATGGCCTTCCTTTGTTTAGGTTTCCATTATGGTCTGGTCGCTTCATGTTTGTGTTTCTTTCCCTTTGGTGTCTTTGATGGGTGGAGTAAGTTAATTGTATCGATTCCTGATCTTTGTTTTACTTCTACTTTGTCGGTTTGAATCGACAAGTGTGAACAGACGACGACAACAATTTTCAGACAGCCGGTGCATGATAGTTTTATTCATGATCACATTACTAACCTCATGCACAAATAATGTTACCCTAATATAGATATAGAAATTCTAAAAATACAGAGACACAGATCAGACGACAGAGCGATCACAAAGGTACAGATCAGACGACACCGAGATCACAAAGATACAGATCAAACGACACATCTTCACCATCTGATCTGCATATTTGCCTCCCATAGTTTAGATCCAAACTTACCTCGGTCAAGAAGCCGTATGATGTAGTGGTTGTGCTATTGGAATAATAACAGGGGTCCTAGAACTGATGCCTGGCTTCTCCAGACTTCCAGACAAACCGCCAGACCAAGGTCTCATCTGTGTATGACTATATTTTTGGATAGGACACATAATTAAAAACTTCACACATATTGGTCTAATTAAAACTCCGTGATCTAGGGACTAACACATAAATTAATGCACCACAAGGAAAATATTCAGGCTTCAATCTCTGGTCGGGCTCATCGGAGTCTAACTGTTGGTTTTCTTTTGCTCCAGCATTTCAGTGGTTTCTTGCTGTCGAGTCCTCACCGTTGTCTCACCTCTGTGGTTCTTTGATTTCTGTGTTCACGGAGATGTTGCACTGATGAGTTAGGAGGCCTTCATGCGGACTGAACAAATTATTTGTCTAAATCGCGACGGAAGTAAGGGCGAGGATTGTGGCCACGTAAAATCGATTTAAGCCCCCCAGTGGAAATCTTCCACTGACCGTTCCAAGGCGGCTCTTCTGTGGCGATTTATTTATGTTGTTGTTTGTTACTTACTGTGTGTATCACTTGTGTCTTTTGGTTTTGGATGGCCATATGGCCATTTTGTGGGAAAGTAACTGTCCATATGGCCTTCCTTTGTTTGGGTTTCCATTGTGGTCTGGTCGCTTGGTGTTTGTGTTTCTTTCCCTTTGGTGTCTTTTATGGATGGAGTAAGTTAATTGTATCAATTCCTGATCTTTGTTTTACTTCTACTTTACAGGAATCCATAAACAATACATATTTTCTGTATCGGGACATAGAACTCAGACCGACATAAAGCTCAACTGCTGGGACAACTACTGTTCCCCTGGTTAACCGATGCAGACTACTTGAAACTATACATGTGCATACCCAAACTCACAAATTGAATGCCAAACATTACAGACCCCGATCAGATGTCATCCTCAGAATCCATCTGATCTGGACCTACACTGTTTCCAAAGGCAGAGATGGACATGAACAGCAGGACAGGGGTTAAACAAAATCATGTTCTTCCATGGACTAACCATGGACTAACCTGAAAGCATTTTTGCTTATCAGCTATTTACCTGTACAATGTAAATATTGGCCCGATCAGAATAAATACACAATTTCTAGTGAAATAAGAACATTCTGGAAGAGTGCTCATATTTGGGCAATTACCTGGACTCATACTAAGATATAAATAACATTCTTCACCTTCTTTGAAATCACTGAACGATTTCAAGTCAGCTGTGCAAAATGGCTGTCCCAAAATACATACAAAGAGATTTCCCGCGTGCAAATAATTGATATAGTGCATATATATAAAAAGTGACCAATAACACTGACAAAAGTAAACAATAATTATTGGTACTTTCGTTTTCTCAGTGGAAATGATAAAATACGTCAGTGACGAGGTGCAACTAAAACGAGGGAAAAGGGACAAACAAGACAGTTCACCGTTACGAAATATTACGAAAAGTGACAACTGTGACAAACATATTATGAAAAATCAAGGTATCAAGGTGTTAAATTAACATTCGCTAAAACATATGACTGATGGCAATTATTTATCCCCCGCTTATGAGAAAGTCTCAAAACAGTTTCAAGTAAAATTTTTGCAGAATGGCCAGTGTTCCTTTCAATAGTTTGCTGTTCAATTAAATCTTAAAATACAACACCGTACTATGGCCACACACTCTATTTGATATGTACATGTTTTTTTACGGATGCTTCACGGTTGCTAAGCAACAAAAATAGAAATTGTCCCAAACTTATGAAAACATGATTACTGTAGATGCTTACATAAAGTGATGGTTCTCATTACTTCAGGTTTTTGCTGTTCTGTTGTTCACTCAAGCACTGTAGTCACAAAATTACGTCGCGATGTGAAAGCACCTGACTGTATGATGGGATTGACCCGATTTTTTTATCGTCCTTAGACTGTGCGTAACCTAGTAGACCCTACACGTGATTTAAGCACTCGTTGAGTGAGCAATTAGTGACATCAAGACGAAATACAAAACAGAACAGATTGTAAGGGTAGGAGACCCTGGTCCAGTTTAATAGACTCTAGCAGCTCTACTGAGTTCAGTGCAACATTTGTTACTGACAAATTAATCTTGGTCTGTCGCACTTTAACAAATCACATGGATACCAGCAGGCACACGTCGCTGGGGCAACGTCAAATCAACGTCGGTGCACCGACGTAGATTTGACGTTGCATAAACGTCATGACACTGCACCGACGTTAATGTGACGTCAAAATTACGTCATGTATCCGCTAGGATGCTTCAAGACGAGACGCGAAAGAACATATTACATTGGCATCTTTATGTCATTATTAGAGCTATGGACCATAGCATAACATTACACAGGTATGACATTCTAAAGGCTGAAATACTCCCAGCAGGCACACGTCGCCCTAGGGACGTCAAATCGACGTCGGTGCAACGTCACGACGTTGCATCGACGTAGATATTACGTTGCTTAAACGTCATGACGTCGCAACGACGTCATGTGCCTGCTAGGCTGATACCGTGCTTCCGTATGTGGTCAAATTCCACAGGAGTCTGTGCACTCGCAAAGGCAGCCTACAATTTGGCATGTGCGATCAACGAACGGCATACCAGATAAAGAGAATACCAGGTTCGTGTTGTTTGATATCAAGTTTATCAGGCAAGGCTTCGAGAACAAATGTAGAATCTCGAGACTTGCTAGGTTCTCGAAGCCGAGCCTGATAAACTTGATATCAAATGACAGGAATTTGGTATTCTATTTCTCAGTTAATCCCCTTGTACACTCTTACATTTTGCTTTTTTTAGCAGTCCAGTTCATAGAAGTGCAATGTGACATTGACCTGATAAAGCTTACTTGTCCTGAGATAGTATATCTTTATCAGCTCAAGATGTTACAATACAATTAACATAAGGGGTAACCGATAAATGTAGATATCAGAATCATACCTTTCAACTTCATGAAGGCGTCCGGAGTCATAAATGGCCTCTATTACCCTTCTTAGAACATGCTTGCCAATTAAGATAACCCTTAAAAGCCAATCAAAAGAATTGGCGTCTGCTTTGTTGTCAGCTGGATTGTATCAAACAAAGTGGACACAGATCAAACTGATCAGTCCAATCAGGACTGGGCGTACGCTGATCAGGATCTACATGAAAAAATATTTTTAAAAGTTTGCGAGATGATACATCAGACGACATTTTCTGATACATTTTTGCTTGGCGCTTTAAGGGATGGAAGATTACATTCGCTGGTTACCATTTTAGAGATAGATATTATATTTGTTTTTTTTTTGTTGTTGTTTTTTTCTGAAGCTGAACCTAGCAAAATTGTGACAGACGGAAGGGACATCATTGAGTCCAAGCACTACGAACTGGAGGCAACGTGCACTGAAATAAATAAAGCTCTACAGACTGAAGTTCACACTGTAGTACGGTTCATGTCCGTGAGATTACGGATTCTCGTAACCTGTACAACTTCATCCACAACAACAACTTCAAATGTGTATTCTGAGATGTCAACAACAACCCAACATACAACACCCGCCGAGATTGTTACTTCTAAAACGTTTACTTCTTCGGGGAATTCATCTGTAACTGTGACTCTCAGCACAGTTATAGGTGGTCCGACAACAATTACAACCCCGCAGCGCATTACGGTTGATCAATCTACGTCGAAAATTGCAAGCCAAGTGACATGGTATACAGCTTCAAGAAAGTCAAAGGCTTCAGTGAGTTCTACCGCAGCAGGTATATCTTCAATCGAAACTACACAGATATTTGCAATAAATTCAGTAAACACTGCATCTACATCGGAAATTCCCAGAACATCTTTAGGAGATACTACTTCAACGACATTGCCTACCACTATTGCAAATTATTCTGTAAATGTTGTATCCGAAGCTCCAACCACAATCGCAAATATCTTATCAACTAGGTCAGAAAATATTACTTCAATAGATCCAGAGCTTCCAACCCACAGAGCAGCTTTATGGGACACAACACCTATTGATTCAGAAAATATTGTTTCTGTGGCTTCGTCTGTGTCTAAAGGTCCAAGCTCAGATATTTCTAATATTGCTACAAATACGCCAAGTCCAATGAAAACCCTGAATAGTGCTTCAATGACGGTTTTGAATATATCAACTCAGGTAACCACAACAGCGCAATCTAATGGAGTGACCCAGGATATAAATATGGGTTTTATGAACAATCCTGTCAACGTGGCTGCTGTGGCAATAATGGGTGCTGTGGTAGCTGGAGTTGGTATCACTCTGGTTACACGTAAACTATTCGCCACCAGGCCAGGTGCGTCAGGGTGAGTTGTTTGAAAAGTTATTTTTAAAGTGGAAAGTAAAAATGCACCGACGCCCACTACACACCTACACACATACTGGAAAGGCGTATTTGCTTTATTGAACTGGACACAAAATGATAAAGCATTTTTCATGCTCAACTCAGCTAAGCATGAAACATGTACTGCTTGTTGCATTTCATCAAATTGACATTTTTAAACAGTGACCTATTGTATTGGCAGTAAATAGGAATCATGATCTGTTAATTTAATCTTAATAACCACAAACTTGACCCCGATCCCGGACGAGCCCCAATCGAATGACACGAAAGTCGACGTATAAAGTAAAAAGAAAATTTTCGTGTTTATTGTTTTCTCGATAAATTCCAACGTTTTTGTTATTCATCTCAAAAAGTAAATATCCTCTTTAATTTGGGTAATTCACTGGTGGATTAAACATGCAAATTAGTTAGATACGCCCCTAACGTTTCACGTACGACGTCCTTAACGACGTCGCATTTACTAATGGTGTAACATTGAATTTTTTATTTTAAACAAGAGGGCCAACTGGCCATGTAGCGCTCGCCTGTGTACCAGAAAAGCATGAGTGATGTTTAGAATACCCATCGGGACTTGAAGAAATAGATTGGGCTACATGGTGCTTCCATGCAGAGCTGAAACGGAACGCAGATGAGTACTGGTAAACAGCTTAGAGGCTCTAAGCCTGCCCAGGAAAAATGGTGCATTTAAACCCTATTGGTTTCATTGGGCAGCAGAGCTTAAGATGTCATTTCATCTCAATGTAGGGTAAAAGTCCCACAAATCTGGAAGCAAAGTCTCCAAAATGACCTACACAGTGTTGACGGGGATCTTAAACCTCAAATCAATAAAAAATCGGGGTCCTGTGGTTTCGTAAAAGAAGATTTTTTAAGTTGATCCATTATAAGTCTATTGGAGTTAAGGCGCCCTGGCGAATGTCCAATTCAGACTCCAGGGGCATGGTTGGCATGATTTATGTAGGAGACCACACCACTTGACATTGCTACACACTAAATATTTAAGCTCTGGGCCTCATGGTTTCGGGGAAGAAGATTTTTGAAGTTTTTTCCAGTATAAGTCTATAGGTGCTAATGAGCCCTGGGGCATGACAAATTTTGACCCAAAGGGCATGGTTGGCATGATTTATGTGGGTGACCATTTTACGTTGCTATATACTAAATATCTAAGGTATGTACTTCATGGTTTCAGAAAACAAGATTTTCGAAGCTTATTTTCCATTATTACATTATTAGTTTATTGGAGTTACGGGGTCACAATATTTGGCTAATTTAGACCCTAGGGGCATGATTGGCAGGATTCATGTGGGCGACCACTCGACGTTGCAACATGCTAAATACCGAAGCTCTCGCCCTTATGTTTTCAGATAAGAAGATTTTTGAAGTTTGTTTTCATTTGAATTTGTACATTTCAAGTCTATGGTAAGTAATGTGCCCATGGGCGTGGCAAATTTTGACCCAAGGGGCATTTTTGGCAGTATTTATTAAGGTGACCATTTCATGTGGCTACATACTAAAGATCTAACCTCTGGGACTTATGGTTTCAGAGGAGAAGATTTTTGAAGGTTTTTTTCCATTATAAGTCTAGGGGAGCAAATGAGCCCATGGGTGTGGCCAATTTTGACCCCAAGAGCATGGTTGGCAGGATTTATGTAGGTGACCACTTGACGTTGCTACATGCTACATATTTAAGCTCTAGGCCCTGTGGTTTCAGAGAAGAAGATTTATTTAGTTTTTCCAATTGTAAGTCTATGGGAGCTAAAAAGCCCTTGGGTGTGGCCAATTTGGATCCAAGGGGCATAATTGGCAGGATATATGTCGGTGACCACTTGACGTTGCTACAAACTAAATATCTAAGCTCTGGGCCTTATGGTTTCATAGAAGAAGATTTTTGACGTTTCTTCCATTATAAGTCTAAAGGAGCTGTTGAGCACGGGCGTTGCCAATTTTGACCCCAGCGGCAGGGTTAGCAGGATTTATGTAGGTGACTATTTTATGTAGCTAGATACTAAATATCTAAGTTCTGTGCTTCACTGTTTCAGAGAAGATTTTGAAACTTTTTACCATTATGAGTTTATGGGAGCTAAGAGGCCCCGGGACGTGGCCCATTTGGACCCCAGGGGCATGATTGGCAGGAATTATGTAGGTGACCACTTGCCGTTGCTACATGCTAAATATCTTAGCTCTGGGCCCTGTGGTTTCAGAGAAGAAGATTTTTGAAGCTCTTTTTTTTTCATTAAAAGTCAATGGAAGCTAAGGGGCCCCAGGGTGTAGCCAATTTGGACCCCAGGGACATGATTGGCAGCATTTATGTAGGTGACCACTTGACATTGTTACAATCTAAATATCTAAGCTCTGGGCCCTGTGGTTTCAGAGAAGAAGAGTTTTGAAGCTTTTTCCATTATGAGTATGGGTGCTAAGGGGCCCCGGAGAGTGGCCCAGTTGAACCCCAGGGGCAAGATTGACAGGATTTATTTAGATGCCCACTTGGCTTTGCTACATGCTAAATATCTAAGCTCTGGGCGCTGTGGTTTCAGAGAAGAAGATTTGTGAAGCTTTTTTCCCATTATGAGTCTATGGGAGCTAAGGGGCCGCGAGGTGTGGCCAATTTGGACCCCAGGGGCATGATTGGCAGGATTTATGTAGGTGAAGACTTGCCGTTGCTACATGCTAAATATCTAAGCTCTGGGCGTTGTGGTTTCAGAGAAGAAGATTTTTGAAGCTTTTTTTCCAATATAGGTCTATGGAGGCTAAGGGGCCCCAGGGTGTGGCAAATTTGACCCCAGGGACATGATTGGCAGCATTTATGTAGTTGACCACTTGACATTGTTACAAGCTAACTATCTAAGCTCTGGGCCCTGTGGTTTCAGAGAAGAAGATTTTTGAAGCTTTTTTTCCATTTTGAGTCTATGGGAGCTAAGGGGGGGGGGGGGGGGGGTTGGGCAAGGGTGTGTCCCATTTGGACCCCAGGGGCATGATTGGCAGGATTTATGTAGGTGACCACTTGTCATTGCCATATGCTAAATATCTCAGCTCTGGGCCCTGTGGTTTCAGAAAAAAAGATTTTTGATTTTTTTTCCATTATGAGTCTATGGGAGATAAGGGGCCCCGGGGCGTGGCCCATTTGGACCCAAGGGACATTATTGGCAGGATTTATGTAGGTGACCACATGCCATTGCTACATGCTAAATATCTAAGCTCTTGGGCCCTGTGGTTTCAGAGAAGAAGATTGTTTAAGCTTTTTTTTCCATTATGAGTCTACAGGAGCTAAGGGGCCCCGGGGCGTGGCCCGTTTGGACCCTAGGGGAATGATTGGCAGGAATAATGTAGGTGACCACTTGCCGTTGATACATGCTAAATATCTAAGCTCTGGGCCCTGTGGTTGCAGAGAAAAAAAATGTTGAAGCTTTTTTTTTCCATTATGAGTCAATGGGAGCAAAGGGGCCCCGGGGCGTGGCCCATTTGGAACCCAGGGACATGATTGGCAGGAGTTATGAAGGTGACCACTTGCCATTGCTAGATGTTAAATATCTAAGCTCTAGACCCTGTGGTTTTAGAAAAGAAGATTTTTGAAGCTTTTTTTCCATTATGAGTCTATGGGTGCTAAGGGGCCCCGGCGCGTGGCCCGTTTGGACCCCAGGGGCATGATTGGCAGGATTTATGTAGGTGTCCACTTGCTGTTGTTACAATCTAAATATCTAAGCTCTGGGCCCTGTGGTTTCAGAGAAGAAGCTTTTTGAAGCTTTTTTCCATTATGAGCCTGTAGGAGCTAAGGGGCCACAGCTCGTTTGGACCCCAGGGGCATGATTGGCAGGAATTATGTAGGTGACCACTTGCCGTTGCTACATGCTAAATATCTAAGCTCTGGGCCCTGTGGTTTCAGTGAAGAAGATTTTTGAAGCTTTTTTTCCCATTATGAGTCTATAGGAGCTAAGAGGCCCCGGGCTGGGGGCCCATTTGGAACCCAGGGGAATGATTGGCAGGAATTGTGTAGGTGACCACTTGCCGTTGCTACATGCTAAATATCTAAGCTCTGCGCCCTGTGGTTTCAGAGAAGAAGATTTTTGAAGCCTTTTTTTCCAAAATGAGCCAAAAGAGCTAAGGGGACCCAGGGTGTGGTCGATTTGGACCCCAGGGGCATGATTGGTAGGATTTATGTAGGTGACCACTTAACATTGTTACTAGCTAAATATCTAAGCTCTGGGCCCTGTGGTTTCAGAGAAGAAGATTTTTTAAATTTTTCCCATTATAAGTCTATGGGAGCTATATGTTGTCATGGCAACCGGAATTCCAATCTGATCAGCCCAAAAACCTTATGCAGCCTTTCCCCCTACCCGATGATGCTTCACATGAAATTTGATCAAGATTGGCCAAGGGGTATTAGAGATATACTTATTTGAAATTGTTTACGGACGCACGGACGGACGCACGCACCACGGACAAAATGTGATCACAAAAGCTCACCTGTCACGTGATAAATGTCATATGATAAATAGGAGCTTGCATTCGTGCTTATGTTTTATCATATTTATTAAACTCGTTGAGAAGAGATAAAATGCTGTCGAAGCCTCACGTTTTATTCCTTTTGCTCGTTTAATAAATTCAATAGTACATGCACATGCATAATTTACAAGGTAGATAACTGAAGGCAGCAGTTGCGGTTCCTAAGAGTCTTACTCATTATTTCTTTAACGCTGGAACTGTTAAGTCCCCGCCTATTGGGGCTTGAAGAAATGGATTTGGGCTGCATGATACTTCCACGCAGGGCTGAAACCAACCACACAGGAGTACTGCTGAACCGCTAAGAGGGTCTCAGCCTGCCCAGGCAAGGACGTGCAAGTTGGACCGTCCCTACATATAAACCCTTTTGGTTTGTTTGGGCGGCAGGGTTTGAGATGTCATTGGTAAAAGCCCCACAAAATTGAAGGCAACGTCTCCAAAATGACCTGAATAGTGTTAACGGGGACGTAAAATCTCAATTCAAACAAAATTATGAAAGTGTTGGAATTTTAAAATTTAAGATAAGAACAGGAAAAGTAACATTCTCTTCTGCCCAGAGCAGGAAAACGTCATATCGTTTGGCATTTTGATATTTATGACCAATACAAACTGGAACAAGAGCTGTCACATGACAGCGTAGCTCGCCTGTTTCGCGCCTTCAAGATATAAGGTAAAGCTATTGAACCATGAAATATAGATCATATTCACCCACATACATTTTGAGGTCAATCATCAGGTCACATGGAACATATATTCCAGATATTACATTTCAGAATCAAATTGTGTCTGAGTTATAAGGCTAATCATTGAACCATGAAAATATGTCACACTGACCTAGATATATTTCTATGTAAATCATCTGGTCACATGGAATTGGTAATTCAGATATGAAATTTTCTCCAGCCAATAGTATTCAAGATATAAGTCAAAGTCAATGAACCATGTAATATAGGTCATACGGACCTAGATATATTTTGAGGTCAATCACCTGGTTGCATTGAAGTAATATCCCAGATATAACATTTCGATATCAAAATATTATTCAAGATAATAGGAAAAATCAATGAACCATGAAATATAGATCACAATGACCTAGATATATTTTGAGGTCAATCATGGGGACACATGGAACTAATAATCCAGGTATGACATTTCTCCATCAAATAGTATTCAAGATAATAGGCAAAATCACTGAACCATGAAATATAGGTCACAGTGACCTAGATATATTTTGAGGTCAATCATGGGGTCACATCATACTAATATCACAGGTATGACATTTCTTCAACAAATAGTCTTCACGATATAAGGCAAAATCACTTGACCATGTAATATAGGTCACAGTGACCTAGATATAGTTTGAGGTCAATCATGGGAGTCACATGGTACTAATATCCCAGGTATGACATTTCTCCAACAAATAGTCTTCAATATATAAGGCAAAATCACTGGACCATGAAATAAAGGTCACAGTGACCTAGATATAGTTTGAGGTCAAGCATGGGGTCACATCAAACTAATATCACAGGTATGACATTCTTCAACAAATAGTCTTCAAGATATAAGGCAAAATCACTGGACCATGAAATATAGGTCACAGTGACCTAGATATATTTTGAGGTCAATCATGGGGGTCACATGGTACTAATATCCCAGGTTTGACATTTCTCCAAAATAGTCTTCAAGATATAAGGCAAAATCACTGGACCGTGAAATGTAGGCACCATGACCTTCACCCTTTTATACTTGAACCAATGTCACATGGTTGGCTGATATATAACCAATTGTGTTTATAACTCGTTAGCATAATGGAAACGTATATAACAAATCACAAAGGTGTCCTAGATTTTGACCCCATAGCCCCACCCCATCCTTCCTCGCAGGTATGAACCCAGGGGTGTGTTGTCTTGGAATCTCAGAAGACACGCCCGATATCCAAGTTGTAAAATATGAATCCTTTGTGATAAAAACTTTAACACATTTTTACAGAGGTGTTCTAGATTTTGAACCCTAGCCGCACCCCGTCAGAAGACCCTCCCAGGTACTTAAGTTCCAAATATGAGTGCTCTGTGATGAGTGACTGTTGAGGTATAAGCATTTGAAAAACTTTAACGCAGTGTGACGGGAACGCACACGCACACGTGCACAAAGAAGGTGACAACAAAAGCTCTCCATGTACTTCGTACAGGCGAGCTAAAAATTATGTAATAGCGGGATATTATGTAATCTCGGGATAAGGACTTGAGGCAGAAGAATTTTTATTCAAATTCTCAGAAGCCTATAAAGCCTAGGTGGATATAGGCTTTAGTGATATGTAAATACAACTATCATGGCATCCCTACATAATGACAAAGCATCAGAGATACGTGAAATGCAAATTCAGTGAAATTCCGCTATTAACCCTTATCTTGCTGAATATTCATATATGCCACTCCCACTACCGATTATCAACCAATCGGATTACTTGATGCAAGTTATTGCAACAAATTCACAATCTGAATGGAAAACAATGTAGATCCTGATCAGATGGCTTCGTCAGAAGCCATCTGATCTGGATCTACACTGTTTGCAAAGATAGGCGTTGTCGTGAACAGCAAGATAAGGGTTAAGACCACCTAGAATTAAGAAAAAATATGCTTTTAAAAGAAGCATATTTAGGTGGTTTGAGCTACAATTTCTTTGAGTATTTCACTTTCAGAATGTTCTAGTGGAAGGCCACCTTTGGGACTGTTCAAAAGTGGTCTTAAAGACCACTTTTGAACAGTCCCAAAGGTGATCTTAATGTAGGGATTTAACTGTATTATTGAAAACTGCAGATGGGATTGGTTGAGTAATATTTTAGAGCTTATATGGGTTAAACAAATTGGCACAATGTTCAATTGGTTCTTGAATGGTGAAATTATGTAAACATTTTATGGGTAAATATGGTTCATGAATCTTGTCTATTGTCATTCCCAGTCTCTTCTGCCAATCCAAGAAGGGCAGTTGGCAGTTCTGGTGAAAGATGTTGAACTGTACTTGTTAAACCTTTATGTATTTATAATAAAAATCAAAAATAAGATCCTTTAAGAGCAATGAAAACATTCATAAGAAAGAAGATGGGTCATACTACGTAGTTTCGGCTAATAAAGCCTCATCAGTGACCCTGTAATGATCCGGCAAAGAAAGCCAGAGGAAACATACTGCAATTTTGCGAATTTCCAATAGGCAGTCGATTCAAAGACTGATATAAATCAAAATGGGGTCCAAATAATTAAAAAACATGTCTACAATATAAGTCTAAACCAATAATTTATTTCTGATTTCTCAGAATATTCACGCTGATCTCAAAGGACCAAAAGTAAAATATAAACTGCACTATGGTTGATGTACGGGGAGACGTTTTACGGCCGCCACACGGCACAACACCAGCTGCAGTGAAGGCAAATAAAAATCAAAAATAAGTTCCTTTAAGAGCAATGAAAACATTCATAAGAAAGAAGATGGGTCATACTACGTAGTTTCGGCTAATAAAGCCTCATCAGTGACCCTGTAATGATCCGGCAAAGAAAGCCAGAGGAAACATACTGCAATTTTGCGAATTTCAAATAGGCAGTCGATTCAAAGACTGATATAAATCAAAATGGGGTCCAAATAATTAAAAACATGTCTAGAATATAAGTCTAAACCAATAATTTATTTCTGATTTCTCAGAATATTCACGCTGATCTCAAAGGACCAAAAGTAAAATATAAACTGCACTATGGTTGATGTACGGGGAGACGTTTTACGGCCGCCACACGGCACAACACCAGCTGCATAAGCCTGCCCAAGAAAGTGTGGAAGGTAAACAGACCGGTACTGAATGATCTAGTGCTGACTGGGCCTTTAAACTTCATTACGAAAACACGTCTTTCAAATACATTGAATTTTTTTACCACCCCATCCCCATCCCCCCCCCCCCACCCCCAAAAATAAAATAATAATAAAAAAATGACATTTTTTCAGACAAAACACTATATTATTTTTCTTAGTTCTATTCGTAAGATAGAGTATGGGTTCTCAACAAGTACCCTAAATCTAGTTTTGGGCAGAACTAGGAAAAATAATGTAAAACCCAGAAAACCTCAGTTTTACTGTATAAAAGTTGGGTTTGAGGGGATCAAAATTATATATGCAAAGTTACTCAGCCTAATCCAAAAAATTGACAAACCTTTAACAGTTAACTCTTATCATGCTGTTTACGACAACCCTATCTTTGGAAACAGTGTAGATCCAGATCAGATGGCTTCTGAAGAAGCCATCTGATCAGGATCTACACTGTTTGACATTCAATTTACGAATTTGTAGGAATAAATATAATAAAGTAATCTGATTGGTTCAAAGGCAGAAATGGGTGTGGCTAATCTGAATATTCAGCAAGAGAAGGGTTAATAAAACACAAGTGTTGCCTTCATGTCTTTTCATTGAAAATATCCTTTAGTATCTTCTCAGTCAGTTCACTATGAACAGACAACACGATACACGTCAGAGCCGGCCTCGGTAGCTCAGTCTGATGCACGTCTGACTAGTGATCAGGAGGACATGGATTCGATACCTTCCGGGGTTGGCAACATTCTTTCGTGGAGATTGATCTTGAAATTTTTCCTACGGTCATTCTCTCCCCTACGCTGATTGGCAATTTGTCAGTGTCTGGCATAGGAATGTGCACTGTACTGGTTATCCGCCTGCCCAGGAAAAGTGTGGATAGGTAAACTGACCGGCTCAAAAATGACCTAATTAGTGTTGACTTGGTCGTTAAACTCCAATACAAACAAACAAACGATACACGTCAAAGGGCTTTGCATAGAAATGAAGCATTAACCCTTTCATCTCCCCGTGTTTCAAAAATAGGTTTCCAATTGTTGATTAGAAGAGAACTACACCACCTCTTTATAACATGATTGTTCGAGTCCAAAGCAGAAATCCTGTTAGTTAAACATCCTTATCATATCCAAACACACAACACAAGAGAGTTTTCAGAAGACAAAAATAACCCACTTTTTGGGGCATAAGTTGGATGAGGACAAGTTGCAAAAATTTAAGTGTTGCAGTTTTTGCCCAGAATGACATAAAGGAAGCTAAACAGACTGCAGCAATTAAAATCAAACAAGAACAAGAAATCTTCTTTTAACATGTTTAAGTCTTTTCTTTTTAAAAAAAAATAAAATTTCATTTTTTTTTTCATTTCTTTATAAAAAAAAATCCACTTCCTTATGTTTGTTTGTTTGATTTGAGGTTTAACATCCCCGTCAATACTGTAAAGGTCATTTTGAAGACGTTGCTTCCAATTTTGTAGGACTTTTACCCGACATTGAGATGAAATGACATCTCAAGCCCTGTCGCCCAATGACACCGATAGGATTTATAATCATGGACGGTCCGCCTCGCATCGCGGTTTCTGGACAGACTTAGATCCTCTAAGCGGTTTACCAGTACTAGAGTGCGGGCCGGATTCAGCTCTGCGTGGAAGCATCATGCAGCCCATATATTTCTTCGAGCCCCTATTGGCGGGGGCCGACTTTCTTATGTAAAAGAGCTTAACAAACTGCATCATTTGAAAGAGAACCAAAAAGTATCCCTAAAACAAATGAACAATAAATATCCTATTTTAAGTCTTTGTATCTTAAAAATTGAAACTTAAATTTTTAAGCTTTTGAAAAAAGCAAGAGGGCGAAGATGGCCCTGAATGCTCACGTGATTTCAAGATGTGACATAGCCTCTGTCATGTGTATAACTGACAGCCATCTTTCTCCATGGAGTATAACTGTTGCACACACATTGATGGTCACCTGGGCAACATTATTGTTGCTAAGTTTCAATGAAACTGGCTTAAGAGTTTTACAGAAGTTGGCATTTTAATGGTTTTCTACCATCTGCCATTTACTTCGTTGGAGCAAAATCGTTTTGGTAAACAGTCACCCAAGCAACTTTCTGGAAAATTTAAATGAAATTGAACCAAAGATATAAAAGTTGTCCTTAACAGATATTTGTTTTAAGCCCTGGAAGCCATTTTTTTCACCCGGGCGGAATTGTTCAGCTATTCCTGTAGAAGGTCACCTTTTTAAAGCACCATTCCTCGGAAGCTTGAATGGCATTGGACCAACGGTACAGGAGTTGTCATTTAACGGTTTTCCTATTTCTAGCTCTGGCGGACATCTTGTTCATTGGAGCTGAACTGTTTTAGCTAATCTCGACCTTGTTCATCCGAGCGAAACCATTTTTGCGTTTGAATGAAACAGGACCAAAGGTATAGGAGAAATTAACATTAAATTTTTTATCATATTTAGCTGTCAGCAGAACCATTTTAACTATTTTCTTGGCGGGTCATCTAAGCAATAATCCTACGAAGTATGAATGACTTTACGACGCCATTGGTTGCAAAAGGTTGTGGGGAGTGGGGGGACTCCAGTTAATGGCTTCATCCGCCGACGGTTTTCTATCAATATTGACACAAATAGGATCACTTTAAACACGCGATATTTTGCCCTACACATACTGCGCATGCAAGTAAGTTGGAAGTGAAAGCGCCTAAAGTGGCCTTCAAAGATCGATGTTTCCAAAAATTTGAATCAAATTGGCTGAAGGGTTTAGGAGGAATTGGCATGAAAAGCATATTTTGGACGCCGAAGGACACACGACGGAAACTGATCCATCACAATAGCTCAGCATGAGCTCTTCATGCTCAGGTGAGCTAAACAAAATCTAAAATGCTGCATGTGAGAATAGCTGTTTATGTGTTCTCATTAAGGAAAACTAGAAATGTGTCAATACAACACAAATGCCCCCGCCCAGGGACCTACCTCACCCCCCCCCCCATGCGGCAAGGGCGGGGTTATGGCTGAATGAAACTTCTGACATGTATCTATCATCATTCCAAATATGTACCAAATCCATCACATGGTTCAAGAAATATGAGCTCTCAAAAAATATAATATAAAAGTTTTTTCTAAAAATAGCTATAGTGACCTTGACCTTGAAAGTCGAAATGGCTCGAGATATTGTCATAAGGAACATTTGTGTGAAGTTATATTGAAATCGGTGAAGAAATGCAAGCTCTAGAGGGATGACAAAGTTTTTCTAAAAATAGCCACAGTGACCTTGACCTTGAAAGTCAAAATAGCTCGAGATAATGTCATAAGGAGCATTTGTGTGAAGTTATATTGAAATTGGTGAAGAAATGTAGGCGCTAGAGCGATGACAAAGTTTTTCTAAAAATAGCCACAGTGACCTTGACCTTGAGGTGATGACCTTGAAAGTCGAACTCGCTAAGAGATTGTCATAAGGAACATTTGTGTGAAGTTATATTGAAATCAGTGAAGAAATGTAGGCGTTAGAGCAATGACAAAGTTTTTCTGAAAATAGCCACTGTGACCTTGATCTTGAGGCCATGACCTTAAAAGTCGAACTTGCACGAGATATTTTTATAAGGAACATTTGTGTGAAGTTATATTGAAATTGGTGGTACAAATACCTTAACCAAAGTCTTAAACATTAAAAATTTTCTGATTCTGTGACCTTGACCTTGAGGTCATGGGTATGGGTGGGGGTATTGCTGAATAAAATTTTGGACCTATATCTATCATCATACTATATATAAACCAAATCCATTGTATGGTTTTGAAAATATGATCTCAAGTTCTACGTGGTACAAATACCTTAACCTGGGTCTTAAACGTTAGAAATTTATAAGTTCGTGACCTTGACCTTGAGGTTATGGGTATGGGTGGGGGTATTGCTGAATAAAACTTTGGACCTATATCTATCATCATACTAAATATAATCCAAATCTATTGCATGGTTTGGAAAATATGAGCTCAAGTTCTACCTTGTACAAAAACCTTAACCTGAGTCTAACAGGATTACGTACGTACGTACGTACACACTTTCGTACAGGACGTACATTCGGACAACCGTACGCACGTACACACGGACGCACATACCCACGGACGCACGTACGGAAAACCGAAAAACTCTATGCCCCCGGCATCATCCGATGTAGGGGGCATAAAAATATTCAGTCTTGATTTGAACTGACGATCTTCTGAATGTGAGCTCAAACTATTACGCCCAAATTGGAGTAAGAAAGAATACCAACATTGGGTTGATGTGAAAAGGGCCCTGGATGGCTCACCTGATCCATAGTGTAACAAGTGGGCCCCGGGCAGGGGAATTATTGGCCTCGGGGCTATAATTTGCATAATCTTGAGGGAGGTCTAAAAGGTGAAGCTTCATACCAAATATCAATGGTTACAAACAAGAAGCTTTTTAAAAGTTTTCCTTATAGGCCAGTCATTTTAGCCCAAAAAGACCCTCAACCTCAAACAAATTCCTTCAGAAGGGTTTTCACTATTTTCAGAATCAGTGAGGTGTCCTGACTTACAGGAAAAAAATCCCCAAAAATATTCCCTGGCGAAATTGATTTTTGGGGGAAAATGTTCGAAATTTGAAAAAAAATCGCCAAAAACAGGAATTAAATTATAAAAAATTCAATAAATTATATCAAATTTATTTAAATAGCCAAAATTAAGCTAACTGTTGTCAAGTAGTGATAAAAGAAGTTTCAGCTTGATATGTGAACAGAAAGCTATCTTTTTGGGGGTAAATCATTTTTGCGGGGTAGGAAAATGCACATTTTTATATAAAACACTCATAATCCATTAGTTTTGGGGGCAAGTAGCAACCACAGTATAAAAACCTATTGTATGATGTCAAACCAATTTATATAGCCAGATGTGCACTACCTACTCTCAATTTTTAAAGTAGCTATAAAAAACATTCAGTTTTGTGCCTGCGCAGAAGTTTACTTTTTAAGGGAGAAATTCAAAATTTTGACAAAAAAGCGAGGGAAACGGGAATGTTTTTGTAAAAAGTTAGTGGTGAGGATTCTTGAAAATGCTTTTATGCGGATAACAGTTAACAACAGAAACAAAGAAAGATATTGAAATATTTATAAAGTTTCATTTTTCAGGCGATGAAAATGTTGAATTTTACTGAAAAATACCATATTTTTTCTCATATAGGAATTACTTAACAAAATTTCATAGTACATACATGTCTGACGTGGAGCTGGTTTGTATTACCAGATATGCACAAACTACTTTGAAGCAGCTATTAAATGCTTCAACTTCATACCTTCACAGAAATGTTCCTTTCTGGGTTGTTGGACATTTTGCCAAAGAAAAAAAAAAACAACAACATGGAAAACGTACATTTTAAGACATGTATCTGGTAAAGGATTTTGAAAACACTTTGATGTAGCGTTACATCAGATTACAGCACGAAGAAACATTTTTAGCTTTTGAAAAACAAATCCTTATTTCAGGGTAAAAAGATAATACTTTTTATTATACCCCCGGAATCTAAGAGATTCGGGGGCATATAGTTTTTGGTCTGTCTGTCTGTTTGGCCGTTTGTCTGTCTACAAAAACCTTAACATTGGACATAACTTTTGAATGGTAATAGATAGAGCTTTCATATTTCACATGTGTATACCTTATCACAACACCTTTCCAGTGGTACCATAATTTTTTAACTCGTGACCTTGACCTTGACCTTTGACCTACTTTTTTCAACATTTTTGAAAAACATTAACGTTGGCCATAACTTTCGATTGGTAAGTGACATAGCTTTCATATTTCACATGTGCACTCCTTGTTATCTCCTGACCTTGACCTTTGACCTACATCCGTCTGCCCTTCTGTTCTCAATTTTCGCAAATGACATTTCTTAAGTCACTAAATCTTGTTCAGAGTTATTCAAAAATCCATTCCAAGCAACTCTGACTGGCATGGCATGAAAAACGGGGGGGGGGGGGGGAGGGGGGGGATGGGATAAGCAAGATTACTTATCCAAAACCAGAACAAGAAGGTCTTTTATTAGGTTTGGCAAGCAGTTTTTGTCAACACTTGGGGTCAAAAGTGTACCCATCCCTGGTGTTACAAATGTTTTGCATGAACTCACATCCTGAAACTAGACGATCTTGGCCTTTGATATTTAATAGGTATCCTCATCTAGTGGATCTCTGCCAATTAAGATTGCCCAGAGTATAGCCCTGAGGTACCAACTGGCTCACACTGGGGTCTGCTGTTCGAAGAATTCCATCCTATGCAGCTTTTGTTGCCATGGCAGAAAAAAGGAGAATAAGTAAAATCTTTAAAATCATCTTGTATAAAGGTGTAAGGTTTTAGAGATTTGGTATGTAGCTTTTTCCAAGACTGTGGAAATTATAGCCCTGGGGTCAAAAATGGGCCCTCTGATTGTCACTTGTTTTACATTGACCCATATTGGAAAACTTTAAAAATCTTCTTGCCTGAAAATGGAAGGGTCGGGCCTTTGGTGTTTGGTAAATATAACTTCAGATAGTGAATTTTTGTCAAGATTGTTCAAAAATTGATTCATATAGGGAAAACTATAAAAAAAATCTATGTCCTTGATATTTGTATGTATATTCATCTAGTTGACTTTTACCAAGATTGTTCAAATCATAGCACTGTTATCAACAAGGGCCCCGCCTTCAGAATCACTTGTTTTACACAGACATTTTAAACTGGAAGGTCCAGATGAAACAGATGGCCAAGGCCTTTGATATTTGGTATACCTTTATATAGTATTGCTCAACCAACATTGTTTAAATTACTGCCCAGGAATAAAAATGGCCCAACTCCAGGGGGTCACTTGTTTTGCATAGACTCATATAGGGAAAAGCTTTAAAAACAATGTTGAAAATGGAAAGCCCAGGACCTTTGATATTTGGTAAGTATGTGTACGAGCTACATCAAGTAACCCTTTATCAAGGTGTTCAAATAACAGCTCTAGGGTCAAATATGGCCCCATCATTGGGGTAATTTGTGAACTCACATGTACACAGTGTGCTCATGCCATGTAATTGGGACCATTTCCATCATCCGTCCATTCACAATTTTTTTACTGCAAGGGTTTCAACTAAACTGCAGGAATAATCCTCGGGTGATCTTTAAAAGTTTTCATAGAATTGTATCACCTGGAGAAGAGTAAAGGGCTGATTACACAAATGTTACATGGGTGGCCCTCCACCAACGTTGTTCAAATTAATCAGTGGTGTAGAGATTAATTGGTGTGCCTTGTTGTCCTTTAATGGTCTAAATTTAAGCACTGCTTGTCAAATACGGTATAAGTACTCAATACAGGACACATTGGCACTCTTGGAGATTAAATTTAAACAAAAACTGTAAAAGTTCATGTGAAATTTCAATATTAAGTATGCAAATATGTTAGCTTTGATGAGGGATATACATGCAGGACCATCATGGTTCTCTTGCTTTAAAACTGTTTGACTGTTCCTTCCTCCAGTATTAAGTATGTTAATTGAGTAACTTTGTTGCATATTTATAGAAATAAGCAGAAAATGCTATTTGTTGCTGCCGTTGTCCTTATTCATGTTAGATTATGGCAAGATACACAGTGATATTGTTAAATCAAGCTTTTAGTTTTGCAGAGTTTGCGGTTTGATTTTGAATGCAAAAAAAAAATATATCTAAAAACATTATTAATAAAATGTTTCTGGATAAGAAGGATAGGAAGCATATTTCCAGTTGCTGGATGGTTGCCATGTCCCACGTACTATTTTTTTTTAATTTCCTTATTGTTTTGCCCAGAATTCACACTACAAGAACAATTAATCCAGGGTGAAACACAGGTCTACTGTAGTTTTGACATGGATTTAGTTAACTCAAAGTTGCTTCTGATCTATTAACATTTTGCATGTTCTTCTATAATTCCCATTCTTTTCTCTTGTTGGTCTTTGTGATTTTCAAAAATTGATGGCCTCTATCATGGAAAAGTGAACATATTTTTCTGATTCTTGGTGCATAGTTTTATGCATTTCTTCTTTGTCACCAAATGGGCATGTTGGCTTGAAGCATAACTGCTATATAGCTAAGAAATTACACATTTTAGACAAGAATGAATCTGTCAAATAAATCTTCCCAACAAATAATGTATCTGGGTCTTTGTTTGTTTGATTTGAGGCTAAACGTCCCCGTCAACACGGTATAGGTCATTATGGAGATATTGCTTCCAATTTTGTGGGACTTTTACCCGACATTGAGATGAAATGACATCTCATTCCCTGTCGCCCAATGAAACCAATAGGGTTTATAAGCACCGCTTTGCCTGGGCAGGCTTAGATCCTCAAAGCGGTTTACCAGTGCTCGTGTGCAGTCGGTTTCAACTCTGCGTGGAAGCATCATGCAGCCCATCTATTTGTTTAAGCCCCAATGGGCGGGGGCCGCGGTATCTGGGTTTAAAACAGTATTTTGTTGGATAGAAACAACATCTTTGCACAATATAAGATGGTTCATGATCTGACAGTAGGTGTATGTATATTTTTGGCATATATATATATGAACGCCTTCCTGCAGGACACATAATGATCAGTGAAAAACAAGTTATAGTGCACAAGACTGTACTATTTTGTATATTGTTAGAGCCCTATATTAAGTAGTATAGTGTTACTGGTGGCATATAATGGATTTTGAGGGTTTTGTATAAAAATGTGTATTTTTCTACCCAGAAAATTGACTTTTCAAATATCTAAAAATTTATTTTATTCCTGTATAGCTGATATATCTTACTTTTTACATCCAAAAAAATTTCATGAATCCTCACCACTAACTTTAACAAGTTGGCTGCTTTCAAAAAGCATCCAATAGGTTTGGTCTTGTCAGTCTACATTCTGATTTGAGCCAGCTGATATCATTATCCCGCTTAATGCATTTTTTGAATAAAGATAATAAACTTTAATACAAAATGTGTATATAAAATTTCGAAGTCTGTGACCTTGGTATCAGGAGGGGTAGGTAGTGATGAGTATTCTATGGTAAATTGTTTAACTCCATGGCAAGTATAAACTAAATGTAACTTACATATGGTCTACACATGTATAGCACAAACTTAACCAAACGAAAATGTAAACCGAATTTTTCAAAGGACCATAACTCTGTTAATATTTGGTGGACAGTAATTCTCGAAACTTAAGGCACATCTTCACATCTTAGCCTTACTACATACACATTTTAGGCTTGATCGGATGAAAACTGTATAGTAGGAGTTATACGGAAACGAAAAAAAAAGTTTACGAACGGACGGACGGACACCAACCCCATAACTTAATATTAACTTTTGTTGTTGTTGTTGTTGTTTTTTAAACGGGCGTATAAAAAGAGTTTTCCTTAGTCATCAGGCCTTCTATAGGGCCTTGGTTATCTATTTCATTTGTTGTTAACGTCCCTGTTAGCACTGTATGAGTCTTTTTTGAGACATTGCTTCCAATTTTTTGGGACTTTTACTCAGTACTGAGATAAAACGGGCAGATAAAACTCCTTCTCAAGCCCCGTCGCCCAATGAAACTAAATGGTTAAAATGCATGAACGGTCCGACTCGAGCCACTTTTCCTGGGCAGGCTTAGAACTTCTAGGCGATTTAACACTACTCGTGTGCGGCCGGTATCAGCACTGCGTGGAAGCAACATGCAGCCCAATCTATTTCTTCAATCCCCGATGGACGGGGGCCGATCAGACCTTGGGGCAATATATTGAACTGCATGAGCTGAAACCGACCGAACTTTGAAGTTTTGCTGAACCGCATAGGAAGATCTAAGCCTGCCCAGACAAAGTGCTGCGAATCAGACTGTATCTTAAACCTCGGCAGTTTCTTTAAGCGATACCTCCGCAAAAACCTGAAATTTGCAATCCTTTTGTATATCTTTCTGGATTACAATTTAATTGTAAAAGAAACTGATTAGTAAAACGTCAAGTATTGAGTGGAAATAAAGAACACCACTCTCGGCTTATCAGATACAATAGCTCCCATCGAATGCGCCAAAAAGTCTTTCAACAACTCAGTCTGTAACTGGTGGCAGGTCACTTAGTAGTCATGAAGTTTTTGAACAGAAACTATTGCTATCTGTGCTGGGCTCAAGAACAATAAACAACGACCAATCAACGTTATGACTTTGTTCCGCTCCCTAAAAATCGACCTTGGCACTGACGTTAATTCTAGTAGCAAAGACATGGAAATGTTTTTACACATCCAGCGATCTTTTAATGCCCCCGCATCGGATGATGCCGGGGGCATAGAGTTTTCCGTACGTGCGTCCGTGGGTACGTGCGTACGTGCGCACTTGCGTCCGAATGTACGTCCTTCTGTACGAAAGTGTGTACGTACGTACGTAATCCTGTTAGACTCGGGTTAAGTTTTTTGTACAAGGTAGAACTTTAGCTCATATTTTCCAAACCATGCAATAGATTTGGTTTATATTTAGAATGATGATAGATATAGGTCCAAAGTTTTATTCAGCAATGCCCCCACCCACACCCACATCCGTGACCTCAAGGTCAAGGTCACAAACTTAGAAATTTCTAACGTTTAAGACCCAGGTTAAGGTATTTGTACCAGGTAGAACTAGAGCTCATATTTTCAAAACCATTCATTGGATTTGGTTTATATTTAGTATGATGATATATATAGGTCCAAAGTTATATTCAGCAATACCAATGACCTCAAGGTCAAGGTCATTGACTTTGAAATTTTTAATGTTTAAGACCCAGGTTAAGGTATTTGTACCAGGTAGAACTTGAGTTCATATTTTCCAAACCGTGCAATGAATTTAGTTCATAACCGGTATGATAATACATATAGGCCCAAAGGTTTATTCAGCAATACCCCCACAAGGTCAAGGTCACAGACTTGGACATTTTTTAATGTTTAAGACTCAGGTTAAGGTATTTGTACCACGTTGAACATGAACTTTTATGATTCATTTGGATCATATTTGGTTTGATGATAGATGCAGGTCCAAAGTTTTATTAGCTCACGTGTTACGTAGTGACAAAGTGAGCTTTTGTGATCACTTTTCGTCCGTCGTCCGTCGTCAGTGCGTGCGTGTGTGCGTAAACTTTTTCTTCAAATGACATCTCCTTCTAAACCACTGATCGGATTTTGACCAAATTTCACAGCAATGATCCTTAGGTGGTCCCCTTTCAAAATTGTTCAAATGGTTCTGGTCCATTGCACATCTGGGTCACAGGAGCTAAAAATAGATTTTTTAAATGAAAACTTTAAAAATCTTCTCTGAAACCGCAAGGCCCAGGTCTTCGATATTTGGTATGAAGCCTCATCTAGTGGACCTCTACCAAGATTGTTCAAATTAAAGACCTGGGGGCCAAAATGCCCCCGCCCCGGGGGCCTTTGGTTTTACATAGGCTTATATAGAGAAAATCATTAAAAATTTTCTTCTCTGAAACCACAAGGCCCAGGTCTTTATTTATATTTGGTTGAAGCTTTACCTGGTGGACCTCTACTAAGATTGTTCAAATTATAGCCTTGGGGCCAAAATGCCCCCGCTCGGGGGGGGGGGGGGGGAGGAGGGGGGGGGGCTTTGGTTTTACATAGGCTTATACAGGGAAAATCTCTAAAAATCTTCTTCTCTGAAACCGCAAGGCCCAGATCTTTGATATTTGGTGTGAAGCTTCATCTAGTGGACCTCTACCAAGATTGTTCAAATTATAGCCCTGGGGGCCAAAATGCCCCAGCCCCGGGGGCCTATGGTTTTACATAGGCTTATATAGGGAAAATCATTAAAAAATCTTCTTCTCTGAAACCACAAAACCCACCTCTTTTATATTTTGTGTGAAGCTTTACCTGGTGGACCTCTACTAAGATTGTTCAAATTATAGCCTTGGGGCCAAAAATGCCCCCGACCCGGGGGCCTTTGTTTTTACATAGGCTTATATAGGGAAATTATTTTAAAAATCTTCTTCTCTGAAACCGCAAGGCCCAGATCTTTGATATTTTGTGTGAAGCTTCATCTAGTGGACCCCTACCAAGATTGTTCAAATTATAGCCCTGGGGGCCAAAATGCCTATGTTTTACATAGGCTTATATAGGGAAAATCATAAAAAAATCTTCTTCTCTGAAACCACAAGGCCCAGGTCTTTAATATTTGGTGTGAAGCTTTTACCTGGTGGACCTTTACTAAGATTGTTCAAATTATAGCATTGGGGCCAAAAATGCCCCCGCCCCGGGGGCCTTTGGTTTTAGATAGGCTTATACAGGGAAAATCTTTAAAAATCTTCTTCTCTGAATTCGCAAGGCCCAGATCTTTGATATTTGGTGTGAAGCTTCATCTAGTGGACCTCTTTCAAGATTGTACAAATTATAGCCCTGGGGCAGAAAATGGCCCCACTCTTGGACGCTTTGGTTTTTCATAGGCTTAGGGAAAACTTTAAAAATCTTTTTCTCTGAAACCACAAGGCCCAGGTTTTTGATATTTGGTATGAAGCTTCACCTAGTGGACCTCTACCAAGATTGTTCAAATTAAAGCCCTGGGGCCAAAAATGCCCCCGCCCAGGGGGCCTTTGGTTTTACCTTAGCTTGTGTAGGGGAACTCTTTAAAACTTTCTTCTCTGAAACCGCAAGGCCCAGGTCATTGATATTTGGTGTGAAGCTTAATCTAATGGTCCTCTACCAAGATTGTTCAAATTATAGCCCTGGGGCCAAAAATGTCCCCGCCCCGGGGGCCTTTGGTTTTACATAGTCTTATATAGGGAAAATCTTAAAAGCAACTTCTCAGAAACTGCAAGGCCAAGGTCTTAGATATTTGGTGTGTAGCTTCATCTATTGGACCTATATCAAGATTGTTCAAATTATAGCCCTAGGACCAAAAATGCCCCTACGCTGGGACCCTTTGGTTTTTCATATGCTTAATTAGGGAACATATTTAAAATTCTTCTTCTGATACCACAAGGCCCTGCTCTATGCTATTTGATATGAAGCTTCAACTACTAGACCTCTACCAAGATTGTTAAAATTATAACCCTGGGGCCAAAAATGCCCCAACCCTGGCGCCTTTGGTTTTACGTAGGCTTATACATGGAAAATCTTTAAAAATCTTCTCTGAATCCGCAAGGCCCAGATCTTTGGTATTTGGTGTGAAGCTTCATCTAGTGGACCTGTTTCAAGATTGTTCAAATTATAGCCCTGGGGCCAAAAATGCCCCCACTCCGGGACCCTTTGGTTTTTCATAGGCTTATACATGTATAGGGAAAACCTTTAAAAATCTTCTTGTCTGAAACCAGACGGCCCAGGTCTTTGATATTTGGTATGAAGCTTCATCTAGTGGACCATTACCAAGTTTGTTCAAATTATAGCCCTTGGGCCTAGAATGTATTGGAGACACTAATTCTCAGGTGAGCGATTCAGGGCCCTCTAGGCCCTCTTATTCAGTAATACCCCCACCCATGCCTATGATTTCAAGGTCAAGGTCGCAGACATAGAAATTTTCAAATTTAAGTATGATAATAGCTTATATTTTCCAAACTTTATAATGGATTTGCTTCATATTTGGTATGACAATAGTTGCAGGTCCAAAGTTTCATTGAGCCATACCCCCACCCATTACCTCAAGGTCAAGGTCACAGACTTAGAATTTTTTTATATTATATTTTTTGAGATTTCATATTTCCTGAACCATGTGATGGATTTGCTACATATTTGGAATGATGATAGATACAGGTCAAAAGTTTCATTCAGCCATAACCCCACCGTGCCCCATGACCTTAAGGTCAAGGATGCAGACTTAGAAATGTTGAATGCTAACGTTGGTAAGAGCTCATATTTTCCAAACCATTTGGTGGATTGAGTTCCTATTTGGTATGTTGATAGTTAATTTTCCAAGGTTTAATCAGCCATACACCAACCTATGCCAATGACCTAAGGAGGGGGTTGGGGGAGGGGGGAGGGTGAGGTAGGCTCCCGGGCGGGGGCATTTGTGTTGTATTGACACATTTCTAGTTTATTTTTGGTTTTACGATCCTTTCAAGATTATTTCACTCACATCAAGCTGATCGTTAATCAGAGGTGTTCGAAAACTGGAGTACCCGATGAAAAACCTCTTAACCTTCCGTTGCAGAACTTCTCATTATGTGACCTGAGCCATGCTCAAACCTACAGCGTTGAGAGATCTAATGATTAAAAGTCAGCACTCTTATCCACTAGGCCAAGGAGGCCCGTTACACCCAGCGATCTTTATAAATGAGGAAGAATAACGTTCTTTGTCTTTCCAACATTTACATATACGTATTATTAGAGCTATCAGCGCACCGAAAGATGTTCAGAATATATAAATCTGTTCCTATCTGTGTGAAGTAAACTTTGCAAGTTTTGTTTATTTGTATTTAACGGCCCAGTCAACACTGATTTGGGTCATGTTTGGGCCTGTCAGTGTACCTATCCACGCTTTTCCTGAGCAGGCTTATCCGTAAGCGATTTACCAGTTCAGTGCACATTCTGTCGCCAAAAACTGACCCCTGCCCTTCGTGAATCAGCGGAAGGGAGAGAATGACCATCGAAAAGATTTCATGATCAATCTCCACGAAAGAATGTTGCCGACCCCGGTAGGTATCGAACCCGAGTCTTCCTTATCACCAGTCAGATTGCATCCGACTGAGCTACCGCAGCCAGCCACACTTTGTGAGTAGTAGTTGTTATGTTCTGTTGTTTTTCGTTTCCATGGCCCCATGGACTTACTCCATAATGGCATTACAAGACGTCAACTTTGCGAAAATGACTGCGGCTGTTATAAGTTTCCCATAAGGGAAATAGATACGCTTTAAGGGGGTGGGGCTACTCCTGCAAAAGTAGTTTCTCTTTGGATATGTCTAAGGGGTATACTCTTAAAGGAAAGAATTTGCTCCTTGGGAGCAAATTCTTCCCTTTCAGAGTAGACCCCTTGAGGAGCAAATTCTTCCCTGTTAGAGTAGACCCCTTTTTCAGTTGGACAGAGCCAACAGAGTAGCAACCATAAGGTCCTTAAAGTTGTATCTCCGTCCCGAAATCACGCCTATAGAATTGTGATCCCCTTTGATATGTTCTATGAAAGGGTTATCCTTTGGAAGCAAGGAATACACCACAGAACTGAAAAATATGGTGTTCACATGTTTTCTGGGCCAGACTAGCTAGTTTCGGCCAATTAGGCATCATCATTGACCCTAAGATATTTTCAAAATTCCACAATGGAATCAAAGATCCCAAAGGACAAGAAAATATAATCTACACTATGATGTAGGGCAGGGAGACGTTTTACCGCCACACACATTCCCACACACCAGTTGTAGTGAAGTTAAATATGTTCTATAAAAGGGCTATCCTTTGGAAGCAAGGAATACACCACCTAACTGAAAAATATGGAGTGTACATGTTTTCTGGACCAGACTAGCTAGTTTCAGTCAATTGGGCCTCATCAGTGACCCTCAGATATTTTCAAAATTCCACAATGGAATCAATGATCCCAAAGGACAAGAAAATATAATCTACACTTTTATATAGTAAAGCTCGGGTTTGCAGGGGTATACATTAATTTCCATATTCATGCTCTGAGACACTAGATTGTGGGTACTCGATAGAATCGCCTCGTTGAGGCGTTTCTGTCGACTCCCCGCAATCTATGTTTTGAGCAAAAAAGGCAAATATTCCAATTTTTCTTTTTAAAATTTCTGTTTCTTTGGCCAAAAAATGACAATGTATTTGTATAGGTGTGTTTCGAAATACGGTAAAAATGGTAGACTAATTGCCACACCGGCCAGGTGTATCCATTTCCCTTAAGATATTTATTGTTGGAGTTTAAACGCTTGCTTTTCGGCCTGTTTCTGCAGTATAGTATTGCATCATCGTTATTTGTTTGTTTGAGTTGATGTTTAATGTTAAAGCTGATTGGTTGATCGCGTCACGTGCCCCTCCATGGAACAGTTACAATCTGGTCATTAGACCCGGTTTGCCCGCCTCATGGCGACCAAACCAAAAACAAAACATATTCCTATTTTCCACGTTTTTTTTTTCTTCAAAATTTCACATTTTCTGCCTTTAACAGGTCAAATTGCTGTCCAGGCACGAAGCTGAAGGATTTTTGAGAGCTACTTGATATAGTCAGTGTACATCTGGCTATATAAATTAGTTTGACATCATACAATTTATTTTTATAATGTAATTTCTACTTGACCGGAAAATACTAGATTTTGGGTGTTTTTAGCTCACCTGTCACGTAGTGACAAAGTGAGCTTTTGTGATCACTTTTTGCCCGTCGTCCGTCGTGCGTGTGTCCATGCGTCCGTGCGTGTGTGCGTCCGTCCGTAAACAATTTCAAATAAGTATATCTCTAATACCCCATGGCCAATAAGGTTTTTGGGCTGATCAGATTGGAATTCTGGTGCCATGGCAACATATAGCTCCCATAGACTATCAATGGGAAAAAATTAAAATATCTTCTTCTCTGAAACCACAGGGCCCAGAGCTAAGATATTAAGCATGTATTAACGGCCAGTGGTCACCTACATAATTCCTGCCAATCATGCCCCTGGGGTCCGAATTGGCCACACCCCAGGGCCCCTTCGTTCCCATAGACTCATAATGGAACAAAAAGCTTCAAAAATCTTCTTCTCAGAAACCACAGGGCCCAGAGCTTAGATATTTAGCATGTAGCAACAGCAAGTGGTCACCTATATAATTCCTGCCAATCATGCCCCTGGGGTCAAAACGGGCCACGCCCCGGGGCCCTTTATCTCCTTTAGACTCATAATGGAAAAAAGCTTCAAAAATCTTCTTCTCTGAAACCACAGGGCCCAGAGCTGAGATATTTGGCATGTAGCAACGGCAAGTGGTTACCTACATAATTCCTGCCAATCATGCCCCTGGGGTCAAAATTGGCCACACCCCGGGGCCCCTTAGCTCCCATAGACTCATAAGTGAAAAAAAGCTTAAAAAATCTTCTTCTCTGAAACCACAGGGCCCAGACCTTAGATATTTAGAATGTAGTAACGGCCAGTGGTCACCTACATAATTCCTGCCAATCATGCCCCTGGGTTCCAAATGGGCGACGCCCCGGGGCCCCTTCGCTCCCATAGACTCATAATGGAACAAGAAGCTTCGAAAATCTTCTTCTCGGACACCACAGGGCCCAGAGCTTAGATATTAAGCATGTAGCAACGGTCAGTGGTCACCTACATAATTCCTGCCAATCATGCCCCTGGGGTCAAAACGGGCCACGCCCCGGGGCCTTTTAGCTCCTATAGACTCATAATGGAAAAAAGCTTCAAACATCTTCTTCTCTGAAACCACAGAGCCCAGAGCTGAGATATTTGGCATGTAGCAACGGCAAGTGGTTACCTACATAATTCCTGCCAATCATGATCCTGGGGTCCAAATTGGCCACACCCCGGGGCCTCTTAGCTCCCATAGACTCATAATGGAAAAAAAGCTTAAAAAATCTTCTTCTCTGAAACCACAGGGCCCAGACCTTAGATATTTAGAATGTAGCAACGGCCAGTGGTCACCTACATAATTCCTGCCAATCATGCCCCTGGGGTCCAAATGGGCCATGCGTCGGGGCCCCTTAGCTCCCATAGACTTGTAATGGAAAAAAGCTTCAAAAATCTTCTTCTCTGAAACACAGGGCCCAGAGCTTAGATATTTAGCATGTAGCAACGGCAATTGGTCACCTACATAATTCCTGCCAATCATGCCCCTGGGTTCCGAATGGGCCATGTGCCGGGGCCCCTTTGCTCCCAAAGACTCATAATGGAAAAAAAGCTTAAAAAATCTTCTTCTCTGAAACCACAGGGCCCAGACCTTAGATATTTAGAATGTAGTAACGGCCAGTGGTCACCTACATAATTCCTACCAATCATGCCCCTGGGTTCCAAATGGGCGACGCCCCGGGGCCCCTTCGCTCCCATAGACTCATAATGGAACAAAAAGCTTCGAAAATCTTCTTCTCGGAAACCACAGGGCCCAGAGCTTAGATATTTAGCATGTAGCAACGGCAAGTGGTCACCTACATAATTCCTGCCAATCATGCCCCCTGGGGTCAAAAAGGGCCACAGTCCCGGGGCCTTTTAGCTCCTATAGACTCATAATGGAAAAAAAGCTTCAAACATCTTCTCTGAAACCACAGAGCCCAGAGCTGAGATATTTGGCATGTAGCAACGGCAAGTGGTTACCTACATAATTCCTGCCAATCATGCCCCTGGGGTCCAAATTGGCCACACCCCGGGGCCTCTTAGCTCCCATAGACTCATAATGGAAAAAAAGCTTAAACAAGAGGCCCATGGGCCACTATGCTCACCAGAGCTCAGGTGGGCACTGCCAAATTGCAGCCATGTATTTTAACATGATATCATTTTAATCTGCCAAATGAACCCCCATATCCAAATGAGCATCCATGTGGACTCAGTATATAAAACATTAGGCCTTTTATGAAGTAGAGGGGGTGGGGCATGGACCCAATGGAGCCCTGGTTGGTATCACTAAATGTGTCTTATCACAAAGAACAAGAATATATATGGTTTAGCAGTGGGGATCTGCATGGCTGGAGATATAAGTGGAGGGGTTGGAGCATGCCCTGTCGTTCCCAGGAAAGCCCAAGATTGTTATCCCTAAATGTGTCTCATCATAAGGACCAAGTATATATATGGTTTAGGGGTGGGAATCTGAACGGTTTCCAAGATATCCTTTCATGAAGTGGAAAGGAGAGGACTGGCCCCTGCGGACACATCTACAGTAGGTGTGCTAATAATAAGGAACAAGAACATATATGAATATGGGGTGGGGATTTAATGGTTTCTGAAATATATGGCCTTTTATGAAGTGGAAGGGCGGGGCACATTGCCTCAGCACAAAGAGACCCCCAAGTTGGTGTGACTGAATGAGTCTTATCATAAGGAACAAGAATATATATGGTTTAGGGGTGGGGATCTGAACTATTTCTGAGATATGTGGCTTTTAATGAAGTCAAGCGGTGGAGCAAGGCCCGGGCATGCCCCGGGGACTCACAAGCTGGTGTCAATGAATGTGCCTTATCATAAGGAAGATGAATATATATGGTTTAGGGGTGGGGCTCTGAACAGTTTCTGAGATATAAGGCCTTTTGTGAAGTGCAGGGGTGGGGCAAGGCCCAGGGAGACCCCCAGGTTGGTGTCAATGAAAGTGTCCTATCATAAGGTACAAGAATATATATGGTTTAGGGGTGGGGATCTGTAAGGTTTCCGAGATATTGTGATATTATGAAATGGAGGGGATGGGGCATGGCCCCAGCACATCCCTGGGGACCCCCAGGTTGGTGTCACTGAATGTGTCTCATCATAATGAACAAGAACATATATGGTTTAGGGGTGGGGATCTGAACAGTTTCTGAGATATATGGCCTTTTGTGAAGTGAAGGGGTGGGGCATGGCTCCGGCGCACCCCGGAAGACCCCCAATTTGGGGTCAATGAATGCGTCTTATCATAAGGAGCAAGAATATATATGGTTTAGGGGTGGGGATCTGTAAGGTTTCCGAGATATTGGGCCTTTTATGAAATGGAGGGGCGGGACATGGCCCCGGCGCATCCCGGGGGACCCCCAGTTTGATGTCACTGAATGCTTCTTATCATAAGGAACAAGAGTATATAGGGTTCAGGGGTGGGGATCTGAATGGTTTCCGAGATATTGGGCCTTTTATGAAGTGGAGGGGGTGGGGCATGGCCTCGGCACATCCCGGAGGACCTCCAGGTTGGTGTCACTGAATGCGTCTTATCAATAGGAACAAGAATATATATGGTTTAGGGGTGGGGATCTGTAAGGTTTCTGAGATATAAGTTATTTTATGAATTACTGGGGGCGGGGCATGGCCCCGGCACAACCTACTGGACCCCCAGGTTGACATAACAGCATATGGCTGAGAGAAGTTTACTAAAGGAACATTTCTATGAAAGTTTTGTCAAAATATCTGCAAAGGCTTTGTAGTTAATGCCATTTTTCAATTTTCCCCATTATAAGTCTATGGAAGATCTAAGTTGCCATAGCAACCAAACTAAAGAGCCGAATTTCATAAAAAAAACACAAAACCTGTAAAGGCAAATATGGTGAATATTTCCATAAACTTTCAGCCTCATAGAGCATACGGTTTCTGAGGAGATGATTTTTTAAGTATTGTTTTTTCTATTTTTTCATTTTGGTTTCCATGGCAACCAATACAAATGAGCAGTAGGCCTAAAATCATATGGCAGATAGTAGATTGCCTAAGGAATATTTCTATGAAAGTTTTGTCAAAATATCTGCAGTGGCTTGGCAATAAATGCCATTTTTCAATTTTCCCCATTATAAATCTATGGGAGCTCTAAGTTGCTATAGCAACCAAACTAATGGGCCAATTTTCATAAAAAACACAAACTTTCAATCCCCCAGCCCAAGGATGCTACAGATAAAATTTGGGCTGAATCGGTCCAGTGGCTTCAGAGAAGAAGATGTTTGAAAGTGTTGACGTCAGACGACGACGACGACGACGACAACGACAACGACGACGACGACGACGCCGGACAACTGCCTATCCTATAAGCTCCCCCGGAGCCTTCGGCTCTGGTGAGCTAAAAATCTTCTTCTCTGAAACCACAGGGCCCAGACCTTAGATATTTAGAATGTAGCAACGGACAGTGGTCACCTACATAATTCCTGCCAATCATGCCCCTGGGTTCCAAACGGGCGACGCCCCGGGGCCCCTTCGCTCCCATAGACTCATAATGGAACAAAAAGCTTCAAAAATCTTCTTCTCGGAAACCACAGAGCCCAGAGCTTAGATATTTAGCATGTAGCAACGACAAGTGGTCACCTACATAATTCCTGCCAATCATGCCCCTTGGGTCCAAACGGGCAACGCCCCGGGGCCCTTTAGCTCCTACAGACACATAATGGAAAAAAGCTTAAAAAATCTTCTTCTCTGAAACCACAGGGCCCAGAGCTGAGGTATTTGGCATGTAGCAACGGCAAGTGGTCACCTACATAAATCCTGCCAATCATGCCCCTAAGGTCCAAATGGGCCATGCCCCGGGGCCCCTTAGCTACCATAGACTCATAATGGGAAAAAAAAGCTTCAAAAATCTTCTTCTCTGAAACCACAGGGCCCAGAGTTTAGATATTTAGCATGTAGCAACGGCAAGTGGTCACCTACATAATTCCTGCCAATCATGCCCCTGGGGTCCAAATGGGCCATGCGTCGGGGCCCCTTAGCTCCCATAGACTCGTAATGGAAAAAGCTTCAAAAATCTTCTTCTCTGATACACAGGGCCCAGAGCTTAGATATTTAGCATGTAGCAACGGCAATTGGTCACCTACATAATTCCTGCCAATCATGCACCTGGGTTCCAAATGGGCCATATGCCGGGGCCCCTTTGCTCCCAAAGACTCATAATGGAAAAAAAGCTTAAAAAATCTTCTTCTCTGAAACCACAGGGCCCAGACCTTAGATATTTAGAATGTAGCAACGGCCAGTGGTCACCTACATAATTGCTGCCAATTATGCCCCTGGGTTCTAAATGGGCGACACCCCGGGGCCCCTTCGCTCCCCTAGACTCATAATGGAACAAAAAGCTTCAAAAATCTTCTTCTCGGAAACCACAGGGCCCAGAGCTTAGATATTTAGCATGTAGCAACGGCAAGTGGTCACCTACATAATTCCTGCCAATCATGCCCTTGGGGTCAAAACGGGCCACGCCCCGGGGCCCTTTAGCTCCTATAGACTCATAATGGAAAAAAGATTAAAAAAATCTTCTTCTCTGAAACCACAGAGCCCAGAGCTTAGATAATTAGCATGTAGCAACGGCAAATGGTCACCTACATAATTCCTGCCAATCATGCCCCTGGGTTCCAAACGGGCCACGCCCCAGGGCCCTTCAGCTCCTATGGAAAAAAGCTAAAAAAATTTCTTCTCTGAAATCACAGCGCCCAGAGCTTAGATGTATAGTACGTAGCAACGGGAAGTGGTCACCTATATAATTCCTGCCAATCATGCCCCTGGGGTCCAAAAGGGCCACGCCCCGGGGCCCCTTAGCTCCTATAGACTAATAATGGAAAAAAAAAAAGCTTCAAAAATCTTCTTCTCTGAAACCACAGGGCCCAGAGCTTAGATATTTAGCATGTAGCAATGGCAAGTGGTCACCTACATAAATCCTGCCAATTATGCCCGTGGGGTCCAAATGGGCCACGCCCCGGGGCCCCTTAGCTACCATAGACTCATAATGGAAAAAAGATTAAAAAATCTTCTTCTTTGAAACCACAGGGCCCAGAGCTTAGATATTTGGCATGTAGCGACGGCAAGTGGTCACCTACATAATTCCTGCCAATCATGCACCTGGGGTCCAAACAGGTGAGCGATATAGGGCCATTGGGCCCTCTTGTTTTATGTAAACATGTGCATTTTCATACCCTGAAAAATGGAACTTTTTAAACATATAAAAATTATATTTTTTTTTTCCTGAAGTTAACTTATACACATATATAACTTTTTACACCAAAAGAATCCACACCAGTAACTTTTTAAAAATTTATTCCCATTTTCATGCGTTTTTTGTCAATACATGTATTTCCAAGTTTTTACCCCAAAAAAGACAGCTTTCTGTTCACATATCAAGCTAAACCTTCTTTTATCACTATTTGACCACAGTTAGCTTATTTTTGGCTATTTAAATAAATTTGATATAATGTAATGAAATTTTTATAATTCAATTCCTGTTTTTTGGCGATTTTTATTTAAATTTCGAACATTTTCCCCAAAAAAATCAATTTTGCCAGGGAATATTTTGGGGGATTTTTTTCCTGTAAGTCAGGACACCTCACTGATTCTGAAAATAGTGAAAACCCTTCTGAAGGAATTTGTTTGAGGTTCAATGCTATTTTGACTGGCCTATTATATTAGTCTATACATAAAACCTGTTGAGTCCAGGACAGGGCCATTTTCGGCCCCAGGGCTATAATTTGAACAATCTTGGCAGAAATCCACAAGACGAAGCTTCATACCAAATATCAAAGATCTTGGCCTTCTGGTTTCAGACTAGATGATTTTCAAAGGTTTCCAAATATAAGCCTATGTAAAACAAGTGGGCCCCGTGATAGGCCCGTGATAGGCCCATGTTTTGCCCCAGGGCTATAATTTGAACAATTTTGGTAGAGGTCCACTAGATGAAGCTTCATACCAAATATCAAAGGCCTTGGCCTTCTGGTTTCAGTTAAGAACATTTTCAAAGGTTTTCCCTATACAAGTCTATGTAAAACCAGTGGGCACCGGGGTGCACCCATTTTTGGCCTCAGGGCTATAATTTGAGCAATCTTGGTAGAGGTCTACTACACAAAGCTTCATACCAAATATCAAAGACATGAGCTTTCTGTTTTCAGACAAGAAGATTTTTAAAGGTTTTCCCTGTATTAGCCTATGTAAAACCAGTGCACCCAGGGGCGGTGCCATTTTTTGCCCCAGGGCTATAATTTGAACAACCTTGGTCGAGGTTCTCTAGACAAAGCTTAATACCAAATATCAAGGAACTGAGCCTTCTGGTTTCAGACAAGAAGATTTTAAAGGTTTTCCCTATAAAAGTCAATGTAAAACCAAAGGGCCCCAGGGCAGGGGTATTTTTGGTCCCATGGCTATAATGTGAACAATCTTGGTAGAGGTCCACAAGATGAAGCTTCATACCAAATATCAAACACCTGAGCCTTCTGGTCTCAGACAGGAAGATTTTTAAAGGTTTTCCCTGTGTAAGTCTATGTAAAACCAAAGGGCCCCAGGGAAGGGGCATTTTTGGCCCCAGAGCTATAATTTGAACAATCTTGATAGAGGTCCACTAGATGAAGCTTCACATTAAATATCAAAGACCTGGGCCTTGCGATTTTAGAGAAGAAGATTTTTTAAAGATTTTTCCTATATAAGTCAACGTAAAATCGAAATGGGCCCCCGAGTCACTAGATAAAGCTATACACCAAATATCAAAGACATGGGCTTTGTGGTTTCAGATGAGAAGATTTTTTGCGATTTTTCCTAGACATGTATAAGTCAATGTAAAACTAAAGGGGCTCGGGGTGAGGGCATTGTTTTTGGCCCCATGGCTATAATTTGAACATTCTTGATAGAGGTCCACAAGGCGAAGCTTCATACTAAATATCCAAACACCTGAGCCTTCTGGTCACACACAATACGATTTTTAACATTTTCCCTATGTGAGTCTATGTAAAATCAAATGGCCCCGGGGCGGGGGCATTTTGGCCCCAGGGCTATAATTTGAACAGTCTTTGTAGATGTCCACTAGATGAAGCTACACACCAAATATCAAAGACCTGGGCCTTGCGGTTTCAGAGGGGAAAATGTTAAGATTTTTCCTATATAAGTCAATGTAAAACCAAAGGGCCGCAGGGCGGGGCATTTTTGTCCCCAGGGCTATGATTTGAACAATCTTGATAGAGGTCCACATACCATATATCAAACACCTGAACCTTCTGGTTTCAGACAAGAAGATTTTTTAAGGTTTTTCCCTATATAAGTCTATGTAAAACCAAAGGGCCCCAAAGGCGGTGGCTATAATTTGAAAACTCTTGATAAAGGTCCACAAGATAAAGCTTCATACCAAATATCAAATACCTGCGCCTTCTGGTTTCAGACAAGAAGATTTTTAAAGCTTTTCCCTATGTAAGTCTATTTAAAACCAAAAGGCCCCGGAGCGGGGTCTTTTTGCTCCAGGGCTATAATTTGAACAATCTTGGTAGAGGCCCACTAGATGAAGCGACAAACCAACTATCAAAGACCTGGGCCTTGCAGTTTCAGAGGAGGTTTCATTAAAAAAATGTTTTTGGCTCCTGTGACCTTGATGTGCAACGGACCGAAACTATTTGAACAACTTTGAAAGAATTTCATAAAAAACACAAAACCTGTAAAGGCAAATATGGTGAATATTTCCATAAACTCTCAGCCTCATAGAGCATACGGTTTCTGAGGAGATGATTTTTTAAGTACTTTTTTTTCTATTTTTTCATTTTGGTTTCCATGGCAACCAATACAAATGAGCAGTAGGCCTAAAATCATATGGCAGATAGTAGATTGCCTAAGGAATATTTCTATGAAAGTTTTGTCAAAATATCTGCAGCGGCTTAGCAGTAAATGCCATTTTTCAATTTTCCCCATTATAAGTCTATGGAAACTCTAAGTTGCCATAGCAACCAAACTAATAAGCCGAATTTCATAAAAAACACAAACTTTCAATCCCCCAACCCAAGGATGCTACAGGTGAAATTTGGGCCCAATGGGCCTAGCGGCTTCAGAGGAGATGTCGTTTAAAAGTGTTGACATCACACGACGACGCAGACGCCGACGGACAACTGCCTATCCTATAAGCTCCCCCGGAGCCTTCGGCTCTGGTGAGCTAATAAACCCCATTATGTTGAATTGGGCAGAATCGTAACCCCATTAGGTACCTCTCGTCTGCCCGGTTTAACAGTTCTTATATGCGGTCGGTTTTAGCTCTGCGTGGAAGCACCTTGCAGCCCAATCTATTTCTGCAAGCCCTGATGAATAGGGTTGCTGGGTGAATGTATAGTCTACTGTAATGATCCAAAGTATTGAGATTAATAGGCTTCAGTAATCAGTGCAGTCTGATCAGGGTCTAAACTGTTTGCCATTCTGTCTGCACCTTTGGATTGTGAAACAAATTGTTAATATTTTAGGAGAATTATACCAAGTCCTCAAGGTGTTCAAATTTTTAGGATTTTTGCGGTAGTAAGAATCGCGAGATGAGCTTTCTTAGCTCTTGGAGCACTGCAGGATGACAATCTAGGGTCAGTTGTTCAAAACAAACAATGTTGGTAGTTAACATGTCGTTAGAACTTTGATCATTTAATATGGCAAATATACTATTATTTCTGCAGAAAATATAAGCAGCTTTTGCATTTGCAAAAGCTGCTCACCTTTTTTTTTCAGCAAAACTACCACTATTACATACTGTATTTACTAGAACAGTTAACATTTTGACCACTAACAAGCTTTGTGGGCCCTGGTTCGCTCACCTGTTTGTCACTGTCTCGAGTACTTTCTATTTTTAGCTCTAGTGGCCATTCCTGTGAAGTTTGAATCAAATTGGCCTTAGGGTTTAGGAGGAGTTCACGTTTGATCAAATTTACAATATTTTTCTATTTTCAGCTCCGGTGGCCATTTTGTTCATCGAAGCGGGATCGTTTTAGCCTTTTTGGTAGAGGGTCATCTAAGCAACATAACTTAGAAGTTTGAATGAAATTGGCCCAAGGTTACAGAAGGAATTGTCGTTTGAAGACTTTTTTTTATTTTTAGCTCTGGCAGCCATCTTGTTCATTTGAGTGGAATGAGTTTTAACTATTTTGGTAGGGAGTCATCTAGGCAATATTCCGGTGAAGTTTTAAATCCAATTGGCCCAAGAGTTTAGAAGGAGTTCGCATTTGAAGCAAATTAACAATGTTTTTCTATTTTTAGCTCTTGTGACCATTTGTTAATCTTTTATGCTATTTCCCTAGAGGGTCATCTACACAACATGGTTCAAAAGTTAAAATAAAATAGGTCAAATGTCAAGGAAAAAGGTCAAAGATCATTTTATGTATGAATAGAAAGCCCTTGTTGCAAGGAACCTACATGCCAAATATGAAGACTGCATCTCAAATGCTTCAAAAGTTATGACAAAGTAGGTCAAAGGTCAAGGTCATGGGTCAAAAGTTTTCAATGGTTGAGAAAACCATGTCACAAGGAACATACATGCCAAATATGAAGGCTCTATCTCATATGGTTCAAAAGTTATGATAAAGTAGGTCACAGGTCAAGGTCACAGGTTGAATCTTATATGAGTGGGAAGCCCTTGTCACAAGGAACCTATATGCCAAATATGAAGGCTCTATCTCAAACGGTTCAAAAGTTATGACAAATTAACCTACCGATCCATTTTTTGATTTGACATGACCCATATTCGAACTTAACTGAGATATTGTCCAGATGATCATTCTGAGCAAGTTTAATGGTGATTTGACTAAAACTGTGGCCTCTTAGAGTGTTCAAAACGTTTTTCTATGATTTGTCCTGCTGGCCTACTTTTTGACCCGACATGACCCATATTCAAACTTGACCCAGATATTGTCAAGATGATCATTCTGAGCAAGTTTGATGACGATCGGACCAAAACTTTGGCCTCTAGAGTGTTCACAAGGTTTTTCTTTGATTTGACCTACTGACCTACTCATGACCCATATTCGAACTTGACCGAGATATTGTCATGATGATCATTCTGACCAAGTTTGATGATGATTGGCCCAAAAGTGACCTCTAGTGTGTTCACAAGAAAAGTTTACGGACAGACGCACGACGGACAAAAAGTGATCCCAAAAGCTCACCTTGTCACTACGTGACAGGTGAGCTAGAAACTGGGCCCTAATTTTTTAAAATTATTTTTCAGTGATTTTGTTTGTTTGATTTAAGGTTTTACGTCCCCGTCAACACTGTAAAGGTCATTTTGGTGACATTGCTTCAATTTTGTGGGACTTTTACCCGACATTAAGATGAAATGACAGCTCATGCCCTGTCGCCCAATGAAACCAATAGGGTTTATAAGCATGGGTGGACCGACTCGCACCGCTTTACCTGGGCAGGCTTAGATCCTCTATGCGGTTTACCAGTACGCATGTGCGGTCGATTTCAGCTCTGGGTGGAAGCATACAGCCCATCTATTTCTTCAAGCCCCGATGGGCGGGGGGCAAAATTTTTCAGTGAAAGTAGGGCTTGGTTTGGTTTGGTTTGGTTTTGGTTTTACGGCCCTTTTAAGATTATTTCACTCATATTGAGCCAATCGTTAATCAGAGGTGGGCGAAAACCGGAGTACCCGGAGAAAAACCACCTGACCTTCCATTGCAGAACTTGGCGTCTCACATATGACCCGAGCGAGGCCTGAACCACAGCGGTGATAGACCTAATGATCTAGAGTCAGCGCTCTTGACCACTAGGCCACGGAGACCCGTCCAGTGAAAGTAGGGCTTGTCATTTAATGTGAATCAGTGTTGAAGGTGCTAGCACTTGAAGGGTTAAGATATTGTTACAATTATAAAGGTTTTAATATTTTTCAGATCTCCACATGAAGGATAAGGAAATACATAGATCTCCGTTACCTGTCTATAGCCATGGAACATTATCAGTAAATTCACTTTTAACCCTTATCTTGCTGAATATTCATTTAAGCCACACCCATTTCTGTCTATCAACCAACCAATTTACTTGATGTAATTTATTGCTACAAATTCTTAAACTGAATGCCAAACAGAGTAGATCCTGATCAGATGGCTTCTGAAGAAGCCATCTGATCTGGATCTACACTGTTTACAAAGATAGGGGTTGTCGTGAACAGCAAGATAAGGGTTAAAACTTGTTGAAAGTGGCATGAAATGTGTGAAAACAAGATGAAAATGGTACATATAGAGGACCCTCGTTATAAGGACTGTATTTGTTCCCGAAAACTGTAGTGTTATAAAGAATTTGCCACTATAAAGACTCTTCATAAAGAGTAGTATAATAGGTAATAAAGGGCCTTTTCCCCTAAATTACTCCCCAAGAAATAAATGCTTTGGACATTTATTAGAATCGCATCATTGAGGCAATTCTAACAAATATCTGCTTCATTTGTACCCCCCCGAGACCCCAGTTTTACTATATAAAAGTGGGGTTCAAGGGGGTCAAAATTATATAGGCATGTTTTCGTGAAGCTTGAATTTAATTAAGCCCTCCTATCTTGAGCTAAGGATTTGTTCCATTGAAACTGTGATTGTAATAAAGTTTTGTCATTATATCAAATGTTGGTATACGTAAATAGAGGATCTTACATGAGTGCTCATGTATTATTGAATTTATTAAACAAATTGAGGAAAAGGGATAAAATGCGAGGCTGTGCCGAGCATTTTATCCCTTTTCCTCAACGAGTTTAATAAATTCAATAATACGAAAGCACGAATGCAAGATTCTATTTATCATATGACATTTAAAACGCATTTTATTCATGATTGTTTACAAAAAATGTAAATTTTCTGCCATTAGTAAACGCGACGACATTAAGAACGTCGTACATGTAACGTTATGGGACGTATCTAGCTAATTTGCATATTTAATCCACTAGTGGATTATCGAAAATATTATATAGCGTTAATACACTCTCAGGCGCGAAGTCATTTGATAAAGAGGGTTATCTGTATTTAACCCTTTTTGTACCAAATGGAATCTTCCTCCTTATATATAGCAGGAGTTCATTTCAAAATTTAGGGGTGTCAGGTTGTGTTTTTATCAAAATTTATTTTGAAAATGACTTAACTTTTAGCAAACAGTGGAGGCCCTGATCAGACGCAGCGTTTTCTGATATGGGCCTGCACTGATTGCCAGGGAACCCGTTTTGGGGTTTCTGGTACTAAATGGATTAATGGGTGTTTTGCAGAGGGAAAACCCTTGTTAAAATTCTGGGCCGAGTTGTTCAAAGTATCATAAGCGTAACAAGCTCGTCAGTGGTGAAATAGTTAACTGCAATAGCAATCTTGTACTGGTGTATGATAATGTGGTATTTTTGCTGGAAAAAAAACAACAACAGAGCAGCTTTTTGCATTTGCAAAAGCTGCTGAAATTTTTTCAACTAAAATATTAGCATATTTGCCATGTTAAATGATCAAAGTTTAAATGACGTCAACTAACATCATTAGTTTGAACAATTGGCCCCCAGTTGACCCATGTAGGCAAGGGACACTGGCAAACAGTGAAGACCCACCCACAGTGACGTCAGAAAGGTTCCATTCAGCTCAAAACATTTACTGAAGAGCAGTTTACAGAAAGTGTGAAAGTCATCATAGACTGCACTACATGTATACTGTGAGGCTCATCATGAATTTTTTTTTTGTCATTTGTAAACAACACGGGTACCTGTGCATCCATGTAGTCTGATCAACACCTGTAGCTGCTTACACAGTAAAATAGTTCTTAATTTATAAGACATGCTATTACGAGGGTCATTCAATATTTAACTGGCCTAACCCAGTTACTGACCCGTGGCAAGTTCATGCTTTCACATATTATACATCAATGCCTTATACATGGTAACACAAAATTTTATCGGTCAGTCTAGTATTTGTTCATGATTTCACATATTATACATCAATGCCTTATACATGGTTACACAAAATTTTATCGGTCAGTCCAGTATTTGTTGTCCGTGCAAGGTAAAATAACATGGCAGGAGCTATTTCGTCTGCTGAGAGCAATAACGTTGCAAGTGCAAAATGGCAACTTTTCAGGAGAGACAAAAAACTGTTTTATTAAAGAATGGCATAGAAAACCATACTATAAGCTGGTTTCTTAACTTCATGGCGATTTCTTTCATTTGTGTGTGATGTTTATTGTTGAATAAATGGCATTTGAAAAGAAATATTTAGCATTTAAGGGTTGATACACCATTTCTGCACCGAGTGTTTTTGGTGCAAAAACAGTGTAAGTGCATCCAGCGGTAAAACGGTGTAAATGTACAAACCTTATTTCTTTGCCTTTTACATGGTAAAGCAGTAAATTAAAGCCACTTGGTAGGTAATAGGTCAAATTTTATACATTCTGCATGGTACTTACATGCTTATTCTGAAATATCAAGCAGCAGAATTCAATATTTTTGAGGTATTAAAAAACTTTGTGCAAAAATGAGGTAAGTGCACTTACACTGTTTTTGCGCCAACTTTTTTTCTAAAAGTTAGAGCAAAAACAGTGTAACTGACAAAAAACTTTCTAAAATGCTGAATAAATCATGATTGAGGCAGAATCCAGCTGTAGAACTTATTTACCAAGTGTGTCAAGTCCTAAGGCACCCATTTCGGCAAAAACTATTTTGGCCAAAATGTCAGTTACACTGTTATTGCACTGAGCAGACAATTTGGCCATTTTGTGGGAAAGTAACTGTCCTTTTGGCTTTCAACTCGTGATGTTTTCATTAGAATTTAGTCATTTCATGTATGAGTTTCTTTCCCTTTGGTGCCTCTTTTTGGGAAGTGTGAGGTAATTGTATAAATGTAGATTCCTGATCATTGCCTTCATTTTTATTGCTGAAGAAGTTCAGATACAATATACAGACAGCGGCATAATGTTGCGCAATGTTACCATGTTATCCTCATGTGTGGTCATAACATTTTTATGACAGTATGCACTTAACAACTGCAATATTAAGGGGACTGGGAACACCTTCAGGGGAGAGACAACTCCTGCAAACATTTTTGTCTCCCATGTAAATAGGGGGTCAACTCTTAAAGGAAAGAATTTGCTCCTGAGGAGCAAATTCTCTCCTTTAAGAGTAGACCCATTTTTTCAGTGGGACAGGTCTTATAGGAAAACAAACAGGAAAGTTGTCTCCCTTTGAAAAATTGTGGAAAAATCTGCCAGGTGTTCCCATTCCCCTTAAAAGATAAGGATATTTATGGCAAACCAATAGGACAAATGAAGAAGACTGTACTGGATTTATCTGTTTATTTGCAATGAAAATGTGAAAATATGTACACTGATAAATATCAATGAACTGTACAGCCATTCAGTAGCATTATCTTTAGTTTTTGTCATGCAAATAAGTTCATAACACAGCTTCATAATCATATAGAAGTAAGGAAGATCATACTGGAATAAATTGACTTATCGGTAGGACTGACTAATCGTAGCTGAAAAGATAATCGATTATCAGTCCAGACATTGCGATCGATAATCGATTAGTAATCGCTAAGGTTTTTGTCATAATATTACCTGTCTGGCTTCCTGTGAGCATGACTCTTACCATATGTTGCACTTTACCATATGTATAGTTGAACAGGCAGGCCTGAGCAAACAGTGAAGACCCAGATGAGACGACGAAAAATGCGGCGTCTCATCAGGATCTGCAGTTTGCCACTGATCCAGCTATTTTAGGCACAACTTTGGGTAGTAAATTGCTCTTATCAAATAATCGATTGCAAGCAAATCAGTACTGATAATCATTTTTGTGGAATTTATCGATCGATTAATCGATTATACGATTAATCATGTCAGCCTTACTTATCGGTGATTCAAACAAGTACATAGGACCCTCGCTATAAGGTCAGTATTTGTGCCTTTACAATCTGCAGCTATAATGAATTTGCCACTATAAAGAATCTCAACAAGGAGTAGTATATTAGGTAGTAAAGGATTTTTCCCCTTTATTACTCCAAGAAACAAATGCTTTGGACATTTGTTAGAATTGCCTCACCGAGGCGATTCTAACAAATATCCACAACATTTGTTTCTTGGAGTAATATTAGAAGCCTCCGTGGTGCAGTGGTTACGCTACTCGCCTTGTAAACCAGGGGTCGCAGGATCGATCCCGGGCTTCTCCAGACTTTTCGATGAGTCTTTAAACCGAGGTCCCGTCTCCGTATGACCTTAGCTGTTGGTGGGACGTAAAACTCAAACACTCACTCACTCACTCTTGGAGTAATAAATAATTACAAAATATTTGAATATCTCCATGAATGTATCTCATCTTGAGCTAAGGATTCGTTCCATTGAAATTGTTGTTATAGCATGTTTTGTCACTATATCAAATGTTGGTCATCACGAAAACACGCCTATATAATTTTGACCCCCTTGAACCCCACTTTTATATAATAAAACTGGGGTTTCCGGGGGTATACCTTATTTTTCTTATTTCTGCTCTGAAATATAGATTGTGGGTACTCGTTACAACCGCCTCGATGAGGCGGTTCTAACGAGTGCCTACAATCTATATTTTGAGCAGAAATAAGAAAAATATCACAATTTTTCATCATAAAATTTTCGTTTTTTCGGCGATAAAGGTGGCAATGTATTTGTAAAGGCGTGTTTTCGAAATGATAAAAGGGTTGAGTGTACCCACAAACCTTTATTGTAGTACTTGAAACCATGTCGTGGGTACTAAGCATCACCACAATGAGGCAATTCCAACAAGTACACATAACATGTTTCCCTCAAAAAGGTGATTCTTACAAGTACCCACATATGAAACAATATGTTGTGGGTATTTGTCAGAAAATGTTGTCTGCTGGTATTATTGTACTTAGTGCTTTATCCCTTTCCCCCCTTGCCACTCTCTAGGCTAATTTAGCAGACAACAAATTGTTCTTATTTTTATTATTTTTTCCAGAAAAATAGACAAATATTTCAAAATGTCATCCGCTGCAAAAAAAAAAACCTGCTCTTTTCTTTTTCCTTTACAGGCTCTTCAAAATTATTTCTCTTACACTGAGCCAAACATTGATCAGAGGTAGGCAAAAACCTTAGTACCTGGAGAAAAATCAGTTGACTTTGGGCTGCAGGACTTGGGGTTTCACATGTAATTCAAGCTTATCTGAACTGGGTCCAGCGGTTCAAAACTAACAAAGTTGTTAGTCAATGTATTGTTAAAATTTTGATCATTAAATATGGCAAATATACTATTATTTTTGCAGAAAAAAATGTGAGCAGCTTTTGCAAATGCAAAAGCTGCTCACATTCTTTCAGCAAAAATTACAGAATATTAGATATTGTACTTACCAGAATAGTTAAAATTTTGACCACTAATGAACTCATTAAGCTAATGATGCTCTTAACAACCTGCTCCAGGTCTACAAGGTTTTAAGTGTTAACCCTTGTCCTGCTGATCCTGGATATGTCTTATCTTTCAAACAATGAAGATCCAGATCAGATGGCTTCTGAAGATCTACATTGTTTGTCATTCAGTTTATGAATTTGATGCAATAATTTGCATCAAGTAATCTGATTGGTTGATAATCGGTAGTGGGTGTGGCATATATGATTATTCAGCAGGACAAGGGTTAATAAGATGGGTTTTTTTTTGGTGAAAACTGAGGATATATTTTCCTCATTTCTCCATATAAACCTATGCTGTGGGTAATCATCAGAACCACTTTGCCAAGGTGGTTCTAATGAATACCCACAACATAGGATTTTATCAAGAACTGACAAAAAATTATCACCAAACACCTACATTTAATATCTGTTTCTATGGTTTGACACTAGTATTGCCACAGGAGCAGATACAATGCGGAGAATTTGATGTCAATGCGGAGAATTTGATGTCAATGCGGAGAATTTGATGTTAGATTCTCTATCCTTTTCCCATATTAACGACAGACAGCAAAACTTCAACGGCTCAAACTCTTGTGGCCTATTAATCTTCACTACATTTAGGGATAATTTAAGGAGATTTTTCTTATTTTATCTTGAAAACATATGCTATGTGTACTCATTAGAATCACCTCGATGAGGCAATTCTAATGAGTACACACAACATATATTTATTTTCTAAAAGACTGAAAAGGTATCCATGAATTATCACCATCATGTCTCCTGACCGGAGGCTCTTGCTAACCTTCAGTCATCCAAACTGCCCTTGTCCAGAAAAAAATTGCTGTACTCCTAAATGCATCAGTGTCACTGAAGTTCAATGGTATCTTTTAGCTACTTATTACCATTGTATAGTTAGGCAATTTCAACAAAATATGTTGAACATACTTTTATGATGAAAATTCCTAATTTCTAAATGCTCCCCAGCAGGTTTCTGTACTGAGTTGATTGTTTGTCAATCAACCACAATTACTAAGCACAGCAGTTTTACGTTGCTATGTCCACATGACTATCACTGATTTGTATGGAATCCAGTTAACAGTTATTCATAGGAAAAAGCTGTGCTATTTTAAGCATGCTATGTAAAGAGTGCTATAGGTTGTGAAACCATGACTGGCTCATGAGCTGGGACATTGGCAAACAATGTAGACCCAGATCAGATGCCACATTAAGCGGTATCAGGGTCCACACTGTTTGCTTAAAGTTTTAAGGTTAGATGAAACAGCTTGTCACATTCATGACCAATTGTCTTGGCTGCACTCAGTGAAATGACCCACTAGTGCTGTCAGTGCTTCAATCTAAACGGTGTCCGAATCACTACTGCGCATTGGCTCTCATTGCTGCACGACGACCTGTAACAGCCTGGAAACCTGATTTGATGCTAGCTACAGAACACCGAGAACCACAAGTCTCACACTGAAGGAAAAATAAACGTTCTTCTTTCTGTAATAATGTGTCCGGTGATTTACAAGTGTGGCATGTTACATATTCCTCTGTGGATGAGAAAGAAAATAAAATGTGAAAAGGTTAAGTTTCAAAAACACAACTTAATAGCAAGTATTCATTCAGATCTGTATATATGAGGGATGGTGGGAATGAATTGCTTATTTCATTCTGTATACTTCAAATTTCAAGTTAGCCCAAAAGTGCTCATTTCATTCCCTCGAAATAGACCCTGTGGCTAGAAATGCAAAATTTCAGCCGATGTATCCACTTCTTGAAGGCATCAGGGTATGCTGGTTTGGGCATAGTAATAAGGTACTGATGAATGGCTTGTCGAGACTGGTATTTTTGCCCAGCAATGAATGATTTCAATTTCGGAAACAAAAAGAAATCACATGGGGCAAGGCCTGGGGAATACGGGGGGTGAGGCAAAACAGTTATCTTTTCTTTCTTCAAAAATGCTGTAATTATTGTGGAGGTATGAGCGGTTGCACTGTCATGTAGAAGACGGATATGTTCAAAAACCAGTTTCTAATAAGACTTTTTCAGTTTCTTCAGTACTATATCTTTGTAGTACTTTCCGGTGATGCTTCTGCCCTTTTTCACCGGCACTTTTATTGCGACTCTTTCACCAGAGAAGATTGCATACAAAACCTTATTTATACTCAGGGAACATTCGGCAATTATTGCGTGTTGGCTGTGTTTAGTGGCCCTGATCTTATTGCCAACCTTTTTGACTGGCTCAGAATAATGGACCCATGTTTCATCACCTGTGACAACATTGGAAAACTGTTTTTGTCATATTTTGGAAACATTTGAAGCAGCGTTTTGGCCACTTTAACCCGTTGCCTCTTTTGCTCATCAGTCGACAGATGTGGCACACATCTAGCAGAAATCTTTCTGACTTTCAAATCCTTCTTCAAAATAAGGTGAACTGTTGATAGTGATATGCCTACCTTTCGTGAAATATCATGAACTGTAAATCTGGCATCTCCGTCAATGATTTCCTTTATTTTGCAAACAATTTTTTTACGAGATGCAGATTTTGGCCCACCTGATTTTGGTGGATTTTGATGGACTCTACACCAGACTCAAATTTCTTTTTCCACCGCCAAACTGTGTCATAAGAAACACAAGAAGGTCCGTTAGCAGTAGAAATTTCAGTCATCAGCTGCTTCAAAAAAGAACCCAGTTCTGAGCGAGCTTTGATGTAAGCCTGTATTTCATCTTTCTTGTCTACACTTCCACCAACCATTTTTACTGTAGTGGTCAATGATTGCATGTATTCAACAAGAGCTGTCGCCGGACAGCATAGCTCGCCTGTTTCGCGCCTTCATTATAGAAGGTAAAATTACTGAACCATGAAATATAGGTCACACACACCTAGATACATTTTGAGGTCAGTGACCAGGTCGCATGGAACATATATGCCAAATATTACATTTCAGAATCACAATGTGTATGAATTATAAGGCAAAATCAATGAACCATGAAATAAAGGTCACACTGAGATAGATATATTTCTATGTCAATCATCTCGTCACATGGAACTTATAATTCAGGACTGAAGTTTCTAAAAAGAAAATAAAAAAATATAGTATTCAATTTGGCAGAGTCACTGAATCATGAAGTTTAGGTCACACTGACCAAGATATAATTTCAAGGTCAATCATGGGGTCACATGGAATAAATAATCCAGGCATGATGTTTCTTCATGAAAAATTATTAAAGATAATAGGCAAATCACTGAACCATGAAATATTGGTCAAAGTGACCTAGATATATTTTGAGGTAAATCATGGGGTCACATGAAACTAATAAACCAGGTATGACATTTCTCCATTAAATAGTAATAAAGATAATAGGGAAAATCACTGAACCATGAAATATAGGTCAAAATGACCTGGATTTATTTTGTGGTCAATAATCAGGTCACATGGAATAAACAATCCAGGTGTGACATTTCTTCATCATATAGTATTCAAGATAATAGACAAAATCACTATTCCATGAAATATAGGTCACAGTGACCTAGACATATTTTGAGGTCAAGCATGGGGTCACATGGGACTAATAACCCAGGTATGACATTTCTCCATCAAATAATATTCAAGATAATAGGCAAAATCACTAAACCATAAAATATAGGTCACACTGACTTAGCTATATTTTGAGGTCAATCATGGGGTCACATGGAACTAATAATCAAGGTATGACATCTCTCCATCAAAAAGTATTCAAGATAAAAGACAAAATCACTGAACCATGAAATATAGGTCACACTGACCTAGTTATATTTTGGGGTCAATTATCCGGTCACATGGAACTTATAATCCAGGTATGACATTTCTGCATCAAATAGTTTTCAAGATAATAGGCAAAATCACTGAGCTATGAAATATAGGTCACACTGACCCAGATATATTTTGCGGTCAATTATCAGGTAACATGGAACTAATAATCCAGGTATGACATTTCTCCATCATATAGTATTCGCGATAATAGTCAAAATCACTGAACCATGAAATATAGGTCACAGTGACCTAGATATATTTTGAGGTCAATCATGGGGTCACATGGAACTAATATCCCAGGTTTGACATTTCTCCAACAAATAGTCTTCAAGAAAAAAGGCAAAATCACTGGACCGTGAAATATAGGTCACCATGACCTTCACCCTTTTACACTTGAACCAATGTCACTTGGTTGGCTGATGTATAACCAATTCTGTCTATAACTTGTTAGCATAAGGGAAAGGTATACAACAAATAACAAAGTTGTCCTAGATTTTGACCCCTAGCCCCACCCCATCCCCACTCCCAGGCATGAACCCAGGGGGGTGTTGTCTTGGAATCTCAGAAGAAACTCCCAGGTATCCAAGTTGTAAATATGAATGCTTTGTGATGAGTGACTGCTGAGATATAAGCATTTCAAAAACTTTAACACAGTATTAAATAGGTGTTCTAGATTTTGACCCCAAGCCCCACCCCGGGGCATGACCCCAGGGGTCTGTTATCTTTGAACATCAGAAGACCCTCCCAGGTACTAAAGTTCCAAATATGAGTGCTCTGTGATGAGTGCCTGTTGAGATATAAGCATTTGAAAAACTTTAACGCAGTGTGATGCGCACATGCACAAGATTTTGACCCCTAGCCCCACCCCATCCCCACTCCCAGGCATGAACCCAGGGGGGTGTTGTCTTGGAATCTCAGAAGACACTCCCAGGTATCCAAGTTGTAAATATGAATGCTTTGTGATGAGTGACTGCTGAGATATAAGCATTTCAAAAACTTTAACGCAGTGTGATGCGCACATGCACAAGATTTTGACCCCTAGCCCCACCCCATCCCCACTCCCAGGCATGAACCCAGGGGGGGTGTTGTCTTGGAATCTCAGAAGACACTCCCAGGTATCCAAGTTGTAAATATGAATGCTTTGTGATGAGTGACTGCTGAGATATAAGCATTTCAAAAACTTTAACACAGTATAACATAGGTGTTCTAGATTTTGACCCAAAGCCCCACCCCGAGGCATGACCCCAGGGGTCTGTTATCTTTGAACATCAGAAGACCCTCCCAGGTACTAAAGTTCCAAATATGAGTGCTCTGTGATGAGTGCCTGTTGAGATATAAGCATTTGAAAAACTTTAACGCAGTGTGATGCGCACGTGCACGTGCACGCGCACACCATCCGGGGTGACAACAATAGCTCTCCATGTACTTCGTACAGGCGAGATAAAAGGACAATTTTATGTTTTACACTTAGTGTAAAATGTACATTTATACACCATTGTATTGAATAACCCTATACATGTATGTATTGGTTTGTATAGTGCCCCACGTGGATATTGAGCTAGAGGACAATAAGCAATTCATTTCCCTCATATAAGAAGGCAATGCAACACCAATTCAATCATATGTTCATCTGATGAGTAAAAGTCAGGATGCAGTTTTGAAAGATAATGAACTAAAGTTAAGACTTCAACCATTCAGTGTGATAAAAAAAGAAACATATTTTTGCTGAAGTGCCATTCAGTTTTCACTTTTTGGACTCCTTGCTGGATTGTGAAAGAAACTTATAAACATTTTAGGAGAATTACAGTAAGCCTCAAAGTGTCTGAATTTTTAGGATTTTTACTGCATCTGATATTATTCTTTCTGGAGCATTTCATATTTTGACCACTTTTGAGGTTGTTTAGCTACAATGCTTTGAATATTTTCTGCCAGGGACTTTTATGCGAAGAACTGTGTCTAACCTTTCTATTTGCCTACCAGTAATAAAACTGTATACAAGATGACCAAAAGGGCCCTAATTCGCTCACCTGTGTGTCATTGTCTCTTGTACATTGAATTTTATCTCTGGTGGCCATCTTGTTCATCAGAGTTGAACGATTTTAACTATTTTGGTATGGAGTCCCCATGGCAACATTTTTTGAGTAGTTTGAATTGAACTGGCCCATGGCTTTAGGAGGAATTCATGTTTGAAGCAAATTTACGTTTTTCTATTTTTAGCTCAGGCAGCCATCTTGTTCATCAGAGCAGAACAATTTTAGCTATATTATTAGGGATCCACCTAAGTAACATTCCTGTGAAGTTTGAATCAAAGGGTTTAGGAGGAGTTCACATTTGAAGTAAATTTAAGATGTTTTTCTATTTTTAGCTCTGTGGCCATTTCACCAAACAGAGCAGAACCATTTTAGCCATTTTGGTAGAGGGTCACTCAAGCAACATTCCTATGAAGTTTGAATGAAACTGGCCAAAGAGTACAGGAGGAGATTTTTAAAAAACATTATATTCTTAGCTCTGGTGGCCATCTTGTTCCTCAGAGCAGAACAATTTTAGCAATTTTGGTACAGTCACCAAGGCAATATTCCAGAGAAGTTTGAATCAAATTGGCCCAAGGGTGCAGGAGAAGTTCACATTTGAAGCAAATTTATGATGTTTTCTTTCTATTTTTAGTTCTGGTGGCCATTTTGCTCATTGGAGCTGAACCATTTTAGCAATTTGGTAAGGGGTCACCTTTAAATATTTTTTCTATTTTTAGCTCCAGGAGCCATCTCATTCATCAGAGTGGAACTATATTTGTTAGGGAGCCACCCAGAAGTTTGAATCAAATTGCCCAAGGGTTTAGGAAGAGTTTGCATTTAAAGCAAATTGTTCACGATGGATGAACCACTCTGCACGACAGACATTGACTGATCAAAAATAGCTCAACATGAGCACTGCCTGCACAGGGGAGCTAACAAGTTTTTTTTTGTGAGCAAATTAACCCATTTTGTACCAGAAACCCCAAAACGGGTAAATGGCAAACAGTGCAGGCCCAGATCAGAGCCTACACTGTTTGTAAAATGTTCAGCCATTTTTCAAATAAATTTCTAAGAAAACACAGCCTAACACCCCTAAATTTGGACAGACAAAAATGTATTTCTAACTGTATGACAGTCTATCTTATACTTACTGATGTATCTCCTGAGAACATTTTCTATTTGTTTTTGGTTAAATCTACCCCGGATAATTAACTGGTTGTTACCATCTACTGAACCACTGAAATCAACAACAGTCCATATTTAGCTATTGGTTGAAAAACAACTTTTTATACAACACCATTGTTATGGCACAAAGCCAAATCTGTGTCAGATAAATTAATGTGTTATAGCCCGGTCACACCTTTACGTTTCTGCTACGTTTCACCACGTTTCTGACAAAAACCCAAAACGTGGCCAAACGTCGCAACCTGCTGCGTTTTTTATGCAAATTAGATGTCTTGTTGTGTACATGGAGTATGAGCTACGTTTCTACTGCGAAGCTGCGGCGTAAGACCCACGTATCGCGGCGTTTGCGTGACGTAAGTGCTGCGTATATCGCGTTGCTGTTACGTAGGAGCTGCGTTTCATTCTGACCTGCGACGTTGCTGTTGCGTAACAGCGGCGTTTTAAAACGTATGTGGTAATAGTATTGTTGTCATTCATTCAAGTGACATCGAAGTATCAACATGACAAGGAAGAGAGGAAAGGCAACTTGCAAGACCGGGGCAAAGGGAAGCCTAATCTCAGCCCTGCGGTTAATATTCAGACTGATCAGGGATCAGAGCTGGACAGAAATCCGTCCCCATCAGAAAGCTCAACCTTGGCTTCGAAGCAAATCAGTAGCAACTCAGACTCAGACATGAATGCGAAGGACCCAAATGCTTGCTGTTGTATATATATAATTTACAACAGGGCAACCGGCAAGTTAGCAGTACGCCATATCCCGCCGGTTCATTAAAGAGCAGATACATCAAAAAACACTGACGCGCCACACCACAATTGGTGTTAAAAGAGACAAGTTTGTCAAAGTAACGGTAATCAATACTTAACATCACCATCCAATACCGGTTAACCCACAGGAGAGGGCGGAGCTAAGCGATTGTCAAAATCTACTGCTTCGCGCTCCATATTTAATATTGTTTGGACGTCACGGGTCATGTAAAAAATCAATCACCAGTTAGCGTATATTCGCCGTGAGGAGCTTGGCAAGCAATGGAGACTCAGATCAGGCGCCACAGAACGCGGCGTCAAAGTACATCCAAAAAGCACGGATTTTAATGCCATAGGCTACTCTACATGTCATTCTATCGGCGTCTGATCGGGGTCTACACTGTTTACATAAAAAATGGAATCCAGGGCTTGAACGAAAGTTTGGATCTCAGTCCGGGACTATTTTCCCAGCCTACACCCGGTGGCAGTCGGGGACGCTTCCCCTTTGCGCCGTTCGCCTTTGTCGTCCGCTCGCGACTGCCGACGACTGTCCGGTCTGATTACATACATGTGCATACCTTTATCTATAATCTTGATTTAGGTTTACTACGTCCTAGCGCTTCTTCTTCTTATCATACTAGAGAAAATTACTATTACCTAATATTTTAAATTAACCCTGCTTTCACAAAACAACTTTGTACACAATGGTTCTAACGTGTATCCACGATCTGTGTCGGATATCAGTTTTTCATCGGAAAATATTCGTTCTTTTCGGCGGTAGGGTTTGCAGTGTATTTGTATGGATGAATGTATCTGTTTACACCTGTGTATTGGCTGGTTAAGAGAGAGAGAGAGACGCATCTATAATATTTTATTACACTTACCACTCTGGAGTGAACATAATATCCCATTCATATTTTTCTTTAGCGTGTTGGCCACACGTCTGACTACACATGCTCGTGCAGAACATGCTTTGTAACGGCCCATTTATTTTTCACAGGTTTCATGCTCTATGATTTTTTGAATGGAATATAGTTTACTGCATACGGACCAGTCTGAGCAAAACTTGCCGTTCTTGATAAAAAAAAAAAACCTAGCTTTGCATATAGTGCAGATCCAGACCAGATGGCTTCTGAGTCTGATCGGGATCTGCACTGTTTGAAATTACATAAGCTATCTGATTGGTTTAAAGTCAGGAAAGGGTGTGGTCGGATAAATAAAATAAATAATATTAATAAATGATGATAAAATAAGTTTGTTACATGAAACAGTATGTTTGCACAACGTAATAAGTTTGTTGCATGAAACAGTATGTTTGCACAACTTTTTGCTCCTCTTTATCCTATTGTATAACCCATCGCGACAACGCGCCTGTATGGTTTTGACCTCCTTGAACCCCACTTTTACACAGTAAAACTGGAGTTTACAGAGGATAAACCTTATTTTTCTTGTTTCTGCTCTGGGGCTGGATTGGGGGTGCTCGTTAGAGCCGCATCGATAAGGCGGTTCGTGAGGGCGCCCGCGGTCTATGTTTTGGGCAGAGATTGGAAAATTGTTTCCAATTTCTTTTGTTTGGCGATAGGATTTGCAGTGTATTTGTATAGGCGTGTTTTCGCGATGCTGAGAGAAATAAATTTGATTTGATTTTTGTTGATTGACAAATTCGAAGCACACAATGCCATAGATTCGGTGCTGTTTCAGCGTCGCGTGCTCAAAACACAGAGAGAGAGAGAGAGAGAGAGAGAGAGAGAGAGAGAGAGAGAGAGAGAGTAAGTACTGATTTCATCTCGTAAAATTTAATGTTGCCCTCTGGTTGTTTTGTTTTGTTTGTGTTTTATTTATTTATTTATTTATTTATTTATTTTATTTTATTTTTTTTTTGACTTATACTTTGCCGCCGAACGTTGCATATTTGTATCGCTCCTCTTGTTATTACATTTATTTGTAATCAGAGTGAATAAAAGATTTGATTGATTTGAATGTATTTTTTACACGAATCCTTGTAATTTATCCTCCTTGTGCAATTCCAATACATACAGAAATTGTCGGCCCCCGCCCATCGGGGCTTGAAGAAAGAGATGGACTGCATGAGGCTTCCACGCAGACTACACAACTACTGGTAAAGCGCTTAGAGGATTTAAGCCTGCCCGTGCAAAGCGATGCGAGGCAGCCCGCCCATACTTATAAACCCTTTTGGTTTCATTGGTTGACAGGGCTTGAGATGTCATTTCATCTCAATGACGGGTAAAAGTCCTAAAAATTGGAAGCAACGTCTCCAAAATGACCTTTACGGTGTTGAAGGGGACGTTAAACCTCAAATCAAACAAACAAACAGAAATGGGCAAAAATCCGCCCAAATATTTTACTAACCGTCGAGTCGAGCAATTATTTTTGAGACTTTGAGTGGAATGCATACACCTTCAGGGGAGGCAACTCCTTCAAGCGTATTTTAGTCTCCCATGTCAATAAGGGTCAACTCTTAAAGGAAAGAATTTGCTCCTGAGGAGCAAATTCTTTCCTTTTAGAGTATATCACTATTTCGTGGGACAAAGCTTATAGAAAAGCAAACAGGAAGTTCCGAAAGTTGTCCCCTTTTGAAAAATGGTGGAAAATCTGCCAAGTCATTCCCCTCAGAATTCATGTCACCAATAACAGACTTTAATTGACCAATATTTCTGCGTTTCTGTTGACTGTTTGTTTACTTGATTTGAGGTTTAACATCCCCATTAACATTATTTAGGTCATTTTTGAGACATTACTTCTAGTTTTGTGTGAAATTTTACCCAACAGTTAGATAAAATGACATTTCAATCCCAGTGAAATGGTCCCAACTCGCCAGGGCAGGCTTAGGGACTTTATGGCTAAAGTTAACAGACATCTGAAGCGTTGCATGCTGTGCCAGTATTATAGGCTGTTGTGTTAGGCAGCACCATGAACATGTGTCTCGTAAGGATCCGAAAGACTTTGGGGCTTGAACCATATGTAATAGAATAACCGGGGTTATCAGAGGTACATCTTACTTTTCTTATTTCTGCTCATAATATAGATTGTGGGTACTCGTTAGAACCGCCTCGATTAGGCGATACTAACGAGTATCCACAATCTATATTTTGAGCAGAAATAAGAAAAATTCGATGAGGCGATACGAGCATCCACAATCAATATTTTGAGCAGAAATACACACAACTGTACGTATAGGTCATTTTGGAGACGTTGCTTCCGACTTTGTGGGACTTTTACCTGACATTGTGATGAAATGACATCTCAAGCCCTGTCGCCACACATCGAGGTTTTAACGAGTATCCACAATCTCTGTTTTGAGCAGACTATAGATTGTGGGTACTGCTAGTTAGAACCGCTTCGATGTTTTAACGAGTATCCACAATCTCCTTTTCAGCAGTATTGAAAATCGATTGTAACATAAAGTGACAGCGCTATTGTCCCGCCCACGCTTTTAACGTTCAAAGACGGTTGTCAATCATCGCAAATACCAGTTCAGAAGCACGTGATGGAGAGTTCAAAACGGTGCTACAAAGCTTTCGGCACGTATTTGATATTCGTCTCAAACAAGATCAAAAGTGCGTCTGAGAGAAGGCCTAGTGCTAACTTGCCGGTTGCGTTGTTGTATATATGAGACCACTTGATCGAGATTAAAATGTATTATGCGATGCCACTTGACCTCATTTGAAACTCAACAAAAGCCACAATCGTCGCTATTACGCCGCAGGTAAACTTGAAACGCCACAGCTATTTTTACTACGTCGTACATACGCAGCAATAACGTCGCACATACGACAGCTACGTAGTACTTACGCCATGCTTACGTTATGATACGCCGTATTTAAAATTAAAACGTAACAGATACGCCGTAGATACGAAAGGAACGTCGCTGTTACGCAGCGACAACGTGTCGTACGCCACACTTACGTGGTAAGTCTTGAGTGGCGTATGTGCGGCGTAAGAGGCGTTTGTGCTACGCTGCTGTTGCGTTCCTTTCGTTTGCACTGCGTTTCTGCTACGTATGTACGACGTTTCGAACCTGCCACGTATGTGTGACGTAAAGAAGTTGCATGCAACTTCTTTACGTGGCAGCCTCGCGTAAGAGGCGTTCCTGCTACGTATCTCGGCGTAAGAGCTACGTTCCTGCGGCGTACCTTTCGTTTCGCCACGTATTGAGAAACGTAGCGCTTACGCGGGTCGAAACGTAAAGGTGTGACCGGGGTATTATATCTGAACATAAATATATAGATTTTATAGAAAAATGACCATAACTTGTAAATACTGCTGCAAAACTTGAAAACAATAACATTTTTGACAGCTGCTTGCTCTTTAACCCTTCTCTTGCTGAATATTCATTTTAGCCACACCTATCTGTGACTTTGAACCAATCAGATTACTTGAAGTAATTTATTCCTACAAATTCATTAGTTGAATGTCAAACAGTGTAGATCCTGATCAGATGGCTTCTTCAGAAGCCATCTGATCTGGATCTACACTGTTTCCAAAGATATGGGTTGTCGTGAACAGCAAGATAAGGATTAATTTACAAAACTGGAGTAAATAAATCATAACGTAGTAGGCATTAGCTTATTTTTTCCTTGGCCAATTCGGATTGTTGAGATTTTAAACCAATGAAATCCCTCCTTTCTAATGGCTCCAAAAACATGGCTTACTCATCGAGAAAGCAGCTGTCATAATTGTTGTTTTCCATTTTTCCGGTGGTATTTACCTGTTGTTGTTGATATTATGGACTCAGGTGATTGGTATTGGTGAAAATACTTGACACGGATATAACTTTTCCTTGTGTTGCGCCTAGAATACTTCGGAATCTCTTGGTAAGCGAGCGGACAGGCTTAGCTACACAAGATCATTTTTGATCAATTCTGGACATTCTGTGTGGCATTGCTCCATACCGTGAAGACTAGATTTAATAGAGATAGCAGGTACTACTGTATACATAAATGTGTTATCTACATGTGTGACAAGAGTTCTGACATGTGTGTTACAAACTGCCAGAGATACACATTCATGATTGGTCATATTTTCCCGATGGTGCTCTTGTGTATTTATTATAGGATAGTATATCTTTCCTCTCTAAAAGCTTGAAACAGGTCCCTGTGCTCCTGATAACCAGTCAGATACACATCTGACTGAGCTACTGAGGCTGGCTAGCTGAGTAGGCATGCAAGTTGACAGAACATGACTGAGACACAGTTTTACTTAATATGGCTCATTATATTCAACTCTTGAAATGAAGCTGGTTGTATTGTGGGCAAATGCTCCACAAACACAGCCCCAAAAGTATTGACGTTTGCCACGGCTATTTTGAACTCATTCTGGAGTCCCTCAAAAAAGTACCATAGCTATACCACAAAAAAGTACCATAACTGCAGATATTAAAATATTTGGGATAATCAAGTAATAATTTTCTTGATTTTATCCCTTAACCCTTATCTTGCTGTTCACGACAGCCCCTATCTTTGGAAACAGTGTAGATCCAGATCAGATGGCTTCTAAAGAAGCCATCTGATCAGGATCTACACTGTTTGACATGAAGTTTATGGATTTGTAAGAATAAATTACATTAAGTAATCTGATTGGTTCAAAGTCAGAAATGGGTGTGGCTAAACTGAATATTCAGCAAGATAAGGGTTAAGTCTACTCATTAGAGAAAAAGGTGATTCTGATGAGTACACACGACAAACTTTTTTGTTTATAAAGAAAATTGATAAGATGACCCTATCATTCCTCCTGGTCTGGTGCGGTGATTAACCTCATAAGCTCAAACTACCCTTCTTGGACAAATTTTCCTCACCCAAAGGTGTTTGAGCCACTGAAATTGTTTGTTTGAATTGAGGTTTAACGTCCCCATCAACACTGTAAAGGTCATTTTGGAGACGTTGCTTCCAATTTTGTGGGACTTTTACCCGACATAGAGATGAAATGACATCTCAAGCCCTGTCACCCAATGAAACCAATAGGGTTTATTAGCATGGACGGTCCGCCTCGCACCGCGGTTCCTGGACAGCCTTAGATCCTCTAAGTGGGTTACCAGTACTAGTGTGCGGGCCAGATTCAGCTCTGCGTGGAAGCATCATGCAGCCCATATATTTCTTCAAGCCCCTATGGGCGGGGGTGATCAATGAAATTGACTGTTCCTAGATAATGGATATATATTTGCTACTCACCTAGTACCTAATTCAGCAAAAATAAATGCTAACAAGTGTTTAGACTGTCGATGTAACCTGAAACAGAAAACAGGACTGAAATTAGTTCAAATGTACCTAGTGCCCCTTGTCACCCCTAATGACAAGGGAAACTGAAATTTTTTTGAACAGTTGACTCTCCTGAAGCTGTATACGAGTACATTCCCCATAACTATCAAGTGAGGATCTGGGCCAAGTTGTTCAAATCTAAAATGTTGTTAGCTATCACATCGTTAAACTATATCATTTAAGGGGAATGGGAACACCTGGTAGATTTTTCCGCCATTTTTCAAAGGGAGACAACTTTTGGGACTTCCTGTTCACTTTTCTATATAATAAGCCCTGTCCCACTGAAAAAGGGGTCTACTCTTAGAGGAAAGAATTTGCTCCTCAAGAGCAAATTCTTTTCTTTAAGAGTTGACCTCTATTGAATGGGGGACAAAATCCTTTTGCAGGAGGTGCTTCCCCTGAAGGTGTACACATCCCCTTCATACTGCAAATATTTTTGCTGAAGCTCCGCACATTTTTTCCATCAAAATTATCAAAGTATTAGGTCTTGTACAAGTTTGCTAGAACAGTTAGCATTTTGGCCACAAACCAGAGCCCAGTTGTTCAAAACTAATGATGCTGTTAGTTAACATATCGTTTAAACTATGATCATTTGGCATTGCAAACAAACTAGTATTTCTGCTGGTAAATATGTGAGCAGCTTTTGCATATTACTCATGATGCTGTGAGTTAATGTATCACTAAAACTTGATCATTTGGCATCGCAAATAAACTACCATAATGATCCTAAGTATTGGGACAGACAGGCATAAGCAAACAGTGCAGACCCAGATCAGACTGCTCCTGTAGGAGCAGTCTGATCAGGGTCTACACTGTTTGTCATTCTATCTGCCGTTTTTGGACCCCTTGCTAAACCATGAAATAATTTTTCTAAAACTTTAGAAGAAATATAGCATGTCCTCAAGGTGTCAAAATTTCTAGGATTTTTTTGGTAGTATTTTTGCTGTAAAACATATGATTAGCTAGACACATTTTTCCTGTAAAATTCCCTTCACTGGATATTGTACTTGCCAGAACAGTTAAAATTTTGCCAACTAAACAGATCATTAAGCTAATGATGCCAGGAAGCATACCAGAACTTAACCCATTTTGTACCTAAAACCCCAAAACTGGTACCCTGGCAAACAGTGCAGGCCCAGATCAGAAGCCGCATCTGATCAGGGCCTACACTGTTTGCAAAAAGTTTAGCCATGTTCCGAATAAATTTTTAAGAAAACACAACTTGACACCCCTAAATTTTGAAATGAACTCTGCAATATATAAGGTGGAAGATTCCATTTGGTACAAAAAGGGTTAATGTTGTAACTTACATTCTACTAATTTCTGAAAAGTTGGCGAAAGACGTTCTCCGAGCTCCAGCTCTCAGCACCTGTGGGGGTCTCATTACTATCTTTTTCTTCTCACCGGCAACCATCTCGGGGTTCTTCTCCCTCATGATATCAAATACCCGTGTCAACAGCTCATCATATGAGTAATCTCTGTCGGAACCCAGCCATGCCTTGCTTTTATGTATCTTCTTGGCTGTGTCTACAGCATCAACTATAAAGAAATTAAAAGAAAGTTTGTAAAGATTTTTCTTGCACACCAGACAAGGAAATCCATGCTTTTACCCTGGGATAGAAATTTATGTTCTGACCCTGGTGTTCCGACCCAAAATTGAATATAATCGCGTGCTTGATAAATGCACTGGTTGATTACGACCGTTGTTAAGGTTGACGTCACAGTGCGTCACTAAACCTTCCTGCAGTGTCAACACAATATGGCGGACGTTGGTAACCCAAGTGACTACAGCATTAAAAATCCGCGCTAAAAATGGAAGGTATGCAAGAAAAAGAACTCCATATGGGTGTAAGGGGTGGATAGAAAAACCTGTCCCTCGGGATCACTGTCGGCAAGCCTCGTGATGCCGGACAGTGACCCTCGGGACGGATTTTTTCATCCACCCCTCACACCCATATAAGATTCTTATATTCAGAGCTCTGGGCAAGAAAAAGGACACAACCTCTTCACCCCCAAATGTCTGAAGTAGACTCTTCTATGTTTTATTTTGGACATGTCCATTCTTCTTTGAAAATGAGGGTGTAAACAGTCCAACTTCAGTGGCTCAAACACATTTGGGACCACGAAAATCTGATCGAGACAGGGGTAGACCCGGGTAGTTTGAGCCAATGAGAGTTTTGTTTGTTTGTTTGATTTGAGGTTTAACGTCCCCGTCAACACTGTAAAGGTCATTTTGGAGAAGTTGCTTCCAATTTTGTGGGACTTTTACCCGACACTGAGATGAAATGACATCTCAAGCCCTGTCGCCCAATGAAACCAATATGGTTTATTAGCATGGACGGTCCGCCTCCGGTTCCTGGACAGGCTTAGATCCTCTAAGCGGTTTACCAGTACTAGTGTGCGGGCCAGATTCAGCTCTGCGTGGAAGCATCATGCAGTTACTGCCAGGTGGCATAATGGGGTAAATTTTGGAATATCTTTTCGATTTTCTGTAATAAAAATGTTTGCTGTGTGTACTCATTAGAATCACCTCATCGAGGCGATTCTAATGAGTACACACAGCATACATTGACAATATAAAAGTCGAAAATTTCCTTTATTTTTCCGCACTATTTCCTATGAGGATGAATTCCCTGGGGACTAAAGAACAGGTTCAACTCAGCCATGGTATACGAGCCATCTGTGTTTGAGCCATCTGTGTTTGAGCCATCAAAGTTATACTGTATTTTTTTTTTTTTTTTTTTTGTCGTTGGTGTATGGTGTTGATCCAACAGTGATTGTGCATAAGTATCTGTACTGCTTTGATAGTTTTAAAAATGTCCTTATTCGTTTTTAGTTTAACAGGCAGTTAAAGCCATGTGGAGCGTAACAGACAAGCAAACCAGACTTTTTTATGGACAGGTTTAGTGTGATGCACATTGTTTTTTCCTACAACTCACAATCACCCTTCAACCTTCAAGGAAAATATTGTTGTTGGTTTAAATGGTGACGATCAGCCTTCTTGTGTAGGATGTGATCAGCCATTCACTGTTAATTGAATGTGTAGACTTTTCTCAGTCCCTTAACTTATACTTCAAAGCTGACACTTTGCAACAATTGTTGCAAGAAATTGTTGCAAGATATACATGTTTAAAATGTTATTTTATTCTTAACCCTTTCCCACTCAGATACGTGTTTTTACGTGTCTGCACCCCCCCCCCCCCATTTTAAGCCCCAGAAGCACCTAAAATCTGCATTTCTACCCCTGGATAGTTATTTTTGCTTTAGGATTCGTTGGGCAAAAAAGTGCCCTGTTTTTTCGCGCCCCTCCCCACTAAAAATATTCTTGGGGGGATTGAAGGGGGGCAACGCCCCCCTCAAATCCCGAAAACTTTTGGGTGTATGGCCCAACCGGCCGCTAAAATTTATATCTGAGGGTGTCTAGGGTCAAAAATGCCTGAAAATTGATGCTGATAAAACATGCTGCAAACAGTGAAAATGGCCAGTGCCAAACACCTTAATTGTTGCCTTGACAGCTGTGTGAAAATTAAAATGTGGTCAAAAATGCACGTGAAAGTACACTTTTTGCCAACTTTTTGCGATGCCCCCTCTCTACCATGACAACAATGATCAAGTCATGAAAGGTTGCATTTGAAAGGCTACTGCCCAATGAACATTCATACCGAGTTTGGTGTAAAACAGACCATCCATTATGAAACAATGGCTAGTTGAAGTTGCTGTCAGGTGCAACACTGTGAAAATCGGCGAAATTCACAAAATCCCTGAGTGGTAAAGGGTTAAAAGAAATTGGACTTTTTCATAAGATTTAATTTTGTTTCAGATTTTTAAGTATTATCATTCTGACTTTTTTAACTTTTAAATACCCAATAAAAAATAGAAGTATAGGCAATGATCAGGAATCGATACAATTAACCCACAGCTCCCATCAGAGACACCAAAGGGAAAGAAACCCAAACACGAAGCAACAGACCCCAACGGAAACACCAACAGTGGAAAGCCAAAAGGACAGTTACTTTCCCACAAAACGGCCAAAAGGCTATCCAAAATAAAATAATATAAGCGACACAAACACCCAAAGACAAACCATAACAAAAATAAATATAAACCGCGACAGAAGAACCGCCTTGGAACGGTCAGCGGAACCGAATACCACTGGGGGGCTTAAATCGATTTTACGTGGCCACAATGCTCTCCCTTACTTCCGACACAATTAAGACAAATAATTTGTTCAGTCCGCATGAAGGCCTCCTAACTCATCAGTGCAACATCTCCGTGAACACAAAAATCAAACAACCACAGAGATGAAACAGCGGTGAGGACTCGACAGCAAGAAACAACAGAAATGCTGGAGCAAAAGAAAACCAACAGTGAAGACTCCAATGGGCCCGACCAGAAATCATTATCATCATCATCATCATTTTTGTTGGCTCTGGTTAATACTAATGAGGCAATGATGAGTATGTCCATGAAGCGGATCTAACAAGCACCAAAATGTTTGGAGCAGCAATAATGGAAACAAAAGAAATTCTTCTTTGAAAAAGTCTAGTTCTGCAGACAGAAAAGATTCCATTGTGGCACATAGGTGTGTTAGCATAGTGTGTACTCACAATCATCAACTATGGCATCAGCCTCGTCTTTCCCAATCTCATCAATATCTATCTTAGGCTTCTTCTTTTTCTTCTTCTTTGAAAATGAGAAATCATCATCCTCAACTGTTACCTCTGTAGTCCCATCCCCATCCTCCTTGGGGGCTTCAACTTCTACCTGCGGCTCTGTCTGTAATAAGCAAAACAAGTCACAGCAAGAATAATGAAGGGATCAATCTAAACCATTTTGTAAAATTTGTATTGAATAAGTATATTGTTGTTGTGTTGTTTTTTTTCCCTTTAATATTTTGAGAATCACCACAAAGTGGCACTGCCCACCCATCAGGACTTGGAGAAACAGGTTGGGCTGCATGATCCTTCTGCACAGAGCTGAAACCGACTAAACTTGAGTACTGGTACCCTAATGGTTTCTTTAGGAGGTAGGACTTGAGACGTCATTTCAAAACTGCTAGCACAAAATGCTAGCAACAGCTCCAAAATGACCTAAATAGGGTTGATTGGGATGTAGAACCTCAACACAAACCAACAAAACTGCGAAGAGTCTAAAAAAAAATTATCCTTTAATTATCATTGCTACTCTCCTTATCTAAAGCTTTACTTGTTTGAGTTTAATGGCCCTGTCAACCCTAGGTCATTTTTGAGCCGGTCAGTTTACCTATCCACACTTTTCCTGGGCAGGCTTATAAGTAAGCAGCTACAATGTAAATTCTTTTGCCAGAAACTGACAACTGCTTTTCTTGAATAAAAGGTACATGTAAGGGAGAGAATGACTGCAGAAAATATTTCATGATCAATCTCTACGAAAGAATGTTGCCGACCCTGGCAGGTATCAAACCCACTTCCTCCTGATCAGCAGTAACATACGCATCCGTCTGAGGTACAGAGGCCTGCTGAAATGGCCACCACAATGCTGAAAATTATGAACAAAAGTTTCTTCCCATTTTGCTGCTACTTCCACTCCTTGCCCCACTATCAATCTGATATTTCAAAACCATTCTTGTTTTCCTGGGTTTTCCTCAATCAAACCATTCCAATGTGATTTTGTGATTTCTTTCTCTTGTCTCTGACATAGTTTTCACACTAAACTACACAATGTCATATAAGCCTCCATGCTTCAAAAATATAAATTTTATTTGCTTTCTTTTTTTCTTTATCTTTCTGTTGTTGAATGAATGCTATGAATGGCAATCTGTATTATATAGCCACTTATTACATCAGTCTAGCTACATGTATGCCTCAGTTCTAAAAATAAAATACTAAACTGATGCAACAGCAATTTTTTCATTACACAAATACATTACCACCTTAATCGCCAAAAAAAATGAAAATTTTAAGATGAAAAATTGTGATATTTTTCTTATTTCTGCTCAAAATATAGATTGTTGGCACTCATTAGAACCGCCTCATCGAGGCGGTTCTAATGAGTACCCACAATCTATATTTTAGAGCAGGAATAAGTAAAATAAGGTTTACCTTCGGACACAGTAATGATCCTAAGCATTGGGAAAGACAGAGCTAAGCGAACAGTGTAGACTCAGACCAGTGTGAAGGAGCAGTCTGATCAGGGTCTACACTGTTTGCTATTCTGTCTGCACTTTTTTTACTCCTTGCTGGATCGTGAAAAAATTTGTTAAAATTCTAGGACAATGTTTGAAACATATTACTATAATGATCCTAAGTATTGGGACAGATAGGCCTACTGTAAGCAAACAGTGCAGACCCAGATCAGACTGTTCCTGAAGGAGCAGCCTGTTCAGGGTCTACACTGGTTGCCATTGTGTCTGTACCTTTTAAACTCCTTACTGGGTTGAGAATTTGTTTGTTTGTTTGATTTGAGGTTTAACGTCCCCGTCAACACTGTAAAGGTCATTTTGAAGTTGCTTCCAATTTTGTGGGACTTTTACCCGACATTGAGATGAAATGACATCTCAAGCCCTGTCGCCCAATGAAACCAATAGGGTTTATTAGCATGGACAGTCTGCCTCATACCGCTGTTCCTGGACAGGCTTAGATCCTCTAAGCGGTTTACCAGTACTAGTGTACTGGGTTGAGAAACAATTTTGTTAAAATTTTAGGAGAATTACAGCAAGTCCTCAAGGTGTCCGAATTTATTTGGATTTTTTACAGTACATTTATCTTAGAGTTCAAGAAATTACTTACTGGTAAAGCTTCTTTCATTTCTTCCATTTCAAATGTTGTCTTCTTTTTCTTTTTCTTCTTCTTTAAACCACCAAATTCGAGAGAGAAATCTGTCATAAAAAAGAGGAAACATCTCATTAATATATAAGTTTGTCATTTCATCACGAAAACACGTCTATATAATTTTGACCCCCAGGAACCCCACTTTTATATAGTAAAACTGGAGTTTCCTGGGGTATACCTTATTTTTCTTCTTTCTGCTCTAAAATATAGATTGTGGGTACTCATTAGAAACGCCTCGATGAGGCATTTCTAACCAGTGCCCACAATCTATATTTTGAGCAGACATAAGAAAAATATCATAGTTTTTCATCAAAAAAGTTACATTTTTTTCCGCGATAAAGGTGGCAATGTATTCGTATAGGCGTGTTTGCGTAATGTTACCTTCATACCCATCTAACCCAGGTTACCCTTATCACATACAAACAGCATTATTAAGTTTCTGACCCTTAACCCTTGTCCTGCTGAATATTCAATTTAGCAACACCCATTTCTGACTTTGAACCAATCAGATTACATGATGTTATTTATTCCTACAAATTCATAAACTGAATGTCGAACAGTGTAGATCCTGATCAGATGGCTTCTGAAGAAGCCATCTGATCTGGATCTACACTATTTGCAAAGATAGGGGTTATTGTGAACAGAAGGATGAGGGTTAAAATTTTATCTTTATATTTGTAACATCACATTAACAAGCCTGGGTGATGAATACCCCAATTTGTAATACCCCACTTTCTAAAGAGAGATTTACAAGGTCTCCCATAATGATCCTAAGTACTGGGTCAGACAGGCCTAAGCAAACAGTGTAGATCCAGATCCAACTGTCTGATCAGGATCTACACTGTTTGCTATTCAGTCTGTACCTTTTGGACTCCTTGCAAGACGGCTGCCACAGGCCAGATACACAATACCTTTGCCTCACCCGCCCATAGGGGCTTGAAGAAATATATGGGCTGCATGATGCTTCCACACAGAGCTGAATCCGGCCCACACACTAGTACTGGTAAACGGCTTAGAGGATCTAAGCCTGTCCAGGAACCGCGGAGCGAAGTGGACCGTCCATGCTAATAAACCCTATTGGTTTCATTGGGCGACAGGGCTTGAGATGTCATTTCATCTCAGTGTCGGGTAAAAGTCCCCCAAAATTGGAAGCAACGTCTCCAAAATGACCTTTACAGTGTTGACGGGGACGTTAAATCTCAAATTAAACAAAGACTCCTCGCAAGATTGTGGAATAAATCTGTCAAAATTTTAGTTGAGGAGAATTACATCAAGTCCTCATGATGTCCGAATTGTTAGGATTTTACAGTAGGTATACAATTTTATCCTAGAAATCTATGTTTGAAGATAAGAATAGCAGCACAAGTTTTTATCAGAAAAAATGCCAAGTGAAAGAAAGAATTTTCTTGCACACAAGACAAGAATAAGAATATCCGTCATTTGCACAGGGTACAGACATTCCTTTCTTGCACACCAGACAAGGAAATCCGTGATTTTACCCCGGGATAGAAATTTATGTTCTGGCCCAAAATCCAATATAATCTCGTGTTTGATAAATGCACTGGTTGATTACGACCTCGTATGCACCGTCGTTAAGGTTGAAGTCACAGCACTTTACGTGACGTCAATAAACATTCCTGCAGTGTCAACACAATATGGTGGACGTTTGTAACCGAAGCGACTGCAGCATTAAAAATTCGCGCTAAGAAATGGAAGGTATGCAAGAAAAAGAATCCAATATGGGTGTGAGGGGTGGATAGAAAAATCCATCCCTCGAGATCACTCCTGATGCTTGACAGTGTCCCTCGGGAAGGATTTTGCCATCCACCGCTCACACCCATATAAGATTCTTATAATTTCACCCTCCTTATCTCAACTGCCTGTTTTGCACTGCTTGCAAACCATCTTAGTAAAGTGTCTAATAACAGATGATAAAATTTCAGTTCATAAATTGTCATAGGCTGTACATTTAAGATTCTTGAAAGTAAAAATAAACAGTATCAATTTCCTGGATGGGGGTTGGGGTGCCCTTTCCCCACTTCTGAGGAATATTTTCCCTGAAGCCACAACTACTTTGAACGAATAAAAAAAGATCTTATAGCTTCATGCAATATGGATAAAACAGCTCACAATGTTAACCCTTTTTGTACAAAATGGATTCTTCCTCCTTATATAGCGTGAGTTCATTTAAAAATTTAGGGGTGTCAGGTTGTGTTTTCTTCAAAAACTATTTGGAAATTGGCAGAAAAATTTGCAAACAGTGTAGGCCCTGATCAGACGCCGCCTTCTGCGGCGTCTGATTTAGGCCTGCACTTTTTGCCAACTGCCCCTTTTGGGGTTTCTGGTACCAAATGGGTTAATGTAGAATTAGCTTGCTTGGCTTCTCGTCATCTGTGTCATTATCTGAGAATGACAATTCAGAGGTTACTAAACATTTCAGTTCTCAATTAAAATGTTTGAATTGTCAATCTTCGCCTTTTTTTATTTTCGGACAACTAAAAATTTTATTCGGTCAAGCAGATTTTAACCCATTCAGTACCAGAAACCCCAAAATGGGTAACTGGAAAACAGTGTGAGCGTCTGATCAGGGCCTACACTGTTTGCAAAAAGTTCAGCCATTTTGCAAATAAATTTTGAAGAAAACACAACCTGACACCCCTACATTTTGAAATGGACTCCTGCTACATGTATACATTATAAGGAGGGAGATTCCATTTGTTACAAAAAGGGTTGAAACGCATGTACTTGATTTTGCTATTCCACAGGCCAGATACACAATACCTTTGCCTCACCCAACAGCAACATGTACCCTAGAACATTGTATTACTACATGACTGGGGATGTGTCAAATTTGGGTAATCTGGAACACCAACCTTCATCTACAGGTTTTTCCTGTGACTGTTCTGTTGATTCTGTCATATCAGCCTGAGGCTCCTCTACTTTAGCTACTGTTTCACTTCCACCATCACCCCCCTCTAAAGCATCTGGGTCAAACCCAGTCTTCTTTTTCTTCTTCTTTTTCTTCATGTTTGGGTCAAAAGGTAACTGCAATACACAAGGTTTATTCAGTTGTATGACATCACCTGGTTCAAGGAAATTGGGGTAATAAGCTGATGCATGGGTAACTAGAACAGGGGCCAGTTGTTCAAAGCATCGTTAGCTTAAGCTCGTTGGTGGTCATATTGTTCACTCTTCTAGCAAGTACAATATCGTAAATTTTGGTATTTTTGCTGAAAAAATGTGAGCAGCTTTTGCGTCTGCAAAAGCTGCTCACATTTTTTCAGCAAAAATGTCAGCACATTTGCCATATTTAATGATCAAAGTTTTAACAATACGATAACTAACGACATTGTTAGTTTTGAACAACTGGCCCCTGGTGAATTAACTACTGCCAATCATGACATCTGAAGACGTCATTTTCAAGTTTTTGTCTCTCATTTTTCTGATAAAATTAGGCTTGACATCACTTGTGGGTGATCTACAGACACTCTCTTTATGTCTGGCCTAATATTTTCCATTGAAAATTATTGAAATAATAAAACTGTTGTCAGTTCTAAAAAATTCAAATGGTTTAAGACTGGTTTGAGCCTTATGGGAGGTTGACACTATAGAAGCCATTTTAACCCTTGTCCTGCTGAGCCCGGATATGCCTTATTTTTCAAACAATGTAGATCCAGATCAGATGGCTTCTTCAGAAGCCATCTGATCAGGATCTACATTGTTTGCCATTAAGATTGTGAATTTGTTGCAATAATTTGCATCAAGTAATCTGATTGGTTGATAATCGGTAGTGGGTGTGGTGGATTAAATATTCAGCAGGTCAAGGATTAACCTTATCCCACTGAACATGACACCCCCCTACATGTACCTTTGGAAGCAGTGTAGAACTAGATAAGATGACTTCTGATCAGGATCTACACTGTTTGTCATTCACTTTATGTATTGAATAATTACATGATATTGGGAAAACTGACTTGTCGGTAGGGCTGGCTAATCAGAGCTGAAAATATAATCGATTATCAGTCCTGTCATTGCGATCGATAATCGATTAGTAATCGCTAAGGTTTTTGTCATAATGTTACCTGTCTGGCTTTCTGTCTGAGCATGATTCTTACCATATGTTCCACTTTACCATATGTATATTTGAACAGAAATGCTTGAGCAAACAGTGTAGACCCAGATGAGACGCCGCAGTATGCGGCATCTCATCAGGGTCTGCACTGTTTGCCACTCATCCAGCTATTTTAGGCATAACTTTGGGTAGTAAATTGTACACATCAAGTAATCGATTAAAAGCAAATCAGATATGATAATCATTTTTGTGGAATTTATCGATCGATTAATCGATTATACGATTAATCGTGTCAGCCTTATTTGTCAGTACATTGTAGACACCAATGGGCATGGCTAAATTGGTTTATTCAGCAGGATAAGAGTTAAGGGGAATAAACACATCTTATCGGGAGGCCACTAGAAGCAATGATGTCTTACAGTTTCGTTGTATTCCCCAAAGTTTGAATTGGAGGTTTAACATCCCCATCAACACTATCGTCGTCATTTTGGACATATTGCTTCCAATCTTCTGGGACTTTTTCCCAACATTGAGATGAAATGACATCTCAAGCCCTGCCACCAAATGAAACCAAAAGGCTTATATGAACTGGATGGTCTGACTCACACCGCTTTGCCTGAGCAGGCTTAGTCCTAAGCAGTTTATCAGTTCTCATGTGTGGTCAGTTTCAGCTCTGCCTGGAAGCACCATGCAGCCCAATTTATTTCTCCAAGCCCCAAAGTTGGGTTTATATTATTGGCTCAGACAAGTTATTTCAACTCAAATGCAACTCGTTTTCAAAACGTTACTTTTCCCTTGTACTGCTGAATATTTTTATCTGCCATATTCACTACTGATTATCAATCAGATTACAGTAAAATTCCGCTATTAAGACCACCTAAAATTAGGACTAAATCTGCTTCTAAAAGCTTATAGAGAAAAATTCCATTATCTTTTCTGTGTGTTATCTAAACTCAGTGTTTTATAATAAGAGACCACCTTTGGCATGTTTGGGACTGTTCAAAAGTGGTCTTTAAGGCCACTTTTGAACAGCCCCAAAGGTGGTCTTAATATTAGTTTTACTGTACTTGGTAAAATTATTGCAACAAATTCACAATCTGAATGACAAACAATGTAGATCCTGATCAGATGGTTTCTTGAGAAGCCATCTGATCTGGATCTACATTGTCTGAAAAACAAGAAAAATGCCTGACAGCATTATGGACGGATTTTTCAGTACAGTTTTGACATCAGCAAAGCTGCAACCTGCATATGTAGTATGAGTTGGCAGAAGGCAACATAGCTCACCTAAAGGGGCCTAACCAAATAAAATTTCAATGAAAAAAGTGAATAAGCACTGCTTATTAGATACCCCTTGCATGACAATGGAAAGTTTCAAAATGATCACCCTAAAACTGTGACAGGAGTTGTGCTAACAAGGTGCCCACTCCCTGTACCCATTAACATTATCAGACCTCAAACTAGAGAAAGTGCCCAGTGGGGCATGTATACCCGCGACCAGTGCCATCCCCTTTCAGTGGAAATGAAAATTTTTTTGTAGCATTGAACCTTTCCATATAAACTTTCCATTTAGTCCACTGAGAATAACTATTGCATTTAAACAAATATAGTATAATTTATCATATGCAAAGATGAAACTGTTTGTCTTTGCTGAATAATAAAAATTAAAAGTTTGTTGCAATTTGGAACAATTTTACCTGGAAACAACAAACATAGAATAGGCTGTCATAGAACATTTGCTGAATTAAAGTAGCTGTTTAATGACAAAAAAGCAATGCATTTTTTTATTATTACTTGCATTTCAAGAGAAAATATTATGCAAAATTTAACAGTTCTAGTCGCTGTAGTTTCTAAGATCACAAGGACCAATATATAAGCTGACAAATCTGACAAGGGTTACAGCATAAAGAAAGAACAAACTAACTAATAATGAACAGATGGAAAGACAAAAACTATAACCTTTAATATACTTTGTATGCAAGGAGTATAATGAAAACAGTTATCAAATCCTGTACCATATACTATTATGGGATGTATACATGTGAATTTATTCTAATAATATTGTTTAAACCAAAACAGTTAACACAAAACTTGGACTTAATCAAAATGTGTGAACTTTGACGTAAAAGTTGACAAACGGACGGACAGCCCACCCAGGGGCTTAGATATTACATATAAAAGGTAATGTTATAGAGATATCCTTTACCAAATATGAAGAGAATCTAACGTGTGGTTACAGAGATATGAACAATCAAAAAGGTTTAACGCAAAACTTTGACGTAAAGGTTGACGAATGGCGGGACAGACGGAAGTAGGAATGAACGAACTAACTAACAAATGAACGAACAAACAAACGGGCGGAAAGACGAAAACTATATACCCCCTGACATACTTCGTATGTCGGGGGTATAAAAATGCGGGGGTATAAAAATGGCTAAGTTAAAAAAGACGAAAAAAGTGAAAGATTTAAAGAAATAATTTTAGGAGTATGAAAAAACCACATGCACATCTTAAGACCTATATAAAAACACCTGTAAAGTTTCAAACAATCACCCTAAAACTGTGAGAGGAGTTGCGCTAACAAGGTTCTCACTCCCTATACACTTTAACATTATTAGACCTAAAAAAATGGTTTAGTTAAAAAAGACGAAAAAAGTGAAAGAAATAATTTTAGGAGTATGAAAAAAACCCACATGCACATCTTCAGACCTATATGCAAACACCTGCAAAGTTTCAAAATGATCACCCTAAAACTGTGAGAGGAGTTGCGCTAACAAGGTACCCATTCCTTGTACACTTTAACATTATTAGACCTAAAAAAAGACGAAAAAAGTGTAAGAAATAATTTTGGGAGTATGAAAAAACCACATGCACATCTTCAGACCTATATGCAAACACCTGCAAAGTTTCAAAATGATCACCCTAAAACTGTGAGAGGAGTTGCGCTAACAAGGTACTCACTCCCTATACACTTTAACATTATTAGACCTAAAATAATGGCTATGTTAAATGAAAACCTATCTAGGGACATAACTCCAAGAGTTATGGGCCCTTGATAAATATTTTACTACCACAGATTCCTTACCTCAGGCACCAAGTGTGATATAAGTTTCAATAATGCAGAACAATAAATACAAAAGTTATTAAATTATTAAGCAAGATATACAGGAAAATCAAAAGTGTCACTGACAAGTTTTCAAGAATTACATTTATTTTCACGTAGCAGCAGCATCTCATCAATATCAACATTTATGCAAAATTTGATAAGATTCAGCAAGATATGCAGGGAAAACCAAAGTGTTACGGACAGACGGACAACGTGAAAATGGTATACCCCCCCTCTTAAACTTCGTTTGCGGGGGGGTTATAATTATGCAGGTTTTTTTCTCATGAAATGACATTTTGTTTTGTAAAACAGTTCAACAGACTGCAGAAATTCATACACAACATTTATATGAAGCACTACAGCGCTGACAAAGGTTTTCTAAAAATAGATTGTGACCTTGACCTTGAGCTCAGGACCCTTAAAGTAGATATGGCTTGAAATAACAAGTTGTTTAAAGAAATAAGCACCGCACCTGCACCCGCACAAAATAGGCGGAAAACAATAATCCCAAGGAGGCAACATAACAAACGCGAACCACAAGAGCTCTTAAGGAAAAACGCGGACTATAGCTCCACCGATCCTAGACCAAGGATCAAGGGTGGACGTAAAACCTCACGCCGTTAAAACAAAAAATATACAAGCAAATTCGTTGAATTGATATCCCCCGCCGAATGGGTTTTTCGTGTAGAATGGCAAGAAAATATATCTGGCCAAAATTGAGGATGGTTCTAAGAAGCAAACTAGAGACAATGAGGAAGGGCCCCGCTGAACATTTACTCCCTGGATGAGAGGCTGTACCCTGACCTACTGACCTAATTATCAGTAGAGATTAACTTGTCTGTCAAAGTTGAGGTTTATTTACCTGTTATGTGGTTTCAAGGATACCAAAATAAAATTCGCGAATATTAAAAAAAAAACGATATAATCACGAATAGACAAAATTCCTCAATTTCAATCATTTAAGGGGAAATAACTCTGGATAAAAAAGTCAATCCAGGTAAATCAGAAAAAAAAATTGCGCTTGCATCACGGCAGCATAATAATACATATTTATTTCAAGTTTCATTTTATTCCATGCAATAGTTGCTGAGAAGCGGTTCCAGACAAAGTGAGACGACGAAAAATCCAGAATTTTAATCATTTAAGGGGCCATAACTCTGGGTGTAAATAGTCAATCCGAAAAAAATTTGTGCGTGCATCACCACAGCATAATAATACATATTTATTTCAAGTTTCATATAATTCCATGCAATAGTTGCTGAGAAACAGTTCCCGACAAAAAAGTGAGACGACGAAAAATCCAGGATTACAATCATTTAAGGGGCCATAACTCTGGATGTAAAAAGTAAATCCGGAAAAAAAATGCGCGTGCATCACCACAGCATAATAATACATATTTATTTCAAGTATCATTTAATTCCATGCAATAGTTGCTGAGAAACGGTTCCGGACAAAGTGAGACGACGAAAAATCCAGAATTTCGATCATTTAAGGGGCCATAACTCTGGATGTAAAAAGTCAATCCAGAAAAAAATTGCGCGTGCATCACCGCAGCATAATAATACATATTTATTTCACGTTTCATTTAATTCCATGCAATAGTTGCTGAGAAACAGTTCCAGACAAAGTGAGATGACGAAAAAATCCAGAATTTCAATCATTTAAGGGGCCATAACTCTGGATGTAAAAAGTCAATCCGAAAAAAAATTGCGCGTGCATCACTGCAGCATAATAATACATATTTATTTCAATTTTCATTTAATTCCATGCAATAGTTGCTGAGAAACGGTTCCGGACAAAGTGAGACGACGAAAAATCCAGAATTTCAATCATTCAAGGGGCCATAACTCTGGATGTAAAAAGTCAATCCGAAAAAAAATTGCCCGTGCATCACCAAAGCATAATAATACATATTTATTTCAAGTTTCATTTAATTCCATGCGATAGTTGCTGAGAAACGGTTCCGGACAAAAAAGTGTGACGGACGGACGGAAGGACGGAAGGACGGATGGACGGACGGAAGGACGGATGGACGGAAGGACGGAAGGACGGACGGACGGACAGACGGACAACGCCAAAACTATATCCCTCCGCCTTCGGCGGGGGATAATTACTGCCTAATTATGGATCCCAGCACCACTGCTAAAATCCGCGTGTTACAGTGGAACGCCCGTAGTCTGTCTGGCAAGGAGAACGGAACAAAACTCGGGGCCTTAGGCCATTATCTAGAAACTTTAGGCTACACACCGGAGGTAATAGCTATTCAAGAAACTTTCTCAAAACAAGAGGGCCATGATGGCCCTGGATCGCTCACCTGATCCATAGTGTAACAAGTGGGCCCCAGAGAGGGCCATTATTGGCCCCAGGGCTTTAATGTACATAATGTTGAGGGAGGTCTTAAAGGTGAAGCTTCATACCAAACATCAACAAAGGCTAAAATTTGAACAATCTTGTCAAAGGTCCACTAGATGAAGCTACACATCAAATATCAAAGACCTGGGCCTAGCGGTTTCAGAGAAGAAGATTTTTAAAGATTTTGCCTATATAAGCCTATGTAAAATCAAAGGGCCCCGGGACAGGGGCATTTTTTGCCCCAGCACTATAGTTGGAACAATCTTGGTAGGGGTCCACTAGATGAAGCTTCATACCAAATATCAAAGTTCTGGGCCTTGTGGTTTCAGAGAAGAAGATTTTTAAAGATTTTCCCTATATAAGCCTATGTAAAGCCAAAGGGCCCCGTGGCAGGGGGGGATTTTTTGTCCCAGCACTATAATTTGAACAATCTTGGTAGGGGTCCACTAGACGAAGCTTCATACCAAATATCAAAGTCCTGGGCCTTGTGGTTTCAGAGAAGAAGATTTTTAAAGATTTTCCCTATATAAGCCTATGTAAAACCAAAGGGCCCCGGGGCAGGGGCATTTTTGGCCCCAGCACTAAAATTGGAACAATCTTGGTAGGGGTCCACTAGATGAAGCTTCATACCAAATATCAAAGTCCTGGGCCTTGTGGTTTTAGAGAAGAAAATTTTTAAAGATTTTCCCTATATAAGCCTATGTAAAACCAAAGGGCCCCGTGGCGGGGGCATTTTTGGCCCCAGCACTATAATTTGAACAATCTTGGTAGGGGTCCACTAGATGAAGCTTCATACCAAATATATAAGACCTGGGCCTTGTGGTTTCAGAGAAGAAGATTTTTAAAAATTTTCCCTATATAAGCCAATGTAAAAGCAAAGGGCCCCGTGGCGGGGGCATTTTTGTCCCAGCACTAAAATTTGAACAATCTTGGTAGGGGTCCACTAGATGAAGCTTCATACCAAATATCAAAGTCCTGGGCCTTGTGGTTTCAGAAAAGAAAATTTTTAAAGATTTTCCCTATATAAGCCCATGTAAAACCAAAGGGCCCCGTGGCGGGGGCATTTTTTGTCCCAGCACTAAAATTTGAACAATCTTGGTAGGGGTCCACTAGATGAAGCTTCATACCAAATATCAAAGACCTGGGCCTTGTGGTTTCAGAGAAGAAGATTTTTTAAGATTTTCCCTATATAAGCCTATGTAAAACCAAAGGGCCCCGGGGCGGGGGCATTTTTGGCCCCGGGGCGGGGGCATTTTTGGCCCCAGCACTGTAATTTGAACAATCTTGGTAGGGGTCAACTAGATGAAGCTTCATACCAAATATCAAAGACCTGGGCCTTGTGGTTTCAGAGAAGAAGATTTTTAAAGATTTTCCCTATATAAGCCAATGTAAAACCAAAGGGCCCCGTGGCGGGGGCATTTTTTGTCCCAGCACTATAATTTGAACAATCTTGGTAGGGGTCCACTAGATGAAGCTTCATACCAAATATCAAAGTCCTGGGCCTTGTGGTTTCAGAGTAGAAGATTTTTGAAGATTTTCCCTATATAAGCCTATGTAAAACCAAAGGGCCCTGGGGCGGGGGCATTTTTGGCCCCAGCACTATAATTTGAACAATCTTGGTAGGGGTCCACTAGATGAAGCTTCATACCAAATATCAAAGACCTGGGCCTTGTGGTTTCAGAGAAGAAGATTTTTAAAGATTTTCCCTATATAAGCCAATGTAAAACCAAAGGGCCCCGTGGCGGGGGCATTTTTCGTCCCAGCACTCAAATTTGAACAATCTTGGTAGGGGTCCACTAGATGAAGCTTCATACCAAATATCAAAGTCCTGGGCCTTGTGGTTTCAGAGAAGAAGATTTTTAAAGATTTTCCCTATATAAGCCTATGTAAAACCAAAGGGCCCCCGTGCGGGGGCATTTTTGGCCCCAGCACTATAATTTGAACAATCTTGGTAGGGGTCCACTAGATGAAGCTTCATACCAAATAACAAAGACCTGGGCCTTGTGGTTTCAGAGAAGAAGATTTTTTAAGTTTTTGGTGAAAAAAATCTGTTTTTGGCTCCTGTGACCTAGATGTGCAACGGACCGGAACCATTTGACCCATATTCAAACTTGACCGAGATATTGTCATGATGATCATTCTGAGCAAGTTTGATTAAGATTGGACCAAAATTGTGGCCCCTAGGGTGTTCACAAGGTTTTTATATGATTTGACCCGCTGACCTACTTTTTAACCCGATATGACCCATATTCGAACTGGACTGAAATATTGTCACAATGGTCATTCTGAGCAAGTTTCATGATAATTGGACCAAAACAGTGGCCTTCAGAGTGTTCACAAGGTTTTTCTATGATTTGACCTACTGACCTACTTTTTGACCGGACATGACCCATATTCGAACTTGACCAAGATATTGTCATGATGATCATTCTGAGCAAGTTTGATTATGATTGGACCAAAATTGTGGCCTCTAGGGTGTTCACAAGGTTTTTCTATGATTTGACCCGCTGACCTACTTTTTAAGCCGACATGATCCATATTCAAACTTCACTAAAATATTGTCACAATGATCATTCTGAGCAAGTTTGATGATGATTGGACCAAAACTGTGCCCTCTAGAGTGTTCACAAGGTTTTTCTATGATTTGACCTACTGACCTACTTTTTCACCCGACATGACCCATATTCGAACTTGACCGAGATATTGTCATGATGATCATTCTGAGCAAGTTTGATGATGATTGGACCAAAACTGTGGCCTCTAGTTTGTTCACAAGAAAAAGTTTACGCACGACGGACGACGGACGACGGACGACGCACGACGACGCCGGACATCTTACGGTCACAAAAGCTCACCATGACCTTCGGTCAGGTGAGCTAAAAAGATAGTAAACCAACAAAACTTCCAGGGTATAAAACCCCGGTCAGTTTCAGTAGGGAAAAGGGGAAACATGGGGGAGGACTAGCCACCTTTATCAAATCAGGACTAGATTCGGAAGAAATCAAATTTAGACACACAAAAAAAGAAATAGAGGTGGTGATCGTCAGACTTTTTGGACAAAATGAAAACATAGACGTCGTCAACTTTTATGCACCACCCCAAACAAATGTAACGTCTGACGATTATGATGAAATTTATAAAAAAGTGGGGAAAAAATCAGTTTTCTTGGGGGACTTCAATGCCAGACATGAACTATGGGAGACAAACCACAACCCCACATACGACAAACGGCGAGGCCTAGAACTGGTCGAGTTCATAAATAGCACAGATTACGTAATCTTAAACACGGGGTGTGGCACACGACTCAACGTCGAGCGCGGAAGCACGAGCGCCATAGACTTAACACTGGTCAGCGCATCACTATGCCGATCTAGTGAGTGGCACGTGGGAGACGACACGATGGGAAGCGACCACTTCCCCATCCTGACGTCGCTCAACGTCACTCACAAATGCGTAACGCAGCGGCCTGCTCGACGTTGGAAATTAGACAAAGCAGACTGGGACCTCTTTAGGCAGCAACTTAAACACATTAACATATCCCTCGAAGGCACAAATATCGATAAAAGCAATGAGGATTTTGTTTCGGAAATAATGGCGGCATGTGAAAAATCAATACCAAAAACGCAACCAAAAAATAAGCATAAAAACACCCTGCCATGGTGGGATGAAAATTGTAGCGAGGCAGTCAAAAAGAAAAATAAAATATACTATAAATACAGGAAAAACAAAACAGCCGCACTTTTAGAAGAATATAGACGCGTAAGGGAGGAAACAAAATACCTTTTAACACAAACAAAACAACAAGCCTGGAGGGATTTTGTGTCTACTCTCACATATAAAACAAACTCTAAGAAAATTTGGGACACAATAAAAAGATTTAATGGAAAACCACTAAAACCGGTAGAAGTTTTAAAACAAGGAAACGCAAGATATCACGAAAACAATGAAAAAGCAGAAATCTTAGCACAACACTACCGGAAAGTCTGCAGTAACGAAAATTTAGACCCAAATTTTAGGCGCATTAGGGAGACGCAGGACCCAATAATTGAGCAGGCCGTTCAAGACGCCAATCGCGCTGGCCAGTGCCGTGCATACAATGCGAACTTCTCTCATAGGGAGCTACAGAGCGCGCTAAATAAGAAAAAGAGCACCGCCCCCGGGGCAGACACCGTTCACTACGACATGTTAAAAAATCTACCAGAAAAGGGAAAAAATCAACTTCTCGCACTAATAAATAAATCTTGGGACGAGGGGACCCTCCCTACACAATGGAAGGAGAGCACCATCGTCCCAATATTAAAACCAGACAAGGACCCCCACGAGCCGAAATCGTATAGGCCGATTTCACTCACATCAACCATATGTAAAATCATGGAAACCATGGTAGCATCTAGATTAACAGCACACATTGAGAAAAACAACCTCTTAGCAAATGAACAATCAGGTTTTAGAAAACATAGATCTACCATTGATCAAATCACCAGACTGGAATCCGCCATCCGAAACGCAAAACTAATGAAACACTCACTGGTAGCGATATTTTTGGATTTAGAAAAAGCTTTCGACCTACTATGGACTAGGGGGGTCCTCCTAAAACTAAACAAATTCGGAATTCAAGGAAAAATTTTAACCTGGATCAGAGACTTTTTGACTGATAGAAAAATGAACGTAAAAATAGGTAGCGAGGTGTCCGGTTTTTATGAATGCGAGAATGGTTCCCCCCAGGGGTCGGTGCTATCTCCTATCCTTTTCAACCTATTAATGAACACACTGCAGGAAACACTTAATGCATTACCGCTGGAAATATCCATGTTCGCAGATGACGGCTTAGTATGGAAAACCGCGAAAAAACCGAAAAGTGCCATTCCTGCATTACAAAAAGCGTTAAATGCCATACATGATTGGGCTACAAATTGGGGCTTCAAATTGTCAACTGAAAAAACAACAGTGGTAGTTTACAATAGAAATTTCGCAGATACAAAGGGCATGCCCAGGCTGACGTATGACGGGCAGGAAATAAAGTACGCCGGTCATGCCAAATTCCTGGGCATGTACTTTGACAGCAATCTAACATGGAGACTGCACATTGAAAACCTGGTGTCCAGGTCCCAGCGGGACCTAAATGTGCTAAGGGCGGTCTCGGGGGCAAACTTTGGAGCAGACAAGAAAACCCTGATCAAAATGTACACAGCACTTATAAGAAGCAAAATTGATTATGGCTGCCAAGCATACGCGTCTGCGGCGCCCTCACACCTGAAAAAACTAGATAGCATACAGGCCACGGCCCTTCGAATCGCTACTGGGGCATACAGGGGAACGCGGAACCTGGACCTGGAGATTGAATGCAGCGTCATGCCCCTGCACCTGCGGAGGGATGAACTGCAACTCAAGTACTGGGCCCGCTCAAGCAGTCTTAGGGAAAGTCTCCCCATAAACGAAATGATCGCCGACACGCCCAATCATGTTAAAAGAGATAGGTTAAGAGGAAAGATCCCCTATATTATCAAAGTCCAGGACCTAATTAAAAACCATGACCTCGAGCAGGTCAAAACAGCGGAACAAACATATCCGGAAGTTTTTAACTTAAGAAGCCTATGCGCAAAAACAACACTAACGGGTGTCATAAAGAAAAATGAAACATCACAGAAAAAATGCAATGAGATCGCAGAATCACACATCAGTGAAAACTATAAGCAAGCGCTTAAAATTTTCACTGATGGAAGCAAAGATGCTGACAAAAAAGAAACGGGGTGTGCTTTCACAATACCAGAATTAAACTTCGACCAAAAATTCAAACTTAACCAGCACCTCACAGTCTACACTGCAGAACTTATAGCCATACAAAAAGCTTTGGAATGGATACAGGAACAAAAACCCGATAGTGTTGTTATACTAACAGACTCATTAAGCTCAATACAAAGCATAAACTCTGGAAATAGCACTACAAGACCAGATATACTGCAGGACATTCATATCCTAATACACAAAATTCTAAAACAAGGTATCACCCTGAACATAGATTGGATCCCCTCCCACTGCAACGTGCAGGGGAATGAGCGCGCAGACACACTGGCCAAAGAAGCTCTGACCCGGGGAAAGGCACTTGACTACCTCCCCACCCCACAAGAAGTATACGCAATCATTAAGGCCAGCATCAAAAAGGAATGGGCGCGCATATGGCAGGGACAACACGGCTTTAGACACTCGATCTGTCAGTCCTTGACCCCGAAATTGGTACAATATAGCGACAGCCGAAAGCTCGATCGCATATATACACGACTAAGACTCGGGGTCAACGGACTAAATGCACACAACATCTTCTATAGCGAGGCCGATCCATTATGCGGGCACTGTGGCGGAGTGGAGTGTGTTCAACACTACCTCGCAGAGTGCCCCGCACACGGCCCCGCCAGAAGGGAACTAAAGGGAGAACTGACAACATTAGGATACCAAGGGGAGATAAACGCGGTTTCTCTGCTCAATCTAAATTCACAGGAAATGAGGGACGCGGTCTTCAAATTCTTTGAGAAAACAAACTACCTGGACAAAATATAGGGGAAAACTAAGGGCGCAGACAAAAATAATCGCATTGTACCGTAAAACACACCCCGTACGAGAATACATACTTTAAACCAAATTCTCTAGAGACCCGAGTTCAGAACAGTAAAAATAAATATTCGAACCGCACCTTAGACGCTACCAACCAAAAAGGGCCGTAGTGATCAAAAGGCGGCCGTCTCGCAGCGAGAAGGGGAACAAAGTCAACGATAGGCGCTGTGGTTGCGGCCTCGGCTTTGCACTAAGGAGTGCCTATCGGTGACAGCGATCCCTGGATCACTGTGAGAAGACCATAGCAGAACGGGGCATGGACTCACCACAAGGAAAATCCATGGCCCCGACCCACTCTCCAGAGGGGGTGTGCCAAGCGAGAAGTTAAGACAAGGTGTAGCGTTGTGGTTGCGGCCCACTGGCTTTGCACTTATGAACGCTGCACCAAAGCCCTAGCTGATCGGGAGCCACACAGCCCGAAAGAGGACCACACGAAAGCACGCCGGGACTGGGCATGGACCCACCACAAGGAAAATCCGTCGCCCAGCCCCTCCTGAGGGGGTGAGGCAAACGGGAAATCAGGACGAGATGTAACGCTGGGGTTTGCGGTCTTAGGACTTTGGCACTGAGCAGCGTTGCGTCAAAATCCTGGCTGATCGAGAGCCACACAACACAAAGGGGAACGGCACAACAGCACACAAGCAAACAAAGCCTCTCCTTCAGGAACGCATACAGAAAAGTGGGGCAGAAATAAGAAACAAGACGCCTTATCACATCTTTTTCTTTATTTTTTCGCAACTTTCGCTTTCGAATAAAGGATGTACATTATAAGGTTACCCAAACGGAATGACCTGGGGGCCCTCAAAAGGGCCTTCTGCATACCACCACGACTGAAAAACCGCATCTCACCTGGTATATCATACAGCCCTCCGTACTGCCCTTGTCGCATAACATAAAAATCACCAAAAACAGCAAATTGCGCCATGACCGTAATAAAGACAGACGGTCAAGATGGCCACATATCAATACAGACAAGGACAATTAACTAATTAACTAGGGCATGACTTAGCGCGACCTGAAGGAAGGCTTTTAACACACACAACCACCCACGCGAAACTAAACCAACATACAACCACACTAGATAGGTAGATATAGCGATAGTTGTAGGATAGGAATACAGTAGAGAGGATAGTATAGAAAAGAGAGATCAAAAACCTGGAGTTAGAAGAAGAAGAAGAAGAGTTTTCTCAAAAAGCGATTTCAAACATTTTTATTTGTGTAAATATGAAACACTAAAAACAAGATCGCATAGGAGCGCTCGACTGCGCACGTGCGCAGGCGGACGCTTGTATGCGACCTTCATGATTATATAACAATTTGCACTAACCACTTTGACTAAAGAGATTGGCAAACGTTGTCTCGGGTCCCCAAACGGCTAGGCAAGAATACTTTTATTTCTACTATGATGCCTTCCTACACGTAGGATGCGATAGTGATATGCAAACATGGCGACACAAAATGACTCTCCTACGGTCCCACAGAATACGACATCCTGCGTCGAGGAGGGCATCGCCTTTTCTTAACTTCAAACGAAAAAGCATGAAAGGGGATTGACCTACTTTCCACATCCTCCGTGATAGAGGTCACCCACTAACTAAAATAAATACGAATTTGGGCCCGAGACGGCGGAAGCCAACACACCATGTTACTATGTTGTATGTACAGAAGAAACAAAACACAAATATAATCTTCAAGCACAACCTTGCAGGTACAAAAATTGTCCTTCCCAGCAGCTGTGGGCGGATGGGCTTGTCCCAAAAAGGACAACAACACAAAGGAGATCGGCTAACGTTGTCTCGGGCCTCCAAATGGCTAGGCAGGAATACGCTTTCCTCCTATGGTGCCTTCCTTCGCGTAGGATGCGTTAATGATATGCAAACATGGCGACTGACCCACTTATGGTCCCGCGGAGTGCGGCATCCTACGTCGAGGAAGGCATCACCTTTTCTTAACTTAAAACGGCAAATGCATAAAAAGGGATTGACCTAATATGCACATCCTCCGCGATAGACGTCACTCATTAACAAAATAAATACGAGTTCAAGCCCGAGACGGCGTAGGCCGGCACTTCATGTTATTATGTTACATATTGTATGTACAGATAAACCAAAAAAAAAAAAAAAAAAACAACGACACAAAATATAAACCACTAGCTTAATCTTGCAGGTACAAAAACTGTCCTCCCCAGCAACTGTGAGCGGGTGGGCTTGCCCTAAAACGGACAACGCCACCTTTAAGGCACAAGAAAAACAAACAAAACAGGTCCGTGGCGGGGTAAGCACATCCGCCCGCATATATACTTAAAAAATAGACCACTCAACAAGATGGGGAAACAGACCAAACAATGTAAAAATGTACATACGTTACATAAATATACAAAAATCAAATAAAAAAAGATAAAAAACAAAAATACCAATATCAAAATTGACCCTTTCCTGCTCTGACACGGTTCGGCATATTGACAAGCAAAAAATTATAACGTCGAGTAGAAGACAAAATGGACCGACTGCAGCGGACTTACGATAGACACGGACGGACGGGGCTGGAGCCAAGCGATGGTCTCCCCATTCACCGGCAACGTGGAATGGGGGTAGCACCGAACGGCTAAGGTGTAGTGCCAGAATGGATTAGTTCCCTGGGGCCCCACCAGCTGACGACCCGCGACACGGGGAAACTGGAAACAACAACAACAACATAACAAGTTGTTATACCCAACATTTGAGTATGTGCGTGCATGCATGCATACTTAAGTACATGCATGCATGTGTGTAAAAATGCATGAGCCCATGTATGTGCACGCATACTGATTATATACATGTGTGCATGCATGTGTGTGTGAAAGCATGCATGAATACATGCATGCATGTGTGAGTACATGCATACATGTGTGCATGCATGTGTGAGTGTGTGCATGCATGCATCCGTGTGTGCATGTATGCATGCATGAGTGGGTGCATTTATGCATGTGTGTGTGCATGCATGTAGTCATGCATGCACATGCATGAGCATGCATGTTTGTGTGCACATGCATGAGTGCATGCAAGCATGTGTGTGCATGCATGCATGGGTGTGAGCATGCATGCGTATAGGCATTTGTGATGCATACAAATATGCATAAGTGCATGCGTCACTTGTGTGTGCACATGCATGCATGTGTGCAGGCAAGTGTGCATGTGTGTTGTAGTCCAAATAGGAATTTAGCCAGATCCGGAATCTGGCTAGGCCAAATAGGAATTCTTATTTGGCCTAGGCAGATTCCGGATCTGGCTAAAAGAAAATTTTGTTTAGCCAGATTCCGGATCTGGCTGGCTAAACTCTGTTTAGTCCAAATAAGAATTCCTATCTGGCTAGGCTGATTCTGGATCTGGCTAGGCTGATCAGACCAAATAGGAATCTTGGTTTAATGGCAACAGACCTTCATTGGCTTCAGTAACAGTTTTATAGAACATATTTAATATTCAAAATATTTGTGACACTCATTTTTTGTCTTGAATAATGTGTTGTTTAGACCTCCCAGGCTAATAACTATAATACAGTCGACGCTCGTTATCTCGAACCTCACGGGACCGGATAAAAAGTTCGAGTTATCCGTAGTACGGGATAACCAAAGTGTGACGTCACAAGCATGTCGGAGCCCATTATTGGCCGTGATATGCTTGGTATTCTTGGTTATTCTTGGTTAGAGTAATAGCACTTATATGCACAGCCTATTGAGTTTTTAAAATTTGTTTATGAAAGTAATGGGGCTTGTGGAAGTATAGCCATTATAAAAGCTTTCTCCCCTGTTTTGTTGTCTTTTAAATTCCTGCAAATTCGGGCAAGGTTGGCAAAAAGCCGGTCAATATGAGTATTGACCGGGCCGGTGGTTAAAACTGGTTTTAACCGGTCATTACTGGTCAATACTGGTCTATTGGTGGTCAATTAAATTACTGGAGTAAATACCTCTGTCCTGTTGCTAAACTGGTCTTAAAAGCTTTCCCCCTACATCATGTACATGATATTAGACTATATTTTCATCACTGAACAAGACAAAATAGTTTTTATTAATAACAGTAATTATTTGAGGTATCTTTTATTTCATCAAAAGTCAAAAGACATTATTGCTGGTCGATTGACTCACTGAACTGTAGACAGGCCTGTTCTTATCAATCAAACAATATTCATAATTATTCTTTTTTCCTTTATAGGTTAGATTGATTGTTCATATTTTGATTTACAGGAATATGAATAAGCTGAATGAATAAGGATTCATGAAAGGTCCTTTATTTATTAACCAAACAATATATGAAGATTCACTGATGTCTTTGAATATTTAAAAGTATCTGTAACACCTGTAAATTGCTGTCAAAACAGACTAACCCATGCCACAGCAGTGGGTGTGGCAAAGATCTGATTGCTAAATTGACCAATTACATGTCCCTAATATGGGTATTATAAACTGACACCAGGCTTTATGCATAATGTGTGAAATTTTGATTTATATGCAATGTGGACAGTATCTTATCATCAAGCTATTACTGAAGGTTTCAAAAATGAATGAAACCTAAAGACCCAGTTTGGAACTTCTTCACTATTTTACCGGCCCCGATAGCTCAGTTGGTAGAGTGTCCGCTCCGGGGAAAGGGAGGTCTCGGGTTCGATCCCGGGCCGCGACATACCAAAGTCGTTAAAAATGGTACTAGCTGCTCCTCGCTTGGCACTCAGATTTACGGGGTAGAGCTAGGACTGGTCGATCCAGTGTCAGGATAATGTGACTGGGTGTGGTATCATGTAATGTGTCTGGGACATGATACTTCAGTGGGTAACTGGTCAACTCGTACCTAAGTCAACTCGTACCTGAGTCAACTCGTACCTGTTTTTGGTCAACTCGTACCCGTTCTTTGGTCAACTCGTACCCCCTAGTCAACTCGTACCTATTTTGGTCAACTCGTACCCCAGGGGTAGGTGGGGTACTCGATTTTTTTTGCCGAACAATAGTTGAAATGGGTTATAACTTGCCCCGAGACATGTCTTGAGTTCACCGGAGGCCAGAAAGAAGTACTTTGGGTCCTTTTATTGTAACATGGTTTTCACAGCGCGGGGATATGCGATGGCGCGCCATCAACCTGCTCTAGTTATTAATATTATTATTATTATTATTATTATTATTATTATTATTATTATTCACTTTTAACCCATTCCGTCCCTGAAACCCACAAAGGGGTACCTTGTCAAACACTGCAGGCCCAGATCCGACGCCGCAGAACGCGGGGATATGCGATGGCGCGCCATCAACCTGCTCTATTATTATTATTTTTATTATTGTTATTATTATTATTATTATTATTATTATTATTATTCACTTTAACCCATTCAGTACCAGAAACACACAAAAGGATGCCTTGTCAAACACTGCAGGCCCAGATCAGACGCTGCAGAACGCGGCGTCGAATGATCAGGGCCTTCGCTGTTTGAAAAAGTTTAGCCACTTCCCGAATAAATTTTGAAGAAAACACAACCTGACACCCCTCAATTTCGAAATATAAAAGATGGAAGATTCCATTTGGGTTGTCAAACACTGCATGCCCAGATCAGACGCCGCAGAACGCGGCGTCGGCGTCGTCTGATCAGGGCGGACGCTGTTTGAAAAAGTTTAGCCACTTCCCGAATAAATTTTGAAGAACACATAACCTGACACCCGTAAATTTCGAAATATATATATGGAAGATTCCATTTGGGTTAATTTAATTAACACTTTAGTTAATCGTTTACCGATTAAGGTGGTTGTAAAAAACGGTTATCGGTACTAGTTTAATCTAATTGTCCTACATTAAAGACTGTTTTTAATTGCTTTAATTTTGCCGGCGAGCGGCTGTATTTGTTCTGACAAAACTTAAAACTAAATCCCAGTTTTACTATTTATATATAAAAGTGGGTTTTAAGAGGGACAAATTCATATAGGCTTGCATTCGTGATGATTGTTTTTATTTAAGAGTTTGTTAGTTAAACGGTATAACAAATGTTTATAATTTAAGCAATAAAATTATATAAATAACTGAATTTATTTTTATTGTGCTACCTGTACATTCCGCTGTGTTTATACTCGCCGACATGTAACCGGTTTTGTCCGTGCAATGGGCACACCCCTAAACCTCACTTTATATAGAGAAACTCGGGTTTACGGGGGTATACATTATCTTTCTTTATTTATGCTCCAATACATAGGTTGAGGGTACTCGTTAGAGTCGTTCCAACAAAAGATCACAGCCTATATGTGAAGTATAAATAAGAAAAAAAAAAAAAAAACACGGATTTTCGTAAGAAAAATTGCCATTTTGGGGATGTGAAAAATGCACTATATTGCACGGGTGTGTTATAGTAAAGTAACAGTAATAAGGAATATGCAACATTTATGTTAGCCAACATTTATGTTTTGAGCATATATGAGAAAAAATTATATTTGTATAACTACATTTTATTTGCAACTGAGCATGAAATGTAAGTTCTACAATTATATTTTTCTCGATATTTTCATTTACATATTTACATATGAAGTTCGTCTTATGTTGAGCATGGTGTTATGTACCAATCACATCCCTCTGGAGCATAGATTGTTGGCACTCAGAGCTGCCCCACAGGGATAGTTCTAATGAGCACCCATAAATTATGTCTGGCTAAAGGAGGCCATACACATGAAAGGCGCCATTTTGGCGCACGTGCGTAATGGCGTCATGCACACACTATGTATCGTCTTCATCGTCGGGAAAAGGATCAGGAGTCTGCATAGACCATAAAGTTGACCTGTATATGTGTACTTAAGCCAAACTTAGCCCAAAACAAATTTTATTTTTTCTAAGGTACGAGTTGACTTAGGTACGAGTTGACTAAGGTACGAGTTGACCAAATTCGGGTACGAGTTGACTAAGGTACGAGTTGACTTAGGTACGAGTTGACCAGAAACCCTTCAGTGAGGCAGCACTATAAACGTGAGCATTGAGCTCCCTGTCGCAACCAGACACCGTCGTGATATGACTGAAAAATTGTTGAAAGCGACGTTAAACCCGAATTCACACACACACACACACACTTCACTATTTTGGAAGATAACAAAAAAAAAAAAACAGTGCAAGGTGTTGAAGTTTGTGCTAAGGTCTTAAGACTGAGGCGTCATCAACAAAAATGCCTAGGGCTAAAAAGCTAGAAAGTATAGCTAAGAGGCAACTTGAAGAAATAACATCTGAACCTGAAACTCTATCAAATAATCAGCCTCCAACAAAGAGAGCAAAACTTCAGAATAGTTTCAGTAGCTTTGCTTTTTAAACACTAAAATTATTCAGTTGACCACTCAATATTTCAATCGACCAGTATTGACCAGTATTGACCACTTTGGGAGTATTGACCAGGACGGTTTTAACCGGTTAAAACCACCGGTTAAAACCGCCCCTGGTTTTGACCGCCCAACCTTGAATTCGGGTAGCCAAATAAGCTAAAAATAGACATGTACTTAAATGGACTGGTTACCTACCCACTTGTGAATGCAACAGTACATGCTATACGTCATAGGTAGTCCCTTGCCGAGAAAGCTGGTCACGAGCCATCTTTTTAGGATTAACACTGTTTGTATGTGCATCGGGACAAGGGACAGTACTCAATTTTGACAATAATGACGATTACGTGCAACAACCAATTAAAGAGTCTGGTCATACCTAATTGTACATTAATACAAATCAGAGCCGCCTTTTAACATGGAAATCTTTGAAACCATTGAAACGAGATGGTGTTAAGATGAAAGGTTGAGCACCGCGTGTCGGTCTTTATTGCATGCACGTGATTTTCGTAATAGCGGTAAAGGTATTGTTTGTGCTAATTTTAATTACGAAAGCAGCTGGACATTGGAAAAATTAAAACCATTGTGAGAATTGATGAATTGTTTTGTAAATTCTTTAACTGAAAGACCAGCGGCATCTTTTTTTTTTTTTCCTTCTTTGCGACATGAATTTCGGTTCGAGGAACGCGGTAGTAAAGTCAATGAAAAATATATTCAGGGACTGAAAATGATGGGCGAGATAACCGAAGTGTCGACTTAAAAGGAGTTCGACACATGCGAAGTTGAAATACAATAAATATATAGGGAACATATCGAGGGCTTAGCGCAAAACTATTGTATCTGCATTTTCAAGATTTTTCAGGAGAAACAAAAAACATTCCTATTTTCTTGATATTATGGCAATACTTTACATCTTTACATATTTTGAAGGCTAAAAGGTGTTTATTTGAACCAAGGTAGTTTTATACAAATCTAACACTTAATAAAGGAGACCTTGACCTTTCGTTCAGTTACAATAGTTTTGCATGCAAAAACCTAACTTTTGTATACAGAATTTTGGTGCAAAACTATTGTATCTGCAGTTACAATAGTTTTGCACTTAAAATGTTAAGATTGTGATGTAAATATTGTGTAAATAATGTAGATACAATAGTTTTGCACCAATTCAGAAGCATAGGGATGCACCAATAAAGCCTTCAGAACCCTGGAATTTTTACAGAAACATGTTGAAACTTAATACACAGACTCACAGAAGACTGGCTTAATAACATTGACTGTAAATCCTGGCTGTCATTGCTATGTAGCTTTAAAAATTCTGTTATAATATGTATATACATATTATAACTATGTATATAACAAGTATAGCTTTTACAAAAAGCTAGGTCTAAGCTTAGCACATATTAAATTTAATGTCTAGAGTTATATCCCAGTCGAAAGGGGAGGAGGAGCCGACAAAAAAAAATCCCAGAAATGTGTTTTTTGCAAATAACCGTCTTTGCATAAATTTAAATTGCCAGTCTGCACCCAGGATCCTGCCGATTGAAGATTTAATAATGTCAAAGTTGCAAATGCTGTAATTTTGTCAAAAAGTTTTTTAGATCACCAGAGCTGAAGGCTCCTGAGGAGATTATAGGATAGGCAGTAGTCCATCGTGGTCAAGAGTTTGTAGATGTATATTTTGTATTAGCCTGTACAAATATGACAGCAAATATGGGTTTGCACAAATGTGATACCAATTCTGTGCCAGGGGCATCTTTTTGTATGAAAGCTTATACTTGTTATGGACCGCTTTCTTCTTCTTGTGAAAGCTTATACTGGTTAAAGGTCAACCTGCATTGTGGGTTACTAATGGCTGTACTTGCGTGATAAACCCAACGTCTATATTGTCTATGTCCATGGGCATAGACAATAAGTTAAAGCAATACAATCACACAAAATGGATCATTCAGAATAATATTGGGTGACCATATCCTACTATATTTAATACCAACCTGTCTACCTAAGGCTGGGTAAGCTAGCCTAACCTTAGCCTACCTTACCATACCCTACCCTAAAGTAGGACGTACCCCACGGTACACAGGGCATTCTAGGCTATAATAGGGTAGCCCTCCCCACCTCACTACCATAAGTAGGAGAATGACATTACTTTACCTATCCTATTCCACACCACACTGCTTACAACTTAGCCTACCCTACCCCACCCAAGGGTAGGGACTACCCTACCTACCATAGTGTAAGCTTGGTGAGGAAGGGTAGCCTACCACTATCCCAACCAAGAAAAAAATGTACCTACAGTATCCCACACCACTCTGGCTACTGGGGTAAAGGTATGGGAGGAGAGCCCCACTTAACCCTAACCTAGCAGTGCCTAAAGTTTAAACTAGCCTACTATATCCTACCTTACCTATCCTACCATAAGGTAGAGACTACCATACCTACATTGCCTTACCTCACTGGTTTGTTATGTGTTCCCTGCCCTCACCAGTAGTTTGGCCATACCCCACCCCACTTTACCCTTCTCCTTTTGAGTTACCTACCCTTACCTAGCCTAAGGTAAGGTAGATTGTCTAGGCTAGGTTACCCTACATCCTACACTTACCAGTAGGGTGGCCATACCCTATCCTTTGCAACACCATCCTGCCTACCAGCTACTCTCCATTCGATCGTTCAACGCAACACTGGGCTAACTCCATTTTTTTTCAAAAATGACTTTTTTATACAGTTTGGTCCATTCTATGCTGATACACATTCACATGAAATATTTTAGCCATTCTCATAAAAATAAACCTAATAAAAAAAAAATTTGGCATTTTGATCTATCTCATTCTTGGTAGTTTGTTTAACGCAACACTGATCTAACTTGAGTTAGACCAATGTTGCGTTAAACAGTTGAAGAAAGCTTATCAATATTTTCTGGTGATATCATGATGAGATCATAGGCATAGTAGATAGATAAACTAATAATCATAACAATTGATGCATCTCTTGGCAAAGTTTTATTATGGGACCCCTTTACAGAGGGTCAGGGGATGGGACAGGGTTCTTCCTATACTGTAAACCAAATACATGTGTATATAGATCTGCATGTCATTTGTTCTTTTTTCTGTATGCAGTAACCATGCAATATAACCTATAATATATCATTGTTTCCCCACTGAGGTTGGGTGGTGGGCATATTAGACAGCCAAAAGATCATGACTCTTAGGAATTTGACAAAACCTAGAGTCCAGGACGGGGCCTTAAATGCAGAACAAAAATATACACAATATACATTGATGGCCCAGATCAGACACCACATTCTGTGAGATCTGTTCAGGGTCTGCACTTTTTGTGAAAAGTCCAGCTATATTTGTTTCTGTGTGACATATATTGACACCCCTTTATTTTGAATGGATTCCTGTTATATACATGGCTGACGATTTTATTCAGGACAAAATAAGCTCCCCACCAATCCTGGCTTGGAGAATAAATTGGCCTAAATGGTGCTCACATATGTGAAAATTTGCCAAATGGTAAATAATTAAAAAATAAATATTAGTTGTAAAAAACTAAGCCTATATAATATTAAAGCATTTTAATCAGACTGTGCTACTGTGTATTCAGAAGTCTGAACAAACCGCCCAGTGAAGAAAGCTGGTACTAGCAAACAATGTAGACCCTGATCAACCTCTGTCAGAATGTTTATTTTTACTAACTGACCTTTATGGGGGCAGAATAAGGCTATTTTTAAGGGACATTTGCTCCTTCTTGATGAAACTTATGTTGTGTGTACTTGTTAGAATTACCTTGATCAGATTATTCTATTAAGTACCCACAACATGACCAATGTTACTGAAAAATAAGAAAAAAAAAATCCCTTAATTTGTTCATTTGTTTGATTTGAGGTTTAACATCCCCATCAACACTGTATAGGTCATTATGGAGACGTTGCTTCCGAGTTTCTGGGACTTTTACCCGACTTTGAGATGAAATGACATCTCAAGCCCTGTCGCCCAATGAAACAAATTAAACAGGGTTTACAAGCATGGGCGGTCCAACTCGCACCGCTTTTCCTGGTCACCCTTTGATCCTCTAAACGGTTTACCAGTACTCGTGTGCGGTCGGATTCAGCTCTGCGTGTAAGCATAATGCAGCCCATCTATTTCTTCAAGCCCCGATGGGTGGGGGCGGTAATATGTTAATTTACTCCAGCTTATCTGGAGATACCTGTATGTATTAAAGTAAGCTGACAATAAGTGGGCACTGATGACGAGTCTTATTATTTTTTTGTTTACTCTCGCCCTTGTATCAGTGGCTCAAGCCAGCCTCGGTAGCTCAGTCAGATGCACGTCTGACTGGTGATCAGGAGGATGTGGGTTCGATACCTGCCGGAGTAAGTAACATTCTTTCATGGTGAATGATCATAAAATCCTTTCTACGGTCATTCTCTCACTTCCGCTGATTTAAGAAGGGCAGTCATCAGTTTTTGGAATGTGCACTGTACTGGTTAACCGCTTACGTATAGGCCTGCTCAGGAGAAGTGTGGATAGGTAAGCTGACCGGCTCAAAAATGACCTAAATAGTGTTGGCTGGGCCGTTTAACTCCAATACAAACAAACAAAACAAAATCATTGGCTCAGTCGGATTCATATCTGATAAGGAGGTTGCAGGTTAGATCCTCCTGCGTCTACAACATTCTTTTATGGGAGATCGATCATGAAATATTGTCTACCGTCATTCTCTCCCTTCCACTGATTGAACTATTGTCCTGCTTAACTAGCCCTGGCTGTATCTTTGCAAACAGTGAAGCTCCAGATGAGAGATTCTTCTCCAGGTACCATCTGACCTAGATCTTCACTTTTTGTCATTCAGTTTGTGAGTGTAAAGGAATAAATGACATCAAGTAATTTGATTTTTTGATAGTCAAAGAAGGATGTGGCAAAATTAATTTATTCGGTAGAACAAGGGTTAAGAAGGACAGATGTCAGCTTTCATTGATCAGAAAAGTAAGCTAGCTAAGGTACGAAAGCTTTTGCTTTCTACATTGACAATCAAAATCAGGTACTACATAACATAATGTACAGATATGACGAAAAAGGTCATACTTTTAATGACAATGACTGGTTCTAGCCACAACTGAGGATGCAACTAAAATTATTTCCATTTATACAGCTGCTCAGTGGGTTATAATCATTCGGTCTGCAATGAGGGTCAGTTCAAGGTTTATGAGAATTTACTATATCTGCTTTTTTTTTTTTGATTTTCACAAATTTTCAGGAAAAAAAATCAAAAACTTTGACATCAACAAAGATAAAGACTAGAAATGCACCCAAAGGGCACGGATGCCCCCGCCTCAAAATATGTCTATGTTCGTATTCTTCCATAGAAAGTTTTGGACCCTTTTTTCACATTTGACCTCTAAGTATGACCTTGACCTTGGAGGTACGGACCTGGGTTTTGCTTGTGACACATTGTCTCATGATGGTTAACATTTCTACAAAGTAATTTCAAAATCCATCCAGAAATAAGAAAGTTATTGGCTGCGTTTAAGTTTCAGATCCTTTTTTTTACCTTTGCCCTCTAAGTATGACCTTGACCTTGGAGGTACGGACCTGGGTTTTGCACGTGACACATCGTCTCATGATGGTTAACATTTCTGCCGAGTAGTTTTAAAATCCATCGAGAAATAAGAAAGTTATTGACTGCGTTTAAGTTTCGGATGCACGGACGGACGGACAGGGGCAACGCTATATGCCCTTTCCACCATTCTTCGAATGACGGGGGCATAAAAAGGTCTATTATTGTAAAATAAGGTCTTTATATTTTTCTCAGAGCTAAAAAAAAAGTCTTAATATTTGTCCTCAGAGCATGGAAATCACTTTCATTAACTCGGATTTCAATGGACCAGCATTCATAGTTGACCTTTTCGCATGTTTGCATTCCAAGAAGGCTCCTCAAGCCCTGCCCATCGGGGTTTGAAGAAATAGATGGGCTGCATGATGCTTCCACATAGAGCTGAAACCGACACGCACACGAGTACTGGTAAACCGCTTAGAGGATCTAAGCCTGCCCAGGCTACGCGGTGCGAGAGTCGGACCGTCCATGCTTATAAACCCTATTGGTTTCATTGGGCGGCAGGGCTTGAGATGTCATTTCATCTCAAGGTCGGGTAAAAGTCCCACAAAATTGGAAGCAACATCTCCAAAATGATTTTTACAGTGTTGACGGGGATGTTAAACCGCAAATCAAACAAAACCTAGAAAAAAGAATTGAGTAAAAAAAGAGTGGGTACCTTGTCCAAAAATATTTTGTCGTTTTACCTATTACTGCACTATGAATAAAAATACTTGTTGCTATCCTTTAACATCATGGTCTACTTTGGTTTGATTTAGAGTTTAGAGGTCCAGTAATCACTATTTATGTCAAGTAGAGCCAGGCATAATGCTTCCAGGCAGAGCTGAAACTGACCGCACTTAAGTACTGGTAAACTGCTTAGAGGTTCCAAACCTGCCCAGGAAAAGTGGTGCGAGTTGGACCCTCCACGCATATAAACTGTATTGGTTTCGTTGGGTGGCAGGGCTTGAGATTTCATTTCACCTCAATGTCCTGTAGGGCTTGAGATGTCATTTCATCTCAATGTTGGGTAAGAGTCCCACAAAGTTGGAAGCAATGTCTCCAAAATGACCTATACAGTGTTGACGGGGATGTTAAACCTCAAATCAAACAAATCCAAGTCCACCAAGTTCTAATTATGGCAAATATGGTAATGTTTTATTCTGAAAATGTGTTCATCTGTATTATATATCTCTGTATAATGTGTCTTAATAACATGGGAAGCCAAATAGTTATGACAATTGAAATTTGTAGATTAAGTTAGGCATTTTGAGTATTTTGCTCGTGAAAGCTCGAAAAATTGTAAATTATCCAACTTGTTTCGTGAATAAAATATATAATCATGAATTAAATGTATAATGGCTGAAAGATACAGTTTATAACAAGCAATTAAATGCAAAAGTAATTTTAAATTGCATGTATTACATTTATGTTTCTACAAGACATTGTATTAGATTACAAGAAAAAGAATGGGAAAAATGTTATTTTACCGGCTTGCAGCAATAAATATTCTTCAAATACATGAAGGTTTAGTTTTCTTTTTGTACTTTAGATATTGCTTCTACTGATTATGAATAATTTTGTTTTTGAAAATAGAAAGTGACAAGAAACACTGATTTAATTCCAGTTAGACCAGTGTTGCATTAACTTTAATTGCGAAAATTGGATATTTTTAATGGGAAAACGGATCTAACTCAAACTTTGTTCAATATCTCTTTTTCTGTCACATGCCATGAATTGCAACATACTTCACTTCAAACTCCTTATTTCACCTTGTAGATCAGCTTTCATTAATACCCTGATGAGCTATTTATGAATTTAATAAACAGAAAAAACTGTCTCCTGTAAAATTTAGAAAAACTGAGTTAGCCCTGTGTTGCGTTGAACGATCGCATTGCTCTCTCCCGTTAATTTTGTAACAAAAATAAAGATGTGAATCTAGATTCTTACCATAATCATATCTTTGATATTTCCTGATCAAACAAACATTCAACCTGGCAGCGTTTTTTTTTGTGTGTGTGTGTGTGTCTGTGTGTCTTGTTACTTTGCTATGTCATGGTTGCGAGATAATATGTCGTCAAACCTTAGCCCAGTAAGAGATGTCACATTGACACATGCTATATTTTCTGTCGGCAACGTCACAGAGCGCTGCCGAATAAAAATGGCCCATGAGTGAGTATTTATTATAATTGTTTGCTTGAGGTCTTATGACTGAGGAGAATATCGGCATAATTATTTTGACTAGGGTAGACCAGCCTACCCTTAGCCTATCCTACCCTACCCTACCTCCATCTATGAATATACCCTACCTTTTTCAACATCTGCCTACCAGGAAGGGTAGGCTAGCTTATCATTAACCAATCATGCCCTAGTAACTCTACTCTACCCAACCTTACCCTACCCCTAATTAGGGTAGGGCCAATCTTACAATAACATACGGTACCATAGTGTAGGCTAGGAACGGGAAGGGTATCCTACCCGGAGGGTGACTGTTTCAACTCTTAAGACCACCCTGATTCAGGCTAGCCTGGCCTGGCTATGACAGCCTTACCTACCATATCCCACCTTAAACTATCCTACCCTAAGATAGGGCCTACCAAACTGGTTAAGGTAATGGTAGGGTACTCTTCCTTACCCTATTGGCTTACCCTATGCTTTCCTAGGAAGGGCGGGAATAGGCTAAGCCTTCCCTACCCTAGGGTTGTATACAGTCTGCCTACTTGTTAGGGTAGGTTACATCACTAACCAGTTTGGGAGGCCCTACCCTAGGGTAGGATATGTTAAGGAAGGATATGGTAAGCTAGGCTAAGCTAGGGTTAAGTGACCCTACCCTACCCTAAGCAAGGTTGTGTTTGATAGAGTAGGTATAGTCATTCTTTGCGATAGAGTAGTGAAAGGCTGCCCTTCCATAGCCTAGCCTACACTATGGTACCTGGGGTATGTTAGTGTTGGTGTTAAATTGGCCCTACCATGGTTAGGGTAGGGTAAGGTAGGGTCCATCTATGGAAGGGTCACCCCTACAATACCCTATCAGTTAGGATAGACTAAGGGTTGGCTAGCTAGCTTACCTTGTGGACAGGATGGTGTTGAAAAGGGTAGGGTATGGTCACCCTACTGATTAGGATAGGGTGTAAGGTTACCTAGCCTAGTTAGCCAGGTAAGGGTAGGTATGTAACTGTAAGATTTGATAGAGCAGGTCCTATCCTACTGTAGGGTAAGGTAGAGTATGTTCACCCTACTGTTGAGGATATAGGTAGGGTACCCAACCATATTGTACCCTATCCTAACTATGGACTACTCTACACTAGAGTACCACTGGGCATGCTAGGCTATGGAAGGGTATCCTACCACTAGCCTAACTGGGAGGATGACTATCCCTATCTCACACCACAATACCTAACCCTTAGAATACCCTATCTCACCCAAGGGTAGGGACTACCCTACTCTGTGGTGCCATAGTGTAGGCTCAGTAATGGAAGGGTACCCTAACTAGGAGAAAGACTACCTGTTAGGATAGGGTAGTGTAGCCTAACCTCAATATTAGCACTACCTTACCTAGCCTACCTTATCCTACCTTACCTATCCTACCCTAAGGTAGATTTGTTTGTTTGCTTTGCGGTTTAACAGCCCAAACAAGCCTAATTTAGGTCATTTTTGAGCCAGTCGGTTTACCTATCCACACTTTTCCTGGGCAGGCTAATACGTAAGCGGTTAACCAGTACAGTGCACATTCTTTTGCCAGAAACTGACAAGTGCCCTTCTTGAATCAGTGGAAGGGAGAGAATGACCATAGAAAATAGTTCATGATCAATCTCAACGAAAGAATGTTGCTGGCTCCGGCAGGTATTGAATCCACGTCTTCCTGATCCCCAGTCAGACGGGCATCCGACTGAGCTACTGAGGCCAGCACCCTAAGGTAGAGCCTACCGTATATGCTTTACTATACTCTGCTGGTGATACTCTGCATACCCCACCTTACACTAACCTACAGTATGACCTACTCTACCAAGTTTCACAGTTACCAACCCTAAACTAGCCTAAGGTAGGGTAGACTAGGCTAGGGTACTTTACACCCTACACTAACCAGAACTGTGACCATACCATACCTTTTTCAATACCATCATGCCTACCCTTAGTGTATCAGATCCTACTTCAAACTAGGTACCATAGTATAGGCTAGGCTAGACTAGTCCAAGGAAGGGTACTCTACCACTACCTTAACTAGAACGACAAATGTATTTATCCCACACCACCCTGCCTTCCAGGTAGAGTAAGGTAGACTGTTCTAGCCAAGAAATGCTTAATCCTAGCCTATCCCACCCTTGCCTATAATATCTCACCATAGCCTATCCTACCCTAGGTACGCCCTACCAAACTGACTAGGGAAGGGTACCCTAAAAATCAAAGATGGTTGACAGCTGCCATGTGATCTCAAAGGAGCTATGATACTAATTGCAACCATATTTGTCAACAAACTGGAACCATACTTTTTTGGTTTCAAAGTATTAACAGGTCGACCTATTGGCTCGTAATTTCACTGCTTCCACGCAGAGCTGAATCCGACCCGTACACGAGAACTGGTAAACCGCTTAGAGGATGTAAGCCTGCCCAGGCAAAGCAGTGCGAGTGTCGGACCGTCCATGCTTATAAACCCTATTGGTTTCATTGGGCGACAGGGCTTGAGATGTCATTTCATCTCAATGTTGGGTAAAAGTCCCTCAAAATTGGAAGCAACGTCTCCAAAATGACCTTTACAGTGTTGACGGGGACAATAAAGCTCAAATCAAACAAACAAACTATGGGAACATCCCAGGCATCTTTTTAAAAATTTGACCCGAAGCTATAATGAGCAACTGTATGCATTTCAGATATTCTCCAGTAGAGCAGCAAAGTCCTGCATAATTTTATAACTGGCCTAAGTAAAATTATAAATAACCACTGTTTCATTATTTTCCTTCCTTTAATTATTTGATTAGTGTATTCGCTTAAAATGGCAGAATTTCAAGCCAAGGATTTATTTGTTTGATTTGAGGTTTAACATCCCCGTCAACACTGTATAGGTCAATTTGGAGACGTTGCATTCAATTTCGTGAGACTTTTACCCGACATTGAGATGAAATGACATCTCAAAGCCTGCCACCAAATGAAACCAAAAAGGTTTATAAGCATGAACGGTCCGACTTGCACCACTTTTCCTGGATCCTCTAGGCGGTTTACCAGTACTCATGTGTGTTCAGTTTCAGCTCTGCGTGGAAACATCATGCAACCCATCTAGCCAATGACCACAATTTCTTGAAATAAATACAGAAAACTGAAATTGTTGTATACTACAGCTTATTTGTATCTATTAATTTGGCTTGAATCAAACTTGTGTAACTTTTAATGGTGCAGCCATGTGCTTTTTATTCAGTGCAAAACTATTGTATCTGCAGGTTTTGCTTGAGAAACAAGGCATTATTGGGTAATTTTTAGTGCAAAACTATTGTAACTGCAGTTACAATAGTTTTGCGCCAACTTCTAACGGCCTTCGCAGATACAATATTTTGAATATTTTTAATAACTCTAGCACGGAATGGAATATGTATACAACTCTTTGGTGGAAGATGCAAATCAATATATGCAACCAAAATATATGAAAAACTGAAAATGGCCAAAATGTCAGTTACAATAGTTTTGCGCTCAGCCCTCGATATACAGGACTTAGAAATCGGTTCGACATAAGTGATAGGGCTGAGATAGGCGAGGTCGAGATAACGAGAGTCATCTGTATTAACAAACTTTTCATCTTCTGAATTTTTTGTCTCAAATGCTTCATTGATAATCTGACTGTTTCAAATATGTGTGAAAAGCAATCAACTAACAAAAGATGAAAGACAATCTCTTATTTGTTTATGTCTTAAAGTTTATTCACTACAAATGATTTAAAAAAATCTTGCATGTTTCTTCTTCATTATTATTAGTATCTTAGAGTTCAGTTAAGAACTGTAAATGAGAGTGTCTTGGTTTATGAAGCTGAGGAGCAGGGTTACACTAACTTCATTACTGTAAATACTGTACATATCAATAGAAATGGAATGTTTTCAGTTTTCTGAGCACTGTAAAATATGGATAATCTAAGGCAAAAAATCTATGTTTTTGAGTAGATATGAGAAATATTAATATTCCATGTCTTAATTGAGTAGATATATGTAATAACAAAAGCTTATGATAGAAGGTAATTGTTTTTTTCTTTTGTTTTTTTTTCTTATAAAAATGATAAATAATATTTTATTATATCTATTTATCTTTTAAAAACATGAGGCCAACCTTTAAATATTTGTTTGCTGTCACTCTGCTGACCCAGTGAAACTTAACTACCTACCCAAACAATTTCATGGCTGTTTGTGAAATTTTATATCTTGTTTCTCCTTTTATTTCCTCAACAATTTTTAAAGGATGGTCACAGTGTTACCAAAACCCAAATTCTGTCCCTCACACCAATATGGAAAGAAGTAAAGGTTTTCAGCCATACATTATTGATGGAATAACAAGATTCCTATTTGGTCTGACCAGCTTAGCCAGATCCGGAATCTGCTTAGCCAAATAGGAATTCTTATTTGGACTAAAAAGAGTTTAGCCAGATCCGGAATCTGGCTAAACTAAATATTATTGTAGCCAGATCCGGAATCTGCCTAGGCCAAATAAGAATTCCTATTTGGTCTAGCCAGATTCTGGATCTGGCTAAATTCCTATTTGGACTACGACATATGAATACATGTATGCATGAATGCATGCATCACTTGTGTGTGTGCATGCTTGCATGAGTGGATGCATGCATGTGTGCATGCATGTGAGCAGGCAAGTGTGTGTGTGCATGCATGTGTATGTGCATACATGCCTGAGTGTGAGCATGCATGCATGCAAGTGTGAACATGTATGCATGAGTGCATACCATCCAAAACCCGTACAAATGCCAATTTCTTATGTAAAAGAATTAAATAGACTGCAGTAATTGAAACAGAGAGAGAACCAAAGAGTACCCCTAAGAAAAAATGAACAAGAAATTTTCCAAGCCTTTGCATTATACAAAACGAAATTTATATATTTGACAAAAAAGAAGAAGAAATTTTACAAACTTGCAACTAATAATAATGTTTATGTGTTTTTAAGAAAGAAGAAGAAGAAGAAAAAAAGAACATTCCTCCACCTGGAACTGAACCCAGGACCCTCTGGTTCAGAGTCAAGCACTCTTATCAACTGCACTATCAAGCTTGCAAGGGAAGTAAGGGAGGAAATACAGAGTAAAAATTCTTAAATAAATTTAAGTTCGAAAAATGGTAATTTTCAACAAAACTTTGGCCCTTGGTGCCATTAATGGATTGCATATGAAAGAGATACTATTAATGAAACAACACTTCATTGAAGAATAAAGGTAATAAATTACTTTGAAAAAAAATTAACCAAAAGGTAAACCTTGGACGACGCCTGCCTGGACATCGCTATTTAAAAGGACAGATTTAAAAAAAAAAAAAACATGTCCAATAAGGCATATCTGGGCTCAGTAGGACAAGGGTAATCAGGGATACAGACTAACAGGTGCCCAGAAGCCCAAGGTGCCTAAATTTTGGCCTGGGTGCCTCAGTTCTTCAAGAAAATGCCTTTTACCTCAATGTAAAATATGGATTTATGACTGTCTGGGTGCCTAAAGCAAAATTCTTAGTTGGTACCCCCGTTAATACAATCTGAACTTTTAACCCATTCCCACATGGGGACTTTGTGAATTTTGCTAATTCTCAGTGTTGAGCCTGACAGATTGAAATGTCCTTCCCGATTCGATAATATCCACTGCTGAAGGTGCAGAGGATAGTGTAGCTAAGTTCGTCTCTTTGGTGAGAGCTAGGGACTGACCAGGGCTTCCATTAACTCCCAAATCCCAGATGCTCTGTCTCTGGTCGGGCTCATCGGAGTCTAACTGTTGGTTTTCTTTTGCTCCAGCATTTCAGTGGTTTCTTGCTGTCGAGTCCTCACCGTTGTCTCACCTCTGTGGTTCTTTGATTTCTGTGTTCACGGAGATGTTGCACTGATGAGTTAGGAGGCCTTCATGCGGACTGAACAAATTATTTGTCTAAATCGCGACGGAAGTAAGGGCGAGGATTGTGGCCACGTAAAATCGATTTAAGCCCCCCAGTGGAAATCTTCCACTGACCGTTCCAAGGCGGCTCTTCTGTGGCGATTTATTTATGTTGTTGTTTGTTACTTACTGTGTGTATCACTTGTGTCTTTTAATTTTGGATGGCCATATGGCCATTTTGTGGGAAAGTAACTGTCCATATGGCCTTCCTTTGTTTAGGTTTCCATTATGGTCTGGTCGCTTAATGTTTGTATTTCTTTCCCTTTGGTGTCTTTTATGGATGGAGTAAGTTAATTGTATCAATTCCTGATCTTTGTTTTACTTCTACTTTCCTAATCTTGAAATCTGGAAGTCCCACTGAAAAATTTAGGAATTTGCGGATTGTCAGAGCTCTCACTAGGATTTTGAAAACAGGATTCCAGGGATCCTTCCCTGTAAAAAGTTGGATTCACAGGTAAAAAGATGGATTCACATGTAAAAAGTTGGATTCCCACATAAAAAGTTGGATTCCCACATAAAAAGTTGGAGTTCTGATCTTGATTGCGCATAGAACATAGACAAAATGTCTTATTGTCAGGCTACACATCCATATGAAGAACTGACATATAGATTGTGGGTACTAGTTAGAACTATTACACTGATGTTTTGTAGAAATATTAGGAAAATAATGTATACCCCAGTAAACCCAATCTGCTGCCCCCCCCCCCCCCCTCCCCCCCCAAAAAAAACGTGGTTCCTCCGATTTATTCTCACACTTCTAGCCAAATAATGCCATATCATAAAAATCATGTTGTGTTAGGATAACAGCAGATATAATGTAAACCCAGATCAGATAAGAAGCATTCTATACAGCCATGTTTGTGCTTTCAAATTCGGTCGTACATGTGCGTGACACTAGCTCATAATTTTGTGAACAAATACGTAGGGGAAGCATCCTAACTAAGTCTGACTGCCTGTAATTGTTAAAATGATTGCATTTTGAGGAATTACACTCAATTTTATGTCACCAGTAAACATTGAAACACTCTTTGACCGAGAGATAAAAAGTATGATCGTGTAGTCGCGAAAATACATGACATTGGTAATTTGTCAGTTATATCGTCATCGCCGTAACCCTGGTTTACCTAAATATGATATTTTACCGACTTATGTTAATCCGTTGATGGCCCATGCTTACATCAATCAGTAAACTAATTAATTGTAATCCGTAATAACACAGGGATTAGCGTGTGAGATAAAAAAGGTACAATCCTTTTTAACACGTGCCACAAACTGACCACTTGCAAAAATACCTGTCAATATGTGGCATGTGTGCTTTCATTTGATCTTTTACTGGTATTGCGCAAGCGGCCTAAATTAGCTTCTGATTTTACCGCTTCTGTAATTTTGGACGCGCCTCGCATTAAAAACATGCGTACATAAGAATAGACGATAGTGAATTTTACGCGTACAACGGCAAAAAGTTGGCATAAAATACGCAGAACCCTGCGTTTCCGAGAGCTCTGATTGTTAGTGTAACTTCCCATATATAAAGGGGTTGATGGGGGTATGGGGAGTCCCGGTCGTTTGGTGCTATATTTTTATCCCCACGTTTTTAAAAAAAAGTGGGGATATTGTTATCGCCTCCGTCCGTCTCTCCGGCTATCTCCTCCTAAACCGTTAGCCGGAATTCAACCAAATTTGGTATGCGAGTTGCTTACATGAATGGCTTGCGCAAGAGCTTATTTTTTTTTTTGTCCCCGCCCCCAGGGGCCCTGGGGAGGGGTCAAAAGGTCAAATTTTGACCTACTGTGGAGAAAACGTGGGGATTTGCGATGGCTTGCCATCGACTGCGCGCTCTAGTTGATTTTGATCTACTTTTCATGGTTCACTGACTTTGAAAACTATTGCGTCACATTACAAAAACAAATCTATACAAATACATTGTAAATTTAAATGAAAATGAAACATTTCAGACGAAAAATTGTGATATTTTTCTTATTTCTGCTCAAAATATAGATTGTGAGTACCCACAATCTATATTTTAGAGCAGAAATAAGAAAGATAAGGTTAACCCCTGTAAACCCCAGTTCTACTATATGAAAGTGGTGATGACACCTAACATTCACCCTACTATTTATGTTTATGTCTCAAGAACTGTAAGCGTTTCATTATTGATACTTGGTACAAACTTGCATCTTGGGATGGCAACGATAATTCAAGCATCCATATTTGACCTTGACCCACTTTTCACGGTTCACTGACTTTGTAAAATATTGCGTCAAACACAGCGACCACCCTACCATTCGAGTTAATTTCTCAAGAACTCTAATTTCGTTTATGAACTTTGTAACAAGCTTGCATCTAGTGATGTCAATTAAAATGCAATTATCCATACAAATGTATTTGACAGTGATATAGTGGGACTTATGGCTATGAAAATTACTGTGTATATGTAAAAATGTGATATTTTTCTCATTTCTTACTGTATTAGTATATGTTTTAGAAATTGAAATAGGAAAAATAAAGTATATGTGAGGACCCACTAATTGCTGTATAAAGTTGGGGTAAGGGTAGGGGGTTTTTCATTACCGGTACATAGACTTGCTAACATCGATTTTCCACAAAAAAATCCAAATTCTTCTGATAAACAAATTCTGGTATTTTTGCACAACTCAGACATTATGTAAACGAGTCTTTGACAATCAGATATGAGCCTTGTCACGAGAAGCAATAATTATTATCATTTGTAGGAAAGTAACATGAAACCTCAATCAACCGGTTTGTAGAAACACGGGAACAAAATGGCAATTACCGGAACACACTCTAAAAATTATTTTGGGGCTAATTAAATAGTTTTTTGGGGGAATGTGTGCTTAATATATATTTTGTGTGTCATATTTGACCAAATGTAACATGTGAACATACTTTATTCACCCTGGCTCAGTTAAGAATCAAATGATTAATCCTGTTATATGGCAGTGTAATCTGGTAAATTATTGTAATGATGAGTTAGGTAACAGAAAGTTATAATTCATTAATTAACTTAAAAAAAAAGAATATCGATTGGGATTAATTTATTAAAAAATGGTTATTGTTTAATTTGAGGATGAACATCCTCATCAACACTTAGAAGTCATTACGGAGACGTTGTTTCCCATTTTGTTAGACTTTTACCCGACATTCAATTGAAATTACATATCAGACCCTGTCGCATAGCGGAATCAAAGACTTAATATGCATGAATGGTCTGACTCGCATCGCTACACAGTCTGATCTGGACCTTTGCTGGCAACATAGGTTTGATGACAGGTTTTCTCTTGGCATGGAACATATCAGGCCGCTTCTTCAAATTCTTTATATAAGTTGATATTTGAGAATACATTGTGTTTTTATATACTTTATACATTGTTTAGAGAAAAAGAGAGAATGATAGTGCGAGAGAAGTTATTACACGTTTTATATTGAATTGATGAATGATGAAATAAAACTGTGCAAATATGAAAACATGTCTTGCTATGTTTCAGGGCTCTCACGCCACTTTTTGGGAATGGGGCCGGGGCCTTTGGAATTGGGGAAAATTAGCGACATTTTGACTGAAATTGGGAAAAATGTAATACCGGTAATCAGTTTGATGTAAATTTATTATTCGAACCATTTTATCACCATGAAATACATAGACCATGAAAATGAATTAACCTAGATGCAGATGTTGCAATTCATTTGTTTGATCAACTACAACAGGAAGCTGAAAGCTTTGTGGCTAGGAAAAGTTGCCTGTCTGTACATAAGTTATAGCTACATGTAGTAGAACCCATTTGTAAAGTGATTGAGCCTGACAGTTTCTAGAAAATCTGCCTTAAAATGAGCGAATAAATTTTATACTTGGGCTTTTTCCATATTTTGCATGATGTTTACAGTCCCAGTTGTACATGTGTGAATTCAGGTTTAACGTCGCTTTCAACAATTTTCAGTCATATCAGGACGGTGTCTGGTTGCGACAGGGAGCTCAGTGCTCACTTTTATAGTGCTGCCTCACTGAAGTATCATGTCCCAGACATATTACATGATACCACACCCAGTCACATTATCCTGACACTGGGTCGACCAGTCCTAGCTCTACGCCGTAAATCTAAGTGCCAAGCTAGGAGCAGCTAGTACCATTTTTAACCACTTTGGTATATCGCAGCCCGGGATCAAACCCGTGACTTCCCGTTCCCCGGAGTGGACACTCTACCAACTGAGCTATAGGGGCCGGCGTACCAGTTGTACATGTAATACACTGGAAATGAAAATGTTGACTACTGGTACTGTTCGAAAAAATGGCACAAATTCGGCAATTTCGGTTGAAATTTTGTGCAAGTATGAGCAGCCAAAACCTACAAATGAGTGTTTTTCTCCTTGAAATCCAAAAGAAGTTGATAATTATACAAGTCAAAACTACTCTTAAGTCTTGCTCCAGTTGTTAACTTCAACAGTAGAAAACACTGCAATGTCATCAATTTTCGTGGCTTTCGGAAACATATTTTTCTTCCTTTTTTTTCAACTTCTGATTGGGATTTTTTCCAGCCCATTGGGAAAAAAGGATACTTTTTTCCATTGGGAATGGGGCCGAATTTCGGCCCAAAATTGTGCAGATCGAGGGCCCTGTGTTTCATCACCATTTGTTCTATTTCATTCTCTGCTCAGAATAAAACCAACAATCCGGTAAAATACTGTCATGATGAGTTAGGTATTAGAAAATTAGTTTTCTCATGGCATGGCACATATCGGGCCGCTTCTTCAAATTCTTTATTTAAGTTGATTTTTGAGAATACATCATGTTTTATATGCATTATACAGTACGGCTCAGGTATTTGAACTGTTTTTCTTTTTCATTCCATGGACCACTTTTTAAATCCGCATTATCCGCCGAATGGTTTGAAGTAAACCACTCCGAGTGAAAATATTTTACTCCAAGTTATGAGCTCAATATTTCGTGGACCTCAGAGCTTACCAGTGATATTTGGAGAATTTGCGAGTGGTGATTAATTTTATTAACTGTACAGGTAAGTTATAAAACAGGACGGTCATTTTTTTCTCTCTCAATTGCCTAATTAACATTTCTAAGGTAATAACATCAAATTTAACCATAATTTTATAATGTTCAACTTGCTTTCAATTACGGACTTGAAAGAGTTGTATGTACTCGTCATGCCCAACTGATTCCCTTCTTTGAAATCACTGTACAGTTTCACACCCTGGGTAATTAGTGATTATCTCTTTGTTTGTTTGATTTGAGGTTTAACGTCCTCGTCAACACTGTAAAGGTCATTTTGGAGACGTTGCTTCCAATTTTGTGAGACTTTTACCCGACATTGAGATGAAATGACATTTCAAGTCCTGTCGCCCAATTAAACCAATAGGGTTTATTAGCATGGACGGTCCGCCTCGCACCTCGGTTCCTGGACAGGCTTAGATCCTCTAAGTGGTTTACTAGTACTAGTGTGTGGGCCGGATTCAGCTCTGTGTGGAAGCATCGTGCAGCTCATATACTTCTTCAAGCCCCTATGGGTGGGGGCGCTAACCTCTTTGTTGACCTTTGACATCGTTTACATTATAATAACTATAAGTGATATATATTATCTTATAATTATATATAAATATATATGATGGTAAAAGAACATTAAATAAACAAAAAAATTTAAAAAAAAAATGCCCAGGTATTTCGTCAAATTCCTCCGAGTATTTCCGCATAACATCCCGAGAAAATATTGCCTCCAGGTACAATATTATGACTCGGAATAATTTCGCGAAACTTCGCGTACCGCATACTTAGCGCGGACCTTGCGAGTGTTTTCGAGGCGGGTCCGTCGAATATAAACATCTACTCGGAACAATTCTGAGTGGTTTGGAAAGTGCTCGAAACGCTGAGATTCGGAATAAAGAGTTTTTTGGTCCTTATACCTGACCCTTACTGTACATTGTTTAGAGAAAGCGGGAGAGAGAGATGGAGCGATTTTGATTGATTGATTGAGTTTTTGTTTTACGTCCCACCAACAGCTAAGGTCATACGGAGACGGGACTTCGGTTTAAAGACTCATCCGAAAGTCTGGAGAAGCCCGGGATCGATCCTGCGATCCCTGGTTTACGAGGCGAGTAGCGTAACCACTGCACCACGGAGGCTTCTAGAGATGGAGCGAGAGAAGTTATTATATGTTTTATATTAAATTGATGAATGATGAAATAAAACTGTGCAAATATGAAAACATGTCTTGCTATGTTTCATCACCATTTGTCCTATTTCATTCTCTGCTCAGAATAAAACCAACAGGCTGGTGCATTATGGACAGACATGACTGTATCTGTTCATCAGGTTGTAAACCGCATATAACATCAGCCAGGGCAAATGCATGGGACGGACAGTCAGCACAAAGCAGGCTGGTTAAAAATTTCAGATAACATTTTGATTTTCCCAACTAACAGTTTTGACATTTCATGTTTATCGTCTCAAACGGAGACGCATTGCTGGAAATGTTGATTTTTTTTTTTCTCTTTTGATGGAAAAATATGCAAACTGACTTCATTTTGCAATCAGAGAGTTGTAACCTTAAAATAAATATCTCTTCAATATTCAGACCCACTGCACCGGAACATTTTATCTCGGACTCATCACTGATGGGTCCGAGATTTTATATAAAAAAAAATGGAACGAGATTAATTTATTGTATGATTGTAAGATCAGAGTTGTTAGTAACAACATCCTACACACTAAAAAACAGTAGTTAAGTAATAAATACGTTTTTAAATGATATAAAATAAAAAAATGAGTGTGTTCCGGTCTTTTGGTGTGTTCCGGTATTTCTACAAACCCCAATCAGACTTGCCTACCCCTCGAGATAGAAAATAGTAAGATCCCATCAAAAAAAATCTAAGATTTCAATTTTATTCGTAAGGGTTTCAAGGTATCCGATGCGTGGTCAAAATAAGTTGACATACAATTATGTTTATGGTTATACTTCAAACCGATGCAGCTATTCTTTTTCCAGTGTGTTTTTCCCTCGCAGAGGCATCCATCTTGCCGCTGATACCAAAAACTATTTGTTAAATGAGCCGTGATTGGATGCCTTTCCTAATGCTAGCCAATGAAATTTAACTTTACATTTCGTCATGGGAGTAAGCCAAGTATGGTAACTCGTCTTGTTCCGGTGTAAGAGCCTGCTTTGCAGTTACCATGTTTACCGAACCGAATGGCAAATATGCTGAACTGCCGATTTTTTTAAAACACGAAAATCGTACAGAATTTGTCAGGGATTGTAAGGTCGTAATTTAGACATAAAAATAATAAGCCTTACGACCAAATCGTAAGGGTTGGAGGTCTGCCCAATCAACTATTCATTCATTAATTCACTGATCCATCTCTGTATATTCAACCGTACTTTCATACGTTCGTACATCTACCAAATCGACTCGATTTAAGGGTTTACCGAAAGTACAAAAGTGGGTGGGGTACCCCTCAACATGACTTTTCTTTTCTGCCAAAACACTGAGTCGGAGAAAAAGTTTGAATATACTGGAAAGTAACACGTCTTCAAACAAAACATTATCTAATAAGCAATTATCAAACAGCTTGTAGGCTTACACAGCCGATGCAAAAAATGAGGTTGACAGCATTTGCACTCAGTCATATTTACCTAATTTTTCAAGACCCAAAATGTACAGTGTACTGTTCTTGGAAGGATGAACTACAATGTCTTAGAGTATTACTAACCAAAATTGTCTCCTGTATAAGAACCATTTGTGCCACCACGAGATATTTTTCATAAGTTCTTTGGTCGCCATTTTTCATTCATGGGATTTGTAAACAAAATATCAACACTTATTTGGAAACGCATATCGCCAAATCGGCTCGACCATGTAACATGACAACTATGCGCCGTGAAACAGGAACCCTTCATGCATATTTTTGTGCAGGTTGAAGTATTTTACAAACTAACGATTAATCATCCATCAGGTCAATTTTATAGTCATTTTTTAATCATAACAGCTGATTGGAAACATTTGTTGTTGAGCATGAGAAAGTCATGGCTTTATCACATAAATATTACTACGCCTCAAGCGGAGCTAGGACAAAACATCGGAAAAATTCCGATATGTCCTCAAAGTAGTGTTGTGAATCAGACAGAAAAATTACAATCGATTATCGGTAAAGTAAAACCGATTGATTATCGATTGTACAATCGGATATCCCATCATTCGCTTCAACAATATATAACGATAGCAAACGCTTTTTCAGAGCCTCCATTTATACATTCCCACCAAATTACAGAGCGTAATTTGCTCCAGAAAACAGCCCATAGTTAATGAGGTAGTGGGCTCTAGTTTTGCCTGGTGTCCCACAAGGGACTGTTCTTGGTCTCCTGTTATTCTCCCTGTACATTAATGATATTTACCCTGACATTGATTCAGACGACTGTGTTTGCTACTATAGAGGACTCAGTGAAACTTTAGAATGATTCAGACACATGATGATAAGGATGTTGGGCACCAAAATGGGGCATGAAATTTCAGCCCATTAAAGTTAAACCAGCATTATGCAGATAAATAGGCCCCAAAAATATTTAATAGATTCTCAGACACTTTTTTTTAAAAACAGATGAGGGAGGCAGGTTTTTTATTTTATTTTTTATTTCCTCAAAAATAGATGAGGCATGTTGTTTTTTTTTTGTTGTTTTTTTTTTTGTTTTTTTTTTTTACTAATACCTTCCATATTTGATAATTCTTCCAAAAAAAAAAAGGATATCCCCTACAAAAGCTCCTTAGCATCTTAAGTAAATAAGTTAAATATTCAACAAAATAGCAAGAAGAAGAGATTGCAAATCCACTGACCAAAAGCCAATATTATGACATTCAGAAGGTTCAACACATGCAGATAAAACACACTCATATTGCTGCTAATACCAGCAAGAAATCTGCAAGATAATAATTGCATAAATTATGTGGTCAAAGAGTGCTGTAAATTATGGCAATGAGATAATAAAAATACCATGTTGTAGTTCTTGCTCACGATGTCTTCTTAACATCAAGTACAAAAATGCCATGTACCCAATTTCACCATCAACATATTATGTATTGTCTGCGATTACAATGTTCAGTTGTCAGGGGAGATAACAAAAACACCATAGCAAATAGAGTTGTGGTTCTTGCTTATGAAACACCTTAACCATGTTTAAAAGTGTACCAAGTCCCATCAATATATCTTGAAGGGTAGTGGAGTTATTGTGATTGCAAGGTTATATTGTCAGGAGAGAATACTGAAATACATGGCATCCAGAGTTGTGTTTCTTATTCATTAATCACCTTCTTTAGTTGATGAATTAACAAGATTATAACGACAGGGGAAATAACTAAAATAACATTGCAGCCAAAGTTGTGGTTCTTGCTCATAACAGACCATCTTAACCTTGGGTACAACAGTGAAAGTTACATCCATGTATCTCAAGGGGTTTTGGAGTTATGTGATCACAAGGTTATATTGTCAGCGGAGATAATCAAAATACCAGTGCAACCAGAGTTGTGGTTCTTGCTCCTGACAGGTCTTCTCGGCCTCGTGCACAGCCATACCAAGCTACCATAAATATATATCTCAAAGGGTATTGGAGTTATGGTGAGGCATGTCAAGGTTATGTTTTCGGACGGACGGACGGATGTACGGACGCTAGACTGACTCCTAGACACAAAATTGTACAAAAACCTTCAATGACTTTCTTTGCATCAAGTTAGGTCATTCATCAAAGACTTCTTAAAGTGGATCAAGCAATGTACATTGATTGATCTCAATCATTTTGACAAGCACTCCCGACTTTCAGATGTATTTTGATGATGCAGGTGTCTCTGTCTTTTTTGCATTTACTTGTCTGAATGATACATTAGATAACAAGTGCATGTCTCTACCAAGTATGGTATTTCTGTCCGACTTCTAAGTGTGGTAATACCTGATAACAGGTGTTACTTTGACAGGCATGATAAGCATGAGGTTGGAGTCGGGTTCCGCAGAAAAGATCAAAGGTGTCAGATTAGGGAGATTAAAATCTTGGTCAGTAGCAATTTTTTTTTTTTTACAAATAAAAACTTCATGCGACAGACTTTTGCATAATGCGGCGGTGCTTGAGAATCTACTTTCTTTTTTAGCTCACCAGAGCCGAAGGCTCCGGGGGAGCTTTTAGGATAGGCAGTTGTCCGTCGTCGTCGTCGTCGTCGGCGTCGTCTGCGTCTGCGTCGTCAACACTTTCAAACGACATCTCCTCTGAAACCACTGAGTCGATTGGGCCCAAATTTTATCTGTAGCGTCCTTGGGTTGGGGGATTGAAAGTTTGTGTTTTTTATGAAATTCGGCTTATTAGTTTGGTTGCTATGGCAACTTTAGAGTTTCCATAGACTTATAATGGGGAAAATTGAAAAATGGCATTTACTGCTAAGCCGCTGCAGATATTTTGACAAAACTTTCATAGAAATATTCCTTAGGCAATCTACTATCTGCCATATGATTTTAGGCCTACTGCTCATTTGTATTGGTTGCCATGGAAACCAAAATGAAAAAAATAGAAAAAAAATACTTAAAAAATCATCTCCTCAGAAACCATATGCTCTATGAGGCTGAGAGTTTATGGAAATATTCACCATATTTGCCTTTACAGGTTTTGTGTTTTTTATGAAATTCGGCTCTTTAGTTTGGTTGCTATGGCAACTTAGATTTTCCATAGACTTATAATGGGGAAAATTGAAAAATGGCATTAACTACAAAGCCTTTGCAGATATTTTGACAAAACTTTTATAGAAATGTTCCTTTAGCAAACTTCTCTCAGCCATATGCTTTTATGTCAACCTGGGGGTCCAGTAGGTTGTGTCGGGGCCATGCGCCGCCCCCAGTACTTCATAAAATGCCTTATATCTCAGAAACCTTACAGATCCCCACCCTAAACCATATATATTCTTGTTTCTATTGATAAGACGCATTCATTGACACCAACCTGGAGGTCCTCTGGGATGCGCCGAGGCCATGCCCAACCCCCTCCACTTCATAAAAGGCCCAATATCTCGGAAACCATTCAGATCCCCACCCCTGAACCCTATATACTCTTGTTCCTTATGATAAGACCCATTCAGTGACATCAAACTGGGGGTCCCCCGGGATGCGCCGGGGCCATGTCCCGCCCCTCCATTTCATAAAAGGCCCAATATCTCGGAAACCTTACAGATCCCCACCCCTAAACCATATATATTCTTGCTCCTTATGATAAGACACATTCATTGACCCCAAATTGGGGGTCTTCCGGGGTGCGCCGGAGCCATGCCCCACCCCTTCACTTCACAAAAGGCCATATATCTCAGAAACTGTTCAGATCCCTACCCCTTAACCATATATGTTCTTGTTCATTATGATGAGACACATTCAGTGACACCAACCTGGGGGTCCCCAGGGATGTGCTGGGGCCATGCCCCACCCCCTCCATTTCATAATATCACAATATCTCGGAAACCTTACAGATCTCCACCCCTAAACCATATATATTCTTGTACCTTATGATAAGACATTCATTGACACCAACCTGGGGGTCTCCCTGGGCCTTGCCCCACCCCTGCACTTCACAAAATGCCTTTTATCTCAGAAACTGTTCAGAGCCCCACCCCTAAACCATATATATTCATCTTCCTTATGATAAGGCACATTCATTAACACCAGCTTGTGAGTCCCTGTGGCATGCCTGGGCCTTGCTCCACCGCTTGACTTCATTAAAAGCCACATACATGTATCTCAGAAATAGTTCAGATCCCCACCCCTAAACCATATATATTCTTGTTCCTTATGATAAGACTCATTCAGTCACACCAACTTGGGGGTCACTTTGTGCTGAGGCAATGTGCCCCGCCCTTCCACTTCATAAAAGGCCATATATTTCAGAAACCATTCAAATCCCCACCCCATATTCATATATGTTCTTGTTCCTTATTATTAGCACACCTACTGTAGGGGTGTCCGCAGGGGCCAGTCCTCTCCTTTCCACTTCATGAAAGGATATCTTGGATACCGTTCAGATTCCCACCCCTAAACCATATATTTACTTGGTCCTTATGATAAGACACATTTAGGGACAACAATCTTGGGCTTTCCTGGGAACGACAGGGCATGCTCCAACCCCTCCACTTATATCTCCAGCCATGCAGATCCCCACTGCTAAACCATATATATTCTTGTTCTTTGTGATAAGACACATTTAGTAACACCAACCAGGGCTCCATTGGGTCCATGCCCCACCCCCTCTACTTCATAAAAGGCCTAATGTTTCATATACTGAGTCCACATGGGTGCTCATTTGGATATGGGGGTTCATTTGGCAGATTAAAATGATATATGTTAAAATACATGGCTGCAATTGGGCAGTGCCCACCTGAGCTCTGGTGAGCATAGTGGCCCATGGGCCTCTTGTTTATTAGCCTTAGGAAGAGACCCAATGGAATCAAGGGAACGGTGATTCCATTAAATACCTTGGTGTGACCATGACACACGATTTGAGATTCATAACACTTAATTAAAGATCTATACAGTTATACAAACTTAATTACTTTGACACGCGTGATAAAACATTACATGCAATCAACACAAAACTGTCAGCTTAGCGAGAAAGAGATCACCGTAAAAGAAAGCAGTTTAATTAACAATTTAATATTCAGGCTATAAAATGAGCCCAAAGTTTCTTACCCGCCTTTATGGGCAAGACCACTGCGAACATAAAAGTTTTCTGCAACCAATATCATTGAAAAATCAATTGTCTACCGTTTTTTTCTGTTGGCGATCGGTAAATGACGTCATCGGATTGTAGCAAATATACATGCATTGAATGTTATTGTTTTATTTTAAAAGGGTGTTTTTTTTCTTTCATAAAAAAATGGAACCGATAAAATATTTTCTCAAAAACTAAACGGTTGTGTTTTGAGAAATGCACCTTGTATTAATTATGCACATTTTGTTTTTGAAAGTTCTATCTTATTTACCAATAGCAGCGTGCCCCGTAGGTTTTTTGGGTTTTTTTCGCGCCAAGCATGCGCTTTTTCCCGCGAAAAAGAAAAAAAAATAGCGTTCACGAAACAGTAGAAAAGTATGTTTTTATTTTGCATACATCCACCTTTAGATGTTGCTAATCGCCTTAGGAGGATTTTCACACTTGTTGATTGAGTTTTATGATTGAGGGATATACCCAAATAAGAGTCATTACTTCACCTTATTTTCACAACTTGTCACACGGAACATTGGTTATACATGTAGGCTTATCGGTATGACCGGAGGCGTGTGTTTGCAGTGTAATAGTAGAATAGTAACGTGAAGAATACGGTCGGCATTTATAACGCGATTCGGTATTTTGACTTCTCGAACGTTATTTATTTATGTTTATATTGAAATGAATACCAAGCTCACATTTGACCACGTCTGTTGCCGTCAAAAGGGATAAGATCGTACGTTTACACAACAGTATTTATAATCAACGCCAAAGGCACTACTTATAGTCGCTGAAGTGTGGACAGTCAACAGGTGTCACATGCTAAAAACATGTTTACATAACATTATTTGTAATCAGTGCCAAAGGCACTAATTATGGTCGCTGAAGCGTGGACAGTCACAGGTGTCAGGTGCTAAAACACGTGCCGGGTTAATTTAAAGAGGATGACAATAATGCCAATAAATAGACTTCAAAGGAAAAAAACCTAATCAAGATGGCATGATGATTGAGTTTTTTTTCTTCGATAAAAAGAGTGTGCCCGGCAGGCTTCATTTACAATCGATAGTGACAAAAGTGCTATCGATTGTCGCCGACATTGCTCAGAACGATTAGTTTTCGATGTTCAGCGACAATCGGAACAACACTACCTCAAAGTTTTTATTGTTTCATAAATCTAAATGACTTTTGTGCTTAAATTACCTAAAATTGTTCTTGAATAAATGGTAATTCTTCAAAAATATGAATATTTTGGAACTATATTTTTGCGTTCGTGTCACCAGATATGGAAGTCCTTAGGTGTTTCCGGTTTCATTGACAAGCCTTTGAAAAAAAAAATGTTAACAAATTTCACAAATTTTGCAATGTAGACATGTGAATCAAGGTAAGCATTCATAAAGAGACTTAGATTATTGATTTTGCTGTAAGAATGAATAGGTTCAAGAGTTCGATTGTCGAAAAAAATCACTTATTTGTGTTTCAACATCTCGTCTAATTTACATTATTGATAGTAAACCAAAACCTCGTGACCAAATGTAAACATGTATGGTGGTCAATAGAAGACGGCAGTTATGCACTCTCTGCAATTATTTTGTGGCATACTGTCAATGTTGTTATAATTAAAATATGTGACCCTGAAAAAGATACATAGTTCTTTAAGAAAAGAATTTGCTCCACAGGACCAAAATTGTTCCTTTTCAATTTAAACACTTATTGACAAGGGAGACAAAAATAATTTGCTTCTTTGAATGTGTATCCTTTCTTTCTACTTAAATTGCGATCGGTCACATCTGACCATTACTCGCAGGTGTACATTACATACACACCAGGTTTGCAGGATGAAAGCCTACACAGTAATCATCGCCCCCCACCCCCCGCCCATCGGGGCTTGAAGAAATAAATGGGCTGCATGATGATTCCAAGCAGAGCTGAATCCGAAGGCACACAAGTACTGGTAAACCAGCTTAATAGAGGATCTAAGGCTGCCCAGGAAAAGCCGTGCAAGTCGTACCCCCATGCTTATTTATAAACCCTTTTGGTTTTTTCTTTTTCTCCCGATACTGTTTTTGGTCAATTCTGACCATGAGAACGGGTTTGGGATGTAGCACAAAAAGTTTTCAATCCCCGACCCCCAAAAAGAGCTTTGTGACACAGCCACCAGCAGATTAAAACTGTTTACAAGAAGTAATCAGGGGAAGGGATCCATACCTATCCCCTGCCCAACCCTAGGATATTATATTTTGGCCTTAAACCCATCAATACAGGGTTTTCCCTGGCGCACAAATTTCTGCGTTTTGCCGCATTTCCGATGCAAATGTCCCGCATTTTGCCTTATAGTGCGCCCTGATGGGCGCAATCTGACGCTTCTGAGTGGGATTCGGTTCAATTCCAAATTCCATGTCAATAACCAACAACAGCATGCATTCGTGTTTACACAAATTAAAGCGTTCGACTTTTCCCGCAAAGCTATTTGGCGCCAAAACATAACCATTCACGAGATGGTAGAATAGTCCGTTTTGATTATACCATACATCGACCGTAAGATTTAGCAACTTGTCTAAGGAGCAATTAAATCATTTTCACATTGATTGTGGATTAAATTATTGATTGGGGAATAAACACAAATTAGAGACATAACTTGACCATATTTTCACACCTTATCGACACGCACCGCAGGGTGGCAATTATATGACAGGGATTAACAATAGTGTCATAATTGAACCGTTATAAATCATCAAACAGTGTAAATCCGAATCGGACGTCTGCGGCGTCTTTCTGTGGTGTCTGACCTCGGACAGCACTGTTTGCCGATGTCCACGAAAAAGGGACGCTGGGCATGTATTGGTTATTAAATAAATAACAAGGGTGAACAGGTATAGTGTTTTTCAACATTTTAATGCAAAATAATGCTTTCTGGTGATACTCGCACGCACGTGCACATGCATTTTCCCGCCTTTTGAAGACCGTTCCGTTGTATGTTACAAAAACTGGCCAAATTCTTACCTTTTCTCACTTACGCACCCACCAAAATTTCAGCAAATGTTTCATGCGGGTAATTCAACAGAATAACGGTTTTTCCCATATTTCGGCTGAAAAAAGGGGGTGTGGGTAGTACGCAAATGCGGGTAATACACGTCCGAATACGGTGGTTAGATTTGTACTCCTGGCTTCGTTGGGACGATAAATTGTGCGGGATGACATGTCATGTATGTTGCCAAACATGGCAAAGCAACCCATTTACAACAGGGTGTATTAACTTGAGGACCTCAACCCTTTCAAGACATGAAAATTCCAAGTCTCATTGTGTATAATCAGGTTAGTTTTGCATTTGCTCATCAACAACATGGAATTAAAAATGGAATTGGAACACTCCAAGCAACATTTAATAAGCAGTTTACATCAAAACAGGAGAAGGGATAAAAATATCTGTCATGTCCCCGAAAATTTTCATTTGTCCCCTAAAATGAAATTTAAAGGGGACAAATGTCCCCCAAATAAAAACTTTGAGGGAAAACCCTGTCAATATCAGAAGAGACAACTTCGATTGTAAGGTCAGTCCAAGTTGCAATTGTCCTGGGGAAAAAAGAACTCTTAAAACCATCCGTGTAAGCATTAGGACGGTGATACTGAAAAGGATGGGACCTGGTTCTCCTACATCCTCCACCAGCTTCAGCTAGGTACCTACTCTTATCTATAAAGGTTTCTTTGGGCAACAGGGCTTCAGGTGTCATTTCATCTCAATGTCGGGTAAAAGTCACACAAAATTGGAAGCAACATCTCCAAATTGACCTATATAGTGTTGACGGGGACGTTAAACTTCAAATCAAACAAAACAGTGACATGAAAACAAGGGAGACAACTAAAACTTCCAATGATTCAGTTGTGGTAGCAAGTATTGTCCACCATACCTTTTTTCTAGACTACTTTTTAGGAATCCGGGACGTTTCGCCCCCAAACCGTTTCCTCCCCTAGTCGTTTCGCCCCCAAGACGTTTCCTCCCTGGTCATTTCCCCCCTAGTCGTTTCGCCCCCCCCCCCCCCCTAGTCGATTCGTCTCCCTAGTCGTTTCGTCCCCCAAGTCGTTACGGCCACTTTTCACTGTAAGGCTAATTTTCAATGTTGAGCTTTTATTAGAGGTGTGAAGAGGCAAATATTTAAGTAGCATCATCGCCCTGTCACCTCAGCCTAAGTATCTGTATCTGTTCGTTAAGGGACATCATTCATACTTGAACGGTATGTCTCTCATGGCGTGTGAAAAAGAGAAAGTGGGAAATATTGGAAAGAAACACCAAGCTGTGGATAGACAAGAAAGAAAAGAAAGATTCCTGCCGGCTTTTTCAAATCATCATTGGAAACCATACCTCTCCGGCTACAGTAACGTCGCCCAACCGGCACGGGTTCAAAAATCCCTCAAACTTTACTTAGCTGTTAAAACGAGAGAGTAGACGGTCCCTGCTTGAAGGATACCAAGTCAGGGGCCTCAGAAACAGATGCTGGTAAAGAATTCCAACCGGGTATAGTCCTAGGGAAGAAGCTGTACTTGAATGTATCAAGCTAACCGCGTTGCCTGATCAGGATCTGCACTATTTGTTTACAGTTCTGGAATAACTGGGTCGGATGCCGCAAATCTGATCAGAGGATACACAAATTGCTGACAGAACATTGATGAAAGAAATCGACTTGATCTTGCTTCCACTTCTATTTATTACATTGCATCGGCGTTGACGCGTCGTTGCATAGACGACATTTGCGGCAATACCCAACTATGTATTACTCAGTGGGCACACAATGTGTATGCAATGTCGTATCAACGCCGATGCAACTTTATTACGTTGCATCGGCGTTGAAGCGATGTTGCGTAGACAGCATTTGCGGCAATCTTCAACATTGTATTACTGGCCGACTCTATTAACGAACCAACCAACCAATTTAAAACAAAACTGGTAAAGGTGCTTAAGCGATAATTAAAGACGTTTAACTTCGCAAAGAGCGCATGTTTTCACACCTTATCATTAAGGGCATTAATTGCGTAATTAATGTGTCGAATCAAATAAACAATTTGATTAACGGTATTGATCAAAACAGGTAATAATTCCTAATTAACATTTTCATTCAAAGAACAGGTTCTTCTCTCTCTCTCTCTCTCTTTCTCTGTCTCATATATGAATATTTTTATATAAAATATAGTAAAATAGTTTGGGGGCGAAACGACTAGGGGCCAAAAAAGGGGGCGAAATGACTAGGGCGGAAACGTCTTGGGGGCGAAACGTCTTGTTACCCTTTTTAGCAACTAATATGCCTTGAAATTGTATTATTTTGATACACAGTATGGGCACAAATTTGCTGTATACTCTACTGTGGAATATTTTTGAGCAATGACATTCTCACACATTTTAGCAGAATAACTGATGAACCAATTTATGCAATTTTATTTGGCTATATTACCATGGAGAATATGTTTGAACTCAAATGGATTGAAGCACATAAAGAATGGTATGTTTTTCTCAATAATTCCTGAATTTCTGAAAAAATTCTAATAGAACATGTGAATAAGTTGAAATAAATTATGGGCCAAGTAACTTTTCAAAAAACTTGACAGTTTTGCAAAATTCAATTAAACAAATTTTGACCACCACACCATTACCCCACCCACTTTATGTACATTGGCATCCCCTTAATTTCACCTTATCATTCCCTTAAAAATATAAATGCGGCGAAACACCCCACAGGCACACCTGATAAGGGCGAACTGACCACCACCAACCAAATCTGGGCAAATCGACTCAAGGCCGGCACCCGACTCGGGGGGCCAACTGACCCACGGGCGAAAAGACCCGAATTCGTCAATGTTATCTCAAAAAAGGTTCTGGTTCGGGGAAAATATCAGAAAATTATCTGTGTCGTGGCTTAGATAACCGGATAGCCAATTAATTTTACTGGACTTGATTTCATTTCTTTTCAAAGCCTTATACTGGCCGAGATAAGTTCGGGGAAGTGTGACAACATGGGCGCCGCCATGTTTGAGATCCACGTTTGTGGAACCCACGTATTTATCACCTACCAGTTCTTCTTCTGCCATTCTGTTTCTTAAATGAAGGCTATGAACCAAAAAATAACGTTATCGGTACAGTCCTGCGGTGTTCAAAAACACTTGATTTGTAACAAAATCGCTGAAAAATCTGTTTACAAACAGCTGATTGGAAATTGCATCAGGCGGTAAGGTGAAGGTCGAAATAAAACGGAACGGTATAAAAAACAGCACCTGACTCAGTGCGTAAATTTACCGGAACGGACCAAACTACCGGGGCGGACCCAATTTTTTCCGGTGCGTTTATTAACCAGAACGGACCAAATAACCAATGAACGATCATGGTCTTGAACAAATTGTTAACTTCCCCACTCGTGATAAGAACACATTGGATCTAATGCTTACGACTTTGCCAGGACAATTCGAAGACATTCATTCCCCAGATAAACTAAGTGACGATGTTGTCTCCGGATATTTAAAAATTCACATCCCACCAATAAAGAAAAGTAGAAGTAAAACAAAGATCAGGAATTGATACAATTAACTTACTCCACCCATAAAAGACAACAAAGGGAAAGAAATACAATCATTAAGCAACCAGACCATAATGAAAACCTAAACAAAGGAAGGCCATAAGGACAGTTACTTTCCCAAAAAATGGCCATATGGCCATCCAAAATTAAACCTCGGAGGAAGGTGTACTCATATCAGAAAGGTGACTATGAAACTATGAGGAAGGATGCACTCAGATTTGCAAAGGAGAAATACTTTAATGGTCATTCAGATGCTCGGTCTGTACAGGAGAATTTTGATTTGATAACTTCTTTCATTCATACTTCGGCCGAAAATCATATCCCCTCAAAACAAGTAGGTCTGTATCTTCTATTCCCTAGATCACTCCAGAGATAAGAAGGAAAATTCGCAGAAGGAATAAGATTCATGCAAAGGCAAAAAAGACAGAAAGTGGTAAACTCCGGACAAAATTTGAAAACTTGAGACGTGAAATCAAGACTGATATAAAAAAAATCAGCATGATTTGTATGTGAATAACTTGGTAGGTGATGTCAAGGCAAATCCCAGAGACTTCTACAGATATATTAACAGCCAGAAGAAAGACAGGCAAGGTATCCCGCCCCTTAATAAAAGAGGAGGGGACGGGGTTGCTGAATCAGACTCTGAAAGGGCAGAGGAACTAGTTGGTCAATTCAATGATGCGTTTAATAAAACTGAGTTCACGGAGGTTCCATTGACTGGAAGATCGGCCCCATTCATGAATAATATTGTTGTGACAGCTGCAGGAGTGATCAAATTACTTCAAGGCTTAAACCCCAGTAAGGCCTTAGGACCTGATGAGCTTCATCCTAGAGTCCTGAAGGAACTAGCAAATGAGTTGGGTCCAGTTTTTGCACACTTGTTTCAACAGTCTCTTGATACGGGTGAAATCCCCAAAGAATGGCTCTTAGCAAACATCTGTCCACTCTTCAAAAAAGGAGATAGGGCTCTTGCCCGTAATTATCGCCCTGTGTCTCTGACTTGTGTTCTGTGTAAATTGCTGGAACATATAGTCTGCTCGAACATCATGGCCCACTTGGACGAGCATAAACTTTTGTCAGACAGACAACATGCATTTAGGAAAAAGCACAGTTGTGAAACTCAGCTAAGCACAGTTATTAATGACTGGGCAAAAATCTTGGACAAAGGGGGACAGGTGGACACATTTATTCTGGACTTCGAGAAGGCTTTTGACACTCTCCTCATGAACTACTTAAATCTAAGTTATTTGGTTATGGAATTGGGGGAAAGATCCTCAAATGGATAGATTCCTTTCTTTGCTACAGAAAACAGCGGGTTGTTGTTAATGGTGAATCTTCGGAGTGGGCTCCAGTTTTGTCTGGAGTCCCGCAAGGGACCATTCTTGGTCCACTTTTGTTCTCCCCGTACATCAATGATATTTCCACTGACATTGACTCAGAAATAAGACTGTTCGCAGATGACTGTGTTTGTTACCGGGAAATTAGAGATACAGATGACTCATTGAAACTTCAGGCTGACATAGATAGATTAGGATGTTGGGCACGTAAATGGGGCATGAGATTTCAGCCAGTTAACTGCAATATTATGCAGATAACTAGGAAGTGATCTAATAAAGTTGAGGCTTCTTACACCTTAGAGGGAACTGTCCTCGAGAATGTGGACTCCATTAAATACCTTGGAGTGACAATCTCACACAACTTGAGATGGAATACTCACATTAGCAACATGTGTACTAAGGCAAATAGAACGCTTGGTTTCCTGAGGCGAAATCTTCATCAGTGCCCTCAGGATGTAAAAGAGGCAGCATATAAAGGTCTTGTTCGCCCAATCTTGGAATATGGTAGTTGTATCTGGGACCCCAGTGGAGTGGTACTAAACGATGAAATTGAGAAAGTTCAGAATAGAGCTGCTAGATTTGTAACAGGCAATTAAGTATTCCTCATTATTAAGGGTGCTAAAAGACTATGGAAAACAAGGATTGCTTTTGAGAATGTAATGTGCATTTCATTTGTCCATGTCATATTCAAGCAACATGAATCATCCAAGAATATCAATCACATGTATTGTAACACAAATATCAATCCAACTGCATAAGTCATAATTACATGTACATGTGAATTATTAATGATAAATTAATATTCCATAAACAATGCCCCACTGTATGAAATTACAAGGTGGTGCATAATAATGAAACATCAAATTTCTTAAATATCTCTTATCTAAACACATGTAAATGCAACCTTGTAAAATGCATTTATGCCATTTAAAGTCCTGATACAATCAAGACCTCTTAATATGAATAATATTTACATAAACTATGCATAAAATATATATATATATATTTTTGACAAGTACCATTCTTAAAACAATGTACTATTTGATACTTTCTAAAGTTTTTTCACTTGCAATATAAAGTGGCGGGTGGGTGGGTAAATTTTTTACAACATGGACAATCTTCCTTTGTCGAAACCTATTCAAACTGTGCGCGCCCTAAAGGAAATCTCCTTTATATAGATGCACGCTGGCTATTATTAGCCACCAATCAGCAAAGAGCTGTTGCATTACTGCGTATTCATTAAATTTAAATTATAATTTCTAAAATGTATTTGTTGATAAAAATTACTTGACCGTGTTATATTTAATTCGTTTTCATAATTAAGTATTTTTAATATTTTATTTTAAAAATTTCACAATTACTGCTTTGAAACTGGGAGCATGACTGGAATACTCGGAAAATTAAAATGGGAGTCTCTCAAGAAAAGGAGAAAAGACAGTAGGCTAATCCTTTTATACAAAGGTCTAAAGGGTGCTGCCAGCTTTCCAACAGATGACCTTGTCCCCCAGCTAGACACTGTAGAAATCACCATTCGTTGGCGTTTCAGACCCTTAGCGCAAGAACTGACATTTATAAAGAGTCGTTCTTCCCCAGAACCATTAGAGATTGGAATGCCCTTCCCGGTTCGATTATTTCGACAGCTGAAGGTGCTGATGATTGTGTAGCTAAATTTACCTCTTTGGTTAGAGCTAGGGACTAACTTCCCACATCACAGGTCCTGGTGTATGAATGTCATTTGACGTGTCACCAGTAACAATTCTGATTCTGATTCTGATGGTTAATCGGAACTGACCTATTTTTCGACATATTTCTAATTTTTCATACTACTGTCGCATTTAACAAGATGACCTGGATCGACTTGCACAATGGGAAGCAGATTGGCAGATGAAGTTCAATGTAGCCAAATGCCATTCAAAGAGGGTGTCACGACACCTTCAGGACAAGCAAATTAAGCATGATTACACACTACACCAGCAAACTTTGGAGCAAGTTCATTCCGCCAAATATCTTGGTATCACCATCACTGACGATCTCGATTGGGATCAACATATCTCTGAAATAACATCTAAAGCAACTAGGACCTTAGGATTCCTTAGACGTAATTTGGCTTTTGCACCTCGGCAGACAAAGGATGTTGCATATAAAACATTGGTTCGTCTTCAGCTTGAATATGCATCACCCATTTGGCATCCATATGTTAAAACTCAGATTCAGCAGGTGGAGAAGGTGCAGAGGACAGCTGCTCGATGGACCTGCAGACGATGGCGAAATAGAAGTAGCGTCGGTGACATGCTTGATGAACTAGAGTGGCCATCCCTGGAGACCCGTCGTGAGTAGTCCTCCTTAACCTTCTTCTACTAGATACATTCTGGTACAGTATCAATTAACAAGGATAGGTATTTGACCCCTGCAACAGTGTCAACCCGGACAAGGGCATCAAGAGCAAATAACTCACAGTATCGTAGGTACCAGTCCTATAGTGATGCCCTGAAAAACTATTTCTTCCCTAGAACTATTCCTCAGTGGAATAGTCTTCCATCTTCTGCGGTGAATGCCAAGACTGCAGAGGAGTTCAAAGCCCGCACAGTATAAGATTGAGACTCAGAGGTAGGCGTTTTAGGATACCTCTGTGCTTGGATTGTAAATAGTTTTAAGGACTCACCCAGAGATGATTTTTTTTTTGTGTGCTAAATTCTAAATTTAGCCACCCACCCAACTGAGGTAATAGCCAAATGTGACCGACTCAGTATAGGAGTATAGGAAGATAGATAGATAGATAGATAGATAGATAAATAGATAGATAGATACTGTTTTCCTTTTCGAATCACAAACCTCATGTAAATGTAATAACGGTAAATATTCGTCAGCCTCGATAGCGCAGTGGTTAACGCGTTCAACTTATGATCGAGAGGTTGTGCGTTCGAACCGGCTACCGGTATCGAGGTGTGTCCTTGGGCAAGACACGCAAAGGCACTGCTCCACTCCACCCAGGTGTTAATGGGTAGCAGTGGTGTAAAAGCCACTGCGACTCTCTCGCGCGCATGAAAACACCCGGAATGAGTGTTCGAGAGCGATTCAATAAGCTTACAGCTTTCATCGCAATCGAACTAAAATTAATTAGTATAAACTAACTGTACATAAAGTAGAAGTAAAACAAAGATCAGGAATTGATACAATTAACTTACTCCACCCATAAAAGACACCAATTGTTAATTGTTTTAACGTCCATCAAAATCAGTAACACCACCAGGAAGGTGCACCTATTTCCGGTAGAAGTGGAGGCAATGGTCAGGAATCGATACAATTAACCAACAGCTCCCATCAGAGATACCAAAGGGCACAAACGTGAAACAACAGACCCTAATGGAAACATCAACATCGGAAAGCCAAAAAGACAGTTACTTTCCTACAAAATGGGCAATAGGCTATCCAAAATAAAATAATATAAGCGACACAAACATCCAAAGGCAAACCATAACAAAAATAATCCGGGACAGAAGAACCGCATTGGAACGGTCAGCGGAAACGAATTCCACAGGGGGCGGGGGCGGGGGGCTTAAATCGATTTAACGTGGCCACAATTCTTGCTTTTACCGCCGTGGCGAATTATACAAATAATTTGTTCAGCTCTTCGAAAGACAAAGCTGACATCTTCAATAAACAGTACCTATCAACGTTTACGCAGGAGGACTCAGACACCCTAATTCAAGACCCAGATGGTGACCCCTTCCCGGACATGAAGAATTACACAGTCACCGAAGAAGGTGCGTGAAATCTACTCCAGAAAAGCAATCCGCGGAAAGCGTCAGGCCCATGCATTATTCCAACACGGTTGTTGAAGGAATGTGTAGAAGAACTGGCACCTATACTGAACACCATCTTCAACAAGTCCCTTCAGACGGGAATCGTAGTGGATGACTGGAAAACAGCCAATGTCTCTGCAGTATTTAAAAAAGGCAAGCGATATGATCCCCAGCTAACTATCGCCCTGTTTCATTGACTTGCCTCTGCTGCAAAACATTAGAGCCCATTATAGTCAGCAACGTCATGGAACATGTGGATGAACACAATATACTATGTTTTACTTCTATTTTACAGATTGCCAACGTGGATTCCGTGCCAAAAGAAGTTGTGAGACGCAAATTGTCGCCTTTCTCCACGACCTAGCCTCCACGTTGGACATGGGCGTTCAGACAGACATGAATGTGTTAGATTTTATTAAGGCATTTGGCCGTGTCCCACATTGCCGTCTACTTAGGAAGCTGTATCACTACGGGATCAGAGGGAACACCCACCAAAAGATAACGTCTTTCATCCTTGGCAGAACCCAGAGAGTGGTAGTCGAGGAATGTTCATCAGACAGCGTACGTAACGTACTAGTCGTTAGCGGGGTTCCGCAAGGATCAGTCCTAGGGCCCTTGCTTTTTTTGCTGTTCATAAATGATCTCCCTGCCAAAATCATTTCCGAGACCCGCCTGTTTGCCGATGACTGTATAGATTATAGATCAATCTACAACCACGGTGATTGTGCAGTCCTTAATGCTTTGGCAGAGTGGGAACCCAAGTGGGTTATGGAGTTCCATCTTCAGAAATGTAGTGTTTTGAGTGTATCAAGAGCCCGAACCCCTATCAGACACATTTACAAGCTGAAAGGACACATCCTGAAAACTATAGAATCAACAAAGTACCTGGGAGTAGACCTAAATACGATTTTATCTTGGAAGATACACATTGACAGGATCTCCTAGAAACCAACAGCATGCTCGGTTTCTTAAGACGCAGCCTCAGGTCTTGCAGTCGAGACACAAAAGCCAATGCCTACTTCAGTATGGTCCTCTCAAACCTGGAATACTGCGCCTCTGTTTGGAACCCATACCAGAATTTACTGATTCGGAAGCTTGAGATGATCCAGAGAAGAGTACACAACAAATATGTTCTATAAAAGGGTTATCCTTTGCAAGCAAGGAATACACCACAGAACTGGAAAACATGAAGTGTACATGTTCTTTGGGCCAGACAAGTTAGTTTCGGCCAATTAGGCTTCATCAGTGATCCTCAAATATTTTCAATATTCCACAATGGAATCAATGATCCCAAAGGACAAGAAAATATAAACTTCATGTAAGCGAGAGTATGTTGAGCATAAAGCCCTTAAGGACTGGAAACTTAGCATTTTAAAACTAGTGAATAAACGCATTTCTTTCTATTCTCAAAATACTAACTTATTACCTCCTAAGCCCAAGACGTCTTTACGTCATCTTAAACTAGGTATTCAAGAATTTCATAAGAAGTTTGTTTTGGCCCCTGCAGACAAGGCCACTAACAACGTCGTCGTTGTGTGACGGCTCCACTATGTTAACACGCTTAAGCAGGAGCTTGGTGGTACTAAGGCCTATGAACTTCAGCCTTTAGCTGAAGAGAGAGCTATAGTAGATAAACATGTTTGTCTTTCAGCCACCAAGTTTGCTGTGTGTGTTAACGAAGGCCAAGACAAGCTTCCTACGCTATACTGGTTACCAAAACTTCATAAAAAACCTTACAATGCACGGTTTATTGCAAATTCTAGCTCTTGCACTACCACTGAACTTTCTAAATTATTAACATCCTGTCTTACTGCTATTAAAACGCATGTAATTAAATATTGTGATTAAGTCTTTGAAAGATCAGGAAGAAATCTGTTTTGGTCTATACAAAGTTCGAATGAGGTTTTAAATAAATTGAAATCTAGACATTTTCGTGCTTCTAGTCTGTCTACCTACGATTTTTCCACTCTTTACACTACACTTCCTCATAATCTTATAAAAGAAAAGCTTAATGATTTAATTGAATGGGCTTTTCACAGAGAAGATTCTCTCTATCTTGCATGTAATGTCAGAAATGCATTTTTCACTTCTAAAGAGCATAAGAATTATACTCTTTGGTCATGTCAGAAAGTGTGTGATGCCCTCACCTTTCTACTTGACAATATTTATATTAGATTCGGTACTAAGTTATTTAGACAAATTGTGGGTATTCCGATGGGTACTAATTGCGCACCTCTTGTGGCTGATCTGTTCTTGTATTGTTATGAAAGAGACTTCATTTTGTCACTTTCCATTGATAACCAATCTGAAATTATTGAAGCTTTTAGCTCTACTTCTAGATATTTAGATGATTTATTAAATATTGATAATACCTATTTTGATGGTTTGGTCAGTCAGATTTACCCCCTAGAACTTCAGTTAAATAAAGCAAATTCTTCTGATACCGAGGCCCCGTTTTTGGATTTACATCTATCTATTGTAGATGGATTTGTTTCGTGCAAAATTTATGATAAACGCGATGACTTTGATTTTGAGATTGTAAATTTTCCTTTTTTGGATGGTGATGTTCCTCGTGCGCCATCCTATGGCGTTTATATTTCGCAATTAATTCGATTTGCTAGAGTGTGTAGTCATGTAACTGACTTCAACACTCGTAATAAATTATTAACGGCTAAACTCCTTAATCAGGGTTATCAGTACCATAAACTACGCAAAGCCTTTTCAAAATTTTATAGACGCCATTCTGATTTAATTTCAAAATTCAATATTGGACTTAAATCTCTTCTGCAACAAGGTCTATCGGAACCCGAATTTTATGGTGACTTAGTATAAAAATTCACAAAAAATATATAACCGCAATGACTTCAGCACCCAATTTCGTAAAATCATTCTTCGATATAAAAAGATTGGGTACAACATGGATATTATACGACAGACTGCATGCATGGTAGTTACCCAATCACGTTGGCAACGTAAAGGCTTATTGAAAATTAAAGAGATAATGTTGGTTGGTGCCTGATGCTCTGTCTCTGGTCGGGCTCATCGGAGTCTAACTGTTGGTTTTCTTTTGCTCCAGCATTTCAGTGGTTTCTTGCTGTCGAGTCCTCACCGTTGTCTCACCTCTGTGGTTCTTTGATTTCTGTGTTCACGGAGATGTTGCACTGATGAGTTAGGAGGCCTTCATGCGGACTGAACAAATTATTTGTCTAAATCGCGACGGAAGTAAGGGCGAGGATTGTGGCCACGTAAAATCGATTTAAGCCCCCCCCCCCCCCCCACCAGTGGAAATCTTCCACTGACCGTTCCAAGGCGGCTCTTCTGTGGCGATTTATTGATGTTGTTGTTTGTTACTTACTGTGTGTATCACTTGTGTCTTTTAATTTTGGATGGCCATATGGCCATTTTGTGGGAAAGTAACTGTCCATATGGCCTTCCTTTGTTTAGGATTCCATTATGGTCTGGTCGCTTAATGTTTGTATTTCTTTCCCTTTGGTGTCTTTTATGGATGGAGTAGTTAATTGTATCAATTCCTGATCTTTGTTTTACTTCTACTTTGCTTCCCTCTTTAATTGCACGCCGGTGGGCCAGGCCTTAGATTCTATGACGGCTCCAACGTAAAGGCTTATTGAAAATTAGAGAGATAATGTTGGTTGGTGCCTGATGCTCTGTCTCTGGTCGGGCTCATCGGAGTCTAACTGTTGGTTTTCTTTTGCTCCAGCATTTCAGTGGTTTCTTGCTGTCGAGTCCTCACCGTTGTCTCACCTCTGTAGTTCTTTGATTTTTGTGTTCACGGAGATGTTGCACTGATGAGTTAGGAGGCCTTCATGCGGACTGAACAAATTATTTGTCTAAATCGCGACGGAAGTAAGGTCGAGGATTGTGGCCACGTATAATCGATTTAAGCCCCCCAGTGGAAATCTTCCACTGACCGTTCCAAGGCGGCTCTTCTGTGGCGATTTATTTATGTTGTTGTTTGTTACTAACTGTGTGTATCACTTGTGTCTTTTGGTTTTGGATGGTCATATGGCCATTTTGTGGGAAAGTAACTGTCCTTATGGCCTTCCTTTGTTTAGGTTTCCATTATGGTCTGGTCGCTTAATGTTTGTATTTCTTTCCCTTTGGTGTCTTTTATGGGTGGAGTAAGTTAATTGTATCAATTCCTGATCTTTGTTTTATTTCTACTTTAAATAAATTGAAGTCCGGGCGTTTTCGTGCTTCAAGTCTGTCTACTTGCGATTTTTCCACTCTTTACACTACACTCCTCATTATCTTATGGAAGAAAAGCTTAATGATTTAGTTGAATGGGCTTTTCGCGGGGGGGGGGGGGGGATTCCCTCTGTCTTGCATGTAATGTCAGAAATGCATTTTTCATTTCTAAAGAGCATAAGAATTATACACTTTGGTCATGTCAGAAAGTGTGTGATGCCCTCACCTTTCTACTTGACAATATTTGTATTAGATTTGGTACTAAGTTATTTGGACAGGTTGTGGGTATTCCGGTGGGTGCGAGTTGCGCATCTCTTGTGGCTGATCTGTTCTTGTGTTGTTGTGAAAGAGACTTCATGGTGTCGCTTTCCATTGATGGCCAATCTGAAATTATTGGGGCTTTAAGCTCCACTTCTAGATATTTAGATGATTTATTGGATATTGATAATACCTATTTCGGTGGTTTGGCCAGTCGGATTTACCCCCCAGAACTTCAATTAAATAAAGCAAATTTTTCTGATGCCGAGGCCCCTTTTTTGGATTTGCGTCTGTCTATTGTGGGTGGGTTTGTTTCGTGCAAAATTTGTGAAAACGCAATGGCTTTGGTTTTGGGATTGTAGGTTTTCATGTTTTGGATGGTGATGTTCCTCGTGCGCCGTCCTGTGGCGTTTGTGTTTCGCGGTTGGTTCGGTTTGCTGGAGTGTGTAGTCATGTGGCTGATTTCGACGCTCGTGGTAAATTATTAACGGCTAAACTCCTTAATCAGGGTTATCGGTATCATAAACTACACGAAGCATTTTCAAATTTTATAGACGTCATTCTGATTTGGTTTCAAAATTCAATGTTGGACTTGAATCTCTTCTGCGGCGGGGTCTGTCGGAGCCCGGGTTTTGTGGTGACTTAGTATATAAATTCAGAAAAATATATAACCGCAATGACTTCAGCACCCAATTTCGTAAAATCATTCTTCGATATAAAAAGATTGGGTACAATATGGATGTTATACGACAGACTGCATGCATGGTAGTTAACCCAATCACGGTTGGCAACTTTGCTTCCCTCTTTAATTGCACGCCGGTGGTTCAGGCCTCAGATTCTATGACGGCTCCAACGTAAAGGCTTATTGAGAATTAGAGAGATCTAATTCTTGGTAATGTTGGTTGGTGCCTGATGCTCTGCCTCTGGTCGGGCTCATCGGAGTCTAACTGTCGGTTTTCTTTTGCTCCAGCATTTCAGTGGTTTCTTGCTGTCGAGTCCTCACCGTTGTCTCACCTCTGTGGTTCCTTAATTGTTTTTGTTCACGGAGATGTTGCACTGATGAGTTAGGAAGCCTTCATGCGGACTGAACAAATTATTTGTCTAAATCGCGACGGAAGTAAGGGCGAGGATTGTGGCC